>OZ024824.1:5037680-5637680 GCA_964016985.1 Anodontia alba
CGGGACCAAAAGTCGGGAATAAATTTGGACAATCAAAATATAACATTAAACTTGCACCTAGCGGGAGGAAACCTGGAACATAAGTAGAATATAGATTATGCTTTAAAATGCATATAAGATTTTATATTATTATGAAATATTTTATACGTTATAGTATGAAGGATACGACTACGTCGCTCATTTTGGGGTCGGGACCAACTTTTGCGGTATTGACGATGTCAAGCATTTTGCCAGTCTGGAGATTCCACACGAATTATTTTATACAGTATCAATTAAAAGCATGTCACAGATCAGAAAAATGTAAAAATAAAGTTATTTCATTGCACCGTCTAGTAAACAATTGACCCTGGAGTTGGTCGAGACTAAATTTCGGCTTTTGCGGTAATGACGATGTCAAGTATTTTGCAAATTATGGTCAGTTGGGGGATTCCACAAGAAATATTGTATGCAATATCAACTGAAAACATGTCAGAGATCATAAAAATATGAAAATAAAGTTATTTCATCGCACCGTCTAGTAAATATTTGCCCCGGGACCAGCTCGGGACTAATCATGCAGGGACCGAAATCAAATTGAAATAAGGGACTTTTATGTCTTTTCTTTAGTTTTTGCACAAAATTGTTTATTGGATGATTTTATTTTGTCTTTCACATTTTATTTATTTATTTATTTATTTATTTATTTATTTATTTATTTATTTATTTATATCAGGACTGCCCCACCCCCATCCCCATTCCCCCTGCTCCTACGTCGTAAGAAGCTTAAGAAAGCCACGGGCATCATTGATCATATTGATGAAAATGTAATTAATCATGACTATTCACTCACCTAATGACCCTCGATTCCTCCGGGTTTTCCAATCAAATAGACGTAGGGGAATAGGAGTGGGATGGGGCAGAGTCCTGATATAATAAATGAATAAATAAATAAATAAAACAAAATAAAATAAAAGAAAATGTGAAAGACAAAACAAAATCATCCAATAAACAATCTTGTGCAAAAACTAAAGAAAAGACATAAAAGTCCCTTATTTCAATTTGATTCCGGTCCCTGATTAGTCCCGAGCTGGTCCCGGGGCAAATATTTACTAGACGGTGCGATGAAATACCTTTCTTTTTATATTTTTCTGATCTGTGACATGTTTTTAATTGACATTGCATACTTCTGATATTGATACTTTTGGTCCCGACTTCCGACCTTTACTCCCGGCTTTTATAATCTCCCCGGACAAGGGTGAAAGAGGAAAATGAATGACAGTGAAGAAACACAAGAAATAAAAACATTCCCCCCTCTATCCTTACCTGATGCAAGGACAGCAGGCCTTGCCCAACTGTAAGCTATCTCAGTTGGACGCCCCGTTGACGCAAGATACACGACAACTTGTCTCACCTAACCCTCCCCCTATCTAAGTAAAATGAAATTAATTGCTTTCTATTATAGATTTTACATGAGGCTGAGGGTTGCAGTGTTGGGGTATAGGTGTACTCTTGGCACTGGCTCAGTTTGCCTCAGTGGCCTATGGAATATCCACAGCCAAGTCGGGATCTGATTGAATCAGTTCCTGAGTTCTCTTATTTACTTTGTTCAATATTGTTTGGAATATGTTCATGTTAAACAACCATGTTCATCTTCTGATTCGTATAACCCTCCTCTCAGTAGGAACACCCAAAGACGGGGTAAGTTGGTTGTATATGTATGAAGGTCTCTAAAAACTAAAAAGCTGGATACGGCTTCGGTCAATACGGAGTTCGTAGCATACCCCAGACAGCCATCTATTATTTAAGCTTATATCAAGGATAGACGTTTTATATGAAATTTGTAACACATGTTTCGTGAAAGTCTTTCAACTCTATATAACACTTCATCACTGAACATATGAGAGAACCTCGTACAGTCAATTATAAGTTGGACTAGTTTCTCCGAAGTCGAGAAGAATTGTTTCCAAGTGGCAGCACCAATCTGATCTTACAGTGTTCTTTAAGATTCTATATGGTTTTTTTCTCTCCTCCCTCAGCAGCGGACAATATAACAGCATATGACAGATGTCTTCTTGTTGTTTACAGAGTTTACACTTAGGGTCTTCCTGATACTGACTAAATGTATGAACATTTTTCTGCAGAATGTAAGTCCAAGGCAGGATTCTGGCCTTGGTCACCGCTTTCCCGAACATCAGCCATTGAGTTCTCTGTTGTTCGCCAGGCAGGATGGACGCAGCCTCCAGATATGCTGCTGACCTCTAGAAAGCGGATGGTAGAGCCAGGGTGAAGTTGGCTAGCTGTAAAAGTGCTTTAAACCCCACGGTGGTTTGCTCTACTGACCGTTCTAAGGCGGTGGTCCCGGTGTTAGTCTTACTCTTTGTTGCTTTGTGGTTTATTCTACGAGGCGATTTGTTGTATGTCTTTCCATGTGTCATTTTGTTCTTGTGTTTTTCAGTCCTTTTAGTATTGCGATTACCTCGCTTGGGGAAGAGAGAGCTAATCTTAGTGCTTTTCGTACGTTTGTTCGATTTGTGCTTGTTTGGATTTGTCGGTTTCCTCTTCCTGTTGGGGTCTGGGAATGGCTGCGGTTTGTGATTGTGGCACTCCCTGGACTTTTCTCTTACCTTTGTTTTACTATAGGAGTCACGAACAAGTGATTCTGTCCAGTACTTCGTAACTGTCCTACTAATTGTGGATTTCCATTCAACCTTCGAAGGTAAATTCTGTTTCAAAGCAAGAATGTCCGGGAGGTCATACAGCTGTAACACTTGAATGATTCGGTAAAAGAAACTGTCTTTGTTGTCAATGTTTACTGCTACTGGACGATCTAAGACTCTTTAATTCTTGCTGTCTATGATAGATTTGAATTAAGACAGAGCGTTTCAGTGATAGGTATTGGTCAATTGGCACCGGCTCCATCTTGCTCAGTAGTCAGGTAGTAAATTGCTCATGCTGAACAATTAACCTTGCGTTAATCCTCTGCGTCAGATTTTACCTGACGCAGAGGATTTAAGTGTTGGGGTATTGAGGTATTCTTGGCACAGGATCCATTTGTGCTAGGGAATATCCTCAGTCAGATAGGGATGTAAATTAAATATATATAGGGATGTAAATTATTGATTTAAATATGCTTATGTTGAACAACCCTGCTTTTAATGGTAAATTTTACCTGAGATAGAGGACTTCAGTGTTGGAGTATCGGGGTACTCTTGGCACTAGATCCTTTTGGTTCAGTGGGCTATGAAATATCCTTAGTCAAGTCGAGTTGTAAAATTATGTTTGAATTATGCTCATGTTGAACAAGCCTGTTTTCTATGGTAGATTTTACATGAGGCAGAAGGTTGCAGGATTGAGGTATTGGTGTATTCTTGGCACTGGATCCATTTGGCTCGGTGTGTTATGTAACGTCCTCAGTCAAACTGGTTGTAAATTATTGTTTGAAATAGGCTTTTGTTGAACAACCTCGGTTTCTATAGTAGACTTTAACTGGGGTAGATGGTTTCAATGTTGAGATATTGGTGTACTCTTGGCACAGGTCCCATTTGGCTCAGTGGACTATGAAATATCCTCAGTTGAGCCGTTTGGGTATCAGTGTACTCTTGGCACTGGATTCATTTGGCCTAATGGGCTATGAAATGTCCTCAATCAAGCTGGGTTGTAAATTATACTTTAAAATATATTCATGTTGAACAAACCACTTTTCTAATGTAGATTTTACCTGAAGCAGAGGGTTGCGGTGTTGTTGTATTAGCGAACTGTTGGCACCGGATCCATTTGGCTCAGTGGGCTATCAAATATCCTCAGTCAAGTCGGATTGTAAATTATTGTTTGAAATATGCTCATTTGGACAACCCTGCGTTCTATTTTACCTGATGCTGAGGGTTGCAGTGTTGCTGTATTGATGTACCTTTGGCACTGGATCCATTTGGCTCAATTAACAATGATATATTATCACTCAAAATATATGCTCATGTTGGACAACCCGATCATGTTCTACAGTGAATATATGCACTTGAAGACAGTAACACCAGTTAACGTTTGCATTAAAGTTATTGTTTCATATACATTGTGTGATATACACCTATTGATTCTGATACTGGACCGACTTGCTTTTTGGCAATATGCTATACAGTCGGAAGGCATCCAATGGCACATTTTACTTCACAATTATGCTTTAATGTGAGGATATACACCTGGTGTTGGATCCGTTCATTATGCCCAAGCTCCATTATGTCAACTTACCTTTACCCAATAATCAGTAGGTAGGGTATACGTACTTTTTAACGCTATGGTCCAGAATATTTTGTTTGTCTGTTTGCATTTCTATCAACCTTCTAAATGATTCTATCTCTCAAAAATATCGTAAATGGAGTATGGGGCTCCTTTATTTAGATGCAGGAATCCTATCTAATTGAACGATTGATATATTTAATACATATTAAGATATTAATAATGAGTAGTACAGTGTCCAGGTTTAAGGTCATTATGTACTCTTTTTCAGTTGTTCTGTTTGTTGTTTTCTTTCTATATATGCACTAGATGTACACTGTATTCTGTTTGGGACAGGTTTTCCACAGCGGTTAAAAAACTTTCAGACTCTCTTAATGGGGGATGGCGGTTAGGATACTAACCGTAAATTGCCAAGGACTGTCGTCAGTAGTAAAAAGGACTGATGTATTCTCCTATTTAAAAATCTAAACAATACCATATATATTGCCTCCACGATATACATGCAACTCCAGGAACAGAGAAATTCATTCGTTCACAATGGAGAAATGATTGTTTGTTTAGCTTTGGAACATCAAATTCAAGAGGAATGGCAATATGAAAGAAATCTCCATTGAAACAAGCAAAACTCGACTATTTTCTTATATCTAAAAATTTACTCTATTCGATTGATAAATCAAAATGTGTTATAGAAAGTAGTTACCGTTCATATCATTCTATGGTCATTTTGCATATCAATTTTACAGTTTATTAAAGGTAAGCCTCTTTGAAAACACAATAAGTCAGTTCCGCTGATATTAACTATTTAAAAACTATGAATGACAAAAACTAAACGAAGTAAAAATCAGTATGTAGTACCGATATACAACCTTGAGAACTTACACGAAATAGCAAATGATCAAATTCAATTCACAATAAATGACCATTTGTTTCTAGAAACTTTGCTAATGGAATTAAGAAACAATTCAATTTCCTGTTCAAATTTTATAAAGAAAGAAAATGAGAAACAGGAAAAGAACCTAGAAAGAAAAATAGAAGACATTGAACACAATCTTACACAAGAAAACCTTACAGCTTTAGATGAACTCAAATATCAGTTACATAAAATGCTTGGCCATTTGATCAGATAAAGAGCAAAAGCTATTGAGGAAGATGGAAAACCGTCAAAATATTTCTGCAACTTAGACACACATATAATTACTCAAATAAATATTATTCCCAAAATAGAAACGTCTGGCAGAGCAAAGTAGCATTTTGAAAGAAGCAAAACAATTCTATGAACATTTATACTCAAATAGAGATGAACAGTTGCCAGACATAGACTTACATCAAGAACTAGCTGAATGTCATGTTCCAACACTCACAAAGAAAGAATCTGATACTATTGAAGGATTCATAGCTTTAAAAGAAGCAACTTTAACTTTAAAATCAACGTCAAATAATAAAAGCAGAGGGTTTTAGTGCAGAGTTGTTTTTTAAGTATTTTGGAAAGAATTGGGCCAGAAATAGGTCAATAAATTATGGATTTCAAAAGGGAGCACTTTCAGTAACTCATTGAATTTATCTGTTTAAACGAGGGACGATTAAAAAATTTTGGCCCCGTTATTTGGGAATGACCAAGAGCAGAAATTGTGCCATTATTTCTCAATATAATCTCCCTTTGCCTCGATGCACTTTCTCCAACGCTGATCCAGTTTGCTTATCTCTTCATTATAAAAGCCTGTTCCCCTCCCCACACCCCCACCAACCCCCACCAACCCCCACAAGCCCAATTATACTTCAACAGCATCTATGACGCCTTCATTGCTTCCAAAATTCCTACACGAAGATTACTTTTCAGATTTGGGAATAGATAAAAGTCCGAAGGTGCTAAATCTGGAGAATACGAGGGATGAGGAAGGAGCTCGAAGCTGCATTTAGTCGTAGCAGCCATAGCAAATTTAGAGGTTTGGGCTGGTGCATTATCTTGCAATAGCATAACACCTCGAGTCAACTTTTCTTTTCTTCACAATCTCCAGACGCAGCCGCCTTAATTCTTCTGCATAATATGCACCATTTATCGTGCCACCTTCTTAAAGATAATCCACCATGGTAACGCCCTGACTATCCCGAAAGATAGAGGCCATCACCTTCCCTGCTGAAAAAAAAAAAAAAAAAAAAAAAAAAAAAAAAAAACTCTCTTAAATTTCTTAGGAGCGGTGAGCCAGGGTGCTTCCAGTGCATACTCTGAATTTTGGTCTCAGGGTTAAAGTGATGGACCCAATGCCCATCTTGGGTCACAACTCGATGCATAAATTCCCTAGGGTCATGAGATACTTAGAAATATCAAGTCAGCTCTTCTTCTGATCTTTAGACAACATTCTGGGTACCCATCTAGCTGAGACCTTGGACATCCCTAAGATATCGGTCAAGATAGACTGAACTGCCCCAAAACTTATGCCTATTTGTCTAGCTATATCACGCAGGCTATTTCTCCTGTCATACATGATCAGCCTGTGCATAATCTCAACGTTTTCGTCTGTAGTAGCCTCTTAAGGGCGCCCAGACCGTTCAGAATGCTCCACGCGCTCTCTCCATCTCCTAAATTCAGCAGACCATTTCTTCACCGTGCTCTAAGAAGGAGACTCATCCCCAAGGGATTTAATGAAGCCGTCATGAATTTCCTTCGGGAACTTGCCCTTCTTACAGAAGTACTTTATGACTGCTCTAACTTTGTCCATTTTTTTTCCAGTTAAACACACCCTGCCCCTGTTTGCAGCAAATTCCTACTGAAATCAATAGCTTTGACATTTTATTCCTTCTACCAAAGATGTTGAATAAGATAATAAAATAATCAACTGACTGGGTTTCTAAGTTCATCAGACTGAGAACTTCTTGATCGTACCTCCTACAGATCAGAATCGCTACAGGAAAAATGATTTATTCTCCTTCTACACTTCGTATATCTCACTGATGTCTTCCCTGTCCCGCTTAGGCTACATATGACAGAATCTCAGCAATTTTTGCAGTTTTCTAGTTAAGTCACGTACAACTGAACCGCAACATCAGAAAACGTACCTTCGGGCACGCGCGCCCCGCGAAGATTCAGATCAGCCTGCGCATTCGCGCAGTCTGATCAGAATCCTCACTAGACGCATTTTGGATAGCCAGGGATGCAAAGTTTCTTCATGCGGACAATGAAGACTATGATCAGACTGCGCGGATGCGCAGACTGATTTGAGTTTTCGTTGGGTGCTAATGTAAGATGGTACGTTTTCGCACGTTTCGGCTCTATTTAGTTTGAGTCGGTATAGTATACATAACATAATTAGCACAAGAAAATATCATAGGAAGTTATTACAAATGAAAGATTAAGAACATTATATTTATAACTCTTCCTTTTTATGCCCAAATTGAATTTCAGAGAAGCTGAGATCGAGAAATCTTGCTGTGCTCTTGTCCATCCGTACGTGTGTCCATCACACTTACTGCATTTGCTATAACAAATCAAGATACAGCAACTAGCTCAAGAACTGTTGAAAATAATGATTCTAAAGTCCATATAATGCCCCATTTAACATTCTGCTTAAATCTATCTCGGACTGTTATCGGCCCGACAGGAATTCTGTCCGATAACGGTCCGATATAGACTTACATATAATGTTATAAAATGTGATGTTATAAAATGTGATGGATTGACCATGCAATCTCATAAACACGATTTCAGGAAAATCGTTCGAACTAAGATCTCGATATCAAATTCGCATGGATTCAATATTGAGTCAGATATTAAGGTTCTTTTCTTTTTTTTTTTTTTTTTTTTTTTTTTTTTTTTTTTTTCTTTTTTTTTATGGTTAATATGGGACGCAACGTCAGAAAACGTACCTTTGGGCATGTGCGCCTAGCGAAGATTCAGATCAGCCTGATCAGAATTTTCACTGGGCACATTTTGGATAGTCAAGTTTCAAATTTTATTCATGCGGACAACGAAGACTCTGATCAGACTGTGCGGACGCACAGACTGATTTGAGTAGAGTCTTCTTTGGGTGTACATGTCAGAAGGTATATGTTCTCTCACGTTGCGACCCATATGTGAATGCGCTGATATCATGCAGTTTTAGATTTCAACTTATATAGAGTTTATTAAATGCAAAATTTTAGCATTATAATGGTTTCTTTTAATGGTACCTCCAGGATAACTTAAGGACACTGAGATACACATTCAAGGAAGGCAACTCTATAGAATTTATTTTTGACGTCTTCTGAAAATAGATTTAATCTAAGAAGGAAAGAATTTGCTCCCCTTCTTACCTTTTAGAACAAACCCCTTTCCAGAAGAGGCTAGGTGTGCAGGAAAGCAAACAGGACGTCAAAATAATTGTCTCCTTTGACAAAAAAATGGCGGCAAATCTACAAAGAGTATCTTCACCTTTAGACGATCAGCCAAGATCAGACTGCGGATCCTTACGCTGTTCGTATTTCTTGTCCGACGCTCATTCTGCATGACAAGTCTAATTTCTCCCGTAGCTCGTAAGACGAAGACGTCACGCCCTATGACGTTACGTTGCCAACGTGATAACGTAGAGCTATACAGTTTAAAGTCCTGTATGTGCTGCAACAGTGGATTATCTGGAAAAAATGTTGAAAATAATGCGTAGATCAGGTAAAATAACAATGAACTGATACATATTGAATATTATTTCTTTAACTGTAATAAACATATAAATGAACGTCCCAGCTTTATAAAGAATACTAGCTGGGACGTTCATTTATATGTTTATTAAAGTAACGGCCCGCTATAGATTTATGTAGAATGCTTACTGTGGTACTGTTTTATGCAACAAAACTAGGAAATAGCGCCCGCTTAGCACAGAAAAGTTATATAAGATATTACCAAGGAATGGCTACAATAGCGAAGCACAGTTTCACGAAGCGCCGAAAGAAGAGATAAGGAACTAGCAAGTTTCGTTTCGTTTGACGTAGTTCCCTCCAATAGAATGGAGCACCCAAGTCGATGTCCGGTTGAATGTTGTAGGCAATAATAATCCAAGGAATCCGTAGAATATTCCTGTATACACTAATTACAAACATGTTAGACGTGTGGTGAGAACAAAACAAAACGGCACATTTCCTATAACCCATCAACGTACAGTTGACTCTCGTTATCTCGACCTCGCTTATCTCGAATAACCGCTTATCTCGAAGTGAAAATCTGGTCCCTGCCTATACATGAAAACCTAACAACAGATGGAAAATATTGTAGAAAAGAGGAGAAATTGCTCCTAAGGAGCAATTTCTCCTCTTTTCCACAATATTTTCAATATATCTCTAACTTCAAAAGTCCAATTACCTATCAGTTTGTTAAATGTGGTTAATCAAATTATTTTTTCCTCAAATCTGCAAACCTGATATGTCGAACTACGGATATCTCGAAGTATTTCAGAGAGTCCCTTGGAGTTCGAGATAACGAGAGTCGACGTAATAAGTTCTAAGGACTGCAACAGAGAAACCATCTTGGAACTGTTAGCAATTGAAAAAAAAAGTAAAATAAAGAAATAGTCCTACCTGGAGGGAGTATTGTATGTGGGAGAGGGGGGAGGGGAGCAGAGGAGTGGTAGCTTAATTTTACTCAAGTGAAACTTCGCCCGTAATTCGAGATCTGATGCAGCTCGAAATTTGGCCAGCTTAGGAGTCCACCGCTTCAGTGAAACTTCACAGTTAACAACAACAAAAAAAAAAAAACAAAAAAAAACGTATAATCACAAACACTATGATGAAACAAAGCCAAGGGCTCAATGGCGATTTGAGGCCAGAGCAGAAGAATGCCAACTGTAGAACGCCATCAGAGAAACTACTTAGTGGAGACGGCAATTTATATTAGAAAAACAACTGCATATCCAACTTTCGGTAACACAATAAAAGGTTCACTGTGGAAGTAAAAAAGAAACATTACTGCGATAATTTAACTTATTATTAAATATATCACGATGTCACGTCAAATTAAAGATTAGAATCTCTTTTTGAATGACATATAATTATTTTGAAAATGAAATAAAATCCTTTTGGTCCCATTACGAAAACACGCCTATTCAAATATAAAGAAAATTTCACCTCCAAAAACTGAACATTTTCAGATAAAAAAAAAACTCTGATACTTTTCATATTTCTGCTCAAAACATAGATTGTGGGTACTCGTTAGAACAGCCTCGGCGAGGCGGTTCTAACGAGTACCACAATCTATGTTTTTGTGTTTTTAACGATTTTTTTCGGGACAGTCGAAAGGTTCCGATTCTGTCCGGCAACTTTCGTTAGTCCAAGCAGTTTCTTTGGTGAATCCGATAAGACTGACACTTTTGGTCGTAAAAGTCAGAGTCAGAATCAGAATTTTGACTGGTGAAAAGTCTAATGACATTCATTCATCAGGACCTGTGATCACTAGCGCTCTCCATCCTCTGCACATTCAGCGGAGGAAATAATCGAAATAAACGAATCTGGAATTAAGGGCATTATAATCTCTGATTGTTTGAGGGAAGAATGAGCCATTGTAAATATCAATTCTTGGACAAATGAAATTTACCTGGACAAACGAAATGACCGAGATGGATATGGGAACCGTATAAAATCATGAAAATGAAGAATATGTTTATTGAATAATTGAGCATAAATGGCAGATAAGCGCTTGTTTCCCATTACAGAGACACCGTTTCCTCTAACATTTTCATTTTATTCCTGTATTTACCCTAAATATTGGGACACCTTAACTCCTTACCATCTTTGTTCTGAAATTTTATCAGTTCCCTTTTACTACCGGTTGGTGTGTCTAAAAACTACTGCATGAGTGGAAACTAGTGTAGATCCTGATCAGACACCACATTCTGTATTGTTTGTTTAGGTCTATCTGTCCCATTGTTCAGGGTTATTACACTGAAATTGATGAAATGTAGAAAATTATTAGTCAAATACAATGCGCATTTCCAAGAGCATTAAGTGAAAAAATGTATATTTCATTCGTGGCTTCGCGAAGTGAAGTGAAAGAAAAAACAACAAACAAACAAACAAAAACAATATACAGTGTATCATATTCACCACGCATGAAATATAGGCTACATTTTTTCACTTCATTCGATGAAATAAAAGTCATATTCACGACAAAAATTTGAATATTCTTTGCATAATACATAAATGAAGCTATTTTAATATTTTTTATGGGAATTTATAATTATAATTATAATATATAAATCCTTAGAGAAAATATTTCGTTCTAGAGCAAAAAAAGTATTTCCTTTAGGCTTTAGAACGCTATATCTCGTCGCGCGCGACGGGTGTAGATGGCGTAACATCGCAAAACTTATTAACGTCATTTTAAAAGGTCAAAATAGTATAAAGCAGAATCTAAAGAAAAAAAGTTTTATATGCAAAGATAATATTTATATAAGTTAATACAGTTTGAGTTTAAAATACATGCAATATTTCCTTCTAGATTTGCAAATCTTATGAACAAAGTCGTGCTAATTCACTGTTTTTTGTTGTTTTTTTATCGGATTTGCAAAAGCTCTCGAGAAATATTCCATGCTTTAAACTCAGAGGGAGTGCGTGTGTGTGTGTGTGTGGAGGGGGCAGGGGGGTAGGTTCTATGTTTCTGTTACAACTTTTGTTCCCGATGCTATACGAAGCTAGGGGATAATTAAAATGGATTGGTCCTGCTGTATTTCCGTATCCGTCCATGTTTCTTTTCTTTCTACTTGGCTGCAGTCGGTCGTATTCGAACATTACCAGTATTGGGCCAGTTTTACAGGATTGACCACTAAGGAGAATTTTACGGTCTCAATAGTGGGATTTTGCCCTGCACATGGGATGTCTCTATATCTACAAAAGGCCTTCCAGTTAATGTCCCTATCCGAAGAATCGCCAATGATGTTACGCGTAATGGAGCAAATTCGAACCCAGAAATTGAACCAGGAGCCTCTAGCACCAGGCCAGACAAGTGCACTAATCACTTCTATCACGATCTTATGCATCCATAACTCTTATGCCCCTGGTTATAATCTGATGATACTTGACTGAGTGAAGTAGGTATGTATGTCACGTAAATAAATGACAATCCGCGATTTATTTATTTATTTATCTATTCTCTCTGTGGACTCCTTGAAGATGGTTTCCCGTGCTGGTATATCATTAGTAGAAAATTAGCATCCACTGGTTATTTAACAACCGTTGTCTTCATTAGATGAATTAGTTCTAATGCGTTCTTTGTTCAGTCCATGTTGACAAACACGGACCAGTCACTATGAAAGTTGCAATGCAAACTGGTCCAGTGATGTGCCGAAAGCAATACGGTCGACATAGCAGTAACGATCCGTGACGGCTTGGCTTCATGATTAGCCTATAAAAATAGCTTCTAAACTGATCCTTTAGGGAGTGATAAAGCAAATAGGAAGTTACAAAAATTGCTCCCTTTCCCGCCGCCCTCCTCCCGCCCGAACCAACCTCCCCTCTGTCAAAAATAGCGTAAAATGTACCAGGTGTATTCATTCGCCTTCATTAGCCGTCCGTCTCTTGTCTGAGGTTTAGTCGTAACTTGTCCGTAAAACAGTCCTGGACCATTAAATATTCGCCAGTGGGTCCATGACTGGTTCATGAGATGAATAAGAAAAAACTAACAAAAGGTTTGCATTTTTTCAGACCTGTAGTACAATCTAAACATTTTATTGCCTTTGAAGCTCGAATCCGTGGCTCATCTGTTTTTATCAGTAAATTGTTTGTCAGTGTCCATACATGTCCGTATTTGCCAGTAAGTGCATGCCTGGTACGTGGTTTGTTAGCAAGTCAATGACTGATCTGTGATTTGTTAGTAAGCCCATGACTGGTCCGTGGTTTGTCAGTAAGCCCATGACTGGTCCGTGGTTTGTCATTAATTAAGCCCATGTTTGGTCCGTGGATTGTCAGTATAAGTCCATGATTTGTCAGTGTCCATGACTAATCAATGGTTTGTCAGAAATCCCGTGACTGGTCCGTGGTTTGTTAGTAAGTCCATGTCTGGTCCGTGGTTTGTAAGTAAGTCTATACCTGGTCTATGATTTGTCAATGTCCATAGTTTGTTAGTAAGCCCATAACTGGTCCGTGGTTTGACAGTGTCCATGTCTGGTCCAATGTTTGTCAGTAAGGCCATGACTAGTCCGTTGTTTGCCGGTATAAGTTCATGACTGGTCCATAGTTTAGCAGTAAGCCCATGACTTAGTCATGGTTTATCAATGTCCATGACTGTCAATAAATTCATGACTGGTCCATGTTTTGTCATAAAGTCTATGACTGGTCCATGGTTTGTCAGTAAGCCCATGAAAGGTCCGTGGTTTGTCAATAAGCCCATGACTGGTCCGTGCTTTGTCAGTAAGTCCATGTCTGGTCCAATGTTTGTCAGTAAGGCCATGACTAGTCCGTTGTTTGTCGGTATAAGTTCATGACTGGTCCATAGTTTGTCAGTAAGCCCATGACTTATTCATGGTATATCAATGTCCATGACTGTCAATAAATTCATGACTGGTCCATGTTTTGTCAGAAAGTCTATGACTGGTCCATGGTTTGTCAGTAAGCCTATGAAAGGTCCGTGGTTTGTCAGTAAACCCATGACTGGTCCGTGCTTTGTCAGTAAGTCCATGACTGTTTTTTGTTGTTGTTTTTTTTTTTTTTTTTTTGTTTTGTTTTGTTTTGTTTTCTAAATCTTTTTTTTTATTATTATTATTATTATTCATTGTATACGTTTGAAGCGAAATAAAATCTTGGTTATTTTGAAGGTGATTTTTTTTTCACCCGGCCAGGGCTAGACTCCCTCAGAATCAGAATTTTCACTGGTGATATGTCTAATGACATGAGGTAAACCTAGCCACACCGTCCTCTGCATTTTCAGCAGAGGTAATAATCGAAGCTGGAAGGTTATTCTAATCTCTGATTGTTTGAGGAAAGAATGAGCCCTTATAAATGTCATTGCTTGCAGTGGTGTGGGGGTGTCCCTTGTCCCCACCACTCGCCCTTTCCACTCCTGTGATATTTTACTATCTGTTGATGTGTCTAAACCTGTTGTATTAGTGGCAAACAGTGTATCACTGCGTTCTGCTTAGGTGTTCTGTCACAACAGCGAAGACGATACGAGTAATTGCCTCTCTTTAGGTCAATTATTATCCATACAATCAATTCTGTTCAAGAGTTGCCTTTCTTGGCGCATCAATAAGATGAGAAATGTAAAAATGGGACCACCCTTACGTTGAAAAATTGGTTGGCCATTAATATATATCAATTCAGAATTAGAATTAACATGCTTTTTCACTCTTTGATCATTAAATGGGCTCGTTTCTAGAGGTTAATAACAGTTAGGCGTTTTCCCTCGTACAAGTATTAGCTTTAAAAAGTAAAATGCCCACCTTGAAACAGACCAAAAAATTTCCATATGTGATAATAGCTGTTATAGGACCGTATGATGCTTTTATAAATGTATAACTTAAGTATCAGTTACCTAGTTTTGCTGCAGGTCATGCACCTGGGACAGTAGAATACATGCACTAATGAAAGCTGAAGCTTTGGGTCCTGCACAGCGAAGCCAAGTTAAGAATTTATTTTCAAAATATCCATGGATGTCTGCACAGACACATGGACAGAGGGACAGATGGATGCACTGTACCAGATAAGGGCCACATCAGGCTGTTTGATCTGAAAACTTGTTCACTTAAATAGTGACTGTAATTACCCTAAATATTGGGATGCTTTAGGTTCTTACCATACTTAACCTAAAATTTGCTGGATGAATGGCAAACAGGGAGATCCTGATCACAGACTTTTCATTAAATTTAGAAACAGTGCTACAAGAACTGACATTTACAAGGGCTCATTCTTCCCTCAAACAATTGGAGATTGGAATGCCCTTCTAGATTCAATCATTACCTCTGCTGAAGATGGTATGGCTAGGTTTACCTCTCTGGTGAGAGCTAAGGACTTTAACATATCGCAGGTCCTGGTGAATGAATGTCATTAGATGTATCACCAGTAAACATTCCGATCTGATTCTGAGAAGTAGGTGGCTAAAATCCTGAAGTAAAAGGCACCAAGCATGAAAAATAAAGATGATAAATCCAGAAGGACTAAAAGGTAGAAGGCTGTCTTGGAAGAGTAGTTCAAAGGCAATGTAGCCTCCTGCTTCCTACTAATGAAAGGGCTGTGATCAGATGCTAATTAATATATTCTGTGGCATATAACTCTTAGCATATACTATGGGCAAATTCAGCAAGCAACAATTTGATGATATTTTTTTTTTATTTTTCCCAGAAAATAGGCATAGCTAGGAGACAATTTGCATGAAATGTTAAATCCTGTTATTTTTCCTAGAAAACAGCTACATTTGATATTTCATGCAAAGTGTCTCAAATGGACAATTTGCATGTAATGTCTAATCCTGGTTTCTGGGAAAAATATCGCCAGTTTGTTGGCTGAATTAGCCCAGAGAGTGGTAAAGGTTAAACCATTTTTTTTTTTTTTTTTTTTTTTTTGTTTTGTTTTTAAATTCCAGGTAACACAGTAAGAATAAAAAAGATCATGGCAAGTCTTGATGCGCGACAGTCAGGCAGTGAGCAGTTTGTAGATGCAGCAGCAGACACTAACCCATCATTAGAGAAAGTTCAGAATGATCGAGCATTTGTTGAAAGATTTGCCATGCTGTATAATTCAGAAGTATTTAGTGACATCATCCTGCGTGTCGGTGGTGAAAGATTCTTTGCACACAAGTTTATGCTGATCACCTGCAGTGAAGTGTTTGAGTAAGTGTCAGATTGATCGGGTAAATTCACTGATATTTACATAGCCTCATAATGTTTTTTGTTACACCTGTTTAATCCATTTTCGACTTCATAAACTCTCCCATACTGTATATTGGAAGTATATTGGAAGAGTTCAATTTTAGGTATGTCAGGCTATGCAAATTAGATATTCCTAGAGAAAACTGGCTAAACTGTTTGCATTTACAGTGGAGACCATGTTCAGATGCCACATTCTGTAGTGTCTGATTTGGTTCTGCACTTTTTGACAGTTACCCTTTTTGTGGTCTCCAGACTAAAATGGGTTAACCATCAGTGCATCACCATTCTCTGGGCAAAATGCAGCAGACAAGAAATTGATCATATTTTTCTTATTTTTGCCAGAAAACAGGCTTTGACATTTTATGCAAATTGTCTCCATAGGAGAATTTGCATGAAATGTCAAAGCCTGTTTTCTGGGAAAAAATAGAAAAATGTTTCAAAATGTCATTTTAAAATTTTACACAGCATGCTAAATGTTAAGCAAGGTGCAATACAGGCATCTGGTTTTCTGTTCATGGATCCATTCATTTGTTCATAAACATCTGCATCAATCCTTAATTGCATTCTGGTCTATTTCTGAGTAACTACTACAGCACAGAATAGCAATCTAAATATGTTGTACAGTCATCGGTAATTTCCACGCTGTGTTTAGGACTATGGAAACATTTTAAGATCAAACATTTTAACGTACATGTATACATATAGATCTGTGTCACATATTTCAAAACATTGTTCCATTTAATCTGTGCGGGTTGTCTTTTCTAAATACATGTATATTTCTTGTATGTATATGTTTTTATGGAGAAAAAAAAATATTTATCTAGATACCAGAACTATAGACTGTCTGTAAATATATTTTTCCGTGTTGACTGTTATCTGTTTTGTTTTCAGAGCCATGCTAAATGTTGAGAGATGGAAAGAATCAAGACAACCAGAAATCTCACTGTCAGAAGAAGATGAATGTGAACCAGTCTTTGGATACTTTCTTAAGTATGGCATCTCCAGATAATCACAGTATATTCAAACGTCCAGATGATCACAATATAGTCAATCCTCCAGATATTTACGTTATAGTCAAACCTCCAGATAATCACAGTGTAATCAAACTCCAGATATATTAGGAAAACCTCCAGATAATTGCATTATTGTCTAACCTCCAGATAATCATGTTATAATCAAACCTCCAGATATTCACAAGTATAGTCAAACCTGAAGATAATGTCAGCCCTCCGTATAATTAGAGTATACGGTAAATGTCCTAAAATTTCGAACAAAATTAAATAATTTCAGTTCTTGCTGTTCGAAATTTTAGAAATTATGATTTGCTAAAAAAATTACTGTTCGAAATTTTAGGACAGATTCACTTACAGCCAAAATTGACCTGGCTATCGGACACCCGAAACGACAAAAAAGGACCTACACGACGAAAGTGTTTTCTTATTTTATTTGTGATTGGTAAACTGAATGTGAAATTGTATGAACAAATAAATAAATACCACACTGATGTTTGTTTTGAATTCCATCCGATTAATTCTATGTCGAATAATGTTTCTCATAACAAAACAATTAATTATCCGGTACACTAATTAATCGCCAGATACGTTTGTTCGGCACTCCGGGAATGTGCCACTTTCTTAAACTAGGCTGGCTTAGTCCACTGTCTTCTTACGTAACAACCCTCTTCACTTTACCGCACTGAGATACACAAGCTGACCAAAAAATACTTCAAAAGGTTACCGCACGTTTGTTCTTGTTTGAGCAACTACAGAAACACAAAAGTGCCTTTCCTCTAAGGTGAAGTGTACCGAGTTTAAATGTGAAAAGCGCAGACTGATTAGAATTTCCGCCGTTTTGAAGCGCAGTATTCACACTGTTTGCTGACATCTGAGGCTGACATAATGCATTCTGTTGGCGATATGCGTAGACCCAGACTGCCCCGATACATAGACTGCGCGGATGCGCATGTTGATACTGTCTATTCTGGTTTCAAATGTCATAAGGTCGTTTCTGTTGGAAAGGACTCATACATAAATGAACAGTGCGGACAACCAGATCTGAATGCAGCCTGATCAAGATCAAAGATTTTAGCTCTACACCAAACTGAACTACATATGCCAAACCTGTGAACTGCCATTATCGTTTTTAGCAATATTTCTTTCGTTAAAAAAAAAAAAAAAATGTATTGTTTAGAATTCGGTAACGAAACTTATTGCAAGAATTATCTGTCATCAATATTAATCCTTTCATTAGATCCCTGTTCAGGCGAAAATGTCCCTTTGTATATATGTGTACGTCAGATCAGAATGCGAGACGCAGTCTAGTGCAGGATGGTGTCCACTCAATTCGCTGATTAGGTCATTGGTATAAAACACTGTAATACGAGTCGCAGTCTCCAGCAAGTGCACAGACTGATCACATTTGTAACAAATAATAAGGTTCGTTTTGGCATGTTGGGACCTATCATCTCTGTTGGGACCATTACCTGTTCAAATAGGATGCACTGAGCATATCATGACAATCACGCGATCAGACAGGAAATATTTTGCTGGAGGCTAACGTTAATCTCCACGACGAAAACGTTTTCGGCGTACTTATTGAAACCTTTGGCACGCTAAACTTAAATATTAGCGGCAGATATTATCGATGACACAGGTACGGACGAGCAGGAACGACCCAGATCAGAATGCGCGGATGCACATGCTAATTTAAAATTTCGCGTGTAGCGCTTTTTTACTATCGCATGTGCGTCACGCTTTGCAGAAATGATCAGATCAACTTTGGAATTCTGGTTTAGTGGTCACACGACTTACGAAATACCGGAATACCCATGAAAAATACAGGAATTCCTGTGAAGACACCAATACTGGCTTTAATTTAGAAACGAATATACTCGGAGGACAATCTTGAAATACCCAGATTCCCCCAAATTAGTTCCATTCCCTTGTTCTCTGCGGCGTCTGATCTGGATCTACGCTGTTTGCATAGGCCTATCTGTTCCAATATTTAGGTTCTTTTAATTTTTTAATACGTGCCAGTTTTGTATGCATTTCTGACTGAGAAAAGGCTCTATAAAATAAGTTTGTTTTTCTCCCGAAGAGGTTTCCCGCCACGATTTCATGTGACGTACCGCTACGAGCACGTGGTTTCTTAATGCGGGGCAAGAGAAATGTTCTCAGGAAATGTTGCTTTGTGACTGTTCAGTTTCTGGTTATTTTAATAATTATGATGTTCTCAATATATAATAATGTAAAAGAATTACAGTACTTATATTTATTTACATCCTGGTAAATGCGGAGTAAGGTCCTCATGCATTCTTTAGGTTTTACTGTTTAAAGCTCGGACCCATCAATACCTGTATTGATGGGTCCGAGTTTTAAAGGGAGCTAATTCACCGTGTATCATAGAATCCGGAACTTGGTACCACTTCAGTCGATAAACAACTCATAAACAAACGAATTGGATTATGTCCAGGGTAAGAAAATCCTTTATCATAATGTTCTGTCGAGGTATTGTGCACTAAATAAACATTCCTCATTTATCGAAGACATTTTAGTTTTAAATGCACCCCCTGAAATCACATGAAAATGGTTCATTTTTCAGTGCAAAACGAGCAGCCTGGTACCGCGAAAATATGTGTCATCTTTGTAACACGCCCGTTTATCGCACAAACAATTGCGATAAATTCCATTTCATTATGTCCCACACGCATTGCCATGCCTGCTGTTCATATTCATTTAACATTTTTCTCCGAACTGTTCTGGAACTCGATGAAAACAGGAAAAATCGCGAAGCACTTGAGTACGGCAACTTGCGACACTGCATAGAAGTACAGGATGGCGACTTTTTCACTAACTGTACGGCGATTAGCATTGACAAGAAACAAATAATACGCCAAATAGTGGGCGATGCGGTTCAGGGAACGCCACAATCTGCAAATGAGGCCAACCCAAGGCACCCAGAAGCAACGCTCCCCCTCCAGCCACCGCCGACTCATCAAAATCTCAACTCTGGGGCAAGTTATGCCTAGTCTTATCTAAAATCAACAAAAGAACTGGACCCATTGGACCCATAGCCCTCTGAGTGACTGAGCATGCGCATTTGAATTTTGATTTATTGAGGGCTCGCAGACACCTTTTATGCTTAACGGAACTCTGTACAGTCACACTACGCTCCCTACAAAATGTGCTCCCTCGAGGAGCATATTGTGCACCCTGCATAAACATAATTCTTATGGGATCGGGAATTTTGTTGTGGATGGCTTTGGAGAAAGCATAGCTGATTACAAAAAAGATATTTTAACAGATGCTAAACCTCATCAAATGTACAGAATGAAAAATGTATTTTTGATATTCAGCTGTGCTTGTATTTAATTTTTGAAAACGTGCTGTAACGAGGGGAATTCAGGCCAAAAAACTCGATTTCACAGGATTTAGGCTACTTTGGCGGCCATTTTCTGTTACCATAGCAACCACAAAACCTGAATGTTAGTGAACTTGGACAGAAGAATCATTGATCTTATTTAAAAAAAAAAAAAAAAATCAGCTCAAAGAAATTTTTTGACTTCAACTTTGATTTGTTGGCATCACAAGACCATCCTTAAAAATATTTTTGTTTGCTGTCACCCTACCCAGAATTCTCAGGGTGGGTCGGTAGGTAGGTGATTTTTTTGATAAACTTGTGATGTTAAATAATCTTCGTGGATTCAATGCCTAATAGTTAATGGCCTATTCTCCGCTGTTAAGTAAAACATTTGAATTATTGTCAGAGTGATGTTCAAAATTAAAACAAACATTGAATCATAAAGACTTTTCCCAATAAAAATGTGTGAAAAAATCGCCAGATCTCAATAAATTTTTGAGTGGGGGTAAAATAGTGAGTCGGTCGGGGGACAGCAAACAAACAATTTTTATGGATGATCCAAGGAGTCAAAAAAGTTCTGTTAATGCACGTTGTCCTTTGTAACTGGTGAAAGGAGTGGAAATTCCCCATTTCTTATAGTGCTCTCACACTATGGCGAATGTGCTTGCGAATGTCATTCGTCGCCAATTCGTAATGATCGTAAAATGATTGTCAAACATTCACAAGCGTTCATAAGCGTTCGCTGACGTTTTGGGGGTGTTACGAATATTAGAAACATGCTCCTTATATTCGCAAGGAAAGCACATTCTCCTTTTTTCGCAACGCATTCTTAAGAATTGACAAGCTGTTCGTATTGATTGCACGTTACACTTGTAACGTTGGTAAGGCATTTGTAGAGTATTCATTAGCATTTTCCCTGTATTTTCAGAGCGTGCATGCACGCAAACGAAGCAGCACGTATTATTAGTAATTGATAGAGAAACTGGAGAAGAAAAGTATACTCATGGTGAAATTTTCTAGAAACCATCAAAATAAGAAACGCGTAGCATATAAATGCGTGCCACAAGAAAATGTATACCTATGTCGGCTTATTTAATGCTTAAGCCAGTTATCTTGATCAAATATGCCATCTAAAATACAACTTTACTCTTGGTAAAATGTGAAGAATAACTGCCGATAAGCGAATATTGGCAAGAAATTGTTGTGTATTAACTTTATTCAAAGGCGTTTGAAAGCATTGGCAAGGTTTGCATCAGCATTTGTAATTATTCTTATCATTCGTAAAAGATTGGAAGATGTAGGGCAATAGCCACATGTGAAAGGCATTAAAACCTGCAAAGAGACAAGTTTAACAAACATAATGCATGGAAATCGGACAGTTTTGCTGCGTTATATCGATGCAAGTTGCCGTACTGTAAATTTATTATGTTTTTCAAGCTGCCGTACACAGAACTTCCAAATTGCCGTACTCCCAGAAACTCGTGTTTTCGGGAATAATTCAGTCAAATCATTGTCGTTGCAAATGAAACTTATACCGAAGGTGAGTCTTAATATGCTGAATGTTTTGACATTGAAAAAGA
This sequence comes from Anodontia alba, assembly GCA_964016985.1. NCBI lineage: Eukaryota > Metazoa > Mollusca > Bivalvia > Lucinida > Lucinidae > Anodontia > Anodontia alba. Next base: position 5,059,645 of record OZ024824.1, read on the forward strand.
ACAGGAAAATGCTTTAAACAGTGCCGAAACGATCATGTTTTCGAGGAGACACGTTGTTTTGAAAAGTACCAGCTCGCAGGATTCCAAGTGTTTTTAGCGAAATACAGAAATATTTTTGAAAAATCACGGGCATGGACAACAGTCAGATGTCTCTAGGAACTAATACTTTTCATTTCAAAGGATGACACTCATTAAAAGGTAACGAAAAAAAAAGTCCTACTGACCTGGCTACGTGCCATTCCAGCCATTTTTATAGTTGTTTATCGACTGAAGTGGTACCAAGTTCCGGATTCTGTGATACACGGTGTAATTGCATATGCCTTGATGATGAATTCTACGAGTCGGACCCAGCATTTTTTTTTTTTTATGAATCAGGGGCGGATCCAGGATGATTTCTGAAGGGATTCGATTTGATCGAATTTCCGTACTTACTCTACGTATCCGGACAGACAGGCCTGAGCAAACAGTGTAGACCCAGATCAGACGCCGCAGAACGCATGTAAAACATTCACGGAAACGGTGATGTATTTAACCAAAGATTTGGAATCTCTCCAAGAACTGGAGTTTACATGCCTGTTTGTTACCACAAACGGCAAAATCTGACTGCCCTTACACCGGAAGATGATCTGAGTCTTCACTGGTCGCACGTCTTATTGTCCTAAAAGTGTTTTCCGAATTTCCATGTTCCCTGTTCCCCCTAACTAGTTTTCATTCCCTCTTTCTCTGCGGCGTCTGATCTGAGTCTACAGTTTGCATAGGCCTATCTGTGTCATAGGCCTATCTGTGTCAATACTTAGGTTCTGTTTTAATACCTGCCAGTTTCATATGCATTTCTGACGAAAAAAATGCTCTATAATTTAACGAACATAAGTGTGTGTTTTCCCTCTTAGCGGTTTCCGCCACGATTTCTCGTGACGTTACCGTTACGAGCACGCGGTTTCTACATGCGGAACAAGGGAATGTGACTGCATTTTCTGTATTTTCACATATATTAAAAATATTTATCATGTCTGCCACAAGGTAACAGCAGTTCTGCATCGCCTGCGCATAATCTAACCCTTATCACTCGGACGTGACTGTCACGTGGAAATGGCTAACATTGTGATGGGAGTCTCTTTTTTTTTTTTTTTCCTTGTGAATTTTCAGTCAGTATCTCCTGGGTTTGTATAAAATTAAAATACGGTTCCCGTGCCATTTATGTTCATAAAATTCGTTATGGCACTGCTGTGTGCATTTACGTTTTGCGGTGGCTTTCAACACTGCTACTTTAATTTCCGGGGAAAAAAAAATTACCGAAATTAGAATGTGCCGATAAAAAATTACTTGAAGCAAGCTGTGTTCGAAATTTTAGAAATCCTCTTTTTGCAAAACTGCTACTGTTCGAGATTTTAGGACATTTCCAGAAATTATTTTGGGCAAAAATATTAGGTGTTCGAAATTTTAGAGTGTTCGAAATTTTAGGACATTTACCGTAGTCAGAGTTCCAGATAATTAGAATGTAGTCAAATCTCCAGATAATCATAGTACAGTCAAACCTCCAGATCATTAGAGTATAGTCAAACCTCCAGATTACTAAGAGTATAATCAAACCTTTAGATAATCACAATACAAACAAACCTCCAGATAATGACAGTACAACAAACCTCCAGATAATCACAGTATAGACAAACCACCAGATAATCACAGCACAGTCAAACCTTCATATAATCACAGTATAGACAAACCTTTATATAATCACAGTTTAGACAAACCACCAGATAATCACAGTACAAACAAACCTCCAGATAATCAGTATAGACAAACCTCCAGATAATCATGGTATAGACAAACCACCAGATAATTACAGTATAGACAACCCTCCAGATAATCACTGTATAGTCAAACCTCCAGATCATTGTGTATAGTCCCCATAGTCAAACCTCAAGATTCTCACATTATAGACAAACTTCTAGATAATCACTGTACAGATAATTAGAGTATAGTCAAACCTCTAGATAATTAAAGTCAAATAAACATAAAAAAGATTGCCTTTGGAAACAAAGAACACACTACAGATAAGAAAATGGGATTCTTGGTTTTATTGAGACTCATCATAAGCAGTAATGAAGTTTGCAACACTGCTTACGCCCTCCAGCATATATACAAGCAGAACTTCATTTTCAAAGATTCCACAATGGGCCCAATGATCCCAAAGGAAATGAAATATAATCTGCACTATGGCAAAGTACGGGGAGACATTCTACGGCCGCCACACAGCACTAATACCAGCTGCAGTGTAGTAATATAAAAGTAAAAAAGATTCAAACCTCCATCAAACCTCCAGGTAATCACATAGACAACCTACAGATAATCACAGTATAGACAAACCTTCATATAATCATAGTATAGACAACCCTCCAGATAATCATAGTATAGACAAACCTTCAGATAATCACAGTATAATCAAACCTCCAGATAATCATAGTACAGTCAGACCTCCAGATACAGTACAGTCAAACCTCTAGATAATCACATTACAAAAGTCAAACTTCCAGTATAAAACCTCAAGATAATCACAGTACAGTCAAACCTCCAGTATAGTCAAACCTCCAGATAATCACTGTACAGTCAAACCTCAAGATAATAACTGTACAATCAAACCTCCAGTACAGTCAAACCTCCAGATAATCACAGTACAGTCAAACCATCAGTATAGTCAAACCGCTAGATAATCACATTACAGTCAAACCTCCAGTTAATCATAATATAGTCAAACCTCCAGATAAACACAGTATTGTCAGACCCCATATAATCCCAGTATGCATAGACAACCCTCCTGATAGTCATAGTAAAGACAAACCTTCAGATAATCACAGTATAGTCAAACTTCCAGATAATCACAGTACAGTCAAACCTCCAGTATCATCAGACCTCCAGATAATCACAGTACAGTCAAACCTCTAGGTAATCACAATATAATCAAACCTCCAGATGCACACAGTATGGTCAACCCCCATATAATCTCAGTATGTCTAGACAACCCTCCGGATAATCATAGTATAGATAAATCATCAGATAATCACAGTATAGTCAAATCTCCAGATTATCACTGTACAGACAAACCTCAAGATAATCACAGTACAGTCAAATCTCCAGTACAGTCAAACCTACAGATAATCACAGTATTGTTAAATCTCCAGATAGTCACAGTAAAGTCCAACCTCCAGATAATAACGGTAAAGTAAAACCTCTAGATAATCGCAATATAGTCAAACCTCCAGATAATCACAGTTTAGTCAAACCTTCAGATAATCACAGTATAGTCAAATCTCCAGATAATTACAGTATAGTCAAAGCTCCAGATCATCACAGTATTGTCAATTCTCCAGATAATTACAGTACAGTCCACCCTCCAGATAATCACAGTATAGTTAAACCTCCAGATAGTCACAGTACAGTCAAACCTCTAGATCATCACGGTAAAGTAAAATATCCAAACAGTCATGATAGTCAAGCCTCCAGATAATCACAGTACAGTCTATCTCCAGATAATCGTAATATAGTCAACCCTCCAGATAATCACAGTATAGTCAAACTTTCAGACAATCACAGTATAATCAAACCTTCAGATAATCGTAGTATAGTCAAACCTGATAATCACAGTATAGTTAAACTGCCAGATAATCACAGTACAATCAACCTCCAGATAATCACAACTTATAGTCAACTCTCCAGATAACCACAGTATAGTCAAACCTGCAGATAATCACAGTATAACCAAACCGCCAGATAATTGCAGTATAGTCAAACACATCTGAAAGACCACCTGTGTTGAGCAATCACCCATATTTAAAATCCTGTTTTTCAGGTCTCATAAAAGAAAAATAAGTGTAAATTTACCTGTATTAGCTAAATAACTGTCTTAAACAGTCGCGTTTTAGGCATGGCTTGCAGGTTATATTTTATTTCCTTTGGGATCATTGAGCCCATCGTGGTTATTTTGAAAATCGAATACCGCTTAAGCCGGTGGTAGGGGGCATATGCAGCCTCATAAACTACAGTGTTGCATATGAAGAGACTCCATCAAATCGAGTCTCAGATTTTCATGATTTTGTGTGTTCTTTGTATCCAAAGGCAGTCCTTTTTGACTTTTCTTTTAAGATTTGACTTTACATGTATGAACACTTAATTGCAAAATTTAAGTGCAATGTGTTAGCAGATATCATTTTATTATGTCACCAACTTTGAAGAAATTGGAAGAGCATATTGCTTTGGGCTTGTCTGTGCATCCGTCCTTACAACCACATGAGTTGCCAATGAAATTTTGCAAGCAGTTTGGAACCAATGTGTAGATGACCTGATTAAATTTTGATGAACATTTATAAGTGTTTGATAAAATTATGCACCCTTTTCAGACTTAGGTATTTTAGCATAGGAAAATGTTGTAAGCAGAATATCTCAAGAACCTCTAGAGCTAGGTTCATAAAATTTTGCAGGCAATCAGGGGTCATTGTGTAGATGACCTGATTAACTTTGGTGAAATTTTATAAATATTTTTGTCCAAATTATACCCCTTTTCAGACTTATGCATTTTAGCACTTTTGCAACATTTTGTCAGAGGTATGCCCCTTTCCAACGGTAGCATTTTGTATAGACAAGCATTTAGTTGGGGGCACAGTGTTCTACAAATACATTTTTAGTTTCATTTTTGTTTTCTAATTTTCCCTTGGGGGATATTTGCATGAAATGCAGGACCTTACTCTCACAGGAAAAATATAGAATATGATTATAAAGTCACTCATGGTTATCAAAAATATGTGACCTTATTGAAAGTAATGTATCCAAAATTTTGGATTGATCTTCATGTTCAACAGAATGTATAAGTTTTGGGTGCATGGATTTCTTTGGCCCAAATATTTTCAAATGCCATCTGCTGCAGTTGTGATTGGCTAATGACTGTAACTGTACTTCATGTTATAGATATATACACTAGTAAATAAACTGGGCCCAGTTTTTCAGAGCATCGTTAGCTTAACGAGCTCGTTAGTGGTCAAATTGTTAACTGTTCTAATAAGTACAATATCTAATTCACAGATATTTTTTTCTAAAAAAATGTGAGTAGCTTTTGCAAATGCAAAAGCTACTCACATTTTTTCAGCAAAAATATTAGCATTTATGCCATATTTAATGATCAAAGTTTTAATGATACGTTAACTGACAACATTGTTAGTTTTGAACAACTGGGCCCTGGTAGAGAAGATGTTTGAGAAGAGTCACAATTACAGAACATAGCCTACTAATGACACCAAGAGAAAGAGTAAACAAACTATGCAGAAAACAACAAAAATCAAATCAACTGCACATAATCATTATATAGTTTTCATTGTTCCCATATTTTAACACTGCATGCTGGGTAAAAATTTCAGCAGATGACATTTTGAAATATTTTTCGTATTTTTCCTAGATAACAGGATTTGACACTTCATGCAATTTGTCCCCTAAGGAGATAATTTGCATGAAGTGTTAGGTCCTATTTTCTAGGAAAAAATAAGAAAAATAGCATCAATTTGTCATCTGCTGAATTTGCCCATAGCATGGTAAGTGTTAAAATGAAAGATAACTTTGAAAATAAACTCCCTAATATTTGCTTATTTTGTTTTGCAGGTACATCTATACAGGGATAGTGGATCTTACGACAGACAATGTTCTTCCGATACTTCTACTAGCAGATAAGTACAGTATCCCAACTCTGCAGGAAGCTTGTGTAGAATACATGATGCGGCACATTGTCGAGTCCCCAGACACCAATCGTACACTGTCTTGGTGCCAGTACTCCAGGATGACTGGCAATAAACTTCTTGCAGAGAGCTGTACAAAATTCATCTTGTCAAATTTTGACATTGTTTTAAAGGCAGCTGACTGGGCCGAGCTTACAAAAGTAGAGATAGTGGAATTTTTAAGTAGCTCTGATGTGATTGTTAACAGTGAGTTTGAACTCTGGAATGAGCTGGTTCGATGGTTTACAAGTGAAAATAATATTGATGACTTGGAATCTAACTTGAAGGACATCGTGCCATTGTTAAGGTTTACGATGATCCCACCTAAAAACTTGTTACAAATTGAAGGATCTGAATTATGCAGTCACAACCAAGCCGTGTTTTCGGATAAGCTAAATCAGGCTTACAGGCACCATTCACTTCTCTTTGATCAAGTTGATATGGAGTCAGGAGAAGAGAAATTCCGTAACTACAGCTCTGAATTGTATGGCCTTTGTAATGATATGTCATTGCTGAATTATCCCTCAATCGGGAAAATTGAGAGCAAAATTAGCAAGACAATTTCTGTGCCCCTTATGTTTGTATCACAAGGGCATCCAAAGAAACAGAATCTAGTCAATTTTGAAGTGTCCTTCTGGCCAAAAGGTTATTATACGACCTTCACATTGTATGGAAACCACATGGGTCGACAGTCTGATTGCACCACACTTACTATACGAAGAGTGAGTCCATCAAAGCCATTACCACCAATGGAAGCAACAATAACCCTGATCATCTATGGAATGAAAAATGGCATCAAATATGTAGCTTTCACATACACAAAATCACACACATTTGCACAAGAATCAAATGTACTAAATGAAGAAAATGTCATTCAGTTAAAGAACTTGACAAGTGAAAATTCCCCCTATTTGATAAATGGGAACCTGGATACAAAAATTTTCATAAAAATTCAAAAGGTTCTTGAAGAAAGTCAAGACTAGACAAAGATGTTTGTCTGTGTTGCCTTGTTTTTCTTTCATTTTTTCAGTCTATAGAAACACCTTGATGGACCAAAGATTTTTGTTTTTGTTTACTTTCATTCATTTTGTTTTTAGCCCTCCAAGTTAATAAAATGATAGAAGAACCACGATAGGGCAGATTTGTATTTTTCTAAAATGGACTGTTTTTTAACCCATTTATGCTGAGTGGACTCTTCTGCCTTAACTCTTTGGACAGGTCAGTTATTCCTATATACTGGGTGTATGGGTTTTGTTTTATATTATTATCATGTTTTGTAGAAATCTCAGAACTTAATACAAACAATGTAGACCCTGATCTGATGCCGCATTCTGCAACATCTGATCTGGGTCTACACTGATTGCCAATGTCCTTTATATGGAACACTTATATGGGTTAATGCAGATTTTTTTGTTTTGGTTTTTTCTTTGTTTTGTTGTTTTGTTTTTGTTTTTTTTAAATTTTATAGCTTAAGGAGAAAAAAAGCAAAATGACAAAAAGAAGAGAATTAAATATACATGTGTATAAAAATATACTTATAAGTCTTTAAAAAAAAAAAGAAAAGAAAAAATATAGTGTAGTAACTTGCATTGTTTTTGTAAAAGATATTAATCTTAACAAAAAAGGGGGAAAAGTGTTTAATGAAATGCAAGTATGTAAAAGATAATTGCAAATCTATAAGTCATGAAACAGAATTTTAATGTCTGAATTATATGCATATATATAAATGCAAAGATAAATTTTACAAAACCAAAACAAAACAATAAAAATTAGTGTAAATAAACAAATGATATTGGTATATTTATGTACATAGCTTTTTACAACTAATGGTGATGATTCCAAGTTTTTGATATGGTATGGCATATTATCCTTGTTATGCAGAAAGGTGTCTTTGGGGCATATGCACAGAGAAAAAGCCCATATGGGCCGCTCCATGCAAAAACGTGTCTTCGGATATATGCAGACAGCAAAGGCCTGCACATCCACTCAATGATCAGGGCCTTCAGTGTCCACTAACAGAATCATTGGATACAACAAAATGTATGTGGAGAGCAAAGGCCCGGTTGGTACTTTGTGTATGCACATGATGATCTGAATCTGCACATTTTGCACATGTTCAAAGGCACATTTTAGCTTAATGTGGTCCATATCATCTTGCCAGTCCGATTTTCTAACTAGGGCCTTTGCTGTCCGTTGACAGAATCATTGGATTTTTGTTTTTTTAAATTTTGTTCATGTTCAGTAAAGGCCCTGACCAGATTATGCCATTTCAATGGCCGTTACGATCTTTTCTGTTTTCATATTCCCTGAAGACAAATTCTTGCATGTGGTATGGCTTATTTTAGAAAAGGGATTATGAATTATGCTTATTTGTAGTAATGTGGAGCTGCTTATTTATATGTAGACATGCGGCATACAATGAGAAAAAGTATAAACTGTATTGTGCCAGTCATTAGTTTTCATTGTGAGTGTATGGCCAGTTTTGCTGGAAAAATCTGAAATTTTCACCCAGCACGCTATGCTTTAATATTATATTCAACTCAGTGTGTATTGAGTACCGTCTAGTTGTATTAATGGTTTGAAAATTTCCAATATGAACTGGGACTCTGTCCACCTGGCTAGAGATGCTGCTGTTTAAGCTATAACATTGTAACTTCACAGTGATATATCTCTATGGATTCAACTTCAACAGTGTCACAGCCTAAAGTTAGGACATGCCCATTATACTTCATAGGTCTACGTAAGGGTGGGTATCAGGTAAATATTTTTCTTATTTCTCCACGAGAACATCTTGTATTCGACCTAATTACTGCACTGTGACTTAGGTTTTTCAAAACTTGTGGTAAAATATCCACCTAATAAGGGCACACTTTAAAGAAAGATCAGCAGAGGACTTCATGAGGAGCGTATTTAATGATGCTTATGCGATATTATTTTCTGTTTTCTTTATAGAAGCATTTGTTGTGGGTACTCATTTGAATTGCCTCGGCTTGTCAAAGCAATTCAAATGAGTACCCACAATATATGTTTTTATAAAGTAGATAAAAGTACACTGGTTGTAATCTTTTAGATTACTAAATTGCTTGACTGTGCGCTTATAGGAGCATGTGCGGTAATGAGGTTGAATATGGTATGTTGTGGATACTCATTAGAAGCACCTCTGTATATGTTTATATGGAGAATGAGGCACTTCTAATGAGTACCCACAATATGTTTTCATGGAGAAATCAGAAAAAAATATATCAAGAGCAATGCTATTACCAGTAGATGAGTCTCAAATACTGCTGGAGGAGTGGCAAACAACATAGACTCTGATTATGTTCCCTGTTCTGTGGTGTCTAATCTGGGTTTACACTGTTTGCGCATGTCTGTCTGTCCTAGAACTGGGTAAATAGAAATTAGAGTAGACCATTGTATTCTACATTGTTTGGTATTGCTTTTTTTTTACTGTAGACATATTTCTGATCTACATAATTGTGCAATAAATTCTGTGTGCAAAGATGAAATTAATTTATAATGGTATTTATTAGGTGCTCTCCCAGAAAATGATGTGGTCATTTATGTGTGTTGTGACTGTGATAATTTTTTTTTTTTATTTACATACATGTAGTTATAGGCGGACCAGATTAACCTGTTGAGTTGACCTTTTGATTATATGTTTAATGTGTAAACAAGTATTACCTGTAAAGGTGAAGTACTTGCTGTTTCTCGTGGAATGCAGGATTTTCTTACTGCTATACCTAAATTGTACAGTAGATGTAGCCTAATGAATATGAAAAGTAAAGGTCAAAGCGACGAGTACATTTGGGCAATCTATAAAAATACAATATACAGTCAACTCTTGTTATCTCAACTTCGCTTATCCCAAAGTGAAAATCTGGTCCCTGTTTCCAACATGGAAATCTAACTAACAGGTATCAAAATATTGTGGAAAAGAGCAGAAATTACTCCTAAGGAGCAATTTCTGCTCTTTTCCACAATATTTTCAATATCTCTCTAACATCAGGAGTCAATTTACATATTCTTCTGTGAAACATGGTTGTTCTTTTTTTTTCCCTCAGCTCTGCAAATCTGATATAGGTATGGATATCTTGAAGTATTTCAGACATTCCCTTGGACTTCAAGATAACAAGAGTCGAATGTATTTTGAAACAATCATAAAATTCAATGTTTTTTTTCTCTTATCAATTCTTGTTTGAGCTGAGGTTTAACCTCACCGTCAACAATCTTTCATTCATGTAATGATAATGTCAGAATGTGATAATGGGAATTGATGTCCTTTTACATTGCTGTGGTAGGATAATGCTGTGCAATGCTATTATTAAATCATTTACAGTAAATGTCCTAAAATTTCGAAGACTAAAGTTTCTGACAAAATGACATATGCAAATAGTGCAGACCCAGATCAGACACCGTCTGAACAGAGTCTACACTGTTTGCCGTTCCACTATTATAAAATATATTAAGAAACAACAGCATGAAAAGCAAAATTTAGGCGAAAATAGTATGGAATAAAGTGTTTGAAATTTCAGGACATGTACCCTTGGTAATCAGACACCTTACCTTACTTGTCCTAATTAACCCTTGTCCTGCTGAATAAATTAAGATGCCAGCCCATCTTTAATTTTCAGCCAGTCAGATTACTTGATCCAGATTGTTTAAGTAAGTTCACATACTTAATGGCAAATAGTGCAGATTCAGATCAGTTGGCTTCAGAAGCAACTGATCTGAATCTACATTGTTTGCAATGCAGGACAGTTCAGCAGTTCCGGGTTCAGCAGGACTAGGGTTAAAATTTGAACAATTCTATTTTACTACCCAATGTTGTGTCTAAAAACTGGATGAGTGACAAAGAATGCAGGCCCTGATCACAGGCCATGTATGGCTTTTGAACAGAGTCAACACCAATAACTTAGGACTGTCAGTCTGAATTCCTGGGATAATTACATTATAATTACACATTTGTTTGTGGAGATTTTACGGCCCAGTCAACCCAATGGGGTCATGCCGAGCACGGTCAGTTTACCTAACCACAAGTTTACTGGGCAGGCAGTCTTCTAAGCGGTTAACCAGTATTGTGCACATTCTTTCGCTGCCCTTCTTGATTCAGCAGAAGGGAGAGAATGACCAAAGAAAATATTTCATGATCAACCTCCACGAGAGAATGTTGCCTACCTTGGCAGGGGTTGAACCTGTGACCTCCTGGTCTCCAGTTGGATGGCGCATCCAACCATAACATGTGTTTTCATGAAGAAATAAGAAAGATATTATGTGGATACCCCCTCTTATCTGGAGCCATGATTGCATTTATATTACAGTATGTATTTACTCTTTTTTTTTTTTTCCACATACATGTATTTGTACACAGTCTTGGTAATCGTTAGTGGTACAGTTTATAGTATCATATTATTCCATTTTAGTCGGGAAAGCTTCAAAAGGATAAATTGCAGTGTAGACCCATTTCAGAAGCTGTAGAATGCAGCTTCTGATCAGGGTCTATACTGTTTGCATTAAATACTCAAATTTCTATAAAAAGTAATAAAAACTATCCAGATATTCTGCCACTGGAAATAAACCAGTGTAAGAATTGTGGTAGAAGAAGCTACTCTACGTAATTAGGTTAAGAGTTAAGACAGCAAGTATTATTAACCTAAATTAAGCTGCTCCTTTCCTTAACCCATTCATGTTGAGTGGATCCTTCTACCACAACTCTTTGGAGCATCTGTTTCCAATAGTAGGGTGTCTGGTTATTTTTTGTTAACCCTTAAAGTGCCAATCATAACAATTGTTGTCTGCTTTGTCATCTGCTTGTGATTTTAAAAGTCATTTTTGCAAACATTGTGGACCCAGATCAGACTGCTCTAGGAGCAGTCTGATCAGGGTCCACACTGTTTGCCTGTATGCAAAAACAGGTTTGAAAAGTATGCAAGAATATTCAGCAGACAACATAAACAGATGACATTTTCAGATGTAGGTTTTCTTGGCATTTTTAGGGTTATTACTATGCTGTATAGAAATTCCTGTATTTAATGCAAACAGTGTAGACCCTGATCTGTGGCATCAAATCTGGGTCTGCTCTGTTTGCCAATTACCCTTTTGGGGTCTCCAGGCTGAAACAGGTTATGGAAAGTTTGATTAGGGTATTCATTATTATATCAGCCATTCATAGTGTTTTCCACATATCAGCTAGTCCAAACAGTCTTTCACATTTCTAAGTAAAATGGGGAAAGGTGTCTGAATATTTAACCCTTCTCCTGCTGAACACTACATGCCCGGTCTTAGCAACCACTGTAGATCCAGGTCAGTTGGCTTCTGAAGCCAACTGATCTGGATCTGCACTGTTTGTCATTAAATGTGTGAATTTCTATCGAAAACCCGGACCAATTAATCTGATTGGCTGGAAATTAGAAGTGGGAGTGGCATCTTAATTTATTCAGCATGACAAGGGTTAAGGAAAATGAAACGTTCTGTATAGTGTTCTTTGTGCTTACTGGTGCCATACTTGTTTTCATGGGTCATTTCAAACAAAATTAGTCTGTTCACTTGAAAACTGTGCATCCAATTATATCAGAGCTTGCCTATACTGTCATTGGACATTGTTGAATAATAGTGAATGGAATCACAATAAACAGGTCGTGCCCCCAGGTTATAAAACTTTTTTCATGCTTAACTCAGCTAAGCATGAAATTTTCTCTGCTAACAAATATGAAAGTAGATGGCATTTTCATATTTATTAGCAGTGAATTTTTTATGTTCAGCTTTGCTTTGCAAGAAATAATTTGCGATTGTTAGTAATTTGAGGTTTATTACCATGATAAATTTCATGATCAGCTGAGCGGAGCATGAAAAAAGGTTTTATAACCTCAGGGCCATGTCACAGTTGTGACAGGAGATTTGTTGTACGTCACTATTTTCTATAGTAACCAATGATTGTTAATGTAAAGTAAATGTCCTGATCACATTACACAGATAAATATGCTGATCTTGGCATTTCCATTGTCCATACATGCCTCAGATACTTTTATTTGGCTCTGTTCATATTAACCCTTAAAGCATCAAGCAAAATTTGTAATAGAGATTCTACTTTTTTGTTTTTATACCCCGCCACACAAGTGGTGGGGTATTATGGTTTCACGTTGGATGTCCGTATGTCAGGATATTATGCTTGCGGTGCTTTTATTTTTAGAGAAAGTAAGTCATAACATTTTGGGTGAATCATCTGCTTGGCAGACTGTTCACATGAAATGTCAATATAGAAGAAAGTATTTCAAAATGTTGTCTGCTGCAGTTGCACTTTAAAGGCCAATTTACTTAAACATTATTATATTACTAAAAGCCACTGACACTTTTGCTTTGCATTTCATTTTATCAATTTACATTTTATTATTGTTACTGCATATATATATAGGCAACTTTGCTTTGAAGCTGCAGTTTGTGATTTTGTCTGCACATATCGCTTTAGTAACGATTTTTGTCTTTTACTGATGGTTCATTCCTTAACTTTTTGCTTGTATTTTTGTTTCTGTTTGAGTCAGAATGTGTCAAAAACTACCTTATGAAGAGCGCTGTTTGAAGGGAATGACCCTGATGGTTTGACGCATCATTAAACCTGAACTAATCAACTGTCTTGAAGAAGCCTTTTCTCAGTTATCACAAAGTGTCACACGAAGACTGATCACAATCACAGGCTTTGTCTTCATTTTGCATACATCATGAGTACATTTTGTCACCCTTGGCATTGGCATCCACAAATGTTAAAGTTTTTGTTAAATTTTTTTTAAGACCTCATTATTTCCTATCCTTATCGCCGATTTGATTCAGCCTTAGTATGATTATACATATTGGTCCAAAATTTAGCACAGTACTATCCCCACCACGCTAGGTCATGTCAAGGTCAAGGTCACAGACTCAGAATTTTCATGTTAAAATTTTACAGTGAGACAATTTGCATGAAATGTCAAAGCCAATTTTCTAGGAAAAATAAAAAAAATTGCCAAATAAGAAAAAAATCTTTCAAGTACATTTTGTAGGTGTTTGTTGTAGTTATACAAAACCAAGCGGGCAACCCATGCAAAAGGTCTTCAGGGTATATGGGGACATCAAAGGCCCAGATCAGCCTCTGCTTCTGTCGAGTTTAATCAGGGCTTTTAAGGTCTAATTAATCATAGGATACTGCAGAATGCAACAAGAAGTTGATTGAACTGATGTATTTCTTATATGCATGAAAATACTTTGTTTGCTTTCACCCAACTTAAGTTAACCCTTGTCATATGAATAAATTAAGATGCCACACCAACTTCTAATTGTCAGACAGTCAGATTGCTTGATCCAGGTTTTTGATACAAATTTACATACTGAATGGTAAACAGTGCAGATCCAGATCAGTCAGCTTCTGAAGAAGGCTGACTGATCTGGATTTTCACTGTTTGCACAGACAGGGTATATCCAGGTTCAGCAGGACCAGGGTTAATATGTTAATCAGTGCTTACATTGTTTTCTCTAGTCATTAGTGGCTTGAAATAAAATGAGGTGTATTAATCTTATTTGGTGTTTGTTGTACCCATCCAGACAATAATATTTCAAATACAACAATATGCTCCCAGAGATGATTCATATCAGCCTGTACATTTGTGCAGTCTCATCAGAATCTTCCCTGGCCTCATTCTGGATAGCCAAGGATGGAAATGAAACTTGGATGCACAGGCTGATTTGAGTATTCATTGGGCATAAGTCAAAAGGTACATTTTCTAACGCAGTGGCTCATATCTTGTTTATGGCAAGCATGCTCAATAAAAAAAAAAGCTTATTATAAAGATTCATAAGTATCACCTTTAAGAGATGCTTGTAACATTAATGTAAAATTATCTACTACAGATGTAACTAGAAAAGGTTTTTTAGAAAAAAAACCAATGTCCCCCTCAATCCCGCCAGAGTTGTCATTCTTGTACGCAACACATCATCTTGTCCTGTTCTATATTTGTACCAAGCATCATCAAAATATTCTGTAGGGTGTTCGTGTTACAGAGCAGAGACAAGAAATCAAATTCAAACACAAGAAGGGGAGATAACTCCAAAAGTAAAACAAATGCGAGCAAAAGCTCGCAAGACAATAAAAACGGCTAAAAGAACATCTTGGCAGCAATATGTCTCCAAACTTAATTCTAGAACTCCAGCAAAGAAGATATGGGACATGATTCGAAAAATTACTGGCAAAAATAAAAATAACAAGCATGTCCATATTAAATCAAATGGAAATATATGCTCAACGACTAAAGATATTTCCAATGCACTAGGAGAGAATTTTCAGAAAAACTCTTCTAGTGCAAATTATTCCGAAACCTTTCAAAACATAAAACAGGAACGAGAGAAAGAGCATCTAAATTTTATGTCACTAAATCATGAAAAATATAATGTACCATTCACAGCTTCAGAATTATTAGATGCTCTTCATAAATCTCACGATACAGCTGCTGGTCCTGATGACATTCATTATCAAATTCTTAAACATTTACCCGACAACGCTTTAAAAACTTTATTAAATATTTTAAATGATATTTGGATCACTGAAAAATTTCCAAAAGATAATAAATATAATGTACCATTCACAGCTTCAGAATTATTAGAAATATAATGTACCATTCACAGCTTCAGAATTATTAGATGCTCTTCATAAATCTCACGATACAGCTGCTGGTCCTGATGACATTCATTATCAAATTCTTAAACATTTACCCGACAACGCTTTAAAAACTTTATTAAATATTTTAAATGATATTTGGATCACTGGAAAATTTCCAAAAGACTGGAGTAAAGCAACGATTATACCTATACCAAAACCAAATAAAGATCATACTGAAGCTACTAACTACAGACCTATTGCTTTGACAAGTTGTTTATGTAAAACAATGGAGAGAATGATTAATGATAGACTGGTTTGGTTCTTGGAATCAAACCAGCTTATAACAAAATACCAAGCTGGATTCAGAAAAAATAACTGTACAAACGATCATTTGATTCGTTTGGAATCTTTTATTCGTGATGCCTTTGTTAAAAAAGAACATGTAGTAGCTGTATTTTTTGACCTTGAAAAGGCTTACGATACTACTTGGAAACATGGCATCATGAAAGATTTACATAAATTAGGCCTTAAAGGCCGATTACCACTTTTTATTCAAAACTTTTTATCAGATCGAACATTTAATGTTCGAATAGGTAATACGTTATCGGACATATTTAAACAAGAACAAGGTGTACCACAGGGAAGCATTTTATCACCTACCTTGTTTGGCATTAAAATTAACGATATTGTTAAAAATGTGTGAAAGACCTTGATTGTTCACTTTTTGCTGACGATTTTGGAATATTTATTAGATCGAAAAATATGGAAACCATTGAATTCAAACTACAACGATGTTTAAACAATATAGAAGATTGGGCAACAGAAAATGGTTTCAAATTTTCAAAAACAAAAACTCAGTGCGTTCATTTTTGTCAAATACGTCAGCTGCATTTAGATCCTCATCTTACCATATACGGTAGTCCTATTCCAGTCGTCAGTGAAGCAAAATTCCTAGGTCTTTTGTTCGATAACAAAATTATCTTTTATACCACACATCA
This sequence comes from Anodontia alba, assembly GCA_964016985.1. Lineage (NCBI taxonomy): Eukaryota > Metazoa > Mollusca > Bivalvia > Lucinida > Lucinidae > Anodontia > Anodontia alba. Next base: position 5,076,018 of record OZ024824.1, read on the forward strand.
AAGCTTTAAAAGCTAAATGTCTTAAAGCACTTGATATTCTTAAAGTTCTCTCCAGTTCCGACTGGGGAGGAGATCGTACTGTTCTTTTAAATCTTTATAGATCTTTAATTCGATCTAAACTGGATTATGGATCCATAGTTTATGGATCCGCTAGAAAATCTTATTTGAAATCTTTGGATACTATTCATCACCAAGGTTTACGTCTGGCTCTAGGGGCTTTTCGTACTTCCCCCGTCGAAAGTTTATACGCTGAATCAAATGAACCATCATTGTATATAAGAAGAGAGAAATTGTCTCTGCAATATGTTACTAAATTAGCCGCCAATCCATGTAATTCAGCTTATGATTGTGTTTTTAATCCTAAATACGAAAGATTTTACAATAATAAACCAACGGCTATTAAACCCCTTGGTCTAAGAATACAACCATTACTTGAAGAGGCCAATATTAATATTAAAAATGTTCAGCCCTTTTCCTTTCCATCAAAAGAGCCATGGACGTTAAACCCTCCAAAGATTGTTCTAGATCTTCATAAAAATAAAACAAGAATTCCGCGGAAGGCGTCATCGCACCTGCTGGGGCAAAAGTCACAGGAGCCACAATCAGAACGGGGTTATTAAATAAGTTTATTTCATTCTTAGCAGTGCTTACTTGGAAAACTGGGTTGAAACAAATGTAGACAAAGTGCCTAGTGGGGCACATATATTCCAGGCCAGTCCCATTCCCTCTAATGGCTGTATCTTCAGCACTGACTTTTCGTATTACACAGCCCAATGATAATGGAACGTTGACGTCAAATGTGTAAAAGTCACTGGAGCATGAAATATAGGTCAAGGTCACGGGCCAAGGTACCTGCTAAATCAGTACATCAAGGAGAAGCACAATGCAAGGTATGGTGGTTGTAGGCCTTATAGTTGAGGAATTATCAAACATCAACGTAAAATGTGTCAAATATAGGTCAAGGTCACCGGGTCAAGGTACCTGCCAAGCCAGTGCAATGAGGTGAAGCACTATGCAAGGTTTAGCGGTTGTAGGTCTTATATTTGATGAGATACCTAAGATCAACATAAAATGTGTCAGTCACTGGAGTGCACAATATAGGTCAAGGTCACCAGGTCAAGGTACCTGCCGAGTCAGTACATCGAGAAGAAATGCTATATAAGGTTTGGTGGTTGAAGACCTTACAGTTGAGGACATATGGAAGGGTGACGTAAAAGGTGTAAAAGTCAATGGAGCGCGAAATATAGGTCAAGGTCACCCAGTGAAGGTACCTGCGCAGTCCGTACATTGAGGAGAAGCACTATGCAAGGTTTGATGGTCGTAGGCCTTACAGTTGAGGAGATATTGAACGTTGACGTAAAATGTGTAAAAGGCACTGGAGCGCAAAATATAGGTCAAGGTCACCGGGTCAAGATACCTGCCGAGTCAGTACATCTAGGAGAAGCACTATGCAAGGTTAGGTGGCTAGGTCTTACACTTGAGGAGATCTGGAACATTGATGTAAATTATGTCAGTCACTGCAGCCAAAATATAGGTCAAGGTATCTGCCAAGTCAGTACATTGAGAAGAAGCACTTTGCAAGGTTTGATGGTTGTAGGCCTTATAGTTGAGGAGATATCGAACGTCGACGCAAAATATGTCAAAGTCACTGGAGCGCAAAATATAGGTCAAGGTCACCGGGTCAAGGTACCTGCCAAGTCAGTACATCTAGGAGAAGCACTATGCAAGGTTTGGTAGTTGTACGCCTAATAGTTGAGAAGATCTGGAACGTCAACGTAAATTGTGTCAAAGTCAATGGAGCGCAAAATATAGGTCAAGGTCACTGGGTCAACATACCTGCCAAGTCAGGAGGTCAGGGAGATGTGTCATGCAAGGTATGATGGTTGTTGTAGAATTGTAGTTGATTAGAATACAAACTTCGACGTAAATGTCGAACTTCGACATAACAGAACTGTTAACAGACAGACGGACGGATGATCGGACAGACGAATGGAAAAAAGGGCACCTATGTCGCAAAGTCGGGAGGTCAGGGAGATGTTTCATACAAGGTTTGATGGTTGTTTAGTTTTGTAGTGGATTAGAATACTAACTTTGACATAAATGTCGAACTTCGACATAACAGAACTGTTAACAGACGGACGGACGAATGGACACACATACGGAAAGCGGACGCCTATGTCGCAAAGTCAGGAGGTCAGGGAGATGTTTCATGCAAGGTTTGATGGTTGTTTAGTCTTGTAGTTGATTAGAATACTAACTTTGACATAAATGTCGAACGGCGACATAAATGTTGACAGACGGACGGACGGACGCCTATATCGCACCCTGCTACAAGCAGGTGCGATAAAAACAGAAGCTGAGTCGCATATTTTTAAAAATGAATTTTTAGAAATAAAATCAAATTATAAACATTACCTGTCAATTTATACAGATGGTTCGAAACAAGATGAGAAAGTTGCTTGTTCTGTTATTAGTCCAAATTTTACTGACAGTATCAGATTACCTGATAATAGCTCCATTTTTACCGCCGAAGCCAAGGCAATTGATATTGCACTTTACCATATCCGAGATCAGTCTGAAAAACAGTTCATCATTTATTCAGATTCTCTTTCTGTATTAAAATCTTTTAAAGATTTACACCATAGAAACCCATTAATTCAGCAAATTCTTAAAAAATATTATTACCTTTCAGTTTCAAAAGAAATTGTATTTTGTTGGCTTCCCAGCCACATTAATATTCGTGGAAATGAATTAGCCGATTTAGAAGCCAAATCAGCACTATCCTTAGTTATAACCAATTTTAAAATTCCTCACTCCGACTTTAAATCGAACATCCGTTTATACATTAACAATAAATGTCAGTCTGTTTGGGAAACACAAACTCAAAATAAATTAAATGAAATAAAACCAAATTTTAACAGCAAATGCACATTCTCTAATTACAGCAGAAAAGAACAAACAAAAATCACCAGATGTAGAATTGGACACACTAGAATTACTCATTCTTACATATTAAAAAATGAACAAGCTCCATTCTGCATTCCTTGTAATGAACCTTTCACAGTCAAACATTTTCTTATCACTTGTGCTGAATTTAATCACATTTGCACAAAGTATTTTAATATAAAAACTATAAAGGAACTTTTTGATATGCCAACTCAGAAAATACTTGACTTTCTTAAAGAGATCGGACTTTTTAATAAAATATGATCAGTATTTTTAATAACTTAAAATCATTGATACTTTATCTCTTTAAAATAAACACATCAATCCTAGATATTTTTAAATTTCTCATTAAATACAATCATCATATAACATAAAACTTATTAGACGCTATATGCCCTTTTAGGGTTGAGCGTCTATAAACAAAATATCCATCCATCCATCCATCCAAAAGTAAAAAAAAAAAAAAAGAGACAAAGTTGTCATTCTTGTATGTGACATGTCGTCTGGTCCTGTTCTTCATTACTACCAAGTATCATCAAATATTCCAAGGAGTGTTCGACTTACATAGCGGACACTAAATCAATGCATAATCAGTGTCAAATATAACAAAGGGAGATAACAGCAAAAGTAAGGAAGGCAGGTACCAACAAAATATTCTGAAGGGTATTCCAGTTACAGAGCAGACAAGAAATCTATTTCAAACAAAACAAAGGAGGACAACTCCAAAAGTAAGAAAACCAGAGTTGACATTCTTGTATGTGACATGTCGTCAGGTCCTGTTCTACATTTCTACCAAGTATCATCAAAATACTCATTAGGGTATTGAAGTTACAGAGGGGACAAGAAGTTTTACGCCGACGCTGACGCAAACGAGATCCGTCCCAAAAACAATATGACCGCCCACCGAAGGGTGGGGGGGATACATAATTAGTGCCTACACCCTTGCTATAACAGTGGTAAAATGATGATGGCTTGAAGTTTTATGTCCTTTTCAACATTTTTGTCATATCGAGACAGTGGAAGGGTGATAAAATTTAAATGCTGTGCGCAATGAAGCATCATACGGTCATAAGCTGCATTCTGGCTCCAGCTGCATGCAAACCTGGGACCTCATGATCCGGAAGCACTAACCACTCAGACAACAAGACACTTCAACATAGGTGAAAATTTCTACACGAAATCTAGCATGCTGTCAGTCATTAACCCTAGTCCTGCTGAACCCGGATATGCCCTGCCTTTGCAAACAGTGTAGATCCAGATCAGTTGGCTTCTGAAGAAGCCAACTGATCTGGATCTGCACTGTTTACCATTAAGTATTGGAATTTGTATTAACAACCTGGATCACGAAATCTGATTGGTTTACATTTGGAAGCGGGTGTGGCATTGTAATTTATTCAGCATGACAAGGGTTAACCCAGTGGACTCTTCTACCACATTTTTGGACCGTCTATTTAAAATAGCAGGGTGCCTAGTTAGTTTTAATTATTACTATGTTAATAGAAATTCCGGTTTTAATTATTACTATGTTAATAGAAATTCCTGTAATTAATACGATCAGTGTAGACCCTGATCAGATGCCGCATTTTGTGGCAACTTTTGGGGGCCAACTAAAATATGTTAAAAGTAATGCAAATATTTCCATGTATTGACTGGCAGGCAAATCCAACAAATCCATTTTTTTCAAAACAGGTTTTGTGGGGCAGGGAGGGTATAATTTCAAGCAGATTTTGATTAGAGTTTAGGTTATTCCACCCAGTTAACCCATTAGTGTCATGTCAAGCCTGTCAGTTCACCTAACCACACTTTTCCTAGGCAGGCTTAATCCTCTAAGCAGTTTAGTATCTGTGCACTTTCTTTCACCAGAAACTGCCAGCTGCCCTACTTGAATCAGCGGAAGGGAGCCAATGACCTTAGAAAATGTTTCATGATCAATCTCCCTGAAAGAATGTTGCTGGACCTGATGGGGATCGAACACGCGACCTGATCACCAGTCAGATGTGCACCCGACTGACTATTTCAATCAAAAGTAATCTAAGGTTTTGTTAAGAAAAAAATCAGCTGAAGCCAATTCTTTGTGAAGGACTTTATTTTACAGTCTTTATAATATATCAATGATAGCCGTAGCTTTCAATTATCTTCTGGTACTGTGCAACTTTTGGTGCCACATTGGCCTGTGCCTGTACTTTCAGTTTCTGAAATAGAAGATGAAAAACAAATGTTACACATAACACAGGACAAATTGAAATGAGACATAGCACAAGAAAATGTACCTTATGTCCTGTATGAAGAAGACTCAGATCAGTCTATGCATTCTGCAGAATACAGCTAGGCCCTTTTCAATGCATTTATGCTGAATAAATTAATAAGCCATGCCTACTTCTAATTTTCAGCCAATCAGATTACTTGATCTGGATTATTGCTATAAATTCTCATACTTAATGGCAAACAGTGCAGCTCCAGATCAGTTGGCTTCTTCAGAAGCCAACTGATCTGGATCTTCACTGTTTGCAAAGGCAGGGTATATCCGGATTCAACAAGATAAGGGTTAACACCATGCTATGGGCAGATTCAGCAGACGATAAAATGATATTTTTCTTATTTTTCTAAATAAATAGGAAATGACACTTCATGCAAATGTCTCCTAGGGAGACAATTTTCATGAAGTGTCAAATCCTATTCTCTAGGAAAAAAAATCAGAAAAATATTTCAAAATGTCATCTGCTAAAATTTTTACCAGGCATGCAATGTTAATATACTAGATGACATGAGCTGCAACATCAGAAAAAGTACGTTCAGAAATGAGCACACAGCAAAGTTTTTCATATCAACCTGCGCATTCGCACAGTTTGATCAAAATCTTCACTGGGCACATTTTGGGCAGCCAAGGATGTGGGATGTGTAGGCTTATTTTAGGTTTCTTTGGGCACTCTTCAGAAGGTATATTTTCTCATGTTGCTGCTCATATGTTCTTCAGAAGCCAGTTGATCTGGATCTACAATGCTTGCAAAGGCAGGGTATATCTCGCTTCACAGGACAAGGGTCAATAAATAATTTTAAGTGGAAAAGGCTGGCTCTGATAAGACTGATGGAATGTCTGAATATATGAGTAGCAACCTTAGAAAAATTTTATTAACCCTTAAAGCGCCAAGAAAAACTGTATCTGAAAATGTCGTCTGTTTATGTCGTCTGCTGAATATTCTTGCAGACTTTTCAAACCTATTTTTGCATATAGGCAAACAGTGTGGACCCTGATCAGACTGCTCCTAAAGGAGCAGTCTGATCTGGGTCCACACTGTTTGCATAAATGACTTTTAAAGTCACAAGCAGATGACAAAGCAGACGACAATAGTTGTGATTGGCGCTTTAAGGGTTAATGTATCTTCGGACATGTGCTCAACAAAGTCTCAAACCAGCCTGCTCATCAGCAGATTCTGATCAGTCTTCATTGTCAGTCTTGCCAGAACCTGTGGTATGCCTTTCACACACGAGAGTGATGAAGCCAAGTGGAAACTTAGGCCCAAAGAAAAAAAAACAACAAAAAAACTAGGCATGTGGTCTTACTACGGGGTCAAGTATGAGCACTGAAAGACTGATTTTACCCATGATATGGCTCTTATCTACAGGGGACTTGTTAAGGAGTATCAGGTGATAATGCTGGGATAATTTTTCTTATTTCTCCATGAAAAACATATGTTGTGGGTACTCATTAGAAGTGCCTCGCCGAGGCGCTTCTAATGAGTACCCGTAACATATGTTTTTATGGAGAACTGGAGAAAATTATCCCAGAATTATCATCAAATACTCCATCCTTATCAAGTGCCTTGCTATCTATCTATAGCTTATAAGCTAAATCAGTTAACCCTAGTCCTTCTGAATCCGGATATGTCCTGCCTTTGCAAACAGTGTAGATTCAGATCAATTGTCTTCTTGCCAACTGATCTGGATCTGCACTGTTTGCCATTAGATGTGTGCGAATTTATATCAACAATCTTAATTTATTAAGCAGGACAAGGCTTAACCCTTTAAACCCTGAATTTCCACAGTGGACTCTTCCAGACTTGAATCTGGACTTATCCACTGATGCAAGTAGGTTTTCAGTCTGAAAACAAAAAAACAGAATGGCAAACAGTGTAGTTCCTGACCAGACAGCTTGTTATTAGCCATCTTGTCTGGATGTACAATTTGTGCAAAACCTTCTTCTGGTCTGTGAAGTTGAAAGTGTTAAAGATGTTGAAATATACAGTCCATCTCAGCTGGAGGTGCATGTTTTAATTTCACATGTAACCATCAAAATAGTTCGGTGAAATGAAGCTCATCATTGGTGGACAGATATCAAAACTATCAAATGAATGACAATTCACAACATAATATGAAACACTGTGAAGAAAAATCATACACAAGAGACACAAAGGCTGCAGCTTGCTCACCTGAGTGAAACAGCCATTGTTAATCTGTGGATGCCTTGTATCAATTTTACAATACTCCACAGCAACTAATCAAACTAATGAATGGGCAAATCACAACTGCAGCAGAAGACTTATTTATGATTATTTATTAATTAATTTTTCTGAGAAAAATAAGATAATACAAGCATCGCAGATACTGCAATATACCCTGCCACTGAGTAAAAAAAAAACATTGATGCTTTAGTGTTTTACATCTCCTTTAACCCTTGTCCTGCTGAACTCGGATATACCCTGGCATTGCAAACAGTGTAGATCCAGATCAGTTGGCTTCTGAAGAAGCCAACTGATCTGGATCTGCACTGTTTGTCATTCAGTATGTGAATTAATATCAACAACTTGGCTCAAATAATCTGATTGGCTGAAAATTAGAAGTGGGCATGGCATCTTAATTTATTCAGCATGACACGGGTTAACATTATTTACGTCCTATTATACAATGCAAGTATGATAATAAAAGGCTCCGTGCAATGGAGTGTTCTACAGTTATGAGCTAATTCCACGTCTAGGGGAATACAATCTGGGACAAAGTGAGGTAAGGCCTTTCTAACATTTCCTGCATATAAGTGTTCACTGGAGGAAGCTTGACCTTTCTGTAAAAAGGTCAAAAGTCAACACATTTTAGCAAACTTGGTAAACCTAACATCCCCATGCTATATGGAAAGATTCTGCACCAAGAACTCTTGAATGACGACCATTTTAGCAACTTTTTGTTCTGACCCAAGGGGGCAACAGATGAAATGTGTTAGAAACTGACCCAGGGGCTTCAGAGGAGAGGCACTTTGACTATGTAGAGAGGGCTGGAAAGCATCTGGCTCAGGTAAACTGAAACTACTTATCTGAAGCTATGCTTAATCACTAAGTGCTTTGCATGCTGCAAAAAAGTTTCAGCAGACGACATCATGATTTTTTTTTTCTTATTTTTCTGAGAAAACAGGACTTGACATAGGATGCAAACTGTCTCTAAAGACAATTTGCAAGAAATGTCAGATTCACTTTTCTTGAAAAACAAAACAAAACAATAAGTAAAATATCATCAATTAAAGATGCCGAAATATACTGTCCATCTCAGCTGGAGGTGCATGTTTTAATTTCACTTGAAACCATCAAAATAGTTCGGTGAAATGAAGCTCATCATTGGTGGACAGATATCAAGACTATCAAATGAATGACAATTCACAACATATGAAACTTTGTGCGGAGAAATAATATATAAGAGACACAAAGGCTGCAGCTTGCTCACCTGAGTGAAACAGTCATTGCGAATCTGCAGATACCTTGTATCAGTTTTACAATACTGTCAAAGCAACTAATCAAACTAGTGAATGGGCAAATCACAACTACAGCACAAGACTTATTTATTTATTATTTTAATATTTCTGAGAATAATGGAACAAAAATACAAGCATCGCAGATACTGCATAATTTGATTGATTGTGTTGAGGTTTAACGACACGTCAACCCTTGTGGGTCATTTTGTGTCGTCTCCCAGAGAAAGGGAGAAAAGAGATAGAAGAGATAGTAGAGGAGATGAAATGGACGATTAGGGAAGAAATAGGAACAGGAATGAAAGTGAAGAAACAGAAGAAATAAAAACATTCCCCCTCTACCCTTACCTGCTACAAGGATAGCAGGCCTTGCCCAACTGTAAGCCAATTTCAGTTGGACGCCCCGGTGACGTAAGATACACGACACCATTGCCACTCCCGACCACCCCCAGATACTGCATAATACTCCGCCACTGATTTAAAACCACATTTTGTCTATAAGCGTGATGGTTTGGTGTTTTACGTCCCTTTCAACATTATTTATGTCATATCATATAATGAAAGGCTCTGTGCAATGAAGATTGTACAGTCATGAGCTGAATTCCACGTCTAGGGGATACAATCCGGGACAGTGTGAAAAACTGACTTTACAACATTTTCCCCATATAAATGTTCACTGGAACAAGTTTGACTGCTGTAAAAAGGTCAAAGGTCAATGCATTTTAGCAAACTTGATAAATCTCAGCCCCATGCTATATGGAAAGATTCCGCACCAAAGAACTCTTGATTGATGACCATTTTAGCAACCTTTTGTTCTGACCCAATTGGGCACCTGATGAAATGTCATAAATATGTATAATTTGTATGAAATGTCCGATGTATTTTTTCGGAGCGGGAGTTTGTGGGGGGGGGGGGGCTCTTTAGAAAAATAACAATTTGTTATCAGCTGCCCAGAAAGTTGTAAAGACTAAAGATGCCAAAATATACTGTCCATCTCAGGTGGAGGTGCATGTTTTAATTTCACTTGAAACCATCAAAACAGTTTGGTGAAATAAAGCTCATCATTGGTGGACAGATAACAAAACTATCGAAGGACAATTCACAACATATTATGAAACTTTGTGTGGAGAAATAATATACACACAGGCTGCAGCTTGCTCACCCGAGTGAAATAGCCGCACTGCTAATCTGGAGATGCTTTGTTATCAATTTTACAATATTGCCATACCAACTAATCAAAATAGTGAATGGACGAATCACAACTGCAGATGACTTTTTTTTTTTTTTTTCAGGGAAAAACAATAGAAAAACTACAGCTGTTTTTAACAAAAAAAAAAAAACATGTCTCCCCCAGCTGTCACTCACATATAGAAAGTTTTCACATGCTAATAATTGTTTATCATCATTGCAAGCCCATACACAGAGGGGATACAGGGGATGTGAACGATTTTCTGTGAAAATTATTTCAAAATTATACATTTTTTCACCAGAAATTTAATTTACATCCCTAATTTTAGCCTCTTAATAAAAATTTTCTATAGACAAGAGTTATGGTTCTTGTGTTGCACACATCACCTGATGATGCTTTATATTTCTGTGAAGTTCATGTAAATATCTTGGAAGGGTTTTCAAGATTTTGAGCAGACACGAAATGACTACTGTCAAATTTCAAACAGGAATAACTACAAAACTATAGATGATGCTGTATATTTCTATGAAGTTTCATGAAAATATCTTGAAGGGTTTAAGTTATACAGTGGACACAAAATGTCAAATTTCAAAGGGGAATAACTACAAAACTGCATAGACAAGAGCTACGGTTCTTGTGTTCTACACATTGTCTGATGATGCTTTATATTTTTATGAAGTTTCATGACAATATCTTGAACAGTTTTCAAGTTATAGAGCGGACAGGAAATTTCCTTTCTCTAATTTCAAAGGGGAATAACTCCAAAAATGTATACACAAGAGTTATGGTTCATGTGGTCTGCACATCGTCTGATGATGCTTTATATTTCTATGAAGTTTCATGAAAATATCTTGTTCAGTTTTTAAGTTATAGAGCGGACATGACTGCGTGATGGACAGATAGACGGACAGATGGCTGGACAGACAATCGTGGCAAAAACAATATGTCTCCACCCCTGTCAGGCTAAAACCCCTGTTTGCTACATAATATCTGGCCACAGATAATTCTGATGGTAAACAAGGGCAGTAACTCTGTCAAACCTAAACTAAATTTTGCCCATTAATAATCTCAAACCACTCATAACCTATACAAATGTGTATGCCAAATTTGAATAAAATCCATCACAAACTTTTAAGTTAGAGAGCGGAAAATAAGTGCTGATGGACAGCCACTCGAACGGGAACACACCCCGACACTATTGTATGTCGGAGTGTAAAACTTTAAATTTAAATGTTGTCTGATACTATTCTATTGAGTGCTTTAAGGGTTAAATGAAATGTCACATCCATTTTTCTGGAGAAAATTAAGAAAACCTATCATCAATTTATCATCTGCTGAATTTGCCCAGAAAATGGTAAAGACTAAAGATGTCAAAATATACTGTCCATCTCAGCTGGAGGTTCATGTTTTGCTTTCACTGGAAACCATCAAAAGAGTGCTGCAAAATAAAGCTGATCATTGACAGACACGTATCAAAACTATCAAAGAATATATTGAGCGAAAACAATATTTTGACCATAACCACGGGTCATAACTCTGTTGTAAATTTGCGAAAACTGATGTGTAACAATCCCAAAGAAGATCCGGTCAAATACAATGCATATGCAAAATTGCTGTCCAATTCCAGCTATTCATTCTCAAGATATTGAGTGAAAATGAAGTCAGAATGACAGAATCATGAACAAGCCGAAAACAGTGTTTTCAGAATGACACATTCACAGAGAAGCTGAAAACATTATTTTCAGATTTGATTGTTTTGGGTTTAATGACACGTCGACCCTTGTGGGTCATTTTGTGTCATTTCCCAACAAAAGGGAGAAGAGAGATAAAAGAGATAGTACAGAAGATTAAAGAGAGGGACAGGGGAGAAAGGAAAATGAATGAAGGTAAAGAAACAGATGAAATAAAAATATTCCCCCTCTTCTCTTACCTGCTGCAAGGATAGCAGGCCTTGCCAAACTGTACGCCAATATCAGTTGGACATACTTGTCAAGTCAGATACACAACACCTTTGCCTCACCCAACCACCCCAAGTATTTTTAGACAAGCTGGAAACAGTTATTTTCAGAATGAAGGAATCACAGACAAGCTGAAAACCATATTTACAGAGAAAAGATATCCCCCTATCGAATTTTCAGTTTTTCTACCGCTGTGACCTTGAAAATTATGTCAAGGTCACCAAAATCTAATCAGTACTTTATGTCCCACTTATATATCCATGAAAATTTGGTAAGCATCCAACCTCTAGTTCACAAGATAATGTGCAGACAAAAATGGTTTCTGCACCAATAATAGGTCCCCCTCCCCAAAGTTGGGGAGACATAATCTCTTACACATGTCTAACAAAGACAAAATAACTGACAAAGAAGAAAAAGAATCCATCTCAGTTGGTAGTGCATGTTAGTTGTTTCATTTTTCAATCAGTGATTCGGTGAAAATATTCTCATCACTGATGGATCCCCATTAACTTCATACCTACACATGTAATGCAAAGAGGCAAAGAGACTATAAGACACAACCATTTTTATTCTAAATATTGGCATATAGACCTCAACAGTGCAGATCTTGATAAAACTGCTCCAGAAAGGAATAACAGGCATCAATGGCGTGATTACACAGACATGAATAATAACCCCAAGTTAGGTCAAGGTCACCAAAATCAATCAGTTCTTTGTTGTGTCGCACTTGTATATCCATGAAAATTTGGTAAGCATCCAACCTCTGGTTCTCAAAATAATGTGCAACAAAAACTGGATCTGCACCAAAAACAATATGTTCCCCTCCTCGTAGTTGGGGAGACATAATAATCTCTTACACATGCCTAACAAAGACAAAATAACTGACAAAGAAGAAAAAGAATCCATCTCAGTTGGTAGTGCATGTTAGTTGTTTCATTTTTCAATCAAAGTGATTCGGTGAAAATATTCTCATCACTGATGGATCCCAATTAACTTCAAACCTACACATCTAATGCAAATGGACTATAAGACACAACCATATTTATTCTAAATATGTTGACATGTCGACCTCAACAAACAGTGAAGAGCTTGATAAAATTGCTCCAAAAAGGAACAATAGGCATCAGTGATGTGATAAAACAGACATAATAACCATAAACTAGAATTCGTTTTTCTACAAAAACACAGATGTCTCCCCCATTTTTGGTGTCATTTTGTACTGTATATTCAGCGAACATTTATATTAACTAATGAGATTCAAGAGAAAATAACTAAAAAAGTATAAATGCAAGAGTTATGGTTCTTGTGCTTTGCACGTCGTCTAATGTTGATTGATATTCATATAAAGTGTCCTGAAGGTATCTTAAACGGTTTTCAAGTTACAGAGTGGACACGTTTTTTGTGCCGGACAAAGTTCCAAGAGAAATAATTCAAAAAGTATAAATGCATGAGTTATGGTTCTTGTGCTTTGCACATCGTCTCATGTTCATTGGTATTCATATAAAGCTTCCTGAAGATATCTTAAAACGGTTTTCAAGTTATAGAGTGGACGTGTTTTTTGTGCCGGACAAAGTTCCAAGGGAAATAATTAAAAAAGTATAAACGCATGAGTTATGGTTCTTGCGCTTTGCACATCATCTAATGTTGATTGATATTCATATAAAGTTTCCTGAAGATATCTTAAACGGTTTTCAAGTTATAGAGTGGACACGTTTTTTGTGCCGGACAAAGTTCCAAGGGAAATAATTCAAAAAGTATAAATGCATGAGTTATGGTTCTTGCACTCTGCTCGTCATCTAATGTTGATTTGTATTTACATCAAATTTCTTGAAGATATCTTGAACAGGTTTCAAGTCACAAAGCAGACACAATTTTGTGACAAAGTTCCAAGGGAAATAACTCAAAAAGTATAAATTCAAGTTATGGTTCTTGCGCTCTGCACATCATCTAATTTGATTGATATTTATATGAAATTTCCTGAAGATTGCTTGAACTATTTTCAAGTTATAGAGCGGACATGATTTTGTGACACAGTCCAAGGAAAATAACTCAAAAAGTATAAATGCAAGAGTTATGGTTCTTGCGCTCTGTACTTTTGTCTAATGTTGATTGATATTTATATGAAGTTTCATGAAGATAGCTTGAATGACTATCAAGTTTTCGAGCAGACACGATTTTGTGACAAAGTTCCAAGGGAAATAACTCAAAAAGTATAAATGTAAGAGTTATGATTCTTGCCCTCGGCAAGTCGTCTATGTTGATTGATAGTTGTATAAAGTTTTGTGAAGATAGCTTAGACACGATTTTGTGATAGACAAACGCCCGGGGGGAAAACAATATGTCTCCCTACCCTTAAGAGAGGGGGGGGGGGGTCAAGGTCACCAAAATCTAAGCAGTTCTTTGTTATGTCCTACTATCCATGAAAATTTGGTAAGCATCCAACCTCTTGTTCACAAGATAATGTGCAGACAAAAACGGAATCCGCACCAATAACAATAGGTCCCCCTCCTCAAAGTTGGGGAGACATAATAATCTCTTACACATGCCTAAAAAAGACAAAATAACTGACAAAGAAGAAAAAAAGAATCCATCTCAGTTGGTAGTGCATGTTAGTTGTTTCATTTTTCAATCAAAGTGATTCGGTGAAAATATTCTCATCACTGATGGATCCCCATTAACTTCATACCTACAAATCTAATGCAAAGAGACTATAAGACAACCACATTTATTAAATATGTGGACATGTAGACCTTAACAAACAGTGCAGAGCTTGATAAAATTGCTCCAGAAAAGACAAACAGGCATCAATGAGGTGATTACACAGACATGAATAATAATCCTAACTATTCAGACAACAGAACCCTTACCAAGCTCATTCTAAAACTTGAAATCCATGGACTACAATTTAATGTACAGTCGACTCTCCTTATCTCAAATTCCAAAGGACTCTCTGAAATACTTCGAGACATCCGTACCTCGACATAACAAGATTTGCAGATTGAGGAAAAAAATAAATCAAACAAACACATCTAACAAAATGTATATGTGATCTGACTCCAAAAATGAGAGAGATATTGAAAATATTGTAGAAAAGAGGAGAAACTGCCCCAGAACAAGGCATCTGATCAGGGTCTACACTGTTTGCCATGCACGCAGCAATATTTTAGACACATAAAGAGGTAGTAGAATGGACTATTTCAAATTTTAGGACATGGCAAGCAGATGAGGTTTCCCAATATGTAGGGTTACTAAGGTATTCTGAGTGCTGCTATTCAAAAAAATCCATCTCAGTTGGTAGTGCATGTAACTTGTTTCATCTTGAATCAAAGTGATTCGGTGAATATTTTATCATCACTGATGGATTCTCTGCATCTAATTTAAATTGCTCTGCAGAGACTCTGTTGATCACAATACCAGAGAAGTACACCAATAAAATTGGGCTCCCTTGGAGTATAATTCAACAGGAAAGGGGATTGCATTACCAGTAACTAATTTTTGTAATGATATCTTATCTAGAGCAATAGCTTTGAAGTACACATTTCATACAGGTGTGAAAACACAACAACTTACTTCCATCTCCTTCTTCTTTTCATAGTATCTGCTGGACTTGACTTTTCTCTTGGCTTCTAATGTTGAAATGACATTCTGGTATTTCCAGCCCACTTCATGAGCCAATCTGTTCAAGTCACAGTACTAAAACATAAATGAAAATCGAAAATTAGCCCATTTATGCCGAGTGCCCCATAAAAGGGACATTGGCAAACAGTGTTGACCCTCATTAGGTGCTGCAGAATGTGGCATTTGATCAGGGTCTACAAGGTTTGCATTTCAGGAATTTCTAAACAAGGGGGCCATGATGGCCCTGGATCGCTCACCTGAGTCCAAGATAGCTTGTAGAAGAATTACAGCCAGTGCATTATGTGTCAGTGACTACACTGCCAAAATTAATTAAGACAAACACCTGGGTGACCTTACTGACCTTTTGCAAGAAAATCAGGCTAGTTAGGCCAGAGTCACTGCACAATTCAGTATGTCTTCTGACATACAATTATTAATTCACAGTCTGTTGTGAGTCTTTCCTGTTTGCTGATTGAATAGGTTTTTGTTTGTGTTGAGGTTTTACGGCCCAGTCAACCCAGTGGGGTCATGTCGAGCGCAGTCAGTTTACCTAACCATACGTTTACTGGGCAGGCTTAGTCCTCTAAGCGGTTAACCAGTATTGCGCACATTCTTTCGCCAGAAACTGACAACTGCCCTTCTTGAATCAGCGGAAGGGAGAGAATGACCGTAGAAAATATTTCATGATCATTCTCCACGAAAGAATGTTGCCGACCTCGGCGGGGGTTGAACCCGCGACCTCCCGGTCTTCAGTTGGACAGCGCATCCAACCGAGCCACCGAGGCTGGCTGTTTGAACAGGCAAGCAGTGAAAGAGCTTAGTAATGTTGCTTGGGTACACAGGCTAACAAAATGTTCTTGGTTCAACTGCCTGAAGATACTTTTGATATGATGGGGCTCAAACTTTTGATATCTTTATTGTGGCTGTAGTTTTGATTTCTGTCTGTTGGTTGACCTAGTTTTGCTTTGTCTTTTTTTCATAAATGAACAAAGTTAATGACAGTGGTTTAGAAACCTTAGGACAGCATTCCTTGGCCTAGTGGTTAAGAGCTCTAACTCTTTAACATTAGGTTTCTCACTGCTGCAGGGTCAAGCCCTTGGATCACACGTGAAACCTAAGTTCTGCAACAGAAGATCAGGAGTTTTTCCTCTGGGTACTCCCGTGTTTTGAAATCGGGCCTCTGGTCTAGATGTCGTTTAAAAGATTTTTCAATTTTTAGCTATGGCGGCCATCTTCTTCATCGCAGGGGAACCATTTCAGCAATTTTGGTATAGGAGCATAAGAGGAACCTTTCTGTAGAGCTGTCATTAATTTGAACATTTTCATATCGATATATCGATAGTAAATATTGCGATTTATCGAATTATTAATGTTTACTACAAATGTACTTAAAAATAGGTTTGTCATTTTGAAATCCAAAAATTATGTTATATAAATTTAAGGTGTAAACTGAAGGTATTTGAGCCTCATAAAATTTCTCATACGTTTTACATCTATTTTCATTTATCACAGTAATGGTATCACAAATAATGTACTATGTGTTTGTATACTACGATATTCCTGAAGATGCTAGGGAAATTACTGTTGTTTTTATGTAGGGCATTATATCTGAGTAACAGTATATTACTGATACAACTTTATTATTCCAGTCTGTTTGACTATGTAATCTATGTTTTTAGTTGATTTATATGATCCGTAAGTGACTGTGAACTGCCAAGCTAACACAGTGTTCAAATTAACATCAAAAGGAATAGAATTATGCAGTCTACTTAGGTAAATAAGAACACATTAGATTTCAATTATATATTCCTGAATGTCCCAATACAGAAAAGCCTGCCATCTTATTTCTTTTTGTTTTTTCAGTTTTATGGTATCAAACTTTATGTCAACATTGAAATAATTTCTGATGTTTACATATCGATACTTCTACACTGTGTATTGATACAGGTAAAAACTATTGATTCATCGATATTGCGATAATCCATGACATATTATTTTGACACTGGAACAGTGGCCTAGGTTTGTTTGTGTTGAGGTTTTACGGCCCAGTCAACCCAATGGGGTCATGTCGAGCGCGGTCAGTTTACCTAACCACACGTTTACTGGGCAGGCTTAGTCCTCTAAGCGGTTAACCAGTATTGTGCACATACTTTCGCCAGAAACTGACAACTGCCCTTCTTGAATCAGCGGAAGGGAGAGAATGACCGTAGAAAATATTTCATGATCAATCTCCACAAAAGAATGTTGCCGACCTCGGCGGGGGTTGAACCCGCGACCTCCTGGTCTCCAGTCGGACGGCGCATCCAACTGAGCCACCGAGACCGGCAGTGGCCTAGGAGATGTAGTTTAAAGATTATTTACTTTTTAGCTCTGGTAACCATTTTGCTCAGCCAAGCTGAACCATCTTAGCAATTTTGGCGTAGGGCCATAAGAGGACCATTTCTATGAAATTATTTTGAAATTGGGCAACTGGCCTAGGAAATGTTGTTTAGAAGTTTTTCTATTTTTTAGCTCAGGTGGCCATTTTGTTCAGTCAAGAGGAACCACTTTAGCAATTTCGGTAAAGGGGCATAAGAGAAACAATCCTGGAAAATTATTTTGTGATCGAGCAACTGGTCTAGGAGGAGATGCCGTTTACAGATTTTTCTATTTTTAGTTCTGGTGGCTATCTTTTTCAATGGAGCAGACCCATTTTAGCAATTCTGGTAAAGGGAAGCGGAACACTACTATGGAATTATTTTGAAATTAGACCATTGGCCTAGGAAGAGAATGTCATTTAAAGATTTTTCTATTTTTAGCTCAGGTGGGCATTTTTTTCTGCCAAGCAGCACCATTTTAACAATTTTGATAAAGGGGCATAACAGGAACATTTCTGTGAAATTATTTTGAAATCACATCATTGGCATAAATGTCATTTAAAGGTTTTTAATCCCCACGCTTTTCGAAGAAAAAGTGGGAATATTGTGATACACTACCCCCTCCCGTCCGTCCGTCTGTAATGTAATATCATTGCTCCTAGACCATTTAAGCTAGAATCTGGAAACTTTCACAGGCGATAGCCCTATGGATGAGGACTGAAGGAACTCATTCGGAATTGTAACCCCTGGAGGCAGGGCCAGAAGGTGTGGCCCCGAAGGGTCCAAAATCCATTTTGTACAAACAGTCATGTTGCGTATCAAATCGAAGGTAATGAAGAGAGGAATACAGTGGTGCAAACATTTTGCCCTGGGAGCATGTCTGGGGGTCACTAGATGTTAAAAAGTAGGATTTTGGGTCCTGTTTTTGGATTGTCACACAACTCCTCTTAGGCTTTTTGAGCTAGAACCTTGAAACCGTCACAGGTCAAAGCCCTACAGATGAGGACTGGAGGAACACATTCAGAATTTTGATGTAACCTCTGGGAGTAGGACCAGGGGGGCGTGGCCCCAAAGGGTCCAAAATCCATTTTGTACAAACAAAGTCACATTGCATATCAAATCAAAGGTAATGAAGAGTAGATAACAGTGGTGCAAAAATTTTGCCCCAGGGGCATGTCTGGGGGTCACTAGAGGTCAAAAAGTAGGATTTTGGATCATACAACTCCTCCTAGGCTGTTTGAGCTAGAACCTTTAAACTGTCACAGTTTATAGATGACAACTGGAAGAACGCATTTGGAATTTTGATGTGCACGGAGATATACGATGGCGCTGGCGCGGGGATATGCGATGGCGCCCCATCGACTTGATCAAGTCTTTTTTTAGCTCTGGTGGCCATTTTGTTCAGCCAAGGGGAACCATTTTAGCAATTTTGGTAAAGGGGCATACGAGGAACACTTCTGTGAAAGTATTTTGAAATGGACCATTGGCATTGGAAGAGATGTCATTTAAAGATTATCCTATTTTTAGCTCTGTCAGCCATTCTGTTCAGCCAAGTGGAACCATTTTAGCAATTTTGGTAAAGGGCATGAGAGGAAAACTTCTGTGAAAATATTTTGAAATTGGACCAGTGGCCTAGGATGAGATGTTGTTTAAATGTTTTTTCTATTTTCAGCCATTTGTTCGGCCAAGCAGAACCATTTTAGTAATTTTGGTAAAGGGGCCTAAAAGGAACATTTTTTGTGAATTGTGTTGAAATCAGGCCACTGGCCAAGGAGATGTCATTTAAAGATTTTCTTTTTTTTTTATTTTTAGCTCTGGTGGCCATCTTGTTCAATGGAGCAGAACCATTTAAGCAATTTTAGTAAAAGGGCACACCAAGAACATGTGTGAAATTATCTTGAAACTGAGTAAGTGGTTTAGGAGATGTCATTTGAAGAAAACCTTGACAACGTACGAACGGCGCTGGACACGGGGGCCACAATAGCTCACCATGAGCACCTTGTGTTCAGGTGAGCTAAAAACATTAAGTCAAGTGGAACTAAATGTAAAATTTTAGTTTGTAGACTTCATTAAGAATGGAGGCCAGTGTGGACTCATAGGTCTAGGTATCCAGTAAATATTTTTCTTATTTCTCCATGTAAACATATGTTGTGGGTACTCATTAGAAGCGCCTTGGCGAGGCACTTCTACTGAGTATCCACAGCATATGTTTTCATGGAGAAATAAGAAAAATATCAATACTTTTGGATTGAAAAAAGCGCCTTAACTAGTGCTATGGACCCAAGTACTCGGACGTATTAACTGATGGAAACCTGCATGCCTAAGTCACCCATGCTAACACAGGTACGATAAAAAACCTTTTCTAGAGTTGTAGAATTTAATGTTACCTTTCTGCAGGGGTTCAATCTGAGCACTTTAAGAGCTGATGGAATAACCAGTCTTTTCCGTTTGTCATATGGTGGTGGTATACCCTCAAACACCTTCAACCTTTTCAGGGCCTCTTTACCACGGGGTGTCTTATGGGGAACCATTCCTGCAAACAACAGAAGGAACAGATTCATGTAAGCTGAGAGGTTGGTTTTTGTGTTTGGGTTTAATGACATGTCAACCCTTGTGGGTCATTTTGTGTCGTTTCCCAGAGAAAGGGAGAAAAGAGATAGAAGAGATAGTAGAAGAGATGTGAAGAAACAGAAGAAATACAAACATCCCCCCTATACCATTATCTGCTACAAGGATAGCAGGCCTTGCCCAACTGTAAGCCAATATCAGTTGGACGCCCCGGTGACGTGAGATACACGACACCTTCGTACCACCTGACCACCCCACTGATAGGTTGGGTGGAGAAGATAAATTTAATTCTTTCCAATGAAAATGTGTTGTTGCATCTCATAATAAAACCTCTAGGTATTTAACTTATTTCACAACAAAATCATTGTGCAGCTCATTAGTTCTGTGTACTACCCACAGGTTTTCATGAAAGACACACACACATGCTAAGAGTAAATAAAATACTGGGCCAAGTTGTTCAAAACTAATGACGTCGTTAGTTAACGTATCATTAAAACTTTAATTATTAAATACGGCATATACGCTATTATTTTTGCTAAAAAAAGACTAGCGTTTACATTTGCAAAAGCTACTCACATTTTTTCAGCAAAAAATATCCGTGAATTAGATATTGTACTTACTAGAACAGTTAACATTTTGACCACTAAAGAACTCGTTAAGCTAACAATGCTTTGAACAACTGGGCCCTGATACTTATTTTGGACTGCTTTTCAGAAGGGAGGCACAAATGGTTTTGACAGCGTTGCAACCCTTAGTGTATCCATTCCCCTTATATTCATCAGCAGCAATAAACCCCAAAATGTTTTAAGACTAGAGGATCCCTAAAGGGGTTGAACGCTTCTGATAGTTTGGCTTTGTTCATTTATCATTTGACTCTTTTCACAGTCATGTGGGTTTCATGCACAAGCTCAACCTGTATTCTTGCCAGGGAGCAAATTTCAGCTATGGCATGGTATTAGGGCAAAATACACGAATCAATGGTATGTAATTCTTGCAATAATCACAGTTTGATCCGAGTTCTCTGACCTTCAAGCATATGCTAAACCTTTTCTGTAGTAAAAGTTTCAAACCACAATTGCAAAAACTATAGAAATTGCAGAACCATGAACTGCTCTATGCAATGTGAATATAGCAAATTTCTAAGTAAAGGAAGGGTATGTACCTCTAGCAATAACATAACAAGAATTCGGTGGAAGTTGATGTTGCACCTGCATTGGGCAGTCACTGGAACGCGAAATCTAGGTCAAGGGCACCTGGTCATAGTGCATGCTTGAAGAGTATGTCGAGGACAATCACTATGCAAGGTGTGACACTCACAGCTATCACTGCTACAGAGAAAAGCACCTGAATGCTAGACTTGACGTAAAGTATGACAAAGTCACTGGAGCATGGAAATCTAGGTCAAGGTCACTGGGTCATAGTACATGCTTGAGGAGTATGTCAAGGACAATTATTAGGCAAGGTTTGACATGCTCAGATATCACTGCTTCAGAAAAATCAACTTTAATGCGTGACTCAACATAATCATGACAAAGTCACTGGAGCGTGAAATCTAAGTCAGGGGCACTGGGTCATAGTGCATGCTTTAAGACCATGGCGGGGATGATTACTGTGCAAGGTTTGACACTTGTAGCTATCACTGGTACAGACTGACTGAGTTGTGGTTTAACGACACGTCAACCCTTGTGGGTCATAATGTGTCGTCTCCCAGAGAAATAGAGATAGAAGAATTAGTAGAGGAGATGAAAGAGAGGGACTGGGATGAAAAAGCAACAGGAATAGAAGTGAAGAAACAGAAGAAATAAAAACATTCCCCCTCTACTTTTACCTGTTTCAAGGATAGCAGGCCTTGCCCAACTGCAAGTCAATATCAGTTGGACGCCCCAGTGAGGTAAGATACACAACACATTCGCCACACCCGAACACCCCCAATATTTCTCTTCAACAAATCCATTTAACTACCTGTGAATGTGTGTACAACTGCTGGGTGTGGCAAACAGTATAGACCCTGATCAGACAAAGCATTCTGCAGCGTCTGATCTGGCTGTTTGCTCAGGTATGTCTGTCCAAATATGTAAAGTATGGTAATTTGATCAAATTGACCCCCTCTTCCTCTTTAGAAATCATCCTGGATCTGCCGCGGACTTGTATTATAAGTTTACCTCTAACAGCCTTGAAGAACATTTTGCTGGGAGCCCTAAAATGGAAGGGCCCTCTTGATGGCTTCACATTACATCTGTACCTCATGTACTTCAGAACCTTTACTGAA
Organism: Anodontia alba; assembly: GCA_964016985.1. Lineage (NCBI taxonomy): Eukaryota > Metazoa > Mollusca > Bivalvia > Lucinida > Lucinidae > Anodontia > Anodontia alba. The sequence continues at coordinate 5,098,654 of OZ024824.1, forward strand.
AGAGAACCAGATATTTATTGTAAACCCAGCTAAAAACTGAACTCCGAGATTTAAAGGTGACAGTTTTTAAATATTTCTGAAATGAAGGCAAAATGTCCTAAAATATCAAAGATCAATCAATTTCGGACAGTTTTGGATTTTTTCACTGGATTTTTTCACTGGCGCATTCATTCCAATATGGTTATGGTAACATTCACCCAAGCTACTGTCTTACACATGTAAAAATCCTAATCATTATTTGTTAGCTACCTATACTGGGTGACCTCTTACAAAATACTTATCAGGACCTCTTTAAATATATTTATCCAGGTCTATGAATAATATCTAGTAATTTATCACATTCTATTCCAACTTTGTCAGTATTTGCATAACTCCCAATAGGAGTGGGTATCCAGAGCAACAGATAAGGCGCTTTTTTCATCGAAAAGATGCTGATATCTTTATTTCTCAACAAAAACATGCTGTGGGTACTCATTAGAAGTGCCTCGGTGAGGCGCTTCTAATGAGTACCCATGTTTTCGTCGAGAAATAAAAAAATTTTATGTGGATACCCCCCTCTTATCTGTAGCTATGGGTATCCACGTTTTACTTGTTTCTGCATGAAAACATGCGGTAATCATTAGAAGTGCCTCAAGGTGCTTCTTATGAGTGCCACACATTTTCATGCAGAAATAAGAAAAATATCATTAAGTGCCTTTTCTGGAGCTATGTATGCGATGTACTTACATTTGTTCCTGTAGAAATTTCCCGATATATTTATGCCTTCACATCGTACCACGACTATTCTCTGTCCTGAAAGAAGATTGAGAAGCTGAAAATCTACAGCTGGTTTGAAAAAACACGGTCCATGCACTATTTTTGTCCAGCCATACATTTGGGGTAGATGCATCCGCTCTTTCTCTATTTGTTCATGATGAACACTTTGTATGCAAGTTTTTATTTTCCACAGAACAGGGTCACAGACCTATTTTTGTGAAAATCAACACCTGCCCAGGGTTCAGGATCACTTATTTTGGCTTTCAGAGATGCAAACCACATCAAAGATCATCAGTGCATACAACCCAACACCCCAAATGACCACACAAAACATGTCACTGTGACCTATTTTTTTTTTTTTTTGCAAAAATCAGGGTACCACTCATCTATGTTGGCTTCCAATGATGCAGCACCTTCAAACTTCATTAAGCAAAATAAAAAAAAAAAACTCAAGAGTTTTCAGCTAAGCCTAAGCAACTTAAAATAACTTTTAGGAAGGTGAAATTCTATTCCTTGCAAACAGTAGCATCTGCCACTGTCTAGGCAAAGTGTATTCCATATTCAGCCTAAATTCTTATTCCCGTTTACAACTTCTTGATGTGTCTTAAAAACTGAGTGGCAAACAATCTAGACCGTAATCAGTTATTGCATTCTGCAGTATCTGATCTGGATCTTCTCCGGTACACTTTATTTGCCCTAAATATTCAGATACCTTCAGATCTTGAAAAATGTCCATTTATGGTCATTTTTCAATAAAATCTATACATTTTTGGGATCCATCTTTGAACCGTGTTATATAAAAAACCATGTTATAACAAACCATGTTATAAAGAGGTTGTACTGTATTCATCTTAGCACATTTATCATTACTAAACTCATCCTTAAATCTGATCACCTCCTTCTAGTTCCTAGTGATGTGTCTGAAAACCACTGGATGTTTGGTCTGCATCACGAGTAGGGTAATCAAAATACCAATGTACAACCCTTAACTACATGCGAGTGAGGGTATCCAAATAATATACAGTGTTCTTATTTCTCCACGAAAACATGTAGGTACTCTGCTGTACTCAGAAGCATCACAGCTGACACAGCTACATGCTTCGAGTATCCACCACTTTTTTGAAGGCACTTCTAGTGTGTCCTCACATTTTTGTGGAGAAATAAAATATGACTAATTTTCATAAAAAAATAATGCCATATCTGGAGCTATGTTATTACCTTGCAGTATTGTCTTCGCAACTACAGCTGCTAGTCTTCCTAAGAGATGCCCCCGGGCATCAATAAGGATGGGCTGAAATAAAAAGTAACAAATAAGCAATCAACCGCATTCAGTATTTTTCCTGGGTCGCATTTTGGCAGTTTTTACCCCCAAAACCTTGTTCAGGAACCTTAAAAGTTAAGAGAAAGGGTCCCGAGAACATACATATTCAAAACCAAATTATTTTTTTTTTTATCTATGGCTTTGTACTTTAATCTATTTGTGGTCTAAAGGCCAAGAATTATCACTGTTTGGGCAACAGTTAACCCATAAAGTACTAAGCAAATTGTAGCAGACGACATTCTGAAATTGATATTTTTTTTTCAGAGAAAATAAAACTTGACATTAAATGTGAGATGTCTGCTAGACAGACAATTCAAATGTAATGCCAAGCCTTATTTTCTCTGAAAAAAAAAAACAAACTAGAAATGTGTCAATATGACACAGATGCGCCCACCCAGGGCCATCCTCACCCACACGCAGGCATTTTGCAAAAAAGTTGAAAAAAAAAAGGGCCGTAACTCCCATAATTGGCAGATTTTACCCCAAATCGAACTTGACCTATATTTTATGATTATATACCTCTGTATAAAATATCAATCCAATACACCAATCTTTTAAAAAAAAATATCAACAGAAAACATTTTTGAAGGTGAAAACGGGCCATAACTCCCATAATAATGCGTGGATTTTTTTCCCTTTATCGACCGAACTTGACCTCTATTTTATGATTATATACCTGTGTATTTAATATGAATCCAATACACTAATGTTTTCAAAAAATATCAAACGGAAACTATTTTTCAATGTTGAAAAAGGGACTTACTCCAAAAATAATTGGTGGATTTTACCCTCAGTGTTCAAGCCAGGCTGTGCCATTGCGCCATTTGCACATATTTTCATGTTTTGATGCAGAAAAAATAAGTTCTTGTGCCATCAAGGATCAGAAAATTTATTACAATACTGGTTGCAAATACATTGTGATTGGGTGCTTTTACTTGCGGTTCACTATAAATAAGCATAGAAACTATTTTAAAATGCAAAGAAAGCTTTAAAATAATTGAGAAAATACACTTAAACAGACAATCTGGTATGAATTTTGCCTGTAGTTTATGCATTTTTGATGTTATTTTTAGCATAGGTGGCAGCCATTTTTCAATTCTGCCATGACTATTGGTTCAATGTTCAAGCTGTGACTATTGGTTCAAAGTTCATTTATAAATTAGGGGTCACCTCATTGAGGGGTAGATCGAGTGTACACTGTTAGTACATCACTATCAGAAAGTATTACTGTTGGAAGTTTTCTTTCTTTTCTCAATCAGATTGATTGAATGATTAGGTAAAAATATGACTGACTGATTGTCTGATGGAAAGTTATTAATTTGGGTGAAGTCCTGTTGAAACTAGAATAGGACTGATGCTAAGGAGATTATCCAGCGCATCAATTTGAAGCAGTGTTCAAAACAACAAATTCAAAATGATTTTCAGCTTTACATCTATTCACAATATCTAATGATTATTATTCCCTATATCTCCATAGTATTGTCAACACTTAGACAGGCAGCTCACTTATCCCCCCACCCCACCCATACACACACACACACACACACAAAAGAAAAACAATGGCAGCCCCCTTGACACCCTGCCCAATCTGTTGATTTCTTATGTTCATCTGTTGTGCCATTTCTTATTGAAAACCCTGTGTTAACCTGGATTGTACATCTGATCAGATGTTACAAGAACAGATTACATGGAGCAAAATATCCACATCTGAAAGCAATATGAACATTTTCTATAAAATTTTGATCGTTGATTATACTGTCCCCCGATTTTTTCATATATCCCCAACTTTTTGGAGGGTAGGGGCCCCTGGGCCCCAAAACAGAAATTCCTGGCTTGAACTCTGTACCCTAAATCAAACTTGACCTATATTTTATAATTATATGCTTGTGTATAAAATATGAATCCAATTCACCAATCTTTTCAAAAGTTATGGAACAGAAACCATTTTTCAAAGTTGAAAAAGTGCCATATCTCCCAAAATAATTGGTGGATTTTACCCTACATCGAACTTGACCTACATTTTATCATTATGATTATATACCTGTGTATAAAATTTTAATCCAATACACTAATCTTTTCAAAAGATATCAAACGGAAACCAATTTTCAACTATTTTTCAACTTCGAAAAAGGGCCGCAACTCCAAAAATAATTGGTGGATTTTACCCTAAATCAAACTTGACCTATATTTATAATTATATGCTCGTGTATAAAATATGAATCCAATATACTAGTCTTTGCAAAAGTTACGGAACAGAAACTTCTTTTTTTCAAACTTGACCTACATTTTATGATTATACACATGTACCCGTGTATAAAATTTCAATCCAATACACCAATCTTTTCAAAAGATATTGCACAGACACCATTTGTCTTTCATACGGGACGGACGGACGGGATGGACGTACATACGGACAGCGGTGATACTATATGCGCCCCCATTGAAAATGACGGGGACATATTTCAAAGGGTAGTATGCTGCAGTTGTGATCAGTGCTTAAAGGGTTTACCTCTCTAAAACAATAAACCCCTAAATCTTATTAAAAGGACCTCTTAAGATAATTTGCAGGCTGCCCATAACTGGACATGAAATTTGCCAGGTGAGCCACTTACGATAAATTAACAACAAAAACTGCAAATTGAATGCTTGCCTCACTTTGAATTTAAAAAAATAATTTAAATGCATACAAAATACATATCTTGAGGAAATAACACATTAAATAAGTATGAAAAAACTAAACTTTTTAACTTGCGCAAATTTGGGACAAAATAATACCTTTTCCTTTTTTGTAAATACATATAATACTAATTAATGTAATTTTGTTTCACAACCTAGTGCAGCAGGAAACTAAAATTTTCAAATTCATTCAAATAAAGACATATTTTTGCTACAAAGTAAGCTGCTCAATCAGCTCTATACAATGTACATTGACTGCAAATATGTAATGTACATGAAATAATAGGCCAAGATGAATAAGAAAAAGTTCAGAATCGTGCAGCTAGGTTTGTGACTGGAAACTACAACTTTGAAACTAGAAGTATGACTAGCATTCTTGAACAGTTAGGGTGGGAGTCTCTTCACAAGAGACACAAAAGTAGTAAATTCATATTGCTATTCAATTTCAAAGGTTTTAAAGGTAGAGCTTGTGATGACCTTCAACCCCCAAATAGGCGCAGTAGGAGCATTTTAAGTGCTATATGCTAGAACTAACATTTATAAATACAGTTTCTTCCCAGACACCATTAGGGATTGGAATGCACTTCCTGCATCAATAATCTTCTCTGCTGAAAGTTCTGAGGACCCTGTCGCTAGATTCACATCACTTGTGAGATTTAGAGACTAGTCTTTGCAATCGTTGGTCCTGGTGAATGAATGTCTATTGTTGTGTCACTAATACAAGTCTTCTCTGATGTTTTAGTTGCTTTTCTTTGTATTGATATTTGCCATTAACATCAGAGTAACTCTTATGAAAATCAGGAATTTTCCTGCCCTGTCTAAAATAAGGATTTTCACCAAAACAGAGGTATGGAAGATATTCAGGGATGAGAAAAGGATTTCAAAAAAAAAAAAGAGGAAATCCATACAAAAAAGAGGAAACCCCAATACCCTCATTCAAAAGACATCAGAGTTTGTTTGACAAATCGGAGCAAATCTGATCATTTTTGTTTCAGCAAATTTCAGTGAAAAAAAGAGGAAATCCTCTAAAAAGAGGAAAGTTTGACAAATCGGAGCAAATCTGATCATTTTTGTTTCAGCAAATTTCAGTGAAAAAAAGAGGAAATCCTCTAAAAAGAGGAAAATTCTCATCCCTGGATATTAATGTGTAATGTAGATAGCCACTTAGGATTATCAACCTAATATTTTATGACAGAAAAAATGATAGTACTTGAATTTCGTAATAAATAACTGACACTTTGGGGCAACAAATTAGCTTTTACAGTGATTTTTTTAGGCGTGTGTCCTGCATCCTGAACACATAATTTCGCCAGAGGGCGCAAAAAATTAGCCTCGGTGAGTCCCATGGACTCAAAAAAAATCTTGAATGTACGTACGTTTTGTTTCTTGAAGTCTACTTTCATTTCCGGAAAAAAGCGAATGCGCAAGCGGTGTTTCAGAACAGCATTTGGTAAAAGCCAGTACTGAAAGGTGTCGTATCTCAATGGTACACCGATTTTACCTATAATCAAATAATCAATACCAAGTTGTCCAATACCAGAAGAAACCCTAGCAGACACTTAAAGTATTGGTTTTTAGTCTGTTGAGATCTTTTATCGTAACACCGTTTGACCTTGCAATTGTCAACAGGAAACAGCGATTGTTTTTTGTTTCTTTTTAAAAGAAGAAAAAGATGCACCCTAAAAAGATAATAAAACTAGACCCCAAACAGCAAACGCTGTTCGGTCTGCTAGGTCAGCAAATCAGACCGACACGGACAACAAAGTCTGAGACTGCCGATAATGGTGATCTTGATAACGAAAACTCCCAGTCCCAAACTGAACCCACAAAGCAACAGACAAAAAAAGTCTCTGCTTTGTATCACAGTCTAGTCAAAACAAACAAAATGTCTGTCCTTAATCATGTATCACAGGTATTTGATCATCTGTCACTAAAATTGAAGTTTTATGAAAATATTTTCATTAGCCTGTGGGTGAAAACATTTTCTTAACACTTCAGTTTTATTAGACAGTGGTACTATAGTTTCATATTACTCAGGAAGTTTTCTGGAAAGAATTAAAGCAACTCAGTCACTACTATTTACTTTTATTGCACATCCAATTAAAATACGAAGGAAGAAAGTAATTATAAAACACTGTTACACCAGTTTAAATGCAAAATCTAGGACGCAACAAAATATTTCAGCAGAAGTCCCAGGCTGGATGCATAGTTTGAGTTTGGAATGCACGACTTCTGGACCTATCGAGTCCCAGGACCCATAAAGGCAAAATTGTAGAAAAATCACTGTTTTACAGTCTACGCAATGAGGGTAGACTTTGATGTGTAATGAAAACGATGGTTATGCAAGTTTCTAATGGAACAAATTATTTAATCTATTGAAAAACGGTATTTGGGAATACCGAAATCCAATATTTACCGGAATCTACCGGAATCCAACATTAATTACCGAAATCCAACTATATTGTCAAGTTTACCATGATTTGTGTAAATTTAGACATATACACTGTTAAATAATATATAATCAGACAATATGGCCAAGTTTAGAAGAATATTTTGGAATAATAATGATTTTATTAACGTTTTTTACAATTTCGGAATCTACCGAAATCCAATATTAATTACCGAAATCCAACTATATTATCAAGTTTACCATGATTTATGTAAATGTAGACATTTACACTGTTAAATAATATATAAACAGATAATATGTCCAAATTTGGAAGAAGTTTTTGGAATAATAACTATTTTATCAACGTTTATATAATTTTCATAGGTGGAGCTACTTCCCTTAGCAGCTTAGCTCTGTGACGGGTACATAGAAGTACGGGGGAACACAGCGAAACATTTTTCATATTTTTCCAATAAATAAAGCTGTGATTTTTCCTGCAAATTGTCTCCATTGGAGACGATATCAAGCATGAAATGTCAAGATATAAAGCATAGTATTGGTTTTGTTTTGCATTTAACTGCATGCAAATCGGTAGCCTAACGATTGTAAAAACTCTCCCACAAATACTTCATTTCAATGGATTTGTCCAAACTTAAACTTTACCACTTTCTGGGCTAATTCAGCAGATGACACAGAATACAACGTCTGATCAGGGCCTTTTTTTTATTTTATTTTTGTTATATTTTGGCATTGAATTGCATACAAACTAAAAACTCTCCCACACAAACTAAATAGAGTTGTATAAGCTTACCCATGGCTAATTTAACAGACGACAATTTGTTATTTCTTATTTTTCCCTGAAAGGGTTTGATCCAGGTCTACACCTTTTTTGTGCTCATATAACGCATTGACCAGTAACAAGCTTACGCGGCGTTCAGCAGATCCCGGTTAGGGAGGGTTGTTACAGATTCTGTGCGTTATATAGCTATGTCTGGTAGATAGTTATTTAAGCCTGGTGAACTCAAATATTTGAGTTCAGCAGGCTTAAATAACTATCTACCAAATTAAATTTATGACACGGGCGACAAGCTAAAAAAGTGCCTTTGAACATGCGCAAAATGTACGGATTCACCCCAACGGCAAACGACGTCTTAGGAACGTCGCATCCACGTTGTGTGCCCGCTGGGACATCTTCCAGTTGCCCTGCATGCAGTCTCATCCGAACCTTTGATCTCGATTTGTACATTTTGCAGTATCCAATGAGTCTGTTAGCAGACAGTGAAGACCCTGATCAGGCTGTGCATCCGCGCAGTCTGTCATCTGGGCCTTCGCAGTCCACATATGTCTGAGGACACGTTTTCGTATGGCATGGCAGATATATGGTTGATTCTTCAAATTGTTTAGTTAAATAAGTTGATATTTGAATATACATTGTGTTTTTATATACTTTATGCTGTTGAGAGAGAGAGAGAGAGAGAGAGAGAGAGAGAGAGAGAGAGAGAGTTTTTATTACATTAAATTGATTACTTAATTGTGGAATAAAACAGTGCAAGTATAAGACATGTCTTGCTATATTTATACTGTTTGCCCTCTTTCGTTATCTGCCCAGGCTAAAAGTAATGTTTAGCTGTGTTTCCCCGTATTTCTATATAATGCTCGTCACAGAGCAAAGCTACGAAGGGAAGTATCTCCACCCATGAAAATTATAAAAACGTTAATAAAATCGTTATTATTCCAAAAACTTCTTCCAAACTTGGACATTTTATCTGATTATATATTATTTAACAGTGTATATGTCTACATTTACACAAATCATGGTAAACTTGATAATATAGTTGGATTTCGGTAATTAATATTGGATTTCGGTAGATTCCGAAATTGTAAAAAAACGTTAATTAAATCATTATTATTCCAAAATATTCTTCTAAACTTGGCCATATTATCTGTTTATATATTATTTAACATTTAATATGTCAAAATTTACACAAATCATGATAAACTGGATAATATAGTTGGATTTCGGTAATTAATATTGGATTCCGGTAGATTCCGGTAAACACTAGATTTCGGTAATCCCAAATACCCATTGAAAAATGGTTTCTTTTGTTTTATTCTAAAATTTTATGTTGCTATCTGCTAAATGATATCAGAGATTTTCTTTCAAAATGCCCAGCCAAGACTGGCTGGGGAAATTCTGCATTTTTCGATAGCTAAGTTGCTCTGAGGGTAAGTGGTAAATATCAAAATAAAGAAATGCCACTTAAACGTCAATATGTCCCAGAAATTGGCAGGACTGGGCAGACTAGATAATACTAAATTCACAGAATTTGTGAGAAAGTCACAAAATTTGTGTCTCACTAATAGCCTGGAAACCCATAACTCCGTTCACCTAAGGTTGAGCAATCCTGCTATCATTTTTTATTGCAAGAATGGTTTTATGTGCATATATTTTATACATTTGACTAAATACCTATAAGAATATCAAGATTAAAGGAAATAAATATCACATCTTTAAATTCTACACTCTTCAGAATATGAAGGGGGTGTTTAGGGCATGATCTCATAACTCCGTTCACTCAAATTTCTTTGTTTATCACAGGCAACCAGATTCATTCTATGCATATTTTATATAATGAACATTAAATTTAGAGTATAACTGTTCTAAAATTGTTGATACTATTTGTATTCATTCACATGCTTGTCACTGGTAAGTGATTTTTTGGGGGTACCCCCTAAATATTTAGCATTTTGTGATAAATTTTGATTTTTATGCATAAAATTGTAAGCGATAACTGATTTTCTTGAAAATCAACTATAATGTTAGTTATTTCTTGTTAATTTTAATGTGGCATAAATTTAAGAAAGATTTGTTTTCATATTATTCTATGCAGAAGGTGAACGGAGTTATGGGGGTGAACGGAATTATGAGAACATGCCACATAAGGGTCACAAAGTAACAAGAAGTGAAGAACAAGTGTCACGAACATATTTTGCTGATTATTATTATTGATTCACATACATTTTTATATACCGATATCTATTCTTTAATGATGCTGTGAGACTACAGACAGATCTGTGCTGTGCTCGCATTTAGGCTAAGCCTACTTTCATATTAAAAATTACTGCAGAGAATAAACAGCATTCGGCGATTCAATAAAACCTAAATCGATGCAATAAGCATTATTTCTGCCTCCTGCACTGATTTGATTCCCTTAAGGTTAAGAATATCAAGCAACCAAGCTAATTTTCTCGTAAGACTAGGCACACGTCAGCAATATTTAGAGGAAATATTCACAACCTTAGTCGAGAAACCCATGTTGGAAGGAAAAAGGAAGTGAAAGGGGGTTCACACGTGCTTTTCCACGAAACCGGATAGTTAGAGTCGGTGCAAAATACTTTCTACCAACCTAATACATCCGGTGTGATTATGAAAGGGCGTAGACAACAGCCATTTGACCGAGATTCGGTATTCTGTGTAACCCTTTGATTTAGATCTACATGTGTCCTGACGGGTAGTTGTATTTTACGGAACCGCGCTGGAAAAAACGGGATCAAAGTTTGATCACCCAGGAAAAGCCTTTATCCTTCATTGAATGGTTTTTGGCAGGTATATTAGTTATTGCTAGTCTTCTTCAAAATGCACATCATATAGTTTCAAATATTTCTCGTTATTAAGGAAGTATTGCCTGATGAATGGGCCAAATTTTAAGACCGGACCGAGTTTTCGCGCAAATGGCCATGTCCTATATATCTGCAAATATCTCCAAAATAGTAAATGACAGATAGGTTTTATGGTATATGCTAACCAAAATCATTCTACCACAAAATGTTGAAAGTTTGCGCATCGGTTTTTGAAACAATATAATTTGTCGCACATGAAGACTTCGGTAATTGTTATGGTTAATATTCACATAATGTTTTGGCCATTTGTTCGCTAATTCAATCAAAATGGTTTACTGGTTACTTGACCACATATTAACTTCTTTTAGAATCAGGTCAACGCATTAATTAAAATTATTAGCTACATTAATAATTAAAGACTTGTTGGATCATCTTTAATTACCAAGCAATGCTTCTTGTGAGCTGTTTTGATAAAACCTCCTTAGTTAACTCCAAGTTGTGACCAATTAGTCATTTAAAGCATCACGAAAACACGCCTATATAATTTTGACCCCCTTAAACCCCACTTTTATATAGTAAAACTGGGGTTTGCAGGGGTATGCATTATTTTTCTTATATCTGCTCAAAATCATAGATTGTGGGTACTCGTTAGAACCGCCTCGCCGAGGCGGTTCTAACGAGTACCAACATTCTATGTTTTGAGCAGAAATATGAAAAATATCAGATTTTTTTTATATGAAAATTTTCAGTTTTTGGAGGTGCAATTTTACTATATATTTGAATAGGCGTGTTTTCGTAATGTAAATAAGTGAACTCAGGAACTGATGATACGTACAATTTGATGGACATCAAGCCCCCAACACCAAAGGGAAAGACAGACAAAAACAGTTAAGCAATCACAAAAGAAACAGATGGCAAGCAGAATTGGCAACTCTTTCCCAAATAAAAGGTGGCAACTCTGTTACCCAAACTTGACTTAATATATCTGACACATACATAATTGTTAAAAAAAAAAAACAACCAAAAAACATTACACAGTGAAACACTAAATAACAATTTATAAAAAGTATCACAATGAAAGTACCGCCTTGGAACGATCAGTAATTAATTACTGGTGTGTGTGTGTGTGTGTGTGTGTGTGTGTGTGTGTGTGTGTGTGTGTGTGTGTGTGTGTGTGTAAGGGGGTGGGGGTGCTTAAGCTAGCTTTACGGGATCCCTACCCTCGCCCTCAGCTTCCATAATCGGGTAAAAACATATATTTGTTCGGTCCGTGTGGAGATCTTCTTACTCATCCATGAATCATTACGGGCAACAAATAAATTAGAGATAAAGCCTATCATGAAGCAAAGATGAGGAATCAACAGAAAAAAAAAAAAAAAAAACGCGGTGAGACACTTGGAGAACCGGTTTCTGGTCAACTCGTACTTTAATTAACTCGTACATACTTTTGGTCAACTCATGCCTTAGTCAACTCGAATCTTTGTCAAATCATGCCTATTTTGGGTTAAGTCGTACCCTAGTATCTAATTTCAGGAGTCAAACTACAAATTTGTTTATGGAATGTTATTGTTCGATTTATTTATTCCTCATTTCTGCAAAGAAATCAGATGTCGATATACAAGTGGACCAATGGTCCTTTAGCTCACCTGAGAGAAGTTATTATAAATTAGCAGAAGATATATATATATTAAAAAAAAAAAAAAAAAAGCTTTAATGTATGACACTCGGTAACCTTGGACACAGGTCAAACGACGTCTTTGACCTTGAATATTCACGATTTTTTTTTCAGTCTAAAAAATGTTTTTATACTAATTTAATGACGTCCCATTCATTTCACCATTCGTTACGTCAGCATTGCATCCGTGCAGTCTAATCATAGTCTTCTCTGGCAAAATGAAGAAGCCTCAGCTCCTTAGCTATCCATAGAGCGCACAGAGAAGACACTGTTCAGCTGTGTGGATGCACGGGCCAATCAGAGTAGCATCGGGACCCAGGGTGAAGTTAGCTAGCTGTAAAAGTGCTTTAAACCCCCCGATGGTTTGCTCTACCGACCGTTCTAAGGCGGTGGTCGTGGTGTTAGTCTTACTCTTTGATGCTTAGTGGTTTATTCTACGAGGCGATTTGTTGTATGTCTTTCGTGTGTCATTTTGCTCTTGTGTTTTTCAGTCCTTTTAGTATTGCGATTACCTCGCTTGGGGAAGAGAGAACTAATCTTAGTGCTTTTCGTACGTTTGCTCGGTTTGTGCTTGTTTAGATTTGTCGGTTTCCTCTTCCTCTTGGGGTCTGGGAAGGGCTGCGGTTTGTGATTGTGGCACTCCCTGGACTTTTCTCTTACCTTTTTCGCTAGACGCACATGTAAATTGTAGGAAATGCTGTGCCACGGCGCAAAAACGCAGTCTTGTCAAGTAAATAAATAAATAAGCTGAAAAGACAAATAATTATCAGCCTCAAAATAGCTAACAAATGATTTTTTTTTTTTTTTTTTAGTACCTGTCCCGCAATTTCGATGCGGCCAACGATCGCAGACATCATAACTTACGGCATGCTGGCATCTACTAACATCTTTGTACATGCAGTGCAGAGATAAGACATTTTGAGTTCAATATAAATTTCATTTTTAATAATAATACTTACCCTGAGGCCTGGACGAAGGGCATAATTGTACCAGTGCCAAAAAAGAGTGACAGAAACATTGCAAGTAATTACAGGGGAATAACTCTCGCAAATATTCTGTCGAAGATATATTCGCATATTCTAGACAACAGGTTAAGATATTGGGCAGAAAGTAATAATTTAATAAATGATTGCCAGTTTGGATTCCGATATGAAAAAAAAAAAAGTACTATTGACTGTCTATATATACTACAGGCTATCGTAAATAAGTAACCAAGTAGAAAACGAAAATTATACTGTGCGTTCATTGACTTTAAAAAGGCATTCGACCTTGTTTATAGAAATGGTATATGGAGTAAATTTTGCGAAATAGGGGCTTCCTGTAATTTTGTTAGGGCAGTGAAAGTTATTTATAATTCTGTGAAAGCGTGCGTAAAATCTCTTGGTAAGTTGTCCGATTGCTTCGAAAGTCTGGTGGCTCTGAAGCAAGGAGAACCATTATCACCTGTAATGTTAATATTGTTTCTTAATGATCTGGCTGTAGAGCTGAGCATTAATGTGAACGTCTTTTCTTTGACCGAGGAATTTCAAAAGTTTGTGTTGTTGTTTACAGATGATAGTCTTTTGTTAGCAGAATCCTGTATGGACTTACTTAATAAACTTAATATTTATTGTAAAACGTGGAATATTACAGTTAACACTGATAAAACTAAAGTATTACTGTTTAAATGTTCAAATAGACCCGAAGAGTTTGAATTGTTTTTTGAAAATATAAAACTTTAAGTGGTAAAAAGCTTTATTTATCTTAGTATCAATGTTTCAAGTAATGGCAATTTTTTTCATACGCAGAAGTATTTATCAGAGCAGGCGTCCAAAGCATTATATTCTTTAAGTAATCTTTTTTATGAAAAGTCCATGTCTGCAGAAGACAAAATCAAGTTATTTGATTCATTAGTGATACCCATATTAAACTATGGCAGTGAGGTGTGGGGATTCCGTAAAAGCCCAGATGTGGAAAAAGTTCATCTTAAATTTCTTTAAAATATATTTTAGGAGTTAGACGACAAACAAGTAATGCTGGTGAGTAAGGGCGAGTACCTTTAAATGTTTGGCGTCAAGTTAGAATTCTAAAATATTGGTTTAAGATTCTGTCTTCTCCACAAACATTACTTTTCAAAATTTATTCTCAACAAGTACTTGATGTAAATAATAATTTAACTGAAAATAACTGGGCAGCAAATCTTAAAGGCTCAGTTCAACTAATGGTTTTCATTTACTCTGGCATACAGTAGAATTAGCCATGAGTACTCGTCTTTGTTTATTATAGTGATTAATTTGATTTTTATGTTTTCGCTTTGATGCATTGACTGAGTTGGGAGCCTTTATGCGAACCGAATTTTTATGTATTTCTGTATAAGAGTAGCATCGGGACCCAGGGTGAAGTTAGCTAGCTGTAAAAGTGCTTAACATCCCCCCCCCCCACCCACCCCGCGCCCGGTGGTTTGCTCTACCGACCATTCTAAGGCGGTGGTCCTGGTGTTAGTCTTACTCTTTGATCTTTGTGGTTTATTCTACGAGGTGATTTGTTGTATGTCTTTCCGTGTGTCATTTTGCTCTTGTGTTTTTCAGTCCTTTTAGTATTGCGATTACCTCGCTTGGGGAAGAGAGAGCTAATCTTAGTGCTTTTCGTACGTTTGCTCGGTTTGTGCTTGTTTAGATTTGTCGGTTTCCTCTTCCTTTTGGGGTCTGGGAAGGGCTGCGGTTTGTGATTGTGGCACTCCCTGGACTTTTCTCTTACCTTTTTTTTTTTTTTATTAAATAATTTAGGATTTTTATACAACTTAATATGGTAATCCAGAGGGTCTATGATATTTTTCTTCAATAATGGTACGCTGAATTAAATTCTTCATCAAAATTAGATACATATAAATTATTGAAAAAAACATTTTATATTGAAAAATATATTAACTGCATCCCTAATGAAAATCATCGTATTGCTTTAAGCCGATTCAGATGTTCGGCCCATAAGCTAATGATCGAGGAAGGAAGGTATAGGGGAATAGATAGAAATTTAAGGCTTTGCCAATTTTGTAACGGTAAAAATATTGAAGACGCATATCATTTTCTTTGGGCGTGTCCAGCTTACAGGGAGGAACGAGGAAATATTTTACCTCGATTTTATTGTAGATGGCCGACAAAATTAATTCATAAGGCTTTTCAATGAAAATCAAACCAGTATAATTAAAAAGTTGGCAAAATTTATCTATGTTGCGAATGAAAAGCGAATGAATTTGCTTAGGGGCACGGATCATAACTGATAGCATTTATGATACCCTGTCTGTATGCTAATTATGTGTCTGCTGTAATAATCTCTGCTCCAGATGAGAGTGGGTATCCGTTAAATATTTTTCTTGTTGCTCCGTGGGGTCATGTGGTGTGAGCGCTCATCAGAAGCGCCTCAGCGAGGCACTTCTGACGGGTGCGCGGCATGTGTTTTTGTGGGGAAATTGGAAAATGTCCATACTTTAAGACTGTAAAGCACCCTATCTTGAGTATTGATTTGTATGAGTGTATTGTATGTTCGTTTATAGTAGTTGTTCTTACCTATCAGTCATACTCTTCTCGTACCGCAATTGGAATAGTTTGTAGGGCGGGAAACACAGTTATGTTTATGCCTAATAAAACACTTGTACGTGTACTTGTACTTGTATAAACCTTTGATTCTCGTGTAGAGAATTCAAAGATGAATGATGCTAAGAGGATTCTGAACATCTTATATATCCAGTAATCGGCAAGTAAAAAGAAAATAGTACGCAAAAGATAACTGACCTTCCTGCGTGTCATTAAGAAGCGCGCCAAAAACATAAATCACCGCTCGCCGGTAAAATCAAAGGCATAATAAAACAGTCTTTGATTATTGACAAGATTAATGAACCCTTATCGATAATCGTTTCTCCCGCCCACATTAATCGGTACATCTTTAACTAGCCTTGCCCAAAGCTTAGAAATATACATTTATATTTTTTGGCTTATTGAGCTCTGTGGCTAGTCTATAGATAATATGGTCTGGATTTCTAAATATATTTCAGAGACAACCACAGAAGAAAAGTTCACCCATAGACTAGCTAAACATTGAATCAAAAAGTAGAATATAAATGAAAAATAATAATAAGTAAACAAAAAGTGACAAACATAGTAGCATCGGGACCCAGGGTGAAGTTAGCTAGCTGTAAAAGTGCTTTAAACCCCCCGGTGGTTTACTCTACTGACCGTTCTAAGGCGGTGGTCCCGGTGTTAGTCTTACTCTTTGTTGCTTTGTGGTTTATTCTACGAGGCGATTTGTTGTATGTCTTTCCGTGTGTCATTTTGTTCTTGTGTTTTTCAGTCCTTTTAGTATTGCGATTACCTCGCTTGGGGAAGAGAGAGAGCTAATCTTAGTGCTTTTCGTACGTTTGTTCGATTTGTGCTTGTTTGGATTTGTTGGTTTCCTCTTCCTTTTGGGGTCTGGGAAGGGCTGCGGTTTGTGATTGTGGCACTCCCTGGACTTTTCTCTTACCCATTTTTTTTTTTTTTTTTTTTTTTTTTTTTATACATATATATTGGCCTAGTAGCTAGGCTAATGTTTAACTAATGTGTCAATTAAAGACACATATTCCATGCGTAACATCCTAATGACCCTATAAGTGAAATATGCAGATAACAGATCATACATCTGTGGTGACCTATGGCTGTCAAACAGGTAGGGGTCATATATGGGGAAATCAGTTTTGGGCAAAAGTTAAATGGCTAGTATAAAAAAAAAGTTTTATTCATTTATCCATTTGAAACCTTTTGATAAAGACAAAGTATAGAATTTGAAGATTAAAAAGTTTCATAACAAGTGTAACTTAATTTATTTAAAATCACTTAGATATGCGTTTTGTTTATCTATTCATTTATTTATTTTTCAATCAGAAATTAAACATTTGATTCACTATTAAACACAATCCATCATAACTGAGCAAGAACTTTAAGGAATAAACTTGCTTTCATTATCCAGTGAAACTTAACTTCTTTAAATCTATTTTGAAACATGAAATTTCAACAAAAAGTGATAAAATTTATTAGGTATCTGAGATGTACATATTATTTTGTTCTTAATATAAACATTGTGATAATAGATTGGGTAAATAAAACAATGTCTTGTTTTCTTCGTTGTTCAATCATTAATGGAGAACATAGATTTAGAAAACAAAACATTTTATAGCTTCAAATTAAGCTCAAAATGTTTTGCTTTATGACAAGTCTGATGACAATGTCGATCTTTTTAAGTGTTTATCTTTTACCTAATGCATAAATAAAAGTAAATAAAGAAATTGATAAAAAAAAAATCTGTCATAATTATTTTTCTTTCTTTTTGACAACTCTGAAAACCAAAAATTCATCTATTCACTTTATAATTCAATAAGAATACATAAAAGTATATAAAAAATGCATAACTGAATTTAGATATTTCTTATAAAAAATTAATATAAAAGATTAATCAATAATTAAATCTAAATATTCATATCGTTCAGGTAAAACAATGAACACTTTATTAGATTATATTCATTTTCCCCCTTTCTGGCCCCTCCTAAACAGACTTCAGACAGTAATAATCCCTTCATAATCACTTAGATAAGACTAGCCTTTGATGTGAGCCACCACTATCAGGGCTGTATATTGCATTTAATCATGATTGACCACCCCAGCCAAGGCAGAGATTATGTGCCTTTAAGGGTGCATAATAATTATGATAAACAAAATAATTGAATCTATCTATCTATCTATCTATCTATGTATCTATCTGACTGTCTGTCTGTCTGTCTGTCTGTCTATCCACCCGTCCGCACACTTTCTCTTTTTTTACAAGGTACGATTTAACCAATCTAGATTAATACCACTGGAATACTGGATCAAACGAAAACCACCAGTTGAGCCCCGGTGACCCGAAAAAAAAAAAAAAAGACATAAAACGTTCCAGCCCAGACCGTCTAATGAATAGTTTTTAAGTCGGGGCCATCATAGAGTCTGAACCTCGACCCACCGGTAAGCAAAGTGGTCAACCGTGATTGGATTGAGCGCTAAGCAAGCAGACACTCCTTTCGTTTAGAACATGTGACAATTTTACTAAAACGATCAGAAAATTCAGATTTTCCTACAATTTTTCTAAACTTATAAACTGAGTGACCATATAATTTAGGTTCCTCTAGACCATGTAGCAGAAGTGTCGTATTTGCAGGTCTACCTGGCCAGAATTGATAGGAAAGCCAATACTTGCTTTACACCGGACAGCCGGGTACCTCTCTAACAGGTGCTTCATCCGGGCAACCGTTGTTACCAACAACATAATGGCGGCCTACATGCTGCAGACGGTGTTAAAAACAATACAGTAAATTTGAACCTGCCATATTTCATTTAGGCGTTTAGCAAGCATAAATTCCGTGCAATAGATACATTGAAACTAAATAAAAATGGATGAACGACATTGGTGGATTGCAGGGAAAATACAGGAGACGTTTAAAATTGGCGGCGGCTATGACAATCCGACGGTTTGGGAAGATTTTATCACAGAAGAGAATACTCTGGCAAAAATAAACAAGTTTCTGAAGTCCGGTGGACCATGCCGCTTGTTTTTCTATTGCGAAAAGCCAGATGCAGGTGCTTTGACTACAAAAGATCTCCATGTCACAGGAACTTTAGCATCATTGAAAGACACAAATTTAGAACGAGTGAATATTTTGTATTTTCTAAGAAACCGAGTTGATAAAGATGTTGATAGCACAAGGATGGAGAGAGATGTTTTCTGCGGAGAACTTAAGCACAATACTATTGAGACTCTGACAACTCTACTATCAGATGTATATATTCCACTTGTGAAAGCTCAGAAAGAATGGGGCGAGTGCAACCAGGAAGGACAAATGCACCTTATGCACAACATGGACAAATTTTTGACAGCTCTAAATGAGTCTACTGCCTCTATGCAGTCTTCCAAACAAATGGTAATTTGTGTAACATCTTAAATTCTATTCATTTACACTAGATTGATCTGGTACAGATTTAGATAGGTCATGTTAAATGGTATCTCATTTTTTTCTGTTCTTGATTTTGTTCTTTGTTTTGAAAATTTTAGTGATATAAATTAAATTAATAAAATTCATTTTTTTTTTACATGATGATATTGTGACAAGGGCAGTAGTGAAGTAAGATTTTGCAATAAGCAGGTTAGTCCTGTTAAAAGTTGAAGCAATTTCAACTATAGGGATACGGGTCATGGATTTTTTTTTTTTTTTCGGTGAAAACAGAAATATACCAAATAATACCATCAGGGTAGATGTATGATTAACCAGGGAGGAAAGTAAAATCGATACCGAATGGTACCCAGACCTACTTTGCATGCTGAATTCTTACAAAATCAAACATACCATTTCAGAACACTTACCCCTGTCTATTCCCTAGTTTTCTATGTCACATTGCAAAATCCCAGTACCGGAAGTACTGATTCGAAATAAAGTTTTTATTCAATCAAAAATAGTTCTGGCACTAGGAAACACCCACTTCCGGAAGGCAAATTTGCTTGTGGGCGGAGCGTAAGTGTGGGCTTGCTAGATCCAAAGAAATGAACAATGTAATTGTTGAAAAATGTCAAGATTATATATATTTTTAAGCAATTCCTGGGGATTTTGCATGTTGCATAGGAAAACTTGGATGTCTAGGGAACAGATGGGGATAATGCGGCATGCATAGTAGGTCAGGGTACTGTCCAGTGTCGATGTTACTTTCCTCCCTGATCAATCATATAACTTCCCTGAAGGTACTATTTCATTTATTTCTGTTTCAATCAAACAAAACAAAAAAAGTCCTTGACCAGTGTCCCTATGATTTCAACTGGATCTCTTGCAAATTTCTAGTAATACATGTACATTCTATTATCTACACTTCCATGACTTGGAATATGAAGAGAGTTTTACTTAAAAAGATAAAAATTCAACTCAATTCAGAAACAAAAGAATAATCATATCTTAATCCTATGGAATAATTGACTAATTAACATTTTGTTTTTTAATCAGAAATAATTCTCATTTTTTAAACATGAGAGACAAACACAACCGTATAATAATTATTAATTAATCCAGTGATATTACATGTCACCATCCTGAGGGTGCAGGACAACTCGCGTCAAAGACAACTTCCTGCAAGACAACTCATCCCACATAAAACTTGCTCTAAGAACTTGCCCCATATTCATGAGACAACACCTCAAACTGATAATAATACAGTATGATAATTGAACATACTGTTACATGTCAAACAGAAAAGAATTGAAAAGCGTTATGAAACTTTAATCTTCTATGACGATTTCTGACTTGTGTGCTGTTGATGAAATGATTACCATGTGCACTATGCCCAGCTTTTACAAATGTTTTATGCTTTTCTGTCTGGTCTCAATTAATCTGAAAAAAAAAAAAAAAAAAAAAAAAATAGATAGATAGACAGATAATTAAATAAATAAATGCTTGAATCTGGGAAGGGCAATATGTCACGTTAGCCTATGGACGAGTGTAATACACATGTATTACAGTTGTAGGAAAAAATTTCTGCATATACACATATAGCCAATTTTGGATTTGCTGACCCATCCAAGTTTCCAGCCTGTAACATGACCGGAGTAACTAGGTCTTGCTGTCCTAAAATCACTGCTGCTTATCTCCACATTTAACATGTTACTGTGTAGTTCAAATGAAAATATATCACATTTTTTTGCCATTGTACAGAAACTAGTCATGTTATTGATGGGTAGTGCATACAGAGAGCAGTGGCCAGTAAAAGGATAGGTGGTGATTGAGAAGACCATGGTTTTTCAACATCGTATTTCATACTACCGGTCATGTTTTACGTATGATTTCTGATTCAGTTATGGCAAATGTGTTCCTGAAGCCTATTTTTCAATCCTAGTGCCATTATTACCCTCTTTCTTTGATGAAAACCCATGGTCGTCTTAATCACCACCTATCTCTTTACTCTCCACCACTCTCCCTACACACTAGCCGTCAATAAAATGCCTAGTTTCTGTGCGATGGCAAAGGAATGCAATATATTTTTTTTCCTTTTGAACTACACAGTTACATGTAAAACCTTCGCTAAAATGATGATGTATTTAACCAGAGATTTGTAATCTCTCCAAGAACTGGAGTTTTACATGCCTGTCTGTCACCAAAACGACAAAATCTGACCACCCTTGCATTGGAAGAAAAAGGATTTTTATTCCATAAACCCTTAAAGGACAATTCCGGTCTGATTATATGGGAGACTAAATAAGAAGTTGAATTACATGGCCCTATTTTGGATATTGGCCATCATGCCAAAATTTCAGCCTTATTTCAACTGACATCCACCTTCAATGCTACCTAAACTGACTCTCCGCAACCACCTCTGGAAAATCTCCTTACGATTTTCTTTTCACAACACGGTGTTGCGTGTGTAGAGATAAGCAGCTGTGAAAATGCTGCTGTATGGCCAGCAACATTTTCTGACACTCATTTACCGGTTGTGTCTTTTTTTTCTTCTTTTTTTGTTTGAATAATCGTTGTGTGTCCTTATTTCAAGTCATTATAGTCTGCTCGGTAGCATTGATTCTGGATACTAGTACTCATTAAAACAACCTCACTTAGGCATTTCTAATTGGTGTCACAACCCATGTTTGAAGCAGAAATAAGAAAAAAATGTCTTAGATTATCAGACAAATATCATTTCTTGTGATAGCATTTTATTGCATACATACAGACACACACACACACACACACACATACACACACACACACACACATACATACAATCCTCGGAGGATAAGTTGACAGTGACGTCACTGAATGTTTATATTGTGAGACCACATCCATTTTAATAAATAGGTAAATGCCTCCCAAATAGTTACCTTCAGTAAATATCATAAGACACAGCACCAGTAAGTCCGGAATAGCTCAGTAGTAGTGAGTTGTCTGTAATTCCCTGTTAAGATATCAGTTTGCCCAACTCCTGCACAGAGCAAACAGTCATCTCAGCACAATAAATCACATTAATATAATGCACTCTACTCAGTCATCAAAATGCTTGCTTTTATTTATTTATTTTTTTTTATTTTTTTTTTTTTTTTTGCTTTTTGTGTGCGTATGTTTTCCTAGGAAGATAATAAGTTATTGCTTTTCATATTATGTTTCAAAGGTGTCAGTGTTTACTATATGTATTTGATGTAAAGAGAAATTGATTGATCAAACTATGGTTTTCCAGTTTGTTATTATTCAAATGCACAGTCCTGTATTTGGGCTACAGATGTGTTTTTGCCTAAAGCATCCTCAAGGTCTCTGCTACATATCTGCGAACAGCCTTTGCTGGTCACCTATGTGATAAGTACCTTTTTCTCATGTGCTGGCTCAATTACTCATGAAAGAAATTATATTCTTCTGCCTGTCTAATTTTTCAGATGCTAAAGCAACCTGACCATGTTGTTTTGAATGATTTCAAGCAACAGAGAGCTGCTGCTTTAGATCCTCAATTGATTGCTCACTATGAAGAACTGGTCACTGAGTGGATGAATACTATTGAAGCTGTTCTTACAGACACATCAGATGAAAGGTGATCTTGTTAAGACATTTTTTTTTATTTTTTCAACAAAAATGTTGATATTTTTCTTGCCGCTTTTACCCTAAATATTGGAATACCTTGACTACTTATCATACTTGTACAAAACTTTGAACAGTTCCATTTTGCTAACTTTTGATGAACTCAAAATAGTTTGATGAGTCATCACGAAAACACGCCTATATAATTTTGACCCCCTTAAACCCCATTTTTATACAGTAAAACAGGGACCTACAGGGGTATACATTATTTTTCTTATTTTGCTAAAAACATAGATTGTGGGTACTCGCTAGAACTGCCTCACTGAGGCAGTTCTAATGAGTACCCACAATCTATGTTTTGAGCAGGAATATGAAAAATATTAGAATTTTTTTTATCTGCAATTTTTTTTTTTTTTTTTTTTTTTGGTTGTAAAATTTTCAATATATTTGAATAGGCGTGTTTTCGTAATGGTGGCAAACAGGATAGACCTGATCTGTGTGCTTTGTTCTGTAATGATATCTAACACAGCCTGTGATCTGTCTGCACTGTTGGCTCAGGTATGGCAGTCCAAATACTTAGGGTAAATATGGTATCCTTCTTACCTCTCCATGAACACTTATATCATGGGACCTTAGCTCCAGATAAGTTGCTTTTTTCAACCGAAAAATAATTATAGTTCCTAAGAAAATGTTGAGGAGTATTTGATGATAATTATAGGATAATTTTCTCCAGTTCTCCATTAAAACATATGTTTTGGGTACTCATTAGAAGTGCCTCACTGAGGCACTTCTAATGAGTACCCACAACATATGTTTTTGTGGAGAAATAAGAAAAATTATCCCAGAATTATCACCAAATATTCCTCCTTAACAATTCCTCTGCAGTTTTCTTATTTCTAATGAGTGCCCACAACACATGTTTTCGTCAAGAAATAAGAAAATTTTCATGTGGCTACCCCCTCTTATCTGTAGCTGTAAGTACACATTAGAAATACCTTGCATGGCCTTGATAAGGCAGTTCTAACCAGAATGCACAACCATAGCTCTAGATAAGCAGGGATGGGGCATCAAGTAAATACTTTTCTTATTTCTCCTAGAAAACATATGTGTATTCTGGTTGAACAAGTGCTTTATCTGGAGCTATGCTGTACCATGGGTCAGAAATATCATTGTTCAGTGGGTATAAATGTATTGTAGACTGCATTTACAACTCCAGATAGGAAGGGAAAGAGATAAATATTTTTTCTTATTTCTCCATGAAAGTATACTTTGAAGTGTCTTAATTAGCAAGGCACAGCACTCATAGCATTGTCTTTTGTGTAGAAATAAAGAAAACATGTATACTATTTGATCGAAATACCACCTTATTTACGGTGTTGTCAGAATAAGGCAGCTCCCGGGTCTAGAACTGGCTAATGCCAAGATTTGAGCCACTTACTTTTTTCCATATAAGACAATAACATATCTATTGTTTTTGCGAGGAAAGGCAAAAAAGGAGCTGCCTGCTTTTCAGAACAGTGCTACCTACTTGAAATAATTTTGAGAACCCTGCATTTATAATTGTGACATATTGATACTAGGGAGATAGTGACAGCGGCCCTGACAAGACACAGGCTGTCCAAAGTCTCGTCATGAAAACATGCCTATATAATGTTGACCCCCATAAACCCCACTTTTATGAAGTAAAACTGGGGTTTATAGCGGTATACATTATTTTTCTTATTTCTGTTGAAAAACATGGATTGTGGGTACTCACTGGAACTGCCTCAATGAGGCAGTTCTAACCAGTACCCACAATCTATGTTCTGAGCAGAAAGATGAAAAATATCAGAATTTTTCATCTGAAAGCTTCACCTTTTGAGGCAGTTCTAACCAGTACCCACAATCTATGTTCTGAGCAGAAATATGAAAAATATCAGAATTTTTCATCTGAAAGTTTCACCTTTTGGTGAAACTTTCAGATGAAAAATTCTGATATTTTTCATCTTTCTGCTCAGAACATAGATTGTGGGTACTGGTTAGAACTGCTTCATGGTTGGGGTGGTCGGGTGGTGCGAAGGTGCTGTGTATCTTACATCACTGGGGCGTCCAACTGATATTGGCTTAAAGTTGGGCAAGGCCTGCTATCCTTGTAGTGGGTAAGGGTAGAGGGGGAATGTTTTTATTTCTTCTGTTTCTTCACTTTCTTTCCTGTTCCTCTTTCTTCCCTGTCCCTCTCTTTCATCTCCTCTACTCTCTCTTCTATCTCTTTTCTCCCTTTCTCTGGGAGACGACACAAAATGACCCTCAAGGGTTGACGTGTCGTTAAACCCCAACACAATCAATCATCTTTTGGTGGTAGAATTTTCAGTATATTTGAATAGGCATGTTTTCATAATGTGTGCTGTTCACATATGAGAAATGTTGTTGTCCCCATTTGCTGTAGATGGCAGTATAGTTCATAGGGCCAGAAAGTGGGGTATGGGATAAGTATTTTTGTTGTTTCTTGATGAAATATGTTGTTGGTACTCGTTAGAAGCCCCTTACCAAGTGCCTTGGTAAGGCACTTCTGATGAGTATTCAAAACATATATTTTTGTCCAGAAATAAGAAAAAATACCAATAGCTTATGAAAACATATTTTGTCACTGTGAGTACTGATCAGAAGCACATAGGTCAGGAACTTCTAATGAGTACCCACATGTTTTAGTCAAGAAATAAGAAAAATATCAATG
Organism: Anodontia alba; assembly: GCA_964016985.1. Lineage (NCBI taxonomy): Eukaryota > Metazoa > Mollusca > Bivalvia > Lucinida > Lucinidae > Anodontia > Anodontia alba. The sequence continues at coordinate 5,124,378 of OZ024824.1, forward strand.
CTTTTTTTTTTTTTTTTTTTTTTGTTAAAAAAAGTGCCTTATCTGGAGCTATGATTTCATCTTAGAGTCATTTCATTTGAATGTGAAACATTGCCGTAGCTCAAAATAGGAGGGCTATCCACAAAAATGTTTTTCTTATTTCTTGACGAAAAAATACTTTATGGGTACCAATTAGAAGTGCCGCAGATGAGTAACCACAACATTTGCTTTCATGAAGAAATAAAAAAAAAATCAATATTTTTGGTTGAAAAAAAAGCATCTTATTGTGTTTCCAGGATATATGGATAAAGAAAAAATACATGAAAAGCAGTATGGAGAAGGGACACATGTGTTGGCAACAAGACCCAGATCAGCCTTTACATCCATGCAGTCGGATCAGGGCTTTCATTGCCTTCTTACAGAGTCAGGGGATACCACAAAATATATCAACAAATAGAGAAAGTCCTGATCAATCTGTATGAATGCACAAGCAGATCTGAGCCTTTGCTGTTGGCATATGATATAAGAGCCATTTTCTCACCTGGAGACTCACATCTCTTATTAGTCATCAGCTGATTTCATCTTTGGCAGGCAAAAGCATAGCCCCAGATAATGTGCTTTTCAGCTGAAAATTACTGATATTTTTCTTATTTCTCAACAAAAAATATGTTATTGGTACTTATTAGAAGTGCCTCACTGAGTACCCATAACATGTTATTTTGCAGAGAAATAAGAAAAATAATATGGGGCTACCCCTGCTTATCTGGAGCTAATGGTGAAAGCAGTAACAACAACACTAATTGATAAGTCTCTGCTGTAGGTTCTAAAATGGCCTCACTTGTTAGTTTCCTTATTTGGTTTAAGAATCTGTTATTTAAGTAAAAACATGTGTACCTTTATTATATGAGAGAATTTGATACATATACATGTATTAAAATTTCTGCGAGTATAGCAAAATTGATGTCTCTGATAGTCATTACCCAGAAATTAAATTATGTACAGTCTCATAAAGGCAGCTTTTTTAATCTGGGTCTGTACAAGAAATAAATCAGATATTTCTTTGTTTTAAATTCAAAAAAAAAAAAATGTCCAAGATTGAAGAAACAGTGTGATGGTTTGAAATACTGACAAACTGACAATGATTTTTTCTTGTTATAGGAAAATGGATGTTCTATTTCCAGAACGATCAAGGTGACTCTTAATGCCAAAATAAATGGCTAATAATAAATTGATATTACGTTGTATGGCTTATTAACATTTTAGAATAATTTTAATTGTTTAGAAATGATCAATGTTCTAACCAGATGTGTGTTGTTGAATTACCGTAAAATGCTAAATGTTGGGACAGACAAGCTTGAGCAAACAGTGTAGACCTTGATCATATGCTGCAAAATACAGCATCTGATCAGGGTCTACACTGTTTGCCACTCAGTCCAGCAGTTTTGGACACACCCCAGATAGTAAAATAGCCTTGTTAGAATTTTTAGGACAGGTATGTTAAGGAGCTAAGGCGTACCAACATTTAGGTTTATTACGGTATTGCTTCAGTACTTACATACCAGCTTTCTTTCTTGACAAGATTTTTGAGCATTTTGATGGTGTTAACTGTGACAATTTCTACACAGAAGTAACAGGAATTTAGCTAAGCATATATGTTCAGACATACAACACAGAAGCAACAGGGATTTAGCTGTTCAGACAATAAAGACAGAAGTTATGGGATTTTATCTCAGTGTTGTTGTTCAGACATTAAAGACAAATGTAATAGGAGTTTAGCTCTGTGTTGCTGTTCCAAAATTAAACACAGAAGTAATAGGATTTTAGCTCAATGTTGCTGTTCTGACATTAAACACACAAAGTAATAACATTTTAACATTTTAGCTAAATGTGACTGTTCAGACATAAAACACAGAAATTATAGGATTTTATCTGAATGTAGATGTTGAGATATTAACCACAGAAGTAAAAATAGTTTAGCTCAATGTAGCTGTTCATACATCAAACACAGATGTAATAGGATTTTAGCTCAGTGTTGCTGTTCAGACATTCAAACAGATGTAATAGGATTTGAGCTCAATGTAGCTGTTCAGACATTATACACAGATGTAATAGGATTTTAGCTCAATGTAGTTGTTCAGACATAAAACACAGATGTAATAGGATTGTACCTCAGTATAGCTGTTCAGACATTAAACACAAATGTAATAGGATTTTAGCTTAGTATAGCTGTTTAGACATTAAATACAGATGTAATAGGATTTTAGCTCAGTGTAGCTGTTCAGACATTACACATAGATGTAATAGCATTCAGGTCTGTGTAGCTGTTCAGGCATTAAACACACAAAATAATATCATTTTAGGTCAGTGTAGCTGTTCAGACATTAAACACAAATGTAATAGGATTTTACTCAGTCTGGCTGTTCAGATATTAAACGTAGATCTAATAGGATTTTGGCTCAATGTATCTGTTCAGACATTAAACTCACAACATTTAAATTCTGTGTAGCTGTTCAGATAAAAATCACAGATGTAATAACATTTTAGCTCAGTGTAGCTGTTCAGACATTAAACACAGATGTAATAGGATTTAGATCAGTGTAGCTGTTCAGATTTTAAACACAGGTGATAGGAATTTAGCTCAGTATAGCTGTTTAGACTTTAAACACAGTAGTAGATAAGCTCAAATAGCTGTTCAGACATTTACCACAGATATAATAGGGATTTAGCTCAATGTAGCTATTCAGACATTAAACACAGATGTAATAGGATTTAATAGGATTTTAGCTCAGTGTAGCTGCTCAGATAGTAAAAACAGAAGCAAAAACATTTTAGCTCAGTGTAGTTGTTCAGACATAAACAGATATGTAATAGGATTTTAGCTCATTGTAGCTGCTCAGACAGTAAACACAGATGTAAGAGGATTTTAGCCCAATGCAGTTGTTCAGACATTAAACACAGAAGTAATACCATTTTAAGTCAATGTAGCTGTTGAGATATTAAACACAAAAAAGTAATAGGATTTTCGCTCAGTGTTGCTGTTCAGACATTAACACAGATGTAATAGGATTTTCGCTCAGTGTAGTTGATCAGGCATTAACACAGAAGTAATAGGATTTTCGCTCAGTGTTGCTGTTCAGACATTAACACAGAAGTAATAAGATTTTAGCTCAGTGTTGTTGTTCAGACATTAACACAGATGTAATAGGATTTTCGCTCAGTGTTGTTGTTCAGGCATTAACACAGAAGTAATAAGATTTTAGCTCAGTGTAGCTGTTCAGACATAAACACAGATGTAATAGGATTTTCGCTCAGTGTTGTTGTTCAGGCATTAACACAGAAGTAATAGGATTTTAGCTCAGTGTAGCTGTTCAGACATTAAACAGAGACGTAATAAGATTTTAGATCAATGTAGTTGTTAAGACATTAAACACAAAAGTAATAGGATTTTAGCTCAGTGTTGCTGTTCAGACATTAACACAGAAGTAATTGGGTTTTAGCTCAGTGTAGCTGTTCAGACATCAAACACATAAGGTAGTAGGATTTTAGCTCTGTGTTGTTGTTAAAAAATTAAACACATAAGTAATAAGATTTTAGCTCTGTATCAGACATTAAACACAGACATATTAGAAGCTCAGTGTTGCTGTTCAAAAATTAGACACAGAAGTAATAAGATTTTAGTTCAGTGTTGCTGTTCAGACATTAAACATACAAAGTAATAGGATTTTAGCATGTAGCTCTACAAGGAGACAGTGGGTGGAGAGAGAAGAAAAGTATAATCTGTTTTTCGTCTGCTGAATTTTCCTTGAGAGTGCCAAAGGTTAGAGTTAACTGTTTTGTAAAATTCAACATAGATACAATTAGATTTAATTTCTTAGTATTTGAATTTATGCATCTCATGTTTGTGTGAGCTTTGATATAAATAATTTGGTACCTTTTGTGTGTTTGTAATGGTATTGGAGGTAAATGTTTTGTTTGCAGATTTCATGTACATATGGGCCATGCTTAGCGAAAAAGTGCCTTCAAACATGAGCAAAATGTGCAGATTCAGATCATCCTATGCAAATGAATGAGCAAAGTATCATGCATGTCTTTGCTGTCCATTCATACATTCTGTAGTATCCAGTAATTCTGCTAGGGAGCAGGGAAGGACCTGATCAGACTGCATGGATGTGCAGGCTGATCTGGGCCTTTGCTGTCTGCATATTCCCTAAGACACGTTTTCGCATGGTGTGCAGCCCATATATTTGCTGAGTCTGGACAATTTTGGTGACGCATCAGAAAAGTTTTTTTGTTTCAGCTATAAGTTTCTGAATTAATCATAGCTCCAGGTAATAGGGACTATCCACATAGTAGTTTTCTTATTTCTCCATGAAAACATATGTGTGGGTACTCATTAGAAACACCTCTGCGAGGTGCTTCTAATAGGTACCCACAACATATGTTTTCATGAAGAAATAAGAAAAATATCAGTACTTTTTGGTTGAAAAATTTGCCTTATCTGGAGCTGTGAGAACACATGTACATGTACAGAGAAAACATACTTGTATAAGCTAACCTTAACTAATACTAAAGGCATTAATCTTACCAGTAATTTCATTGCATTTCAGAGGTGTTACATTTCGTTTTTGAGTCAGTCTATTAGTGATAAAACATATCTGTACTTTTTGTTTTTTCATTTTTTGAATTTGTATGTGTTGAACAATTTCAGTGCTGATATGGCTTTGAGGTGAATGGATGTCTGTTGATATGTCACCAGTAAAATATTCTGATATTCTGTTCTGAAATTTGAGTTAAAATGCAAAAATAAGAACCACTGAAAGCAAATCAGTCATTCAGGTTTCATCTATGTACTAACTAGTCAATGTTATAGAAGAGAGGACTAAAAACAAACTATATTTGTTTATTTCATTTGAGCTATAGAAACTAAATACATGTAATAAAAATATTAATGAAAGTCTTACTTTGCATTTTCTATAAGCCTTAAAGTGCCAAGCCAAATTTTGGCAAAGTCAAAAATTTTTTTGGTTATAATGATAATATGGCTTGATATTTCATGTGAATTGTCTGTTAGGCAAACAATTCACATGCAGTGTGAAACCTTATTTTCTCTGAAAAAATAAAATAAAAATGTTGTCTGCTGCAGTTGCAATTGGTACTATAAGGGTTAAATGCAATTCATTTCATGTACCAGTACATAAATTACTGAAGTTTTAGTTGTAACGCACAGACAGTGCCTTTAGATAGGCAAGATTAACCTCCTATTGCCTCACCAAGGTCTGAATAAACTTCATATATTCAATACCTTGTCCTATTGAGTGAGATATTTATTATTACTAACAGTCAGTTAGCCAATCAAATGGCTGGTCTCCAAAACAGTGACTGCCATTGAGAGAGCCTGTTACACCAGAGGTAGGATATTAGATTACGTAGTGTTTCATATTAATAATGTTATGTAATCAATCAAAGGGAGGGGAGTGGGGGGGGGGTGCATGGCAGTTTGCACCCTCCACTCCAACCCACCCCATCCCACCCACCCAGTCTATATATTTGTGTGGGTGTGGTCTGTGGAATCTGAAAATTTTAATGTATATACAGTCGACTCTCGTTATCTCGAACTTCACGGGACCTGATAAAAATGTTCGAGTTATCAGTAGTTCGAGACAACCAAATTGTGACGTCATAGGTATGACGACTGTTCGCCTCTCTGTTCGCCAAACGTGCTTGGAAGGCACATGTATATGGCAATTTAAATAATTTACGCATTGTTTGCATTGTTTCTGTTTGTTTTAGGAGATGCATTGGTTCTCTTGGAATAATATCATCAATAAATGTTGATAATAATAAATTTCAAACGTTGACTTTTAATACTCCTGCAAATTAGGATTTCCATTTGAGCTATAAAAAAATTACTGGTTTCTGAGTTATGTTAGCTATACGTTATGAACTGGTTTGGATTAGCTCCCTTCGCATTTACGACTCGATAAAGAGTTGTCTGGTTTCCGCTTGTGCATAAAACGCTTACAATGTTAAGTGGCAGCTGTAAGCTAGTTTGGATTATCTCCCCTGGCATAAACGAACCAACTGTAGATCCTGCAGAGAAAGCTCCTTATGAACCATCTCATCTGGACCTACACTATTTGTGCGGGTATCCGTACCAGTCTACAGGGTCGGATGGGTTAACATCGGTACCCACGTGTAAATCGTCTATTTGAGGCCGTGCACGACAACTCCTATTAGAAAACTGTGCGACTGTCAAAGACTCGGATCAGCCTGCACGCCCACGAATTTTCCATTATACGCATGAGCCTTATTTGGGCTTACCAAAGAGCACCGCCTGACCAAAGAGTAACAAGCGAAGATTCAGACTTAGCTAGCCTGATCAATACAGGCTGATCTGAGTCGGAACCTGTCGCGCACTGACTTTTCTTGAAGACGCTCATATCATTCAGACGGACAGTACTCAATAGTGAAGAACATATCTAAACAATAAATTAAAGAAACTTCGTTGATTAATATTCCATAACACTATTCTGAGCCGCTTTTTATCTTACAAATCAATGACACGAGACGGTGTTGAGCGCCGCGTGTCAAACCTGACTCGACACGCACGTGATTTCATAATTACGGATTTTAGACATTGTTTGTGTTGTTTGTAATTACCTGGACAAAGGAGAAAATTAAACTATTGATTTATTTATCAATGGCCTATTATGATTTTCATTAACTGAGAGACGGGCGGCGCCGCATCTTACATTTTGGTTTCCATCGTCATGGTCCGAGTTCGAGATACGCGGTAGTAAAAACTGTGAAAAATAGGTTCAGGGACTGAAAATGATGGACGAGATAGCCGAAGTGTTGACACAAAAGTAGTTCGACATACGCGAAGCTGAAATACAATAAATACATAGGGAAAATAATCGGGACTTAGAAATCAGTTCGACATAAGTGATAGGATCGAGATAAGAGGGGTCGAGATAACGAGAGTCGACTGTACTTAGCTAAGAATAGCCAAAATCAGACTCAAAATCATATTTGCAGGGAAGAAAAAAACACAATAGAAAAGTAATGCAGATGCCTGGAAGGAGCCACAAGCATAGCTCATAATACATTTTGCTTTCAGAATTTAGGCTGGAAATGACAAAGAAAAAATTAACCCTTGTCCTGCTGAACCTGGATATACCCTGCCGTTGCAAACAGTGTAGATCTAGATCAGTTGGCTTCTGAAGAAGCCAACTGATCTGGATCTGCACTGTTTGCCATTAAGTATGTGAATTTATAGCAACATTCCGTATCCTGTAATCTGAATGGCTGAAAATTAGAAGTAGGCATGGCATCTTAATTTATTCAACAGGACAAGGGATAAAATCAGTTTGCAAAATTACTGAAACTGGCTTGAAAATAGCTTGGAAATCCACACTCAGGCAATCCAATTTTAAAAAAAATTTCCGAGGAGAGGCCCCTGGACAACCCCCTTATGAGAGGGGGAATAAAAACCTCATACTCTCCCACTGTCACAGCTTCTGCCATTTGATTCATGCCTTTGGCATTCAATGTGCCCCCCCACCCCCACCCCCACCCCTTCAGACCCTCTGGGTAAGGTATTAACCCTTGCCATGCTGAATAAATTAAGATGCCACACCTGATTCTAATTTTCAACCAACAAGATTACTTGATCCAGGTTGTTGATACTTCACATACTTAACCCTTCTCTTGCCGGAAATAAAATGAATCAGGCCTGTAAGAGGGGGTACCTCTACTTGAGAAGTCATTACCCCCTGAATTTTACCTCGATTTTCATGGAATTTTCACGTATAATTTGCCGATCCTAGGTGGCCATTTTACCGGAGAAAGGATGGTCACGTGACTAGAAAGTCACGTGACAGTCATGTGTAAACCAGGAACCGTTTAAGACACTTAAAAAAAAAAAAAAAAAAAAAAAAATTACAAGAGCCCAGCGCCTACTGTGTACTATTGCGAATGAAACGAGTGACATACATAGGTTCTACTGTTATTCCTACTTCTTCCTCACTGGAAATGATTCAGGTGTTATGGGCTTTTTTTCCAGAAAAGCCTGATCAATTTGTTGAAGTGAGTGCTGAAATTAATGGCAGCTTGAAATTTGGTATTCTCGGTCTTTTTTAGTGTGGGTAAAATCCAGCACCTGACTATCTAATGAAAAGTGACGTGTTTGTATGAAAGTAGGTTCACTCCTGTATGAGAACACTTGCTCTGAATGGTTGCATGTGGTATATTGTAAGTATGACAGGCTTTTGAGTTGGCAGACCCCCCCAGTGCGACTATTGTCGCGAACGGCAAGATAAGGGTTAATGACAAATAGTGCCGATCCAGACCAGTTGGCTTTTTTGGTTTGTAAAGGCAGGGTATATCCAGATTCAGCAGGACCAGGATTAAGTGGTTAATCAAAGAAATTGTAACTCATTAGGCCAAGGGAAAATAAGAGATTACCAATATGAAAATATTTCTACTGTGTTAGGGCCTAGCATGCTGAGTAAACCTTACATTAGACAGCATTTTGAAATGTTTTTCTTATTTCCCATAAAAATAAGCTTTGACATTTCATGCAGATTGTAAGGAGACAATTTGCACAAACTGTCAAAGCCTATTTTTGGGAAAAAAATATGATCAATATGTCATTTGCTGAATTTGCCCAAAGACTGGTAAAGTTATTGAAGAAATGTTGATATTGCAAGTTAAAGAAAAATCTTTGTTGCCTAAGTGGATTTTTTCTTGTTGTATTGGTTATAATGAAATCAATACAATATTTTGCAGGTTCATGGATCCTAACGCTGGTCCTTTGTCTGAGCTGGAGAGATGGCGTAGACGTCAGAGATTACTAGCCAGTATCACAGAGCAGTTGAAAGGGAAAGAGTGTAAAGCCGTGATAGGGGTTCTCATCACTGCTAAGTCGAGGCTCCTCAAGAAATGGAAGACTATTGATGCTGCGTAAGAATATTTACTCAAGATAAAACATAGCTACAGATAGGAGGGGATATCCACATAATTGTTTCTTATTTCTCGACAAAAACATATATTATGGGTATTCATTAGAAGCACCTCACCAAGGCACTTCTAATGAGTACCCACAACATATATTTTAATTGAGAAATAAGCAAACACTATCAATACTTTTCAGTTGAAAAAAAAAAAGAAAAAAACGCCTTATCTGGAGCTATGGATATGAACTATGACAGGCAGAAAAGGGCAAGACATAACCCATATAGGGCTCTGGAAATACCATCCCCTATTTGTCTCTTTTTCCTCAAGATTAGTAAGAAAATTCAATTTACTTGTCTTGGGACAAGGAATTCATCTAGATCAGAGGAGTATCCAGATAAATATTTTCTTTTTTTCTCATCATCACAAAAACATGCCTATTCAAATATACTGAAAATTTCACCACCAAAACTGAAAGTTTTCAGATAAAAATTCTGATATTTTTCATATTTCTACTCAAAACATAGATTGTGGGTACTCGTTAGAACTGCCTCACCGAGGCAGTTCTAACAAGTACCCACAATCTATGTTTTTGAGCAGAAATAGAAAAATAATGTATACCTCTGTAAACCCCAATTTTACTATAGAAAAGTGGGGTTTAAGGGGTTTAAAATTATATAGGTATGTTTTCGTGATGGAAAGTGTATATTGGCAGTACTTATTTGAAGTGCCTCACCTAGATAAGACTGGCCTGGCTGCTTGGGTGTGCATGCTGATCTTTGCTGAAGACACATGCCTAAGATACAGTTTATCAAATTGTGGCTTATCTGTTCACTTACTTGATCAGATCAGTTACTAGATCAGAACAGTTGTCCTCAGACCTGTTAGGTCTCAATAATATTTAGATTCCTAGTCAGGATAAATTTCATTGTAAAGAAGAAGATTTTTCCAGTTTAATGTAGAATGTTCATTCTCAATTTATTTTTGTTTGTTTCAAAACTACACTGATTTTTAAAGTCAGAAAAATGGAACATGAGTCAGAATACAATCAAACATCAATGGTGCAAACATCTTTGGAACCATGAAAATTTGTTCTAGACAGATGCCTGAGCAAACAATGTGGACCTTGATCAAATGTCGTAGAATTTGGCATCTGATGATGTTCTACACTCTTTGCCACTCATCCAGTATCATTAGACACATCAACAGATAGTAAAATATGGACGTGCAAATTTAAGTACAAGTATGGTAAGGAGTTACTAGTGTCCAGAGGAGTTGTTAAGGAGGAGTATTTGGTGATAATTATGTGATACTTTTCTACAGTTCTCCATAAAAACATATGCTGTGGGTACTCATTAGAAGCACCTTGCTGAGGTGCTTCTAATGAGTACCCACAATATATGTTTTTATGGAGAAATAAGAAAAATTATCCCAGTATTATCACCAAGTACTCCTCCTTATCAAGTCCTCTGGTGTCTGAGTATTTAGGGTAAATATGTTAATATGTATTATTTATAATTAACAGAATCACAGATGGGATGAATGACACGAAAGACAAGGTGAAGTTTCTCGAGTCTCTCAAACGTCACTTTGACCAGTTGTACAGTATTGACTCTACCCCAGCTACCATCATCAATACAGCCATACCAGGTCTAGCTAACAGCGTCAAACAGATGGACTCAATCTCAAGATATTATTCAAGAGCAGGGTTCTTGGGTCTTATGTTTACCAAGGTTTGTGTTTTAAATGCTTTTACATAAAGTGTACTCTTCTACTACAACTCTTTGGACAGGTTCTAACTTTGAATAATATCTATGATATATTTTTAACATTGATATATCTGAAAAATTGGTCTCTGGCCTATAGATTGATTATTCTATGGAAGATCTAGATCAAATGTCATTGATATGCAGAGGACTTACGGCTACATATTGTGGCTATCCACTGGTACTAGGCTCAGTCAGAGATTTTGGTTAATGCTTAGCACTCTGTGTAAAAATTTCAGCAGACAACATTTTGAAATATATTTTTTCTTATTTTCCCAGAAAACAGGTTTTGACATTCATTCAAGTTGTCTTCGATGGAGACACTTTGCATGAAATGTCAAATCCTGTTTTCTGGAAAAAATAAGAAAAAATATAATCAATTTGCCGTCTGCTGCATTAGCCTAGTGCAGATGTAAAGGTTAATACATCTGCCTAAAATTGTTGTTTTTTTTTTATGCCCCGCCACCAAAAAAGTGGCGGGGTATTATGTTATACCCTCTGAAATTTTGAGTGTCTGTCTGTCTGTCCGTCTGTCCGTCAGCGACCCCACCACTCTTCTGGCCGCAACTCCTCCTACAGTTGTAGGCCAGTCCTTTTCAAACTTTACAGGCGCTTTTAGGATGGTCTGAAGATATGCATATTGTTTTTTCAAAATCCTGAAATTATTTTTTATCACATTATTTGCATTTTTAATTTAGACTTTTTTCGAGCCCTAATACTACAGAAATGTATAGGGAGTATGTACCTTCTGCCCGCAACTCCTCCTACAGTTTTAGGCCAATCCTTTTCAAACTTTACAGGTGCTTTTAGGATGGTCTGAAGATATGCATATTGTTTTTTTTCAGATTCCTGAAATTATTTTTTATTACATTTTTTGCATTTTTAACTTAGACTTTTTTCGAGCCCTAATACTACAGAAATATATAGGGAGTATGTACCTTCTGCCCGCAACTCCTCCTACAGTTTTAGGCCAGTCCTTTTCAAACTTTACAGGCGCTTTTAGGATGGTCTGAAGATATGCATATTGTTTTTTCAGAATCCTGAAATTATTTTTTATTACATTTTTTGCATTTTTAACTTAGACATTTTTCGAGCCCTAATACAACAGAAATGTATAGGGACTATGTACCTTCTGTCCGCAACTTCTCCTACAGTTTTAGGCCAATCCTTTTCAAACTTTACAGGCGCTTTTAGGATGGTCTGAAGATGTGCATATTGTTTTTTCAGAATCCTGAAATTATTTTTTATTACATTTTTTGCATTTTTAACTTAGACTTTTTTTGAGCCCTAATACTACAGAAATGTATAGGGAGTATGTACTTGTACACGCAACACCTCCTACATTTTCAGGCCGATCCTTTTGAAACTTTACACAGGCTTTTAGGATGGTCTGAAGATATGCAGATTGTTTTTTTCAGAATCCTGAAATTATTTTTTATCACTTTTTATCGCATTTTTAACTTAGACCTTTTGGTGTTTTTTTTTTGTTTTTTTTGAGTTATGAAATAACTGTTTATTGCTTCTCTTCTTGTTTAACTTAGATTGTTTTCAGCCCTTATACTACAATAGTGCATAGGGGATATGTCCCTGTGGCAGGGCGAGGTGCATGGTTTGCAGTTTTTGTTGTTTTTTTTTCTTGTTTTGTTTGTTTGTTTTACCCACAGTAGTGGGGCATCATTCAGTTTCTTTGAAGTTTTTATATAAATGTGCAAAAAACAAAACAGCTCATTCAGAGTGCCTACTTGGCATTTGATGCCACATGAATGCAAAGTGTCTTTTTATCTTTTAGGTGACAAATCAGCTTGTGATGGCTTGTAAGGAATACATTAAAAACTGTACTCTTACAATGGAAGACGAAGATAAATTATGGGATAGAATACAAGAAGAGATAGAGCACAGAGACACCAGTGCTTTAGAGGTGGATCCTAAAATCAAGCTTCTCAAGAGTCAAGTTGAGTCAAAGCTGAAGGTAGGTGCATGGTATTTTGTCTCATTTTATTTTTCCTATGGATTGGTATGACAGGGAACAAGACTATTTGTACCTTTATTTTGCACATGCACATGAGGTTAATATAAATAAATATTTTCCTGCCCACCTTAAAAAGGCCCCACCTAAAAATCTGTTATGGTCAAATGATTCAATTACTGACAGAAACTTCAGCAGACATCAGATTGGTAATGTTTTTCTTGTTCTTTTTTTTTTTGTTTTGTTTTTTTATGTTGTTGTTTTGTTTTTTTTTCCCCTCAGAAATGTGGGTTTGACATTGAATGCCAAATTGTTTGCTGATGGAGCATGTCTGTTATGCATTACATTGATTAGCCTGTCATCTTTGAAATAAGAAGAAGAAAAAAAAAAAAAAAACCTTTTACCTAGATATTTAGGGCAGGACCATGTAAGGGGAAAACAATATTTTTTTTTAGCATTGATCTGATCAAAAATTGCCCTTTTGAGAACCAAACTTTTATACATGTATAATGTAATACTAGCAGTTAACTTCAGCCACTTATTAACAGTAATGTACTTCTAACCATTGTGGAATTTATTGTCAACACTGTATTGACTCCAGACCTGTGGAATTTACTGCTTTAATTGGGAAACTATCAGAATTGTGGAATTTACAGTAAAACCTGTGGAACTAGCTTCCAAAATAATGAATTATGGATTTCATTGTAAGGGTTATGGAATATACTGTCAACTATTAGTGTAATGAACTTCCAGAATAATCGAATTTATCACTTATATATTATCATATCTACATTGATGTGTTTTTCATTTACAGCTACTGTAAAATAACAAGTTCATATAATTTGTTGATTTTAGGGTTCCACGGGTGCCCGTCAGAAGAGCAAGGAAGGAAGAGATCTTGGACTGCAGGACGACAGTTTATATGGTCGTTTGAAAGCTTGTCTGACACTGCAGGGATTTTACCGTGAAACAATACGTTCTCTACGGGACTCCCTTGGACAGTCACAAAACATGTCCCATTTCCCGTCTCTCAGCAGTGTGGGTGGACCAAGCAGCTTTACCACTAGGTAAAACTTTGTAAATTGCTGTTTAAAATCTGTTTCCTTAAAAAAAAATTAAGAAAGAACAGCATTTTTTTTTAAATTTTTATCTACTATAAATACTATATTAAATGAACTTTAAGTTTGAATATTATTTAGCTTTTAGTCTTGGTAGCTTAAGTACAACATTATCATAACTCCAGATAAGGGGCTTTTTTTTTCAAGCAAAAAGTATTAATAGTTTTCTTATTTCTCCATGAAAACATATGTTGTGGGTACTCATTAGAAGTGCTGAGGCACTTCTAATGAGTACCCACAACATATGCTTTTGTAGAGAAATAAGAAAAATATTATGTTTTCTTGGAGTAATAAAAAAAAATATTGTGGATACTCCCTCTTATCTAGAGCTGTGCATTATTTTTACTCACATCATTATTATTATTATTATATTAATCCATCTGACATAACACATTGTGGAAATTGAAGATGAACTATTAAGGTTTTCAGAATCTGAATACACAATAAAAAGTTAGTGACAGAAAAACTAGTATTTGGGTGAAATTAAAGCATATTTACCCTAAATATTTGGACACCTTAACTACTGGCCATTCTTGTTAAATTTTGAACAAGTCCATTTTACTATCATTTGATGTGTCTAAAGTTCTCAGATGAATAGCAAACATTGTAGACCCAGATCAGATGCCATGTTTTGTGGCATCTAGTCTGGGTATACATAGTTTTTCCAGGCCTGTATGTTGAAATATTTAAGATTAATATGGTAACCAGATATACCGTAATACATGAACATTTTTCTTGTTACATTCACAGTTTGGGGTATACACAGGTTTGGTTGTTCTGTTTTTATTTGGGCCTCATCAAGCGAAAAAGTGCCTTTGCAAAGTATCATTTGAGCCTTGGCTCTCCATTCATACATTCTGAAGTATCTGATAATTCTGTCAACAGATAGTGAAGACCCTGATCAGACTATGGGGATGAGCAGGCTGATCTGGACCTTTGCTGTCTGAATATGCCCAAAGACACGTTTTCCCATGGCAAAGTCTATTTATAACTGAACTGTGTTTAAAAATGAAAGGAAATTTCAGGTTGCATGGAGTTGTGTCCAACAGATCAATATTAAAAGTCAAATGGTAGATTATGTTACATTTGAATTTTATTCCTTAGCTGGTTCATATGCAAGGTGGAAATAGGACCCACATGCCATATGTACTAACAATGAATGTCCAGATCAGCCAGTGTATCCATGTAGTCTGATCAGGGCCTTCTCTTTTCCTTGATGTATATTCTACAGTAGTCAGTGGCTTTGTATGCAATCAGCAAATCTGCATATAACATAAGGGTCATTTACTTGCTTTATGTACCATTTATTTTTGTTTTGCCTTGTATTCATAAGTCTAGATAGGAGCGGGTATCAGGTAAATGTTTTACTTAATTCTCCACGAAAACATATATTGTGAGTACCCAAAACATATGTTCTCCACAAATGCTTCTAATGAGTACCCAAAACATATGTTTTCGTGGAGAAAGAAGAAAAATATTGATACTTTTGGATTGAAAAGCACGTTATCAAAACCTATGTTGTACATATTCAAACAAGTTAAGCCAAGTCAAGTGATGTATATGAGCCTGCATCAGAATATTCACTGTTTGCCAGTAGATTTTATAGTACACAGGGCTCTGGAGGCCAGTCATGTTTTCAGTCAACAAAGTATTGAAAGGTTTCTTATGATCCATGAAAACATTTGTTGTAGTGCTTATTAGAAGAGTCTTACTGAGGCACTTCTAATAAGTACACACAACATATGTTTTCATGGAGAAATAAGAGAAATATTTATCTTATCTAGAGCTATGGAATACAGTCTGATCTGGGTCTGCACTGTTAATCATATATATATATGCTGAGACCTGTTTGTGTTTTTGTCCTGGAAGTTATGTTTGTTTCTGTTGTTTATTACCGTATTCGACCTAATTACCGCACTGTGCGCTTAAGTTTTTCAAACTTACAGGACACACTCATTTGTGGTCAAATATGTATCTATCTACTAAGGATACACTATAAAAAAAGATCAGAAAAGGACTTATTTAATGATGACTATGCGAATTTTTCTGACTTTCTTTACAAAGGCATATGTTGTGGGTACTCATTTGAATTGCATCGACAAGTTGATGCAATTCAAATGAGTACCCACAACATATGCCTTTGTAAAGAAGTAAAGAAAAAAGTACACTGGTTGTAATCTGAAGACTATGGAATTTCTTGACTGTGCGCTTATAGGGGTATGTGCGGTAAATAGGTCGAATACGGTACTTTCTTTTTTGTACCCCACCCACATGATTGTGGTGGTTATAACTTACTACATGATAGTGGTGGAGTACTTTGTTTCCATAGTTTGTTTCCATGCAATAATTTAAAAATTACTTTGTCATAACTCTTTGCAAATTTTATTTTCATGCAGTGATAACACTTACCATGCTGTTGGCAAATTCAGCAAAAGACAAACTGATTTTTTTTCCCCGAGATAATAGGATCCAACACTTCATGCAAATTTGCATGAAGTGTCAGCTCCTAATTTCTAGGAAAAATATTTCTGAATATCATCTAGTGAAATTTTTACCCAGCATGCAAAGTGTTAGGGTATAGATCTATATACTCGTATTTCATTTCCATGTGTAGTAGCGGTAGGTGAGACTAGGGCTTGGGTGCGGAACCAGCCTGATCCCACCGACCGCACATTATTGTATATACAAAAGGTAGATTATCATGCCAAATATAGTAATGAATATGTGATAACTGAAGTTATTGCATGAGTAGTAGCTTTTGAAATAAAAAATGGTATCTACTACACTTGCAATAACTTCAGTTATCACATATTCATTACTATATTTGGCATGATAATCTACCTTTTGTATATACAATAATGTGCTCCCCATACCTTGGTTAAGATATGGATGGGTACAGATAATCAGCTGATAACCTGGGCCTAGTTGTTCAAAACTAACGATGTCATTAGTTAAAATATCGTTAAAACTTTGATCATCAAATATGGCATCTACCCTAATATTTTGTTGAAAAAAATGTGAGTAGCTTTTGCATTTGCAAAAGCTACTCACATTTTTTTTTCAGAAAAATACCTGTGAATTAGATATTTTACTCACTATAACAGTTAAAACTTTGGCCACTATAGAGCTCATTAAGCTAACAATGCTTTGAACAACTGGGCCCTGTATTGGAAGTGGTTATCAGACAGCCAAGACTAAAAATAGGAAACCATGTACAGTACAACATTAGTGATGAACAATCGTTTACCGTGGCTGATCCAAACTCATTTTTGATTCCCCAGGAAATTCTCAGAAAACATATATTTAGGGATATTTTAGAGAATTTGTTTTTTCATCATGAAAATGTATGTTGTGTGTACTTATTAGAATTGCCTCATTGAGGCAATTCTAATGAGTACACTCAACATACCATTATTTTATAGAAGATCAAAAAGACATTCCTAAATTATCCCCAGTTGCCTCCTCACCTGGCACTACTATTAATCATCATTCTAATGCACTTGCGTTTGTAACGCGACGTCCGATTGGATAACGTCAAAAATTTGCAACGGTATATTCTGCGATATACTGCCGCAAATCCGACGTCATCACGTAACGTCGCTTCTTATTGGCTGGCATTTGGTTTTACGCAGCTCACAGCACTTGTCGTTTTGTACAAACAGTACATTTTTTCAATAGAAAAAATGAATAAATGCATTAGAATGGGGATAACTGCATCAAATTTGTCATTTGGGGAGGTAAATCGGCGGTTTTACGATCGCAAATTACGTTTTACGGCTCCGCTGACGCGTCGCCGTAAAACAAAATTTCCGACCGTAAAACCGCCGATTTACCTCCCCAAATGACAAATTTGAATGCAGTTATCCCCTAAGTGGCTCGAAGTACCCATATATAGAACAAATTTCCGTGGTCCCAAAGATGTTCTAGCCATTGAAGTTTGACTGTATTTTAATCGGCCTGCAGTCATAAGTCGACTTGTGATGTTATGGTGTCCTCTTCAACAACATGACGTTATGCCAATGATAGGATGTGATGTTATGCGCTTTTGCACTGGAATTATTATCAGTTTTAACATCACTTTTGGTGATTTTGGACTTCGAAAACAAGTACATTTTCCTTCATAGCAATTCAGATTTGTATTGTGTTGCTGATACATTTTTTTCCATTTAGGTCGAAACAAGGTCTACACAGTGGAACCTCGCGGTTGACGGGATCTTCTCCTAAGAAAGGTGTATCATCATTGTTAGCAGACATACAAGGACATGGTGTTCCCCTGACAGATGAAGATGCAATCATGTCACATATGGATGCCTTCTGTAACAGAATAAGGCAGCTTATTGATGTTATTAACACCTTGGCCCAGTACAGAAAGTAAGTTTAATGCTGAATACCATTGGATTAACCTATTTTAGACTGAATAAACTCCCCCACACTTTATATTGGAAGTGTTGAATTTCAGTTTGAGTTATGTCAGGCTATGTGATTTAGATATTCTTAGAGAAAAATGGCTAACCTTTTTGCAAACTTTGGAGACCCAGCTCAGATGCTGCATTCTGCGGCATCTTATCTGGGTTTGCAAATGGGTAAATGCTTTATTGCTGTGTAAAAATTTCAGCAGATGACATTTTGAAATATGTATGTTTTTCCCAGAAAATAGGTTTTTTCATTTCATGCATATTGTCTCCTTAGAAGACAATTTGCATGAAATTTCAAAGTCTGTTTTCTGGGTAAATTAAAAAAAACATCATCAGTTTTTTGTCTGCTTTATTAGCCCAGAGAGTGGTACTTAATTTGCAAAAGTGGTAAACTATACTGTAATCCTAAGTAGTGGGACAGACTACTCTATTCAAATAGTGAAGACCCAGATCAGATGTGACTGAGTGCAGCATCTGATCAGGATCTATACACTGTTTGACAATTTGAGCATGTCTGTCTCTATACACAGGTACAATATACACTACAATCTCTTTATAACACAGTTCGTTATAACACGGTTTTGGATATAACATGGTTCAAAGATGGATCCCACAATTGTATAGATGATATTGAAAAATGACCATAAATGGTCATTTTTCAATATAATCTATACATTTTTGTTTCGATATAACACGGTTGTTTAACTAACACAGTTTATGCTATGGACCCCAACACTAGTGTTATAAAGAGGTTGTGGTATAGTTGTAAATGGAATGATAAATGACAGCATCAAACAAAGTATGATTCATTGTAGGAGACTGTCTGAATTATGTTGATCAGTTGCAGTAGTTATTCTCAACTGGTAGCCATGCAGTCATGCAGTTTTCAGTTGAAACACGGCAGGTGGAGGTATTTAGTAATCATGGATTTTCAGTGTTAGGTTATAAATCTATATACTCGTATTTCATTTCCATGCAATAACTTCAGTTATCACATATTCATTACTATATTTGGTAATCTACCTTTTGTATATACAATAATGTGCTCCCCATACCTTGGTTAAGGTTGTTTCAGGTGGAGTCTTTAGTAGCTACGTATCAAATGAGTTTCCACCATTTGGTACAAGGGAGATAACTTGGCTTCCTGTTTGCCTTCCTGCATGCCAAGCCACTTGTGAAAACGGGTATCTAAAAGGGAGACAAATACTTTCAGGTTAGAATGATTTCCCTTGGAGGTTTATTCATTGACCTTCATACTCTTGGAAGAAGCTTTAGTCAGTGAAACTGTAAATATTTCGTAATTTACAATATTTAGGGATGAAAGTGTTAATGCTTAGCTTGTTAGGTAAAAGTTTCCATTTACAACATGCAGGACCCAGTTGTTCAAAGCATTGTTAGCTTAACAAGCTCGTTAGTGGTCAAACTGTTAATGCCCTAGGAAGTACAGTATGTAATTTACAGGTATTTTTGCTGAAAATATGTGATTAGTTACATTTTTTTCAACAAAAATATTAGTATGTATGCCATATTTAATGATCAAAGTTTTAATGATATGTTAAATAACTGGGCCCAGAAATATATTTTCTTTTATCCTCAAAAATAGAGTTTGACTTCACATGCAATTGTCTCCTCAGGAGAGAATTTGCATAAAATGTTGAACTCTGCTTGCCAGATAAAATAAGGAAAATATCATTTGAGCCACACCATGCAAAACCTTGTCTTTGGACATACTTGGATAGGGAAGGCCCAGATCAGCCTGGGCATCTGTGCAGTCTAACAGAATTATTGGATACTACAGAATGTATGGCTGGAGAACAAAGGCCTGGATGACACTTTGCGCATGTGCAGGATGATCTGAATGTGCATTTTGCACATGCTCGAAGGCACTTTTCACTTTACTCTGCCCATTTGGTTGTCTGCTGAATTTGCCCAGGTAATGCTAAATATTAGTGATTTGATTGATTGCTGTAATACAGTACCGGTTACAAGATGCTATTATTGCAGGCTAGTGAAGGCAACAGCTGGTATTGCAAAGCCTCGTAAAGAAGACCTAATCATTGACACAGAATCAGAGGATGAGTTTAAGAAGTACAGGAAACCTGACATTGACGGCATTAAACCAAAACCTAACAGTAAGTTATGTTCTTTTTCTTCATCTTTACTGCTTCTATAAATGGGCTGCACCATATAAAAATGGGTCTTCTGGCATATATACAGTCTGATCAGGGCCTTCACTGTCTGCTTACAGAATCATTGGATACTACAGAATATATGAATGGAGAGCAAAGGCCTGGATGGTACTTTGCACATGCACAGGATAATCTTACTCTGCGAATTTTGCACGTTTGAAGGCACTTTTTTGCTTGATGCGGCCCAAATGATAATTAACTAGAACAACATGCTCACCCCACAACAAAAAAAAAGCCTATAACTATGATTTAATAATTGGTTATCAGTAGCTTTGACTATTTTGTGTGCTATGGGTAGGCTGTCTTGTAATATTAATGGCAAGTTTGTCAGTACATATGTATAAATTGCTAAGTTCAGAGAAAAAAAAAAAAAAAAAAAAATTCTAAGTCCAAATCCATTGAATCATTGTTGATGATTCACTATTAGTATGCTGTTAACTGATGGACAATGAAATAATTTGTGTTGTGTTTGCTTTTCAGAGTTCATTTACTGTAAGTGAATCACCTTTTAGGAAAAAAAGATGCAAACTAGTATTTTAAATTAAAAACATTTATAATACCTGTCTTTATTATGCTACTATTGTTTTCATTGTTTCAGTTGAATTTGAGGATGAGGACCCAGAATTGGCAGCTATTACCATCAAGCTAAACTCTCCAGACCGAAGTTTACGAGCTATTCAAGAAGATGAAGAAGCAGCAGAAGAAGGAGAGGAGGAAGAGGAACATCTTGAGGAACGGAAACCTGACCATGGGCGGGACCATGGAGATGAAGCTTTTGATGTTGTCAATAACAACCAAGGACTCACAGAGGAGGAACTTGCTATTCTTAGTAAGGCCAAATAAAAACAAATATGTGTGTTTAGGGTAACATGTTAGAAAAGAAATAGGTTGGGTAGTTAGGAATTCTTATTTTTTATATATACATTTTTATGCAGAATTATTCTATAATTACCAAATATATTATGACACCATAATTCACGTAAAATTTTACCAGCTAACCTTTGATGTTTCTAAAAGTACTACATTTGTAATAGAATGGCAAATAGTGTAGACCCTGATCAAACTACTGCTATCTGTGTCTACACTGTTTGCTCAGATCTACTTGTCCAAATATTTAGCATAAATATTTTATCCCAGTAACACCTTTTTTTTAAATTTTGTTTTAGAGAGCTTGAAAAAAATAGCTAGGTTTCACCAGGAAAATTAAGTAGGGTAGTGTTACCCTAAACACACATATTTTTTTATTTGGCCTAAGTTGAGATACAGACTAGAATAGCCCAAGAACCCTATTTGACTAGAACTGATCATTACTGGTCATGTTCTAAAAACTTGAACCACTGATAAATGGAAAAAAACAACTTCGGTTCTTAACCCATTTAAGCCTGGGGACCTATAAATGGGACATAGGCAACCAGTGTAGACCCTGACGAGACACCTCAGAACACGGCGTCTGATCAGGGTCTACCCTGTTTGCATTAAGTTCAGAAATTTCTACAAAACATAATAATATTAAAAACTAACCAGACACCCCTTATATAGGAAATGAACCTGTCCAAAAAGTTAAGGTAGAAGAGTCCACTTGGCATAAATGGGTTGAGCATGGTTCAGTTATTCATGTACTGTTCATCTGCATATTCATGACCTTTCAGCAATGCTGTCAGCTGGTACATTTCTGAAAACAAGCTTTATCTTTATGCAGCTTACCTGTGCAATCGTTATGATAATTACCATAATAACCCTAAGTATTGGGACAGATAGGCCTTTGCAAACAATGTAGACCTAGATCAGATGCCCCAGAAGGGGGCATCTGATCAGGGTCTACACTGTTTACCATACATACAGCAATATTTTAGACATATCAAGAGGTAGTAGAATGGACTATTTCAAATTTTAGGAGAAGTATGGTAAATAGATAAGGTATCCCAATACTTAGGGTAAATACTGTACATTAAATATTCAGACATTTCCCCTCCTTACTATGCTTATCCTAGAATTTGAACATGTCCTTTTGACTACCTAGTGATACGTCTTAAAATTCTTAGACTGAAGGGCAAACAGTGTACACCCAGATCAAAGTGTTCCTAAAGGAGGTTCTACACTGTTTGCTCAGACCTGTTTGTGCCAGTATAAGAGTAAATATTATTATACAGTTGACTCTCGTTATCTTGACCTCGTTTATCTTGAATAACCGCTCTTCTTGAAATGAAAATCTGGTCCCTGCTTAAACATGAAAATCATACAACAGGTAACAAAATATTGTGGAAAAGAGGAGAAATTGCTCCATAGGAGCAATTTCTCCTCTCTTCCACAATTATTTCAATATATCTCTAACTTCAGGAGTCAAATGACGTATACATTTGTTAAATGTGGTTGTTTGACTTATTTTTTCCTTAATTCTGCAAATCTGAGATATCTTGAAGTATTTCAGAGTCCCTTGGACTTCGAGATAATGAGAGTTAACTGTATTTTGTTTGTTGGTAAGTGAAATCTTGACTGTCTGGTTACGTGTCTAAAGTGTTGTAAAGCAGTTTGATCTGGGTCTGCACTGTTTGCTCAGGCATGTCTGTCCAGATATTTAGGGTAAATATAGTAGTGCCTTTGTTTAACTTATAGGACAGTATTATCCTGAACATGAAGAAGATGAGGGTCCAGGAATATCAGCTGTTGTAGGAGAACATGTGACGAACATGACTGTGGCCATGAGTGTTGCAGTCACAACTAAGACCATGCTTGATGTAGAATCTAAGGTTAGTTCTCTAATTATTTTTCATTCAGAAAAAAAAAATTGTCTGTCTGTTTTATAAAGCAGCCCTGCATGGGTATAGCTGATTATCTGTTAGAAATACACTTGGGAGCAATGGCAAAATGTAGATCAGTTTTTAAAAGGACTTGTCTCACTCTTAACTTTCATAGCTTCCAATAAGGTGATAATTGACATGAAAATTTAGAATACATTTTGTTATATTGTATTTAGCCTAAATATTGGGACACCTTAATTCGCTACCATACCTGTCCTAACATTTGAACAAGTCCTTTTGATTACCTGTGACTGTCAGTGTGTCTAAAAACTACTGGACCAGTGGTATATAAACATAGCTACAGATAAGAGGGGGTATCCACATAATATTTTTCTTATTTCTCCATGAAAGCATATGTTGTGGGTACTCATTAGAAGTGCCTTGCCAAGGCGCTTCTAATGAGTACCCACAACATATGTTTTCGTGGAGAAATAAGAAAGATATCAGCATTTTTTCAGATGAAAAAAGCACCTTATCTGTTGCTATGGGTAAACAAGATAGGCCCTGATCTGAGACTGCATTCTGTGGCATCTGATCTGTTTCTGAATTGTTTGCTCAGGCCTTGCTGTCCAAATATTGATAGAAGTGTGGTATGAGATATATAGAAAAGGGTGACTACTGGAAAAATCATAAATATTCATAACTCTTAACTCCTTACAGTTCTTATCCCTACAAGTCTTTTGACTACATTTTTTGTGTCTAAAATACAGGGGAGCTGTGTAGATCCTGATCAGATTGCTCCTGTTGGAGCAGTTTGGTCTGGGTTTATTCTGTTTGCTTAAGCATGACTGTCCAGATAATTTAGATACAGAAAAATGTAGTGAAAGGCCAGATCACCCTATGCACCCACTTAATCTGGTCAGAGTCTTCACTGTTCATAGGACCCAGAAATTCTGTAAATGGACAATGTAGATATAATCAGACTGAAAGACTGACTTGGCCTTTTCTGCTACATTGATATTATGGGAAATGTCCTAAAATTTCATACACCAAAGTTTCTGACAAAATGGCAAATGGAAACAGTGCAGACTGAGATCAGACTGCTCCTTCAAGAGCAGTCTGATCAGGGTCTACACTGTTTGCCATTCCACTAAGTACTTGAAGAAACGACTGCATAAAAAGCAAAATTTAGGCCAAAACATATGGAATAAAGTGTTCAATAATTTTAGGACAGTTACTGTAGACACATTTGTGATGAACCTCAAATATGGATTGCTTTCAGGATAAAGACAGGTTTGATGACCATTACACCAATTTCCAGAATATTGTTGGAGACCTGGAGAAATTTCTCTGTTCCTACCTTCATTGTATCTTTATCAGAAAGATGAAAACACAGCAGGGTCTAGACATTGTTACAAGGTAGGTACATTAAATTGATCTGTAATTATGTCCCTTTACCATAAGTCAGATGAGACATATGGTTTGCACAGGCATTGGTAGTGAGGAGGAGTGATTTTGGATTGTAAATTAAGAAATTTCATTAACTCTCAACAGAGTTATGGCGCTTGGTTGACAAACTTGACATCAAAATTTTATTTCGATTCAGTATCTTGAGAACGAATAAATTAGGGTGGGATTGAGAATGGGCTGATTTCATTAGTTTTCAACAGAGTTTTGTAATGGTTCTTGAGTGATATCAAAATTGAGTTTTTGCTTAATATCTTTCATTCAGGAGCTGCCCTTAACAAATTGCAGCTTTTAAAGTTACTGTGTTTGACTTTCAGACTTCAGTCTGTACAGAACCGTCCTGGAGTTAGAGCAACACTAGCAGAGAAGTTTGTTGAGATCTTCAACTGGTATGAAGCCGATCTAGAAGAGGTTCACAAGATCTATGAACAACATAAGGTAATCTCCTGACAACGTTTTAAACTGTACCACTGGTCCAGATAAGAAGGGGTATCAAGAAATATATGGTTTACCATACTAGTCCTTGGTATAAGGTAATCTCCAGACAACGTTTGAGCCCTGACATGAGGAAAGGTGTCTACGGGGTAAATGCAAACAGTAAAGATCCAGATTAGCCAATGGAGATATATATTCTGATCAGGAACTTTGCTATACTTCGTTGCGTTCTACATGCCTAATGATTCTACGAGGGATGTTCGAAATGAATTGCTTATTTCTATCTGGAGACTTCAAATTTCAAGTTAGCTCAAAAGTACTCATTTCATGCCCTCGAAGTACTCCCCGTGGCTAGAAATGCAAAGTTTCAGCCGATGTTTCCACTTCTTGAAGGCGTCACGGTGCGCTGATTTGGGCACAGTAATAAGGTACTGATGAATGGCAGATCCAAGTGCCTGTCGGGACTGGTATTTCCGCCCAGCAAGGAATGCTTTCAATTTCGGAAACAAAAAGAAATCACATGGGGCAAGGTCTGGGGAATACGGGGGGTGAGGCAAAACAGTTACTTTTTCTTTCTTCAAAAACGCCGTAACTATTGCGGAGGTATGAGCTGGGGCATTGTCATGTAGAAGACGGACATGTTTAAAACCAGTGGCAGGGCGTCGTTTCTGATAATACTTTTTCAGTTTCTTCAGTACTACGTCTTTGTAGTACTTTCCGGTGATGCTTTTGCCCTTTTTCACTGGCACTTTTATTGTGACTCCTTCACCAGAGAAGAAGATTGCATACAAAACCTTCTTTGTACTCAAAGAAAGTTTGGCAATTATTGGGCGTTTGCTGTGTTTAGTGGCCCAGATCTTATTGCTAACCTTTCTGACGGGCTCAAAATAATGGACCCAGGTTTCATCACCTGTGACGACATTGGCAATCTGCTTTTTGTCATATTTTGGAAATATTTGAAGCAGCTTTTTGGCCACTTTAACCCGTTGCCTCTTTTGCTGGTCAGTCAACAGATGTGGCATCCATCTAGCAGAAATCTTTCTGACTTTCAAATGCTTCTTCAAAATAAGGTGAGCCGTTGATAGTGATATGCCTACCTTTCATGCAATATCACGAACTGTAAATCTGGCATCTCCTTCAATGATTTCCTTTATTTTGGAAACGATTTCTTTAC
Source organism: Anodontia alba (assembly GCA_964016985.1). Taxonomy (NCBI): domain Eukaryota; kingdom Metazoa; phylum Mollusca; class Bivalvia; order Lucinida; family Lucinidae; genus Anodontia; species Anodontia alba. Next base: position 5,150,580 of record OZ024824.1, read on the forward strand.
GAGATGCAGATTTTGGCCTACCTGATTTTGGTGCATTTTTGATGGACTCTACACCAGACTCAAATTTCTTTTTCCACCGCCGAACTGTGTCATAAGACACACAAGAAGGTCCAAAAGCAGTAGAAATTTCAGTCATTAGCTTCTTCAAAGAACAACCAAGTTTTGAGCGAGCTTTGATGTAAGCCCGTATTTCATCTTTTTTGTCGACGCTTCTACCAACCATTTTTACTGCAGTGGTCAATGACTGCATGTATTCAAATGGCAAATTTTATGTCTTACACTTAGTCTAATATGTACATTTATACACCATTGTGTAGATATTGAATAGCCCTATACAGGTATGTATTGGTTTTTATCGTGCCCCACGTGGATATCGAGCTAGAGGACAATAAGCAATTCATTTCGAACATCCCTTGTATAAGCGGACAGTGAAGGCCCAGATCAGACTGCGCAGATGCGCAGTCTGATCTGGGCCTTCACTGTCCATATATGCCCAAAGAACATTTTTGTATGACGCTGCCCATTTTTTATGTATATCATAATAACCCTTAGTTTTGGAACAGACAGGCCTCAGCAAATACTGTGTAGACCCAGATCAGACACAGCAAAACATGGGATCTGATTAGGGTCTAAACTGTTTGGACCTCATCAAGCGAAAAAGTGCCTTCAAATGTGCAAAATGCACAGATTCAGATCTATGTGCATAGTATGATCAGAGCCTTTGCTCTCCATTCATGCATTCTGTAGTATCCAAAGATTCTGTTAGCAAAATGTGAAGGTCCTGATCAGACTGCATGGATGCACCAGCTGATTTTGGCTTTCACTGTCTACAAAAGCTGAAAGATACATTGTCGCATGGCCCAAATTATGTCTAGAGTATTTTCCAACAAATTAGTTTGGGTATTTAATCATATTGTTTCTTGAGATGTTTTGATTTATATCATGTTCCATGTCTCCAATAGAAGATTATTTGAATGAAATGTTAAAATGTCTTCCAGAAAAATAGCTGTTTCCTTTACAGAGCACTGGATAAAAGGGGTATTTAGATAAATATTTAAATATGAATGAGTACCACAACACATGTTTTTGTGGAAAATTAAGAAAAACATCAGTACATTTTTGTTGTAAAAAGCAGTACTTTGTCTCTCACTCTGGAACATTTAACCCTTGTCCCACTGAACCCGGATATGTCCTGCCTTTGTAAACAGTGTAGATCCAGATCAGTTGGCTTCTGAAGAAGCCAACTGATCTGGATCTGCACTGTTTGCCATTCAGTACATGTATTTGAATTTGTATCAACAACCTGGATCAAGTAATCTGATTGGTTGAAAATTAGAAATGGGCATGGCATCTGAATTTATTCAGTAAGACAAGGGTTAAGGATATGCATGTAACCCTTTAACCCCTGAGTGTCTAAATTGGACTCTGCCCTTTCTGAATTTGAACACTTCTATTGTTACCAGTAGGGGTATGAGTGAAAAATCTGTAATAGAATGGCAAACAGTGTAGATCCTAATGAGATAGCTCATTATCATCATCTGCATCTGCACTGTTTGCAAACATATCTTTTTGGTCAGCAGGGATGAAAGATTTAAGAGGAAGATATACTTTCAAGGGAGGTAACTCAATTGAAATTGCTTTGCAACCCTTCTGAAAAGGGGCAAATTCTTTCCCTTTAGAGTAGACCCCTTTTCAGAAGGAGATTAGTGTACAGAAAAGCAAATAGAAAGTCACAAAAGTTGTCTCTGTTGTCAAACTGGTGAAAATCTACAGTCCAATTTCAATGGCATGGCGCCAGATCAGGAAGCAAATAAAGATAAATTAGGGAAATCTTTTTGATTTTCTATACAATAATTGTATGTTGAGTGTACTCATTAGAATGGCCTCAGTGAGGCAATTCTAATGAGTACATACAACATACAATTTCAGACAATTCTAATGAGTACACACAACATACAATTTCATGATAAAATAAGAAAATTTCCCTGAATATTTGTTTTCTTGAGTTATCGGAAGAATTTCACAGGGACTGAAAAAAGAGTTTGAATTAGCCATGGTAAACGAGCCGTCAGTGTTCAAGCTATTGAGGTTTGACTGTACCAAGTGTACCTAATCACCATAACATTACATAGAATTTCAAGCCCTAATGTCTTTTATTTTCCTTGTAGGAGAATCCTCAGATGGTGAGAAATGCCCCTCCAGTAGCCGGAGCTATTCACTGGTCAAGACAATTACTGAAAAGAATTGAAGACCCAATGAAAATATTCCGGGACAACAAGGCCATTACACAGCTAGGTGACTTTGGCCGCATTGTAAGGATCTATAACAAACTTGCCACAGCTCTGGTGACTTTTGAGAGCCTGTGGTTCACACAGTGGAAGAGTCACATTGATCAGGCAAGGAATGGTCTAAGAGCAACCCTGTTTATTCACCATCCTGTTACTGATGAGATTGTTGTCAATGCTGATGAAAGGTAAGCTTGAATTTTAAACATTTCACAGAGCTCCAGATATTGATGAAATATTTTCTTATTTCTCCATAAAAATGTATGTTGTGGGTACTCATTAGAAGCACCTATTCCTATTATACTTGTGTTCTTGAGCTATCATAAAAAATTTCCTAGGGACTCAAAGACAAATTGAATTAGCCATGGTAAATTAGCTATTGGTGTTCGAGTCATTCAGGTTTTACTGTAGTTACATATTAACCCTTGTCATGCTGAATAAATTAAGATGCCATGCCCACTTCTAGTTTTCAGCCAATCAGATTACTTGGTCCAGGTTGTTGAGAAAATTCAAATACTGAATGGCAAACAGTGCAAATCCAGATCAGTTGGCTTCTTCAGAAGCCAACTGATCTGGATCTACACTGGTTGCAAAGGCAAACAAGTTAATATAAGTTAAATAATAAGCTATATAAGTTTGATAAGTTAAATATTGTCAAAGGGTCAGCAGTACAAGGGTTAAGGACTGAGGTGTTTAGGGAACATAAAGGAACATGTGCACTATGCAAAGACTGCCCAGTCTGATCAGCATCTTTGCTATCCAACTGAAGAAATCTTGGATTCTTGGTTATAAAAAAAAAACATCCGACAAAGCCTCTGATCAGATATACAGGCTGATCAAAGTCTTCACTGGATGTACATCCAAAGCTATGTTCTTTCATGTTACTGCAGATATTATAATAACAATTTTCATGCAGCATGAACTGCCTATCTCATATAGTACAACTGGGAATTTAACAACAAAAAAGTCTATGTACATGTTATGGAGATATCTGAATGCCAGAGACCAAGTACAGGAAGAACTCAATGCAGAGCGCACTGGGCAAATTTTTCAGTAGACCACATATTGAAATACTTTTCCTGTTTTTCCCAGAAAACGGGTTTTGACATTTCATGTAATTGTCTCCATTAAACGATCTGCATGAAATGTCAAATCCTGTCTTCTGGGAAAACAAGAAAAATATCATCTATTTGTCATCGGAATTAGCCAAGAAAGTGGTAAAGGTTAAATCTATGTTGTATAGTAAGTTTTACTTGGCACTCCTGAAATTGCAGAAAGAACTTGTGTAAGATACCAAAAACCTTCAGAATGCACTATCTTTATTTACAGAGTTCTTGAGCTGATTCACGAAGCAAAGTGGTTGACACGTCTGGGGATTCAGATCCCGGAGTCGGCAGCTCAGATTATGGCCCAGGAGAGTAGGTTCAAGAACTACAAGAGTCATTTAGAACTAGTCCTAAATGATTACCGGGAAGTGTGTGAATCTATACCTGATCCTCTGAGAAGTTTATTCACACCTCACACAGAGTACGTCAATCAACAGTTACAACCAGGACTCAATACTCTGGCTTGGAATAGCATGAATATTGGTAAGTGATGCATTTAACCCATTTATGCCTAGTGACTCTTCTACCACAACTCTTTGGACTGTTCTGTTTCCGATAGCAGGGTGTCTGGTTAGTTTTTATTACATTTTATAGAAATTCCTGTATTTAAAGCAAACAGTGTAGACCCTGATCAGATGCCGCATTCTGCGGCATCTGATCTGGGTCTACACTGTTTGTCATTGTCCCTTTTATGGGACACTATAGGCATAAATGGGTGAAAGAATCCTATATTAGCAAAAGTCAAAAGAGTTTTCAGAGCATATGTCAATAGCAAAAGCAAAGATCTGAATGGTCAAGCTGATCTGAGCTTGCATGTCTTCTTCTATGGCAGGGCTACATTTTGGTAGATTACTATTTGCAAACTGACTAAGTTCTCAGCCTTTGTTTATATTGATTTACTTATTTAATACTATGGATTTCAACTGATTTGCAATGTATAGTTATTTATCTTATTTTATTTTATTTTTTTTTTCATTTATAATATTTTGACTGCTATCAATGCCGTAAAATTAGGAATATTCTTTTTCTTCTTTTTTTTTGTGCTGAATTTGAACAAGGCTGGAAGATTGTCATTAAAGAGGATTTGTATTTGCACACATTTTTCTTCTAAATGTCTCTCTCTTTAAGCATTTTCAGTATGTTTGGCCTTCTTCAACAGTAGGTGACCTGTAGAAGAAAGGATTCTAAATCTTTCTAAAAGGAAAATGTCTAAAAATATCACAAATATTTATACATTACAAGCTGTCCTTGTAGTAATGGGCCTCATTTAACGTATACTTGATGAATATTTGCAAATTACTGTCATGATTAGTTAAAAAGCATTGCGAATCAAATTAAGTAAGATAATGAAAAATTTGACTGTGCATGTTTGCTTCAAACATGCTCAGTCAGATATTTAATTATCTGTTTTATACTTGAATATTGTAATTTACAAGGGAAATATTTTTAGATAAAGTGCTATTTTTGACCAATATGAGTTTGTTTGTTTTTTGTTGTTGTTGTTTTGTATTTCTCCTTGAAAAATATGTTGTGGATACATAAGTACCCACAAGTTGACAATATAATAGTAAGTAATAAAATTATGATTTCATGGAGAAATCAGAAAATATATATATATATATTAGTCAATAAAAAAAAGGCAACTTATCAAAAGCTATGTCATAGTAACATTTAGGTTTAACATTATCTGAATTAAATTTTGCTACACAGTACTAATAATCATATACTAAAATATTTCAGCATTAATGAAGACATTTTATGGGTATAAATTTATTTCACTCTGATATTCATAACTCTGTTGTAATGCACAAAGCTCATGGTGTATTGAAGGTAAATATCCTATAAACTCAGACACTAGAAATAATGAGACAAATGAGTTCATTAGCTAACCTTACCAATTAAGTGAAGGAGAGTAGCCAATTTTTACAAAGGGAGGTAATTTAAGGAGGCTGGATAGACTTGATAGATTTTCTAGCAGTTCCACCAAGGGGGACAATTTTTGCAACTAGCGTTTGCTTTACTGCATGTCAGTTGCCTTCTGAAAAGGGGTCTACTCTAAAAGGAAAGAATTTGCTCCCAAAGGGAGCAAATTCTTTCCTTCTAGAGGAGATCCCTTTCAGAAGGTCCAGGAGCCAGAAACCATTTTGACAAAGTTACCTTCCCTGAAAGTGTATCCATTAACCTTATTGGATGTTCACTTCCTGCACATACATTTGTAAAGCTAGGTACTTCTAGTTGTCTGAATTTCTGGGATATTACGTGTTTTATGTTGTCATGGAATGACCTATATTTCTCATGAAATAGTCTGTCTCTTTCACTTCATTTCAGTGTTGTTATAAACATTGTCAGTATGCAGGTCAACTAACCTGTTTTTTTGTCACTATGACATGTTTAACCCAAATGATTATTTAAGGAATTAATAACCAATTAAAATTCATATATGAATAATCATTTGGATTACACATTGTGTAACCCAAATGATTATTTTAGGAATGAATTTTAATTAGTTGTTAATTATTAAAAAATGAAATTTATTTGAATAATAATCATATCTTAAGTAATCATTTGTGTTACATATGTATAAAATCTTTGGTATATGCAGTTGGGCTGAATCTGCTTGAACAAATTATACACAATACTGATAATACCAGTTTAATATGTGTTTTTAAAGAAAAAAAGAAGAAAAAACCAAACAGAAAAAAAAAAACACAGAGGAAAATTCTGTTATTCTAACTGGTAAGAACCATTGAAGACACCCATAAATAAAAATGTCAGCTTTACATATCAGATCTGCAGTGGACTGCAAAACTTCTGTTTTAATGAAACTGTGGAATAAAACCAGTAATTTTTGCATCTTATGATCATCTGATGCAGTGAGTGAAGACAATTTCACTGTGGCCATCATAAAAAGTTAATTTATAATGATTTAAGAAAAAAATGACAAACTACTATGCTGTAGAACTGTATTTACCTTTAATATGAGCGGTGCTAACCCAAAAGTGCCTTCAGGGCATGTGCGGACAGCAAAAGCCCAGATCAGACCGCACAGCTGTGCATCTGATCAGGGCCTTTGCTGTCCACTGCCAGAATCATTGCATACTATAGAATGTATCAATGGAGAGCAAAAGCCTGGATAAGACCTTTCGCATGCACAGGATAATGACCCATATATAGGATACATTGACTCCTAAACATATTTGTCTCTAAAATTTGAACAAGTATATTATGCTATGGATTGATCACCTAAAAACTGCTGGATGAATGGCAAACAGTGTAGACCCTGATCAGATGCCACATTTTGTGGCATCTGATCTGGATCTATACTGTTTGCCTAAAGATATCTGTCTGAATACTAAGAGTAAATATATAGGACATAACATGTTTTTGCTATTTTTCAGATGCTTTCTTACACCAGATTCACTCAGCCACATCCAAGCTAAAGAACATAGGGAAGAGAGTGAATGAAGTGATGGAAACTAAAGTGTTCAACACACTCGACAAAATTACCAACTTTTACCTCTTTGATCATGAAGAAGCCTTCTCAAGGTCATGGGTAAGATACTGTTTCTTACTTACTAATTTCTCATGAAAAAGTATCAGCCTTCAAATTGTAAGGCTGGGCTATTTAGAGCTTGGTAGTATCGTATTGGATTTTATATGCAAACTGGAGCCTGAAAGTGCCATTCAGAATTGTAGCAAGCAGTATTCTGTAATATATATATATTTTTTATTTACTTTTAGAGAAAGTAAAGCTTGATATTTCATGTAAATTATCTCTAGCAAATACATAGCTCAAAATTGTTGTTATTTTTGTACAAAACATGTGTTATGGATACTTGGTGGAATCACCTTGCTGCTGCAGTTGCATTGTGTAGCCAAAATACATGTTTTAGTGCAAAAGTAAAAAAAAAAAAAATCTTCTAAATGCTTCCTTTATCTCAATCTATGTAAGAAGTAGTGTTCTTATTTCTGTACAAAAACATGTTTTGTTTCTGTACAAAAACATGTATTGTGGGTACTCTAGAACTGCCTCAGTCCTATGAGTGAGTACTGACAATATACATTTTTGTGGAGGAATATATCATTTCCAATTGGTTGAAAGACTGGCATAGTTCCAGATAAAAGGGGTATCCAAAAAAAAGTTATTTTTCTTATTTCTCCATGAAAACATATGAGGTGCTTCTATTGAGTACCCACAGCATACATTTTTGTGGAGAAGCAGGAAAATATCAATACCTTTTATTCCAAAATTTCCTGAGACTGTGACCTTAACAGTCCAAGTAGTCCAAGTCTTGTGACATTATGAGGTCAAGGTCACAGTCTGAAGATGGTTCTCCATGAGAACAGAAACTGTCACAATATATGAAAATTCTTTTGGGGATAAGATAAAAAGAAATGTTGGTGTAATGTTATATTCTATGAACCTATTCAGTGATTCAATACTTTTTGGTTGGAAAAAAAAAAAAAAAAAAAATCTGGAACTATGAAATATCTAAAGCTATGAGAATTTTGTCTTGACAGCCACCTTTGGAATTCCGGGAGAGAATGTTACAGAGCTGTAAGGATCGGGCAGTGATGTTACAAGACTATGTTGAGACAGTAATGGAGGGCCTACAGACAGTGGCTAATATCCTGGCTGTGAAGAAGGTAGGCTTTGTAACATAACATGTATTTTTTGTTTTTTTTTCTTGTTTTTTTTGACAGTGGTATAAAGAGTAGATTTCAGTGCCATTTTCTAATTGTCAGTCTTATCATCTTTTCTTGTCAAGCTTAATACTTGTGGTAAATTATATGTTTTTGTTTTTTTTCAGAATATATTGTGGGATGTGCAAATTTTAAATGCATCTGCTCATTCAGTACAAGCATGTAATATATTCTCTGTAAAAAGTCTCTAAAGTGTATATTTCTGGTATATACACAAGAACCTCTTTATAATATGTTTATAATAGTCCAAACAAAAATATATAGATTATATAGAAAAATGACCATTTATAGCCTTTTTGTATCCAAACAAAATATATAGATTATATAGAAAAATGACTATAATTGGTCATTTTTTCTATATAATGTATACGTTTTTGTTTCCTTACAACACAGTTATATATGGTTTGTGCTCTAGATCCCAGCAATAGAAAATGTATAGATTATATAAAAAATGACCATATTTTTGTTTTTGATACAATTTTTTTTCTAGATCTCAGTGATAGATTTATAAAGAGGTTGTAGTGTATTTTATACTGATTTCTGGGCAAGTACAAGAATTGTTAACTTGTTCAACTCTTTGGACCTGTCCATTTCCAGTAGGAAGGATGTCTGGTTAGTTTTTATTGTTACCATGTTTTACAGCAGCTCCTGTCCTAAATACAAACATTGTAGACCCTGATCAGATGCCGCATGATGCGGCATCTGATCTGGGTCTTCAGTGTTTGCCAGTGTCCCTTTTATGGGATGCTAGGCATAAATGGGTTAATCCATGCCCTGAGAAAAGGGGTAAAAAGGAGTATTATATTGCAACCACATTCTCTGATTATATCTTTGTTATATATCAGTATATTCTACTTGATCTATCCACAGATTCTGTTAGCAGACAGCAAAAACCCTGATCAGTCTGCATCAGTGGATAGACTGATCTGGGTCTTTACTGTCCACCTTTGCCCCAAAGGCTCATTTTTACATGGCACTGCTCTTATCTATGTAGACTGTTTTATAATTTATTGTAATAATCCACTAATGCATAATTTTCAGACATATACATTATCTGGTATGACGGACCCTAGTCTATTTGCTAAGGCTTTTGTCAGCAAATCTAAGGAGAGTTCACGAGAAAAGCTCAATAAGAGTTCACGAGAAAAGCTCAATAAGAGTGTCACGGTTAGGACATCAGTATATATTTATATACATAACTACATGTATAATACGTAACCTCACTTAACTAACAGCACTTGTGTGAGAGTCATACCATGCCAAATAAGATACATGGCTTGCCAGGACCTTTACAGTGTTGAGTGGGCTGTAAATATCCAACTCAAACATACAAGTTACACAGGAACCTCTTTATAATTTGGTTCATTTTAACCTTGTCATGCTGAATAAATTAAGATACCACGCCCACTTCTAAGTGTCAGCCAATCACATTACTTGATCCAGATTGCTGATGTATATTCACATATTGAATAACAAACAGTGCAGATCCAGATCAGTTAGCTTCTTCAGAAGCCAACTGATCTGGATCTACACTGTTTGCAAAGGCAGGACGTATCTGGGTTCAGCAGGACTAGGGTTATGACAGTTTAGATATAAGACAGTTTAATGGTGGATCCCAAAAGTGCTGTATCCAAACAAAAATGTATAGATTATATAGAACAAGAATTCTGCTGAAGGCTTTGTTTCGCCTGCCACAAATTTACTAAGTTGGTGAAGTGTGAAATATAGGTCGAGGTCAAATATGAATACTAATGTCTGAGTTTTCATCCCTAAATGCAAGTTTATACGAAGTATCATCACTTCAGTCTTTATAGTTCTTGAGAAATTAGCTTGAACTTTAGGGCCAAAGTTAAGGTTGACGCAAATATTGATGGATTGAGGAACGAACGGACAGACAGACAAATAGATGGAAAAGGGGATCCATATACGGTGCCATGCTAAAAGCAGGTGTGACAAAAATGACCATTTATGGTAATTTTGCTACATAATCTATACATTTTTATTTATACAACACATTTGTTTAGCTAACACAGTGTCTGCTTTGGATGCCAACAATAGTATTATAAAGAGGTTTTGGTGTACTATAAGATGTTAGGCCAAATTATCCCAGTCTGTGGATGGGAGCATTTGATTGACTGTCGTTGATAATATGTTCTTCCTTAGAAAAAATGGTCGCACAGAAAAGTAAGTTTAAAAGATGAACATTCAAAAAATTGAGCTAAACGCTGAAAGGGTTTGTCTGATAGGCTTTGATAGTCAGCTACTGCTTATTTTAGCTCTACATAAAGTGGTAAATGAGGGATAATTTTTTTATATTTTTTGTTCAAAGCATATTTTGATGGTACCAATTACCACTTTCTGGGCTTATTGTATCCAGCAGACGGCAGATTGACAATAATTTTCTTATTTTCCCAAGAAAACAGGATTTGACATTTCATGCAAATTGTCTCCTCAGGAGACAATTTGCTTGATCTGTCAAATCCTGTTTTCTGTGAAAAGTAAGAAAAAAAAATATTTTAAAATGTTGTCTGCTAGAATTTTTACCCAGCATGCCGAGCATTAATAAACACAGTTACAGTGTGGGATTATGCTGTTCACATGTAACATGCTTTTATTCTACTGACATAAGCCCCCAAAAAATCATATATGTGGTTCTGGTCACCCAGCCAAGCCTAGGTTTGACTCCAACCCTAAACATTTTATGCAACTGGTGGTATACAAACATTTTGTACACTCGATTTATCTCGCTAATTCCAGGTTTAGTCTTGCAGTATTTAACTGTATTGCGCATTTTTTTACTGAGAAGAAACATTTTTAAAAGTCTGTTGTGCATTGTATATAGGAACACAAAGTTCAGGATAAAAAAAGGATGAAAAAACTGCAAGAAAATCAGCAAAAACTGATAACAAGAGTCAGTTTTATAGCATATCGATATAAGTTTATAAGCGGATTCAAATAAGCTTATAAAAATGATATCCATTCAAACATTTAAAAACAACAATCACATAAATATTTGATTTGAACATTTAATATAAAGCATAAATTGCTAACTTAATATATACATGTAGCTTGTATATATTATTTCACAAAGAAAAAAAATATTTTCAAAAAATGAAATAATTTTCCTACCTACCTACCCTAATTTTCAGAAGCATGTAATAGGAACCACATATATACAGTTGACTCCCGTTATCTCAAACTCGCTTATCTCGAATAACCGCTTATCTCGAAGTGAAAATCTGGTCCCTGTTTTAACACAGAGATCTACCAACAGGCAATAAAATATTGTGGAAAAGAGGAGAAATTGCTCCTTAGGAGCAATTTCTCCTCTTTTCCACAATATTTTCAAAATGTCTCTAACTTAGGAGTCAGATTACATATTCATTCTGTTAAAGGTGGTTGTTCGATTAATTGTTTTCCTGAGTCCGCAAATCTGATATGTCAAAGTACGGATATCTCGAACTGTTTAATAGAGTCCCTTGGAGTTCGAGATAACGAGAGTCGACTGTAATTTGTTTTAGCCTAATTAACCCTTAAAGCAGCAGTCACAACATTTTGAAATATTATTTTTTATTATTTGTCAGAGAAAATAAGGCTTGACATTTTATGTGAATTGTCTGCCTAGCAGGAAATTCACTTGAAATGTCAAGCCTTATTTTCTTTGAAAACTAATGAAGAGAATTAGATTGCCATCTGTTAAAATTTTGCTTGTCACTTTAAGGACAAAATATTTTGATCTGGACATTCCCGTAAACCTGATGGACTTAAATAGCAGCTGGCAGTTTTGATTTTTTTTTTCCAGAAGATAATGAATGACATGACATTTCATCTGAATTGTCTCCAATTGTCAATTGTAAGGTACTATTTTATTGGACTATAAGAAAGATACCTGTCATCTGCATATTTTACCTAGGATTGCAAAAAGATTTTTTTCTTCTTTTTTTTTTTTGTTTTTGAAGTTTTTACTGCATAATGGGAGTTATCTACCCTTGCCCCTGGGCTACACACATGTATAAAATTATGTAATCTTTATAAGTCATCTCATAACCGCTGGACCAATTTTCACAAAATTTCATATGGGACCTTCTGTTGAAGTGGTATTGACAGTTTGCAAATTGTTCTGCACCATTGAACAAGATGGCCGCCTTGCCCATATGGTAAAACACACCTTGAATCTTCTTCTCCAGAACCAAGAAAACTTTTAGGCTGAATCTTGATATATAGCATCGGGGACTCCAAGTTTGTTCAAGTGTTGATCCTAGGATGGCCTTTGACCTTTTTATGGCAAGATCAAATATGCGCTCTCATAATTTGTATGGGGAAAATGTTCAAAAAATCATTTTCTCCTAACGTATTAAAAAGTAATGAATGCAACTTACAAGTTATGATTAAAGTAGTAGAACTTTTTAATTGCAGTCAAAATTTTGTCACCCAGGGGTTATCAGCCCTTGCCCCTGGGCTATATACATCTGTAAAATTGCGTAATCTTGAAACGTCTTTTCTATGACCAATTTTCACCAGATTTTGTCCAAGGGGTGTTGACAACTTGTTCAAATCATCTTGGCCGCCCATATTTGGTAAAGAAAACATTTAAAAGTCTTCTCCTTCGTAAACAAGAAAGCTTTGAAGCAGAATATTGGTATATAGCATTGGGGACTTAAGATCTACCAAGTTTGTTCAAATGATGGTCCTAGGATGACTTTTGACCTTTTTACAGCACAGTCAGATTTGTTTCCTAGTTGCTGTGGCAACATTAGAAAACTGTTGCATGGCATTTGCAGGTATGCAGTGGTTGTTTTAGTCAGGTGAGTGAATTGTGGCCCATGGGCCTCTTGTTATGACTAGAGTTACATACCCTTCATTTATTTAGAAATTTGCTGTATTTACATTGCATAGTGGCCGAGTTCATGTCTTTGCAACTTTTACAGTTTTCAAGATTATGGTTTGAAATTTGCTCTACAGAAAAGGTATCGGTTTAGCATATATGCATGAAGGTCAGAGAACTCTGATCAAACAATTTTTGCAAGAATTACATATCCTCAATTTATTTGATAATTTTGCCTAATAAAGATGCCATAGCAGAGTTCATTTGTCTGCAACTCCTCTTATACAGATTTCAAGGTCATATTCGGAAACTTGCACCATGGCAAGAATACATATTGAGCATGTGCATGAAGCCTACTTGACTCTGAAAATAGTCAATTGATAAATCTACAAAGCCAAACTAACAGTAGTGGGGGCATTCATCCCCTTTAGGGATCTTCTAGTTTTTTAAGTACCCTTCATAGTTTCTTGAATATATTACTATTATAAAATGAACCAAAAGCTGCAAATGTAGATTTTTTCACTAATGCTTTTAGAAGAAATTTTATTTTGCTTAATTGCCTCTATAATACTTGTAAATAGCACAGCAGATAAATAGGTGACAAAAATACTGAGAACTATGGTATAGGTATATATATTTTTTAATTTATATATTTCTTTTTTTAACACATGTATACATGTATTTTGATTATTTGAGGCTTTATATCAGTAATTTCACTTAGAACAATGTAAAATGGGAATATTGTTAGCAGATTTTAAGTGTAAAAACATGAAAAAAACATTGTTGAGTTCTGGATCTCCTTTGACTCAGTGAGCCAACAAACGAAACAAACAAATACCATATTTGCCCTAATTATTGTACTGTGTACTTAAGTTTTTTTTTTAAAAATTGCTTGAAATATGTGTAGTAAAATGTCCTCCTAATACGGGGCACTTTAAAGTAAGATCAGCAGAGAACATGAGAGGCGTATTTAATGATACTTATACAATATTTTTCTAACTTATAAAATCATATGTAGTTGGTACTCATTTGAATTGCCTCGACTTGTCGAGGTAATTCAAACGAATACCAACTGCATATGTTTTTGTAAAGAAATAGAAAAAAAAAAGTACACAGGCTGTAATCTAAAGACTACTAAATTGCTTGAGAGTGCACTTATAGGAGCATGTGTGGTAATTAGGATGAAGACGGTCAATAAATCAATTAAAATAAAGAAATTATTGGTGCGAAATATTGTAGGGCAACTGAAGAATGGAGTTTAGAACATATTGTCATGTGCACTGTTCTTGGATTACCCAGGAACAAGCTTCATAGCTCCAGATAAGTTGGGGTTTTTTTTATCAACCCAGAAATATTGATATTTTTCTTATTGTTATATATTTTTATATTTTATAGAAAAATATGTTGTAGGTACTTATTAAAAACATGTTTTTTATGGACAAATAAGAAAAATATTTACCTGATACCCCCACCTCAACACCCACCTGGAGCTTTGTCCCTGTGTTTCAGTACAGTTTACTTACGCAGAGCATAGCTCAGATAAGGCACTTTTTTCATCCGAAAACTAACTATATTTTTCTTATTTCAGCAGGAAAATATATGTTGTGGGTACTCGTTAGAAGTGCCACACCGAGTTGCTTCTGATGAGTACCACCACATACGTTTTTGTGCAGAAATAAGAAAAATAATATGTGGATACCCTCTCTTATTTGGGGCTATGGCAGTGTCCAGTTAAGTTGTGTCATTAGCAACATTTGTTTTGATGTTTTTTTTCATGTATTAATGATAATGTCAGCTGCAATATGAGGAATTGTACATTTGGACATGATTGCAAAGTCAGTCTTGTATCTTTCCCGTCTGGGCAGTCTTCCCTGGATACTCTTTGGATAGCCAAAAGGACCCAAGAGCTTTTGGTCACAAAGGCTGATCAGACTGTATTGATGCATACACTGAGCCAAGTCTTTGCTTAAGGAGACACACCTGGCAGATTTTCCACCATTTTTTAACAAAGGAGGTAATTCTTTTGACTTCCTGTTTTGTTTCCTGTGACCAACCCACTTTTGAAAAGGGTCCACTCTAAAAGGAAAGAATTTGCTCCCCTTGGGAGCAAATTCTTTCCTTTTTGAGTGGACCCCTTTCAGAATGGAGGCAAAATAATTTTGACAGAAATATTTCCTGAAAGTATATCATTTCCTCATAAATACACATGTCTGTGGTACATTTCATTTTTCTCACTTTATGTCTCATATATCTAGAGATGCATTAGAATTGCTTCATAATAATTGCCTTATTAGAATGATATCTAAATGATGGGATTCCAGGACCATTGCTTTCCAGGCAAAAGAAGAAAAATATTTTTTGCATGTTCTACTTACTTGCACTCGGATTTTAGCTAACATTTTAAACCATAATTTTACAGCAAGCCCAGTGGTCCACTGATAATCTAACAGTACTGGTAATATACACAGTTACTTCCCTTGAAATATTTTTGCACATTTTTCTAACCATCACACATGCTTAAACCTCCAAGCGCCATTCACAACAGCAGCAGAGGATATTCTAAAATAGATTCTTAATTTTCCAAGAAAACAACTGACATTTCATGTTAATCTTAGGCAGACATTTCACATGAATTGATCATTTCATGTGAATTATCTGCCTAAGATTGACATGTAATATCAAGCTTTATTTTCTTGGAAAAATAAAAATGAATTGTTTTAGATTGTCATCTACTAATATTTTGAATGGTGCTTTAAAGGTTAAGAATTTATTTTTATATACTATTTACTCTTCCTTTCCCACTAGTCTTGGTATGCAGCATGTCTACTATTGGATATTCTTTATATTTTCTTTGCATTGTTATGTTTTCTGTATTTTCTGTTCTTGATTATTAAAGTGCTACATTTAAGGCAAACAGTTTAATTTTTGTATTTGTATATACAGTGAATCCTCGTTACAACGACAGCATCTGTTCCAAAAGAGGTTGCCATTAAAATGAATTTGCTGTTGTACAGAATACTTAATGAGCATATCGATATGTAAAAAAGGTCTTGTTTTGTTCTTATTTCCTCATAGAACATATGTTTTGAATATTTGTGAGAATCACCTCACCAATTTTGTCATTGTATCGAGTGTTGGTATAAAGAGGGTTGTCTGTATATATATTAATTTTATGGCAGGAAAAATCAGTTCACCTTTAAAAGATTTCACTCTGCTGGATATATTCTTCATTCAACATTTTGCAAAACTGCTCAACAAAAAGCTGAATAATGAGCTTTATTACAAGTTCTGGTGATACTTAGTCCAGTATTAGACAATTCAACAGAAGGCAAATCGATGATATTTTCATATTTTTCCCAGAAAATAGAATTTGAAATTTCATGCAAATTCTAAGAAGATAATTTGCATGAAATATCAAATCCTATTTTCTGGACAAAAGAAAGAAAACATATTACCCAGCATACTTATTAACCCTTTTCACTTCTACAGACCAAAGCAGAAACATATGAAAATAGTGTAGATCCAGATGAGCTGACTTGTCCCATTGATGAGCCATCTCATTAAGAGCTGCAGTGTTTGCCATTCTGTTATTTTTTAACAAACATCCCCACCTGCAATAGTGGGCATGTCCAGGTTCAAAGATGGAAGATCCCACTTCAGAAAAAGGGGATGAAAGGGTTAATTGAGAACAATATCACATTTTAAGTGGCATGAAGGCTGTTGTATTATATAAATAGTGAGGGATATTTGAAAAGAAGAATTTGTAGTAGAGTAGAAGACAAAGTGACACATGACATTTAAAATAATAATACTTTTGTAAACAATCTATTTTGCTACATTTCCTGACTCAAAGCAGTTTAAAAAAATACAGAATTAATCCTTTCAGCCCTGTAGACCAAGACAGATACAGTGTACTTTTGCAAATAGTGTAGATCCAGATAAGATGGGTCATAACAAGTGGTCACATCAGGATCTACACTGTTTACCATTCTGTTCTTGATTTACAACTGTCACCCTTTTTGCAGTGGAAGAGTCTATATTTTCAGAAGCTCACGGTTAAAAGAGTTAATAAGTTAGGCCTCCAGTACCATATTAAGATTCTTTACTAACTCAGTCTTGAACTGTATATCATATTTAACCAAAATAAGTAGGAAGTAAAAGCAATGATTTTAAAAACCTTCTCATTATATATTTTCTGTTGGTTTTATATTTTGACTTACAGTTAAATTCTCAAGTATTTCTTAAAGAATTCATCTCAACATCTTTGTTCCTTTGTCTTGGTTACTGGTTATTAATTTTTTCTGAATATCTGTATATCAAATTTTTTCTTGGCTATTGGGGTTTGTCTTATTTTTTCTTCCATGGCAGGAGTTTGCTTTTCTTGTTTGTTTGCATGTAAGCTTTTCTTTTAGGGCAGGATCCTCGATTCCAGGAAGCAGGGCTCGATTTGGACAATTTTAGGCTAAAAACAATGCAAGATTGTCTTAACCCTTGTCACGTTGAATAAAATAAGATCCATGCCCACTTCTAATTGTCTGCCAATCAGATTACTTGATCCAGGTTGTTTCTATAGATTCACATACAGAATGTCAAACAGTGCAGATTCAGATAAGTTGGCTTCTGCAGAAGCCAATGTGCACAATATGCAGAAGCCAACTGATCTGGATCTAGACTGTTTGCAAAGGCAGGGCATATTCAGGTTCAGCAGGATTAGGGTTTAAATTTTACTAATTTCCCCATGAGAACAAAATAAACTTATATTCTTCCTTCCTTGGCAGTAGTTTTATTTTCACATATATCAGGTTGTCTTCTCAAGAGAGGAGCTTCAGGACTTTGCAGACAGCAGAGGCCTAGATCTGCCATTATTTCCATGCAATCTGTTAGAACCTTTGCTGTTTATGGTAAATGTCCTAAAACTCATGCTTTTTTGGCCTAAATTTTGCTTTTTTGTACAGTCATTTCTCATGCTTTTTTGGCCTAAATTTTGCTTTTTGTACAGTTATTTCTTAACAATTCTTAGTGGAATAGCTAACAGTGTAGATCCTGGTCAGGAGGAGCAGTCTGATCAGAGTCTACACTGTTTTTTGGGGAGATTTTGTCAGAAACTTTGGTGTACATTAGAACATTTATCATACTTAAGAATCATTGGCTACTGCTAACAAATAGCCAAGACCCTGATCAGACCACTCAAGCTAGTCTGGGTCTGAGCTTTTTGTATTTATTCTGAAGATATCTTTTTCACAGTTGGTATATGAATATAAATCAATTTCACTTATTTACACTGTAATTAACAGTTTTTCGTCAGAAAATAAATCAAGCTCTATAAAGACTTTGGTAGTTTTGGTAGATTTTGGTAGACTTCAGTATTTTCTTCCGTTTAGTAAATGAGGACTAGGGGTGTGTGCTCTGTGTGTGTAAGTAGGGTAATAGATTGGAGTGGGACGAGAGCGTAGAATATGCCCTTTCCATGATGTCTTGACTTCCTGGCTTGATCATTCAGTCATTTACAATTTAGTTTATCACTCTTCTGAATTCATGCAATGGTGAGAAATAGTCAGCCGATCATCTGATTTGTTTATTTTCTGAAGAGCTGTTAATTAAATATGTTATGACAGTGTTACATGCTTTTTATTACTACTTATATGCAAGTCTTTGGTGTGTGTGTGTGGAGTGGGGTAGGGTGGGGGGAGGGGTGCATGTGTGTGTGTAGTTGTGTGTGTCTCTGAGTATATATGAACAGTGAAGGCCCAGATCAGCCTGAGCATTCATTACTGTCCACATATAGAATGGCTTGATACCATTGACTAAAAACATATTATTAATACAGAAACAAGAGTTAGAAATAAGCAGTTGCCCCCTTGCCTGATATGGACTTAATTTAAAGAGTGCAAGTTGAATAGATACACATGAAAGAGAGATCACTCTGTTGAATGTTTTTGCTGCCCTTTTAAAAAGGGAGACCACTCCAGCAGAAAAGGATTTGCTTATTGACCGGAATACCTTTAATATTTACCACTCTCCAGGCTAATTCAGCAGGCCACAAATTGATGACATTTTTCATATTTTTCCCAGAAAACAGGATTTGACATTTCATGCAAACTATCCATTGGAGACAATTTGCATAAAATGTCAGAACCTGTTTTCTGGGAAAAATTAGAAAAAATATTTCAAAATGTCATCTGCTGAAATTTTTACCCATTGTGGTCTGGAGACCCCTAAAAGGGTAATTGGCAAATAGTGCAGACAGATCAGATCCACTGTTTGCAAACAGATTAGTCATTTTTTTTTTTTGGAATCTCATAGACTGATGTACCTAAAATTGAAATTGGACTCTACCAATATAAAATGTGGGTTATAAATCAGTCTACAATGGGTTAATAAGGTGGGCAAATACTGACATTCAGATTAATCTCCTTTGGAGGTGTATCCATACACCTTAAGTTCTATTTTGCTTGATGTGGCTAACATTATTTTCTATTTATATAGCCTGACCCCCATGGCAAGGGTAAGAAGATGTCAGTTATGATAGATCAGGAGGAGATAGAGAGAGAAAGATTGAAGGCCATTGCAGAAGAGCAACTAGTCATGGACCTTATTGGTAAATATATATATATATATATATATATATATATATATATATATATATATATATATATATATATATAATTGAAGATTTAAACAAACTTCAACAAAGAATTCCGGCCCAGGATCAATACTGATGCAAGTACTTCAGAAAAAGTGTATAGGGAGAAATATGAAATACCACTGGACTGAGTGAGGTTCAAACCCACGCCGGCTACGACGGCAGCGCCTAGCCCTTCAGAGTCAGGAGACATAACCACTGCACCACTACGCTTGTTAAAAAACAAGTTTCATGGAACAGTATTATGCTTGACTTCTCAGAATGACCCGTCGGATAGGGTATATTTTTGATGCGCTAGCGCACTCATTATATACAAGGAACTCTCTGGATCCACAGGATACGGAAGCTTGAAAATATTATTATAATTGTATGTATATATATATATATATATATATTTGAAAATAGTATTTCACTTTCCCGTCTCCCCATATGTAATACTTTCAAATGTATGGGCCAAGTCAGCAGATGAAAAATTGATGTTATTTTTCCCCAAAACAGGCTTTGACTTTTCATGCAGATTGTCTCCTTAGGAAAAAATAAGAAAAAATATTTCAGGTTGTATCTTAATCATGGTCTGAAGATAATTATGTGCTTTTTACAGAATCTTGAAATAAACTTTTTCAAATTTTTCACATTTTATAACTTAGACTTTTCTTCATGCTTCAATACTATGAAAGTTTATGTAGTAGGTACCTTCTCCTACAGTTTTATACCATTCCCAGTGAAACTATACAGATGTTTTAACCATAGTCTGAAGATATGCATACGCTTTTTACAGAATCTTGAAATTAATTTTTGTTTTACTTTTTTCACATTTTTAACTTTTAACATAGACTTTTTTCATGCTTCAATACTATGAAAGTGCATATAGTAGTAGGTACCTTGTGAGCACAAGTCCTCCCACAGCTTTAAGCAAATGCTTCTGAAACTTTACAGGCATTTTGCTTGTGGTCTGAGGATATACAAGTGCTCTTGGATTCTTGAAATTATGTTTTTTTATTTTTTTTTATTTTTCCACATTTTTAGCTTCAATTTTTTTCCTGCTTCAGTACTAAGTTAAGTGATACAGGACCAATGGTCCTCTAGTTAACTTACTCATTTTTAGCAGCTCAAATAAAATTAAGGTGGGTGACATAAATTCCCTTTGGAATTTGCTTGTTGTTTCCAGATGATAATTTGAGCAAATGTCAGTGGATTTTCACCAAATTTGTTGTTTGCATTGATATTATGGAGATCTGGTTTGGGATAGTGAATGAGCAAATTTCGTCTTTTTTTTTTTGACAGAGTTATCTGCCCGCAACACATCCGTTTTTTTGTTTTCCAGACAATTACTTGAGTAAAATCAATTTCAGGACAATAACTTGAGTAAATCTCAGTGAAATTTCAACAGACTTGATATATGCTTTGATATTATGTAGATCTAGTTTGGGATTGCTAATGGGCAAATTTTGTCAATTTTTGACAGTTTTCTGCCTGCAACACAATAATGGCGGTGTAATACAAGTTCATGTTTTTATTTTCCTTTCTCAACAGCTTACTTCCGAGACCAGGTGTATGAAGCAGTTCTAAGTTCCACCTCTCGCTCTTTGGCTGCCCTAGCAGAATCCACGGGCTGTGACAGTGAAGTAGTCCGAGTGATCAGCGCTATGTCAAACCAGTCCAGTGATGCCAGTTCACCCTCTCCCAGGGGTCCTGGCAGCAGAGCAGAGTCCCCCATGGAAGGCAAGAGCCCAAGGTCATTGGCAAGTTCCCGACCACATTCTAGTCTCTCTCTGTTGTCTAACATGACTTGGTCGACTGAGAAATCTCATCATGTTACCTACTTACAGTAAGTGAAGCAATCTTTAGGAAAATAATTTTTTACCTTTATCATTACGAAAACACTCCTATTCAAATATACTGAAAATTTTACCACCAAAAAATGAAATTTTTAAGATAAAAAATTCTGATATTCTTCATATTTCTGCTCAAAACATAGATCGTGGGTACTTGTTAGAACTGCCTCGACGAGGCAGTTCTAACGAGTACCCACAATCTATGTTTTTGAGCAGATAAGAAAAATAATGTATACCCCTGTAAACCCCAGTTTTACTATATAAAAGTGGGGTTTAAGGGGGTCAAAATTATATAGGCGTGTTTTCGTGATGGCAAACAGCAAAAGCTCAGTCCATCATGGCTCCAGATAAGATGGGTTATCCACATCATGTTTTTCTTATTTGTCCATAAAAAAAAAACATTTGTTGTGGATGCTCATCAGAAATGCCTTGGCAAGATGCTTCTTTTGAGTACCACAACATTTGTTTTTATGGAGAAATAAGAAAAATGATCAGGATCCAGTTGTTCAAAACTTAACAAAGTTGTTAGCTAACCTGTGACGTTAAAATTTCTATCTTGAAATATGGCAGATATATTGATATTTTTGCTGAAAAAATGTGAGTAGCTCTTGCACTGCAAAAGATACTCACATTTTGCAGCAAAAATATCAATGTGTTTGAAAATAACTTAGCTACAACAGTTAACGAGTTTGTCATTAACGAGCTCATTAAACTAATGATGCTTTGAAAAACTGGACCCAGTGCTTTATCTGGAGCTATGGCAGATGGACCAGATAATTGGTAATAAAGAGCACAGGGATCTATATAGAGGGGAGGTTATTGCTGTTTTCACACAAAAAACATGCTGTTAGTTCTCATGAGTATTCTAATGAGTAATCACAGTGTTTCAGAACTCTAGATATTTTTTTTTAACAAAATGTATTGATATTGTTCTTTTTCTCCAGGAAAACGTATGTTGTGGGTGGTTATTAGCGACTGCAGGCCGACATACATTTTTGTGGAGAAATGAGACTATAAGAATCCGTCATGAGTATCCATGCAGGATAGGGAATCTCACCCGAGGGTAGGAAGTCCCTGGTTGAAATTCCTATCACAAGATGAGATTTCCCTATCTTGCATGGACT
This sequence comes from Anodontia alba, assembly GCA_964016985.1. NCBI lineage: Eukaryota > Metazoa > Mollusca > Bivalvia > Lucinida > Lucinidae > Anodontia > Anodontia alba. The sequence continues at coordinate 5,173,102 of OZ024824.1, forward strand.
GGCTCATGATAGATTCTTTTTCTCCCACCTTCTATAACTCTTTGCATGCTGGGTAATTTTGCATGCTTCTTTGTCGTCTGTGGATTCTTTTTTTATATAAAAAAGTCTTTCAGGAATACCATTAGAGTGTCAAACAATCTGGATCCAGATGAGGCCTGACAAAACGTCAGGCCTGATCTGGATCCAAACTGTTTGCAAAGGTTATCAGCAGATGACAAACGTTGCCCACTAGCAGGGAAAGACTTAAGTGGATTGCTCCTAAAAGTCACATGGTCATGTGAGATAGAAGTTTCTCACATGGGCAAAAAACCTATCTCATATAGGCAAAGGTGGGAGAAAATTTTTATCTGGCTAACTCTTTCAGCTAGATATGTAATGTGCATTGTGGTGCCAAGATTTACTAAGATTGCTTCAGATAACAGGATCCCAGGTTCAAATCTGGCTGGAGGTGTAATTCAGCTCACGACTGGATGACGCTTCATGGCAAAAAGCCTTTTATCCTCACCCCTTCAAATCTTGATATGACTTACGTAATGTTGAAAGAGACTTAAAACACCAAATCTAAGGCTTATACCATATGTTATACTTTACTGTATGTATTTGGTCAGACAGGCATGAGCAAACAGTGTAGACCCAGATGAGATGCCGCAAAATGCAGCATCTCATCAGGGTCTACTCTGTTTGCCACTTACCCAGGTCTTTTAGACACGACATTGGGTGGTAAATTGTATTTGTTCAAATTTTAGATAAAGTATGGTAAGGAGTTGAGGTGTCCCAATACTTAGAGTAAATATGGTTAAGTAACATACACAGATATCAAATGATCAGTTATTAGTAAATCTGTAAAGATAATCATTTTTGTGGAATTTATTGATAATTAATTGATTATTTGATTAATTGTGCCAGCCTTAACCAAATCATCATTTTACTATGACTAACATTGAAATTCAGTTCTACGTATCCTCATATAAAAGTTGTTATGAAAAGAATCACAGTCTCCCAAATGTCCATTCATCTGTCAAAAGTTAAGATCATTGAATGTTAGTGTAAGGACTGTGCTTTTACAAAATTGATGTTAGCCAAATTAATGTTTTGATACTGTTTCATCTTTCAGACTGGGCATAATTAATATGTGACAAGTACACCACAACCTCTTTACAACACTATTGCAGGGATCCAAAGTAAAGACCGCATTTAACCCTTGTCATGCTGAATAAATTAAGATGCCACGCCCATTTCTAATTTCCAGCCAATCAGATTACTTGATCCAGAGTTTTGATAGAAATTCATATACTTAATGACAAACAGTGCAGATCCAGATCAGTTGGCTTCTGAAGAAGCCAACTGATCTGGATCTACACTGTTTGCTAAGACAAGGCATGTCATGTTCAGTAAACAAAAATGTATAAATTATATAGAAAAATTTCTCTTTATGATTGATACAGTTTTGTTTGGATACAACATATTTTAGGTCAATCGTTAAACAGTCTTATATCCCAAACTATCTTATACTGAACTGCCTTATAAAGAAATTTCAGTGTGTAGCTATTAACACTTTGCATGCTGGGTAAATTAAGATGCCACGCCCATTCCTAATTGTCAGCCAATCAGATGACAAACCAGATTGTTAAAGAAAATTCACATACTGGATGACCAAGGGTGCAGATCCAGATCAGTTAGCTTCTTAAGAAGCCAACTGATCTGGATCTACACTGTTTGCAAAGGCAGTGTATCCAGGTTCAGCAGGACAAGGGTTAAAGTTGGGCCTCATCAAGGAAAAAAGCACCATTAAACATGTGCAAAATGTGCAGATTCAGATCATCCTGCACATGCACAAAACATCATCCGGGCCTTTGCTCTCCATTCATACATGCCATAGTATCCAATGATTCTGTTAGCAGACAGTGAAGGCCCTAATCAGACTGCATGTGTGCACAGGCTGATTTGGGCCTTTGCACAGGCATGTTCTCACATGGTAGCTCAATTGTCAGTGTATAACAAGGAATGAAAATTACATCAGTGACTGTGTGTTTTATTTCTGTAGGTTTGAGGTGGAGGTGAAGTTCAGCATTCCAACAATCATAGTAGAACCAACCTTAGATGTAGCACAGAACGCCATTTCAGATGTAGCTTTAGCCATTCTTGATGCCAACAGAAGTATGTATACTTTGAAAATTGTCAGATTGAAATTAAACCTTTCATGCCTAAATAACTTCATTGGGCACTTCCCTCTTTGAATTAGGTTAGTTATTATATTCACCCTAAGTATTCAGATGGATAGGCCCAATGTAGACCCAGAGTAGTTGCTGCAGAATTCAGCATATAATAACACACACACACACATATGCATGCACAAACGCATGTATGCACGCACACACACACATGTATGCACACATCCTGAAATTTAAACATTTCCATTTTACTTCCTATTGATGTACCTAAAACTGCTGAGAAGATTCTGTGGTGTCTGGTTGGGTCTACACCATTTGCTCACTCATAACTGTATGAGTACTTGATATGATTATGGTAAATTCTCAAAAAAGAGAGATTGCTTCTAAGAACAATGTGTGTGTGCATGCATGTATGAGTGTGTTATTTAGGGGACTTGATGCACATGGTAGATTTTTATATGCCGTCACATGATATTGGTGGGGTATTATGATTTCACGTTAGACGTCTATGTGTCCATCTGTCATAGATCCATGCATCTGTTTTTTTTTTGTTTCCAGATAATGACTTCAGAAAATATCAGTGGATTTTCTCCATTAACTTTTCTCCGTTAACTTGGTGTATGTATTGATTTCGTGGAGATCTGATTCAGGATTGCTAGTGGGCAAATTTCATCAATTTTTGACAGAGTTATCTGCCCACCACTCATCTGTATTTTGGTTTCCTGACGATACCTTGAGTAAATATCAATGGATTTTCATGAAACTTGGTATGTGCAATGATATTATGGAGATCTGGTTTTGTATTGCTAATGGGCAAACTTTGTCAATTTTTTCAGACTTATTTGCCCGCCATACGTCTGTAGTTTCGTTTTCAGACGATAACTTAAGTAAATGTAAATGGATTTTCACCAAACTTGGTATGCGCATTGATATTGTGTAGATCTGCTTTGGGATTGCTAATGGGCAAATTTAGTTGATATCTGACAGTTATCTGCCCACCACATGATAGTGGTGGAGTATTATCGTTTCATGTTTTTATTTTGCAAAGGGACTCAACTTTTATGAGTAGACTCCTTTTCAGAAGGGAGGCAAAACAATTTTCAAAGGGTTACTGATTTCCCATGAATTGATATATAAGTTGTTGGATTTTGCAGTTATTTTGCCTAATGCAGCTCATATATGAATGAAATCATGAGAAATTGAGATGACATGTGAAGACTTAGATCATCATGTATGTATACTATCTTCTTGTAGATATTGTGTGGGTGAACAATAAAGGAGAGGAAAGTTTCTACGATCTCATCTCAGATGACGAGAATGTTATCGACATGATGGGACAGCTGTCCTCATGTGTTCAAGGTAAGTGATATGTTTATACCAGTCGGAAATAACACATTCCAGTAATAATGACCCATGCTAGCTAGCATTCATGGCCCAGTTAATCAAAGTATCGTTAGCTTAATGAGCTCGTTAGTGGTCAAAATTTTAACTGTTCTAGTTAGTACAATATCTAATTCACAGGTATTTTTGCTGAAAAAATGTGAGTAGCTTTTGCAAATGCAAAAGCTACTCACATTTTTTCAGCAAAAATATAAGTGTATATGCCATATTTAATGATCAAAGTTTTAATGATACATTAACTAACGACATCGTTAGTTTTGAACAACTGGGCCCATATCTTCAGATAAGAAGGGCATAAGCCATAACTCTAGATAAAATAGATATCCAGATAGATATCATTCTTATTTCTTCATGATGTCGGCCTCGGTGGTTCAGTTGGATGCGCCGTCCGACTGGAGACCAGGAGGCCGCGGGTTCAACCCCCGCCGAGGTCCGCAACATTCTTTCGTGGAGATTGATCATGAAATATTTTCTATGGTCATTCTCTCCCTTCCGCTGATTCAAGAAGGGCAGTTGTCAGTTTCTGGCGAAAGAATGTGCACAATACTGGTTAACCGCTTAGAGGACTAAGCCTGCCCAGTAAACGTGTGCTTAGGTAAACTGACCGCGCTCGACATGACCCCATTGGGTTTGACTGGGCTGTAAAACCTCAACACAAATAAATATTTCTTCATGAGACATATGCTTTGGTACACTGGAATTGCCTCATCCTCGTGATTTCAATGTATACTCACTACATATGTTTTATTGCTGAATAAGAAAATACATCACAAACATGATTTCAATGTAAACTCACTACATATGTTTTATTGAGGAATAAGAAAAATACATCATGAAAACATATATATATATATATAATTTGGACCCCCTTAAACCCCACTTTTATATAGTAAGACTGGGGTTTACAAGGGTAGATATTATTTTTTTTTATTTCTACTCAAAATATAGGTTGTGGGTACTCATTAGAACTGCCTTGGTGAGATGGTTCTAATGAGTACTCACAATCTATGTTTTGAGAATAAATATGAAAATAAATATTATATATATAATTTGGATCCCCTTAAATCCCACTTTTATATAGTAAGACTGGGATTTACAAGGATATACAGTATTTTCTTTATTTCTACTCAAAAACATAGGTTGTGGGTACTCATTAGAACTGCCTTGGTGAGATGGTTCTAATGAGTACTCACAATCTATGTTTTGAGAATAAATATGAAAAATATCAGAATTTTTATCTGTCAGAAAACTTTGTTTTTGGTGGTAAAATTTTCAGTATATTTGATTAGGCATGTTTTCATAATGTCACACTTCTTGGTTAATTTGTTTGTGTTGAGGTTTTACGGCCCAGTCAACCCAGTGGGGTCATGTCGAGCGCGGTCAGTTTACCTAACCACACGTTTACTGGGCAGGCTTAGTCCTCTAAGCGGTTAACCAGTATGTGCACATTCTTTTGCCAGAAACTGACAACTGCCCTTCTTGAATCAGCGGAAGGAAGAGAAGGACTGTAGAAAATATTTTATGATCAATCTCCACGAAAGAATGTTGCCGACCTCGGCGGGGGTTGAACCCGCGACCTCCTGGTCTCCAGTCGGACGGCGCATCCAACTGAGCCACCGAGGCCGGCACACTTCTTGGTTGAAGAAAAGGAATCTATTTTCTGGAGCTGTAGGTGTTAAGGTAAATATTTTTATGCTTCTCATAGGGCAAGCATATAATTGGTGCTTTGTCCATCTGTCTGCCAGTCCATCTACCCTTCCCTCTGTCATGGGCATATCTCAAACTGTTGAATATGCTCAGATGAAACTTTAAATATAGACAGAGGGCAGTGAGGGAATATTGTGTATTGTACAAGAACCATAACTCTACTCTGCATACAAACAGATTTATCTTTCCTTCTTACCGTTTGCTTGTCTCTAAGAGTATTAAAGGTAGTTCGGCAAAATTTGGAATATAGATAGAGGGCAATGGGAGGAAGAGTAGTAAGCAAGAACTATAAATCTGCATAGAGCAGTTAATGAATTATTCCCTTTCTTGTTTTTCTAGACCATCATGTTTTTGTCTATCGCATATCTCAAAAACTCAAAAAAGATAATTAGATGAAACTTTGAATATTGACAGTGGGTAATGAGAGGTAGTGTATTTTAAAAGAATGACGTGCATACATTGAATCAGTCTGCAAGGTTCTTGCTGTCTGATCTGGCCCTTCTCTGTTGATCAGTTTATTCTAGAAGGCTTTCATTGTCTGCATTTGGGATATAGCTTCTCATTTCTTATAATTAGTACCTACTGTTTGCAAGTTTACATCTGCTTGCAATTATCTTATTTTACAGATCTGGATCCAGTGGTTAACAAACACTTGTACCATTTCTCCTACTACAATTTCCTCTGGAAAGATGACCTGCATGGAAACTTTAAGGAGTTCATCACTGCCGACCCTGGGATGTTTGCAATCAAACGTGAGGTAGAAAGATTCCTGTTCATAGAAAAGAAGGTTCTAGGCATCCCCAAGGTCTTGCCTGTGGGTCCCATATGTCTTCAGACAGATCCAATCAAGGATGCTCTCCATGGATTTGCTATGGCATGGAAAACACAGTTTGCTTCTATATTACATGAGGAAGCTAAGGTAACTATAAGCTATTCCGACATTCATGGATACTGGTGAAAGAATGTGCACAAAGTACTGGCTAACTGCTAAGAGGACTAAGCCTGACCAGGAAAGTGTGCTGGTTAACTGACTGGCTGGAGATGATATTAACAGTATTGACATGGAAATAAAACTCCAAATCAAATTATAATCAAAGCAAATAGTTTAGATCCAGATCAAACTGCTCCTGTGGAGTCTACTCTGTTTGCCATTCCTTCAGTGTGCATGACCAGAAAGTCAGATGGAATTATTATTTTTTAGGATAAGACACAAACTAAACACCTGTCAGTGTTTTCTCACAGAGGGTGAAGATCAGTGGGGGCATGTGGGCAAGTCTGGGTATAAGATTATTAAAAAATTCCACATAGGAATTAGACTGAATTATATTGGCATGTGAATTCCAAAACATATTTGACAAAGCATATCGAGGGTTGAGCGCAAGACTATGGTAACTCAAACATATTTTTTAAACCCCTGTTTAGGGGCAACTTGGACCCCTTTGTAAACAATGCAAATTTAGGTGCCATTGCTCATACGAGCAATGGCACCTAAATTTTCATTGTTTACAGAAAGAAATGTTGTAATCTTCATAACACCTTCATGGTGAGGAGATTAGGTTTGGGGAAAAACAACCATCTGACTTACGCCAGTCTTGCGCTCAACCCTCGATATTTTATTTTGCAGAAAAAACTTGATCAAGCAGTATTATACAGAATGAATGTTCGTAACAGACTGGAGTTACATGTTCAGACATTAGACCAACTTAACAGTGCCCTACACTTGCTGGAAGAACTCAGGGACATGGAAAACAAAATAGATGGAATTTATCTGCCAATAGAGACAATGTATTCAAAGTTACGAGAGTTTGAACTGCGACTGCCAAGAATTGAGATAGAAGAGGTTGATTCTCTTCGAGAGAGCTGGTTTGAATTGATGGAACTGGCAGAACAAGTCAGAGAAGTCTTGTTGAAGGAGAGGAGAGGTGCTTTTGAGCAGGAGTTAGACAAACAAGTCAAGGTTTGTATTGCAGGGGGAAATTATTGCTTTGAATAGCATTATTTTCTAAAAAATGGATTTCTGATCCACACCTTAAAAAAACAATTGATAACTGAATTATACATTAACTCGTTATAGTCTGGAGACCTGTAAAAGGGTAGTTGGCAAATAGTGCAGACCCAGATCAGACCCCACAGAATGTGGCGTCTGATCAGGGTCTCCACTGTTTGCAAATAGTTCAGTCATTTTTCTCTAGGAATGTCTAAATCACACAGCCTGACATACCGAAAAATCAAAATTAGAGTCTTCCAATATATAATGTGGGGGGTTCATTCAGTCTTAAATTGGTTTAAAGGTGATGAATATGCGGAATTTTTTTTTTTTTTTTTTGTATTCTAAACCTTAACCCTTATAAGGTGCCAGTCACAACAACAGCAGATGACGTCTTGTAAACTAGTTGTGTAATCTATAATCCATTTGTAACACAACATTACGAAAACATGCCTATTCGAATATATTGAAAATTTCAACACCAAAAACTGAAAGTTTTCAGATAAAAATTCTGATGTTTTTTATATTTCTGCTCAAAACATAGATTATGGGTACTCATTAGAATCACCTTGTCGATGCAGTTCTACTTGTTAGAACCACCTTGCAGAGGCAATTATAATGAGTACCCACAATCTATGTTTTTGAGCAGAAATAAGACAAATAATGTATACCCCTGTAAACCCCAGTTTTACTATATAAAAGTGGGGTTTAAGGGGGGTCAAAATTATATATGTATGTTTTCCTGATGAGAAATGATAATTTTGATTATGAAATTCAGACCTATTCTTGACACTTGGCCAAATACAGTCAAGAAATATTTTACACATTAAGTGGAAATTATGAACATGCAGTGACTGGAGATTAGGCCATGTGTCAAAGAAAAGTAAAAACTATTTGCTTTACTGTCTACCAGATTTCCATAGATCAAATCAGAAAAGAGTCAAGGGAAAGTCTTCGATTACACAACTTGAAATATGTGGCTTATAAAACTATAGAAAAGAAATGCTTTAGCTTGTGATAAGTAAAGACAGTATTTGTTAAGTTTAGTTTGCTTATGGTAATTTGTTTCTAAATAAGCTATATATTTTTGTATAGAAAAATCTGTGTTTTTGTTTGGATACAACATTCATTGTTCCATCTTTAAACTGTATCATATCTGAAAATGTTATATAATAAACCATGTTATGAAAAGATTCTTGTATAGTTTTCTCTGCTGTTGCAGACATTCGTAGTGGAGGTGATACAGTTCCGTAATGCCTTTGATGCCCAGGGACCGGCAGTTCCAGGCATCCCACCAGCAGAGGCTGTGTCCAGGCTTCAAGATTTCCAGCAGCGGTACCTCCTGTATGATTCAAAGAGGAAGACTCTTGATTCTGTCTCTAAGCTGTTTGGTATTGTGTGTAAACCATTTCCAGAGCTAGATAAGACAGGAGAGGTATTTTGAAAATTGCAAACATTTTAGCTTGTTTGGAACCATTTACAATTATAATAGTGCAGCCACATTTTAGTTTTCTGTTAATTTGCAGACAGACTTTATAGAGCTGAAGGGATTATGCTAGGCAAACAGTACAAACAGTGTAAATGTTATCAATGCACACACACACACACACACACACACACACACACACACACACACACACACACACACACACACACACACACACACACTAACACACACATTAAAAGAAAAAAAATATAAACATATTTCATAATTTTCTAGTCAGTCTGTTTGCAGTATTACTATGGAACAAGACATGAACAGACTTAAGAAACCTACTCTGTTATTTGCTATCTTTGCTGTGGTCTGTATTTCCAAAGGATCCCATTGTCAGATTTTGTTTTGAAAATACTGAAACAGAATTAAAGTGAATTTTACAAATTAGCACAAATTACAAATTCCTCTATGTAAAGTGACAGTTCAGTAACATTGTTTATTTCCTGCAGTGCCATCAAAATCTCTACTTATATTATTTAGGAACTGGATCTTCTTAGCCAGCTGTATGGACTGTTCCAGAAGTTCATCAGATTTGACAACCGTTTCCGAGATACACTCTGGGCTGATATAGACTTAGATGCTTCATTTAAAGAGGTAAATTATCTTTTATCTAATAAATAAATGCCAAACCTGGTGGCTACCATACATATTTTCTTTGAAAATCTTTTTGAGATGTCAGGTGCTTTATGTATGCTATGTTGTTTTTTTTGTTTTTTTTTTCAACAGTGATGAAATAATGGTAAGGGACCCTGTGTCTGAGCATTCCAGTGTGGAATATTTCACAAGGAGAAAGTTCTGACCAGTTATGCAGCACTGTGCTACAAAGTGTTAGTTAAATCCATCTGTTACTTAACAATACACCAATTCAATATTCCCTAAACCCTTGCCATGCTGAATAAATTAAGCCCTTTTCTAATTTCAGCAAGTCAGATTACTTGATCCAGGTTGTTGATACAAATTCACATACTTAATGAAAAAAGGTGCAGAGCCAGATCGGCTTCTTCAGAACCCAACTGATCTGGATCTACACTGTTTGCAAAGGCAGGGCATATCCGGGTTCAGCAGGACAAGGGATAAGGATGTGTACATGTATGCAGTGGATGGGTGATTCTATTTAGGTCTGGTTGGGAGAGTTATCAAGACTAGCTGTCAACATCAGAAAGAGATGTTGTTTCTGTATTATAGAAGATACTAGTAGAAGAAGATCTGAATACTATTGAGTGTTGTTAGATGCCCTCGTATGTGCTAGGCCATGAAAAATCATGTCTTGGGGGTATATGTTAAAGTTACCGTATTAATCCGCCTATAAGACGATTTGTTTATAAGACGGGGGCTGTTTTTGGGCCCTTCCCAGGCAGGATTTTGCTTTTACTTAATTATAAGACGGGTTAAAAAAGTCGCCTGTTGGAGATATTCCCTGCCACTCAGAAATTCCTAAAGTACAATTAAAAAAACTTCCAACACCACTTACAAGCATGCATACCGTATTTAACTGTGTATAACACGCATCTTATTTACCCAGAAAACGTTTATAAAAATCCGAATGTGTATTATTTATAGGAACACCAAAATCGGGACGGAAATCGCCAAGATAATCGGTCGCGAAAACTCATGACATTCACGATCGCCCGTTAAAAATGCGAAATAGAATGATTGCTATGAGATATTCATGATTTTTATACCTATCTCGCCCATACTTTGGTTCTGTCAGCTCAAAACAAGCAACTCCATCTGATTTGCAGTAATTTGATATCCTTTCCATGTCCATGCTCTTTTTGTTTACGCTTTTTTATTTTGCTGATCATGTGATCTCTTCAAAGGGAAACTACTCAAACAGGCATATGCATATGAATCTGTATTGATTACCGGACTTTGACAAGTCTCACACCGTAACTTGAATAAATCAGCCTGCACAACTGATTTATTGTAGGTCAAAATAGGAAATAAATTTGGTAGAACATAAATATTGGCACAAACGATCATACATTGAAAAATAAAAAAGTATTTAATTTTTTGCAATTATTAAAATTATTGATAATAAACAAAACCAACTGGGCTTTTGAGGTAGGTAGATTGGTCATTTGCATTTTATCTTTTATTTTCTTACCATATGTTTATCTTTTTTTTTTTTAAACTTTTCTTCCAACTTACCAAAAAAATTGTTTGAAATAAACAATGTTTATGATAAAGAAAAAAAAAATACCAGCATACATCTGTGCACTTAATTGGTTAATTGGCAGTCAGAATGACAACTAGTCGACTTAAGTTATTGTTTGCATTGCCCTGAGGCACTGAGTTGATAATTTCACGTCTCAGTTAAGAAAGTGACACAAAGTGACACAAAGTGACACAAAGAAGGTGTTAATTATGAGAACACAAAAGAAATAACTACTTTTTATTGTCATAGCGTCTGCAGTGGGGAAGCAAAGAACTGCCTACACTACATCAAGTTGCCTGAGGCCCATGGTAACAGAGCTGCACAATGAAAATTCAGTTAGCATTATCGTAAATTCGGCCTGTTTCTACTCTAAACCTTCCGAATTCGGCCATTTTCAACTCAATCCTAGTGAAATTTGACACACTTAGTATCTGGTAACTTAGTAAATAATGCACGGATAAATTCTTTGTGTTTTACATAGGAACATCTTTTTTTTTATTTCAAAACTATTTAGCAAATATTCAGTGCGTGTTATACACGGGTGCGAGTAATACACAGAAAAATTCGGTACTTCATCTAAAAAATTACCTTGCTGCTATTTCTATCAAGGGAGGAAGGTAAACATTATATCCTTCTACCGGTTTCGAAGATCGGCATTTTCCGTGACCACGTGGCACCACCGGACTTTGCCGAAAATACCGATATGGCCAAAGACCTCGATTATAAGACGGGTCTGGATTTTTGGGGGCTTTTTTTTTGGAAAAATCCCCGTCTTATAGGCGGATTAATACGGTACAGATCCAGACCAGTCTAATAAGTTGCACATCAGTTTATCATAGCTCCAAATAAGACGGATATCCACATAATATTTTACTTATTCCTCCACAAAAGTGTAAGCTATAGGTACTCATTAAAGCATCTCGGTTCTTTTCGGTTGAAAAAAGTGCCTTATACGGAGCTATTGTTTATTCAGTAGCATCCAATAACTCTGTAAGTAGAGAGTGAAGGCCTGATTAGACTAGGTGTTTGCACAGGCTGATCTGGGCCTTAGCTTTTAGCATATGCCCAGAAGACGCATTTTCCCATGGCTCAGTTCATATGTTATGCACATCAGTTCCCTCAGTGAGGCAATTCCATTGGCAAAACATGAAATAAAAGTATAGCAAAAATTATCCTAACTGATCATTTCGCTTTTCACCTCAAATGGAGCAATGAAGAAGTGATTGTAGTGCAATACTCTGCTTTTGAATATACACTGCAACCTCTTTATAATGCTATTGTTGGGATCCAAAGCCAAAATCAAAACTGTGTGAGATAATCAGCGGTGTTATATCCAAACAAAAGTATAGATGTGTGAGATAATCAACAGTATTATATCCAAACAAAAGTATAGATTAACTGTGTAGATCCAAACAAAAGTGTATAGAATATAGAAAACTTTTAATATAATGAATCGTGTTATAGAGGTGGCTGTGTAATGTGAAGTTGACGTTGTTTCAGGTTGAAGGTTACTGGGATGAGTGTCTGGCCCTGCCAAGTAAGCTGAAAGACTGGGATGCATACAATGATCTCAAGACTCAACTACAGACGTACCTAGAGGTGTTCCCATTACTTCACAGCCTTGCTGCCAAGGTTAGTTCTCATCTTTTTTCACAGTAAACTTGTTTATTGTCCCAACTTGCCAATTTTCTCTTTCCACAAAAACAATCACTTTTCACTTTTGTTCTGTTATTTTGGTTATCTCTTGCTTGAGTATATGCATATGGACTACCATATTTATTATATTGAATGCCTTGCTTCCACTAGACCTCACATTCTTCACAAATGTACCATATCTATCTTAATGCTTAAGCACTCTGGGTAAAAATTTCTACAAACAAAATTTTGAAACATTTTTCTTATTTGTTCCATGAAATAGGCTTTGACACTGCATGCAAATTGTCTCCTTAGAAGACATTTTGCATGAAATGACATAGCCTATTTTCTCGAAAAAATCAGAAAAAATAACTTCCAATTTGTCATCTGCTGAATTTGCCCAGAGAGTGGTAAAGGTTAAATATTGGGACATCTCAAGTCCTTACCACACAATCATGTCTGAAAATTTGAACAAGTCCATTTTACTACCTGTTGACTTCTGAATAAGTGGCAAACAGTGTAGACTCTGATCCAGTGTGATATTCTGTGGTGTCTGATCTAGGTCTTCATTGTCTGCTCAGGCCTGGTTTTTTCATATGTACATACATATGGCAGATAAGGTAAGTGAAAATCATGTATTCAGTTCAGAGTTGACTAGATCTAGCCAACACCTTACAGACAGATCTGGCCACCATTATCCAGTTTAACCCTTTCACCCTGAGTTTATGAAATGAACTCTTCCATCTCCAAATTTGGTCAAATCTATTGTTGCAACTAGGGTTTTCAGTCAAAATCAATAACAGAATGGCAAACAGTGCAGATCCTGATGAGCCGTCTCATCTGGATCTTCACTGTTTGCAAAAGTATATGTATTGGTCTGTAGGGATGATAGGGTTAATTCTTGTGCATACTGTTTACAACAACCTTGCCATATTATTCAGTAAAAACATTAAAACAAAAATTCAAAGCTCAGATTAGACAGAATACACTATCCCAGGGGCATTTAATATAATAAACATGGTATTTGTTGTCATGTGCTAGTGTTACAATATTTACCAAAAATATTGGGATATCTTAAATACTTAGTATACTTACCCTAATTATTTCTACTACTGTGCGCTTTTGACATCCCTTGGAAAAAGGTTTTTCGCTTGGCATTTTATTCTAAATGAAAATATAGATATCTGATTGAAAGTATCTTATCAAAAACCATTGTCTTTTCTGTTTCTCTGCTTTGTTTTCAAATATTTGTCATAAAATTAATTTGGCCAAAAGTAGATCTGACCTATGCAATTTCTGTAGTAAAGTAGATTTTTGAAAAAAAGTTATTGGAAGATATTTTTTGCTTTTCTTTATTGATTTAAAATTATTGATGTTCCATAACAATATTGTGAAAATTTTAGAAATTTTGAACAAGGGGAACTTGTTGAAAATCTACCTCAAGTTTACCTACCCTACCAATTTCTGCATATTTTGCAGCTGTTTTTACGATGGAAAAATGAAAATATTTGAATGTTTTAAAACCAACAAATATAATAAAACTTTTTGTGTATATATAGTTACGACAAATAGTTTTACATTAAATCATACCAAAAGTTTGCAAATTTACTTCTTCTGTGTCACAGATGTTGAAAGTACAGTAAGTGGAGCTGTATCTAAAACTGTTGAATGAATGACAGTGTAGACTATGATCTGCAGTGTCTGATCTGGGTCTACACTGTTTGTTCTGGCCTGTAAGTCCCAATACTTAGGGTAAATACAGTAATTGATCCAAAAGTAAAAGCCTCAAACTTCACTTGATGTGCGTTTGAAAGCACTGTTTTCTTCTATGTTTATTCTTCCCTTTTGTTTTAACCTTTGTCACTCTTGGCTAATTCGGCAGAAGACAAATTCGCAATATTTTTCTTATTTTTCCCAGAAAACAAGATCTGACATTTCATGCAAATTGCCTCCAGTGGAGACAATTTGCATGAAATGTCAAATACTGTTTTCAGGGAAAAAAGAAAAATATTTCAATATATCGTCTGAAAATTTTACCCAGAGTGCTAAGCGTTAAACAAACAAAAGGCTCAATGTTTGCAGTAAAAAGTCCTTGGTTTTGGCATTAGTAGTTTAGATAGCTTATCTCCAGATAAAGCATTTTTTCTACCAAAATTCAATGATAACTTCCTTATTTCTCCTCAAAAACATATGTTGTGGGTACTCATTAGAAGCACCTCATAGAGGTGCTTCTAATGAGTACCCACAACATATGTTTTCATGGAGAAATAAGAAAAAAATATTATCTGGATACCCTCACTTATCTGAAGCTATGAGAGCACCTTGTCTGGCTTTTATGAAGCTGATAGATTTATGTTGGAGTTAGTAATGAAGATTTAAAAGAATAATCTAAATTACAGAGTAAATCTTGGTAACCACTTCATCCTTTCATAATCATGCAAAGCTATTAAAAACATAAAAATAAGATGTGTCACAGTCAGTAATCTTATCACTGAGAAGAGACTGTGCACATAAAACCTAGTGTGACTGGCATGTAGAGGCCCAAGAGGGGAATTTAGAACTGACTTATTTATCTGTTCCATAGGTAATATCATATGAGCTCCTCAAAAATATTTATTACCCTTCAGAAGGCCTCTTTACCATCCCCTGCTGGGATCTCATAATCACCACTTTATGACATGCATTTGATCTCTCTTGCATAGCACCTAAGTAGGGGCTCACTTCTTTATGACTCACATTTGATCTCTCTTGCATAGCACATAGGTAGAGGCTCACCTCTTTATGACATGCCGTTGATCTCTCTTGCATAGCACTTGCATAGCACCTAGGTAGGATCAATAAAATCATCAATGAGTGGTACCACCTTTGGTCTCATTTTAGCTATTCTTTAAAGGTTGATATTGACAGAACATGTCTTGTTGCAGATTTGTGTATCAAGAAAGGTGAACAAGGACACAATCGGGCCGGTTGTTCAAAGCGTCGTTAGCTTAACGAGCTCGTTAAGGGTCATTTCATTAACTGTTTTAGCGGATTCAATACACAATATTCTGATATTTTTTGCTGAAAAAATGTGCAGTAGCACTGCAAAAGCTACACAAATTTTTTTAGCAAAAAATTTCAGCATATTTACGTATCACTCGATGTAAATTTTAACGAATCGTTAACAAACGACATTGTTAGTTTTGAACAACTGGGTCCAGAATAATATAGACTTGATATTTAATATAGTACAGTTCAGGAGATTAAAATTGGATTTTGTCTTTTCTAGATGCTCAAAGTAGCAGCACTGCATGGCTATAGTTTTAATAGAATGATATACCAATACAGTATCAGAATATGTAAACATATCCATACCAGTTTTAGAGTTCAGTTTTAAACTTCATCGCAGCATTAAACCCCAAAGGTTTGAAACAAAAATTGCGAAGAGCAGGTTTTGGCTAGCAGCTAACAGCAGAAGTGGGCATCAAGTAGAAGACCCCTCTGCTGTAGTGCCATACTGAACACACATTAGTTGCCACAATAAAGAAACTTAATCTTTTTATCATTTGCAGTTGTCACAAAAAACTATACCTCAGAAATTATGAAAATGTTTTCCTGTTTAAATGCATGATATCATTATTTCTGAAAATGTGTTCCTATCATGCATTTTTACAGAGCTTTTATATCTGTCTTTGGTTAATTTGTCTTCGATGAAATTGAATTTTTGATGAAAAAGTCTAACAAACACGTTTTTTGGTCTGTAAAAAAGAAAAAGAAAGAACAGTATATAAAAGTAACAGTATATAAAAGGTTAGGAATGCAATAAAAAAATTTAAAAGGTTGCCCTTGGAAATGAAGAACACACAAAAGAACGAAAATGGGAGTCTAGGTTTTATTAAGTCACTTTATATACAGCTATGTAGTTTGAGAGGCTGTATACACCCCAAGCACCGGCTTAACTGGTATTTGATTTTCAAACTAATCAGAATGGGCTCAATGATCCCAAAGAAAATAAAAATATAATCTCCACTAGGGTGAAGTATGGGGAGACTTTTTTGGGTCGCCACATGGCATTAAAGACCAGCCTGGGCCCAGTTGTTCAAAGCGTCGTTAGCTTAACGAGCTCGTTAAGAGTCATTTCGTTAACTGTTTTAGCGGATTCAATATACAATATTCTGATATTTTTTGCTGAAAAAATGTGAGTAGCTTTTGCATTGCAAAAGCTACTCACATTTTTACAGCAAAAAATTTCAGCATATTTGCGTATCACTCAATTAAAATTTTAACGAATCGTTAACTAACGACATCGTTAGTTTTGAACAACTGGGCCCAGCTGTAGTGAAGTAAAATATAAATCTAAAAGGTTGCCTTATGAAATCATATACATATGGGCCCAGTTGTTCAAAGCTAACGATGTCGTTAGTTAACGATTTGTTAAAATTTGCATCGAGTAATACACAAATATGCTGAAATTTTTTGCTGAGAAAATGTGAGTAGCTTTTGCAATGCAAAAGCTACTCACATTTTTTCAGCAAAAAATATCAGAATATTGTATATTCAATCTGTTAAAACAGTTAACGAAATGACCCTTAACGAGCTTGTTAAGCTAACGACGCTTTGAACAACTGGGCCCTGGGCGCTCACTGCTGCACTATGATAATAATAATTATAGGGGTACTGTGATTGTAATTTTGTGAAGTGAAAAAGATTGCAAGTGTCGTTGGTTGGAGAAGAATTTCCTTTTTGGTACAGGCAAATTAGTCACTATTGCCTTTCATTGGTGAAGCACTAGATTATCTTTATGGTACAAGAAATTGGTAAAAACAATATGAAACCTAAAGTAGTATTGTCATTAATATAAGGCAGTTAGGAGAAAGGAGTTGTACTATGCTATAATGCCTTTTTGGGACAAAACAAATTGTTAGTTATGTTTAGTGTGTAAATCAATTTTGGATTTTGAGAGTACAAAATACTAGTTATTTCATTGAATAATAATACAGAGAATAACATCATGGCAGTGTATTACTGGCCAACTCAAACTTCCATTTCTACAATCATGCATCTACCTCCGCACAACATTATACACACACGAAAAAAAAAAGAACAATAAACTAGTTTCAGAAGCTTATGAAGTGTATTTGTTGAAAAGTAGGCAATAAATTTATTCTGAGATCTGTTTTATATATTGGTATATCATTCCTATAGCTATAGCCGTTCTTGTATTTCTTTGTTTTTACATAATCAAACTACTTGCACAAAATTGTTTCAGGTTTCAAATTACCTGAAACCTGCCCTAACCTACACTGGTACAGCAAACAAACGGAAAAAAAAAAAAAAAAAAAAAAAAAAAAAACAGACCAGACAGATTGTCTGGTCTGTTTTTTTTTTTTTTTTTGTTTTTTTTGTTTTTTTTGCCATTTGTTTGTTTTCTAGTGTGTTATTTGAAATCAGCATAGACCCAAATTCATTGGCCAATACATAAGCTGTTCTAGATTTATTTGCATGACAGTAACATTTTTTCCACAATGCACAATATTTGTTGGCTTTAGCACCAGTTTTCATGCACCTATTTGGCACTGTTTTCTTCTTCCTGCACTGTCACCATATCAATAACTGTATTTAAATATAAAATTTGACCACCAAAGATGGTATACAGTTTTCAGAAAACTAAGCATACTTTTGCTGACAGAACTTAAAATAATGTGTGTGTGTTGTGTGTGTTGATTATGGTTACAACATTTTAAACTTCCTAAATCACCTAATTTCATTGACATAGATCTAAGAAAGTATGTAAAAAAGTGACATAATAGTTTGACAAAAATGGATCAAATGCTAATGGTGACCTTGTAAGTATCTTAAAACAAGGGTCAGTGGAGCAAATCACAATTTTGTTTATAGATGCAACAAAATGGTGTTTACTTTTTGGGTAGAGAGAAATAAATTTAAATCAGGAAATTTGTGGTTATTTTTTTAATGTAACTTGATCAGCAAACTGTGGCAGAATAACTAGATTTATACAGTAAGAGATCTTGTAGATCTTGATTTTATCTTTTTCTTGAGATACACACTGCATTTATATGTCTAAATTAACATGTGTTTGATATTTTGAAAACTTATAACTTTGGAACAGCATCTACCTCATCTACTTTTGCTTTATTCTGCTCTGAATGGTTGTCATTTTGAAGCTTGTTAAGAAACACTGTAGTCTCCTTGGTGCCTTCCAGCATTAACATCTACAAAAAGAAAAAGATAAACAGATGTTTTTTTTTAAAGATTGTATTAGATAAGATCATAGAGGACGGTATTTTTCAGCTACTTCAAGGTAAAGAAAAAAATACACTCTTACATGGAATTTTACTTCATAGAATAGCACTTATTCTGATATTTTAAGCTTTAGAATACATATCATGACCTTAGTAGATGACAAATATATATTTTTCTTGTTATAAAAGAAAATAGTATTGACCTTTCATGTGCATCATCTCCACAGAGATGATTCTTATGAAAGGCAAACCCTTTCTTCTCAAAAAAAAAAAAAAAAATAAATAAAATAAAATAAATAAATAAATGAATAAATAAAATATAGAAAGTATCTGCTGCAAAATATCTAAATTTAAGGTTAAATCAAATGCACAAAAAATATTGTAAGATTGTTTGTTTAATACAACAAAAACAGGATTTTCAGGTTCCAGGCAACTTGTTAAGGAAGAGTATTTGGTAATAATTCTGGGATAACTTTTTTTTTTATTTCTCCCTAGAAACATAATTGTATGAGGCACTTCTAATGATTACCCACAACATATGTTTTTTATGGAAAAATAAGATCAAATATAAAAAACTATCACCAAATATTCCTTAACAATTTATTTGGTGCAAGTAACAAATAACAGGATTTTCAGATGCCAATATTGTTTGCAAGTGAGTTCAGACATTTCCGTGTCTGTCTCTTTCTGTTATTGTCTCACTCTCCTCTGAGACTTATTGATGTTCATATTTATTTGTCTATTGAATGAATGCAGGGTGGTTCAGGAAAATATAATACGCTTGTAAGTAATTATATATTTCACCCCCAGTTGGTGGCTTGTATACTCTAGAATTAGACTCACTAGTAGATATTCTATACAGATTTAACATGTAAATATTCTTTATACCAGTGACGCGCCATAAGTAGACTTCCCAAATCCCGGACATACGCTTCTACCGATATTTCCTTTGTTCAGGCCCATGGGCATGGTGGGCGAAGCTTGCTTACCAAGTAATGCTTACTATCCGCGGACGCCTGATTACACCCTTTGTTCTGGGGTCCATGTCTGTTGGTCTGAACATTCTGATTCGTCATTCGTTTATGGATTTATGATTTTGAATTACGGCTTTGGTACCATGACCGCAACTACTTTATATTTACTGATGTCATGTCATTTTAGATATGAGTCATTCTTGTTTAGAGACAAACCACAACCTCTTTATAACACTACAGCTGGGATCCAAAGCAAAAAAACCTTGTTAGCTATACAGCGAACCCTCGTTACAATGACAGCATTTGTTCCAAAAATGTTGCCATTAAAATGAATTTGCTGTTGTTAAGAATCCTTAACGAACAGAATGATATGTAAGGAAGGCCTTGTTTTAATCTTATTTCATCTCTGAGGCAATTCTAACAAATATCCAAAACATATATTTCTTTAAAGTATTAAATGCAATATTCTTGCATAATTTGTGACTTTACCTCTTAAGCGAAGGTTTCATGACAGTCAAATTGTCATTTTAATGAATTTTGTTGTTCTATCGAGGGTCGGTATAAAGAGAGTTGTCTGTACAAACCAGTTGTATCCAAACAAAATGTGTAGATTATATAGAGTCAGCCTCAGTGGCACAATTGGATGTGTGTCCCGCTGGTGATCAGGAGGCTGTGGATTTGACCCCCGCCAGGTTGGCAACATTCTTTCTTGGAGATTGGATCATGAAATGTTTTCTATGGCTATTCTCTCCCTTTTGCTGATTCAAGAAGGGCATTTGTCAGTTTGTGGCAAAAGAATGTGCACAATACTGGTTAACCACTTAGAGGACTAAGCCTGCCCAGTAAAAGTGTGGTTAGGTAAAGTGACCATGCTCAACATGACCCCATTGGGTTGACTGGGCCGTAAAACCTTGACACAAACAAAGATTATATAGAAAAATGATCATAAATGTATAAATTATATAAAATTTTCTGTGGTCATTTTTCTGTACAATCTATACATTTTTGTTTGGATACACCACTTTTTGGGTCCACCTTTTAACCATCTTATAAAAAGGTTCCAGGGTACTCTGGGATTTACCTCCTTTATTGCATTAATCAGCATGAAAAGACCCAAAAACATTTTTTTATATTGGATTGACTTGATTATTATCCATTTGGTAAGGTTTTGTTTTACTTGATTCCCTACTCAGTACTGGTAATTAAGTTGAAAGCATGGAAATACCATGGCTAGCATGTGCTTTGGCAGAATGTCATCATGGGTTTGGGTATTTAGTTAAATTCAAAACAAAGCTTCCAACCAGACTGTTACTATTGCAGGTTACAATGAGTGACTGTTTATTACAGTTGTTATATATTTGGATCCCCCAGTATACATCAAAAACTTCCAAAATGCCATTGAAACTTTTACTATATTTTGTATTAGCTCTGTATAATAATCTTAATGTAACATTTTTACTAGTCTTATAATATTGTAATAGGGTGATGGATGGATTAACTTTATCCTTTGTAGGATTTGACTTGTGCAATTATATGTATAATATAGATAATATACATATATACAGTGTAGCTCCAATATATCGCGGTATTGCGGATCCATAACCCTGAAACCGCGATGTGGTCGGAGTGCGATGTAAGTCCCGACATGTACCATGCATGTATAACAGCGTGCGTAATACTCGCTCGGTTTGTTGCTGTAGTAGTTTGCTGAGACATCACGGATAAATGGCATTCAGTTATGTTGTCACCATATTTCCTAATTAAAATTGGATTAGAATTGCTCAATGGAATAATTTACAATGGTGCGCTATGTCTAACAAGTATTCCAATCGAAACCAGCTGATAAACTACGTTTGAAAACAAGAAATCATCGGATTGACAATTTAGGACACCATTTTGGATACTCTGGTGAAGGGAAGTTACTCAGTTGTGCTAAGATAACTTGAGTTGCTTCCCTTGGCTTATATTGCGGGCGCAAAAAAAAAACAAAGTTAATTTCTTTTTATTTATTTATTTTTTGGTTTGTTTTTGTTTTTTTTGACGCAGTTGTTTTCTTCTGAAATATTTATATCTACAGAAGTGTAAAATAAGCGGACTACGATCTGTGTATGTTGGACAGAAACATCGTAAGACTACTGTCTTGTAAAATTTGCTGGTGTTGAAAAGGAGGTGGACCGTTTTCCCCTGCTGAGCAAAATTAGTTTGTGGGCATCATTGACTCATTGAGTAGATCTATGTACTAAATGATGATAATGATTACGACAATTACGGCGATATAATTTATTGTTTGCCAATTATAATCAACGTGTGCGCTGATTGACACTAAGTAGATTGTTTATCATATAATACCTAATGCGACTTAGCGTCGGGATAGGTGCGAAAAATCAATTACCGGAGGCGGAACGCGTTTTTTTTTTTTTTTTTTTTTTTTTTTTTTTCCTGAAGTTAAATAAAACAACAAACATTTTATGTTTTTTTTTTTTTTTTGCTTATGGAAAATTTGGGAGCCATGGCCTATTCCCGATATACTGGATTTCGCGAAATAACGGACCGCGATGTATTGGAGCTACACTGTAATTTTTTTAATGTTTTTATAAAGAAGATAGGTGATGTTTTGAATAAGTATCCAAAAAAACTGAAATGACTGCTCTCTTTTGTGTCTGTGTGTGAAATATATATGTTAACAGAAGGGTATATTTTTAGGACTGGTGTGTCTAGAGAAAACACTTTTTTAGGCATTTTTAATGCCTGCATCTCTCTTATAATGGTATCTAACTAGAGCTTTATTTCAGATCTAATATCCTTCATAATTACTCTTTATTTAACTGTATTTAAGTACAGTTTTGCATGAATATATACAGATACGCTATTGAGCAAAAGTCTTCATTTGCTTTGAGACCAGTTGGATCTTGGAACCACCAATGTGCTTTGTTCTTACTGAGTTGAATGGGAAATGGATGCATTTTTAGGGGAAGTAACATAGTCAAAATTGTTTTGCCACAATTTCAAAAAGGAAGACTTTGCTTCCAGCCATTCTATAAAGGTTGGTATGTGTCTACTCTAAAGGAAAGGAATTGGCACATTCCATTCTGAAAAAAATGGTTTACTCTAAAGAAAAGGAGTTAGCTCCTTCCATTCTGAAAAAAATGGTTTAATCTAAAGGGAAGGAGTTAGCTCCCTCTATTCTGAAAAGTGGTTTACTCTAAAGGGAAAGAATTAACTCTCTCCATTCTGAAAGGTGGTTTACAGTTTACTCTGAAGGGACAGAATTAGCTTGCTCCATTCTGAAAAGTGGTTTAATCTAAAGGGAAAGAATTATCTCGTTCCATACTGAAAAGTGGTTTACCATACTCTAAAAGGAAAGAATTAGCTCCCTCCATTCTGAAAAGTGGTTTACTCTAAAGGGAAGGAATTAGCTCTCTCAATTCTGAAAAGTGGTTTACTCTAAAGAGAAAGAATTAGCTCTCTCCATTCTGAAAAGTGGTTTACTCAAAAGGGACAGAATTAGCTCCCTCTGTTCTGAAAATTGGTTTACTCTAAAGGGACAGAATTAGCTTACTCCATCCTGAAAAGTGGTTTACTCGAAAAGTAAGGAATCAGCTTGCTCCATTCTGAAAAGGGGTTTACTCTAAAAGGAAAGAATTAGCTCTCTTCATTCTGAAAAGTGGTTTACTATTAAGGGAAGGAATAAGCTCACTCCATTCTGAAAAGAAGTTTACTCTTAATGGT
The DNA here is from genome assembly GCA_964016985.1 of Anodontia alba. Lineage (NCBI taxonomy): Eukaryota > Metazoa > Mollusca > Bivalvia > Lucinida > Lucinidae > Anodontia > Anodontia alba. Next base: position 5,196,601 of record OZ024824.1, read on the forward strand.
AGGAATTAGCTCCCTTCATTCTGAAAAATGGTTTACTCTAAAGAGAAAGAATTAGCTCCCTCCATTCTGAAAAGAGGTTTACTCTAAAAGGAAATAGTTATCACCCTTCATTCTGAAAAGTGGTTTACTCTAAAAGGAAAGAATTAGCTCACTCCATTCTGAAAAGAGGTTTATTCTAAAAGGAAATAATTAGCTCCCTTCATTCTGAAAAGTGGTTTACTCTTAAGGGAAGGAATTAGCTCTCTCCATTTTGAAAAGTGGTTACTCTAAAGGGAAAGAATTAGCTCCCTCCATTCTGAAAAGTGGTTTACTCTAGAAAGAATTAGCTCACTCCATTCTGAAAAGTGGTTTACTCTAAAGGGACAGAAATAGCTTGCTCCAATCAGAAATGTGGTTTACTCTTAAAGGAAGGAATAACCTTGCTCCATTCTGAAAAGTGGTTTACTCTAAAAGGAAAGAATTAGCTCACTCCATTCTGAAAAGTAGTTTAAACGGAAGGAATAAGCTCGCTCCATTCTGAAAAGTGGTTTACGCTAAAGGGACAGAATTAGCTCCCTTCATTCTGAAAAGTAGTTTACTCTAAAAGGAAAGAGTTAGCTCCCTCCTTTCTGAAAAGTGGTTTACTCTAAGGGACAGAATTAGCTAGCTTTATTCTGAAAAGTGGTTTACTCTAAAAGGAAAGAATTAGCTACCTCCATTCTGAAAATTGGTTTACTCTAAAAGGACAAAATTAGCTTGCTCTATTCTGAAAAGTGGTCTACATTAAAAGGAAAGAATTAGCTCTCTTTATTCTGAAAAATCTACTCTAAAAAGAAAAGATTTGGGGGAGCAAGTTCTTTCCTTTTAGAGTAAAACTCTTTTTAGAATGGGCTTGATGCATTACTGGAAAGCAAACAGGAAGTCACAGAAGTTGTCTTCCTTTGCAAGATGAAAGCAAAGTCTTTGAGGAGTATCCATTCCCCTAAAAGCAGGCTGATAAAACCAGGGCCCAGTTGTTCAAAGCATCGTTAGCTTAACAAGCTTGTTAATGGTCAAAATCTTAACTGTTCTAGTAAGTACAATATCTAATGAACTGGTATTTTTGCTGAAAAATTGTGAGTAGCTTTTGCAAATGCAAAAGCTACTCACATTTTTCCAGCAAAAATATTAGCATATATGCCTTATTTAATGACAAAGTTTAACAATACGTTTACTAATGACATCGATAGTTTTGAACAACTTGGCCCAGATATGCATTTACCTTTCATTTTGGATTAGATTATGCAAACTGTTCTTATTGTTTACATGCTATCAGGGAAGTCATAAATTTGAAGAGATTTCTGTGAGTAAAATATGTGTTAACTCTTTCAAAGTGTCAATCATTACTGCAGCAGCCAGCATTTTGAAATAGCTTTTAATTATTTTTCAAAGAAAATTGGACTCATACTTTATATGTTAAAATGAAATTCCACTCAAAGCTGCTGTGGGATATGAGGGATGTCGCAGTTTTCATTATTCCTCATGAAATCCTAGTCTGATATTCTCTGATTTTGATTTGGTCTGTATTTCCAAAAGATCCTTAGCCTTTCATATGAATAGTCTGTCTAGCACTCAATTTACATGAAACGTCTTATTTTCTCGGAAAAAAATAATTAAAAAAAATAGACTGTTGTCTGCTACAATATTGTTTGGCACTTTAACCCATTGTAGTCTGGATACCTCTAATAGGAAAATTGGCAAACAGTGCAGACCCAGATCAGATGCCGCAGAATGTGGCGTCTGATCAGGGTCTCCACTGTTTGCAAATAGTTTAGCCATTTTTCTCTGGGAATATCTAAATCTCATAGCCAGACATACCTAAAATTGAAATTGGACTTTTCCAATATATAGTGTGGAGGAGTCTATTCAGTCTACAATGGGTTAAGAGTTACATGTCTTGATGCATATTGTGCATGGATGCTAACAGAGTATGAGCTACAATGGCAGAAAACATACCTTCGGACATGTGTGCCCATCTAAGATTTAGATCAGTCTACGAATTCATGCAGTCTGATCAGAATCATTATTGGGTGTATTTTGGATAGCCAAGGATGCAAAGTTTCTTCATATGGACAACAAAACTGTGTGCATTAGACTGGCTCCAGTCTCCAGTGACTAAATATTTTTCTCATAATCCTGTTTGATAATCTTCTAAGATGAAACCAAAAAAATATCATGACTATAAAGGCTGGTCACTAGTGACCAGCCTTTATAGTCATGATATTACTTTGGTTTTATTATTATTAAACAGATTATAAGAAAGATTATTTTGTCACTAGAGACTGCAGCCAGTCTAACTGTGCATATGCGCAGGCTGATTTGAGTCTTTGTTGGACACATATGTCAGAAGGTGTGTTTTCTCATGTGACTCATATATGTAATGCTATTGTGTTCATAATACTATGTGTTGATTTTTTCAGGTGCATTTTCGGTGTCCCTTTTTTTAATTTTGCTTATAATATAATGCCGCTAGAGCAGCTGCTTCAGTTGTCATTAACATTTATCATCCTTGTTTGGTATTACATGAAGTTTAATGAAAATCATGCTGGGTAAAAATTTCAGCAGACAACATTTTGAAATATTTTTCTTATTTTTTTTTTTTTTTTTCAAGAAAAAAAGGGCTTTGAAGACAGTTTGCATGAAATGTCAAAGCCTGTTTTCTGAAAATGTAAGAAAAATATTATTAATTTGACACCTGCTGAATTTGCCCAGCAGTAATGGTTACTATGGTCATGGCTAATAATAAGTGTCTAAGTTAATTGTTTGTTTCATTTCGCTTTTCATGATCTGGTTGGGTTACTTGTGTGTCTAATGGTGGTTTTATGGCAGTAGATTTTTTCTAGGGCCAAAATTATTTTGGCTGTGCTTCGTAATTATGGTCTTTCCTGGGAGATTTTTTTGCTATTTTTTATTATGCCTGCATGGGAATTTGATATAGGCTTCAAATTATTGTGGTACTCATTAGAAATACAGTATTTTTGGGTCGATAGTTTACCATTGAGCCATAGTGATTTCCATGTGATTATCACTGACCAATCTAGTCAAACTGCACCTAAGACGAATTCCAGGTCACGGTTATTTATAACCATGCTATTTTTGTCGCTGTGACATTATAGACTGCAGTGTAAAGAGGGTTATCTGTAAAACCTGGACTAGGACATTGGAAAACAGTGCAGACCCAGATCAGATTCCACAATGCGGCATCTGATCAGGGTCTGCACTGTTTGCTTAAATTACAGGTAGTTAAGGGTTAAAATGAAACAGTCATAATTCCCAGTTAAGGACCATTTTCCCACCCTACACTCAGAGACAATCTACCCACTAGTGCTGTCAGTGCTTTGATTATTTTTCTCCATGAAACATGTTGCTAAGGCACTTCTGATGAGTACTACAATATATGTTTTCATGGAAAAATAACAAAAAAACATTTATCTGGATGCCCTTTTATCTAAAAAAAATATGATTTTAGGACAATAAGGATGATTTTATTATTAAGCCTATTAAGACAGATTTATGCAGTTCAAAGGGTTGACAAATATAGCAAGAAAATTGAAATAATTTAAGTTTACAAATTTCAAAACTAATCTGAAACTTCACCTAATGTCCTTTCAACATCACTCAGCAAGAAGTTTTTGCTTGGGGTATTATTTTTAATGAAAATATTTTGTTCTGATTGACCATATCAGAAACCATTGTCTTTTCTGTTTCTGTGTTTTGTTCTCTAATATATACCCTAAAATTAAATTTACGGCCAGAAATTGGTTTCACCTAACGGTATGCAATTTCTATATTAAAGAGATTTTTTTGGAATTTTTGTCTAAGTAAATGTTTTTTTTTTACTTTTCTTTGCTGAATTTGAATTATTGATGTTTCACAACAATATTGTAAAATTGAATAAGTGGAACTTGTTGAAAGTCTGCTTCCAAGTTACCTACTCTACAAATCTCTGCATAATTTGCATTCATTTTACCCTGGAGAAAAAAATTAATATATTTGATTTTTTAAAAACCAATGACTAGAATAAAAATTTTTTGTGCATAGGTAGTTATGACAAATGTTTTTGCATTCTTGACAAAAGTTTGTATTTACCCCTTCTCTGTAAAGCACTGAGCAAAAAAAAATGACTTTCTGAAAGATGTTTAAAGCATGATAATAAGATGTCATCTTGCATATGTCTTTTTTTACTATATATTATAGGGAAAGAGTATTACATAACATAGACTTGTTAACACATTTTTCCTATCTGTTCATAGGGAGACTACTCTGCAGAAAAGAATTTACTCCCTTGGTATTTTAATACATTCTCAAAAGGGGTTGCTCTTAATGGAAGCAACTTCAGGAAATAATTGTTTTCCTTTGAGAGTCAGAGTGATCTCCTATGCAAAACCAACACTTAGTTTGTTTCTTTTAAACTGAGAAATTTTTTTCTTTTTCTTTTTCTTTTTTTTTTAAATTTATTTTTGGTGTAGATTAATTTTGGAGACACCCAGGAAAAGCCACAGTCATGGTACTCAGCCTTCCTAAGGTACAAGATAAGGATTGTCATGAAATGACACCACAAAACATCATTTGATTTTTTAACCCTTAAAATGCTAATGTAACTGCAGCAAATGACATTTTGAATTTTGTTTTCCAAGAAAATAAGGCTTGATTTTTCTCAGAAAAATAGAATGTCATCTGGTACAACATTTTGCTTTGCACTTTAAGGGTTAATTTGACTCTTTGTTGGCAATGTATCTAAACTAGCAAAAAGTTTATTATATTGCATGTTTCAAATATGCTGGCCATATTTGTCTGCATATTTGCAAGCTTTTAGTCTGCATATTTGCAAGCTATGATCAGGATCTGTGCAGCTATGCATTTCACATGCATAGAATTAATGCTTAAATGGTCAGAATCTGTTTAAGAGGAATGCATACTTTTTCAGGTGAGGCAGTTCTGTCAGATTGTTCTTGTCTCCCTTGTGAAAAAAGGATTACACTAAAAGGAAAGAATTTGCTTCCCCTTGGACAGAAAATTCTTTCTTTCTAGAGTAGGACCCTTTTAGATATGTCTTTATGTGCAGTTATGCAACCAGGAAGCCACAAAAGGTGGTTTCAAGTCTTCTTAAGGATTGGAGTAGTCTGACAGTTCAGCAGATGTGCACAAGTACATGTGGTGATTTTTGTTTGTGGTATCTAAAGATCTTCGCAGCAATAGTCTAGTTTATTATCATGGCCTTTTTTTTTTCTTTTTTTTTTTTACCAGATTTAGTTCAGTAATTGTTTCATTAACATTTAGATTCTTATTTTTGACAATGTCATGTACTAAAGATCTTCTGTGCAACATTTTAAAATAGAAAATGATATAGAGAAAACTTTCTTCTAGCTGGTGTTTTTTTTTTTTTTTTTGAAGAAGAAAAATCAATTTATTGTTTGTTGTTTCTTTATCTTTGTAGGAGATCCGTAACCGTCATTGGTTACAAGTGATGCAGGTGACAGGAAGTTCATTTCAGCTGGAGGCTAATGTCTTCAAACTTTGTCATCTTTTGGATATTGGTCTCATCAAGTAAGTACTGTAGTGTGATAGATTATGCTGGATATCATTTCACGACTACACAGGATTGTGGAAGTATAAACTTTGGACATTTTTTTGTGTTCTTTTTTTTTTCCTTGCCATTTTACAAGGGAGACAAGTTCTGTGACCTTGTTTGCTTTCCAGTGCATCAAGTCCCTTTTAAAAAGAGGTCTTCTCTAAAAGGAAAGACTATGCTCCTGAGGGAAGCAAAGTCTTGCTTTTCAGAGTGGACCCCTTTTTCAGGGGCGAGGCAAAAACAATTTTGACAGAGTTGCCTCCCCTAGACTTGGATCTAGTTCCATTAAGCATCTGTTTCTATGCCTCCTACTGGATATTTGTTTGGCCATGGACTGTGATTTGAAGACTATGAGGGCTGCATTCCATGCATGAAATACAGCAGGTAACATCATTTTTTTTATTTAAAAAATATCAAATCTATACATATTAATCAACTGTTGATTGGTGAAATATATTCACCAAGCCATAAAAGTAAAGCAGTCAGATGTAAGTATATTTTGTAAATTATTCTGATAAGATACCACATGACATATGGAACTTTTTTGCACCTAAAAGTGTTGATATTTTTTATTTCAACATACATTGTGTGTACCCATTAGATGCGCCTCACCAAGGTACTTCTGATGAGTACCCACAACATATGTTTTGGAAGAAAAATAAGAAATGTGAATATGAGTGTATTGACTACAGGCACAAGGCTGCAATAGAAGAGATATGTAGGGGAGCAAGTCGGGAGTTGGAGCTGGAGATCAAAATGAGAATGACAGAGGAAGAATGGACAGAACAAGTACTTGCCTTTGAGCCATATAAACGCCGTGGACCTATCTATCTTGACAAGGTGTCCACCGAGAGGTTACTGGAACAGCTAGAAGATGCTCAGGCTTTGCTAGCTAACATGCTTACTTCCAGGTAAACTCTCATGGAGTATTCAGCCATTGAACATAATTTGTTATTACATAGGAACATCTTATAACACAATTCATTATAGCACAGTATCTGATACAAGACAGTTTAAAGATGGACTCCAAAAATGTTATAGCCAAACAAAAATGTATATATTATATAGAAAAATGACCATGAATGGTCATTTTTCTATATAATTTTTACATTTTTGTTTGGATATAACATGGTCATTTAGCTAATACAGCTTTGGCTTGGGATCCCACTTATAGTGTTATAAAGCGGTTGAAGTGTGCTTTCTAATGTTTTAATTGAAATCAGTGACTTTTCGTCGCTGTCATTTAAAAACTATGATGTCAGATAACACATACAAAGGTTGCCCTTGGAAACTAAGAAAATATGATATTTAACATAAAAGAATGAAAATCAGATTTGTGGATTTGACAATGTAGTTGCAAGGCTGCAAATGGCCCCTAAACTGGCTTAAACAGAGTTTCCAAGATATCAGAATGAATTCAGTGATAAGATCAGTGAATACAGTAGAATATTATGATGAACAGAGAAAGCCCTGATGAGACTTGGCATGTGTGCAGGCTTATCTGGGCCTAGACTATTCATGTATAGCTAAAGGAACATTTTCCTGCATTAAACATGATATGAATCCCTCAAAATGAAAAGCCTTATGATATTTGTTACCAGCAGAGGTCCATGTCAGCCTATCAGACTGATCAGAGTTCACACTGGTCACTGACATCATGCATATGTTTCTGGTGAAAGGATGTGCACAAGTACAGGTTAACCGCTTAGAGGACTCAGACTGCCCAGGAAAAAGTGTGGTTAGGTAAAGTGACCACACTCTACATTACCTTAATGGGTTGACTGGGCTGTAAAACTTCAACACAAACAAACAAACATCAAGCATGGATTTTAAAAACTCTGTTAGGGAGCAGTATAGACCCTGATTAGACTGCAGGGATGCACAAGTTTATCTGAGTGTATACTGGTCATATATCTTAATTCCAATTTCTATTTAACCCTTTCAGCTCAGCTGACCAAAATAGATACCTGTGCAAACAGTGTAGATTCAGATGAGATGGCTCATCAGAATTTACACTGTTTGCCATTCTGTATCTGATTTTAGATTGAAACCCTTTTTTTTGCATCAGTGGACATGTCCAAATTCAAGAATGGAAGAGTCCAGAAACTTAGGGATGAAAGGGTTTAAAGGGCTTACATGTTTATTTCTAGGTATATTGGTCCACTGAGAGATGAAGCGGCTTCTTGGGCAGAGAAACTGAAAGAAGTAGCTGAGGTTTTGGAACTGTGGTTAGAAGTACAAGATCTCTGGCAATATCTTGAAGCAGTGTTCAGTAACCAAGTTGCTGCTAGGGTAATCACTTTACTGTGTAGATTATAATTTAATTATGTAAATTATAGAAATGGGAAAAGGTTATTCATAGCTGAGCGTATAAATCTGTTGCATGTTTATTAACTCTTTCCCCTTTAGTTGCAACTTTTCATCGCCTGCTGATAACCTTTGCAAACAGTTTGGACCTAGATCAGGCCCGACAATATGTCAGGCCTGATCTGGATCCAAACTGTTTGACACTCTGATGGTATTCCTGAAATTTTTTTTTTGAAAAGTTAATTTAAAGAAAAAAAATCCACAGATGACAAAAAAGCATGCAGAATTTCCCAGCATGCAAAGAGTCAAGTATAAAAAGAAAAATGAACAAAGGTATTGGATTTGTAATTATGCTCTCAACTTCGAAGAAGTTGGAGTAGCATATTGCTTTTGGGTCATTCATCTGTCTGTTAATTCTCTGTCCACTTGTTCATCTTGCCTTTCTTATCATTTAAATATCTTGATTACTATTTGAAATGGACTTATTCAGATTTTATCATAAGTATTGTGAGGATTTTAGGATAAATATGATATTTCATATATGTATTTCGAAACAGGACCTGCCACAAGAAGCAAAAAGATTTGCAAGGACAGATAAAAGTTGGACGAAGATGATGAAACGAGCATATGATACCAGAAATGTTCTACAGGTAACTAGACAAAATTACTATGGATAACTTTGTTACTGTTTTATCATGGGCATCACAGAAATACATTTTAAATTCAAAAGAATAGTTTTGCCCTATACACCACAACCTCTTTATAACACTATTATTGGGGTCCATAGCATAAACCGTGTTAGTTAAACAACAGTGTTATATCCAAACAAAAATGTATAGATTATATTGAAAAATGATCATTTATGGTCATTTTTCAATATAATCCATTTTTTTTGGATCCATCTTTGAACAGTGTTATATCCAATGCGTGTTATAACGAACTGTGTTATAAAGAGGTTGTAGTGTATGTTTTTTTTTTTAATTGATACACAGTGCATGAAAAGGGATACTGGCAGCCAAGGCCTGTGTCTGCCTGTGCATTCATGTTGTTTGCTTACAAAATGAATGGATACTGTAGAATATATGAAGAAACAGAGACAACTTTGATCAGACTGTCTGGACTTGCAGGGTGATCTCAGTCCTTTGTTGTTGGCATACTGCATTAGAGGCCTATTTTTGCATATTGGGCATTCATTAGTATTGTGTTATTACTAAGTACTGACACAGGCAAGCATATGCAAGCAGGGTAGACCCAGATACTGCAGAGCATGGTATCTTGTTTGATTAGGGTCTACACTTAAGCTTGCCATCAGTTTTAGACATGTCAGCAGGTTGTCAGATGGACTTGTTTAAGTTTTAGGACACATCTGGTAAGGCTGTTAACCCTTGCCATGCTGAATAAATTAATACCCTACCCACTTCTAAATTTCATCCAATCAGATTATTTGATCCAGGTTGTTGATACAAATTCTCATACTTAATGACAAACAGTGCAGATCAAGATCAATTGGCTTCTTCAGAAGCCAACTGATAGAAGCCAACTGATCTGGATTGACACTGTTTGCAAAGGCAGGGCATATCTGGATTCAGCAGGACTAGGGTTGAATGTACCAATATTTATGATTCATTGCAGTGTTGTTATGGAGGAGAAGTGCCAAAAGCTGTCTTGTTGCGGCATGTCTATGAAGAACTGGAGATCTGTTTCAAGTCACTGGTTGGTTACCTTGACAACAAGAGAAGACTGTTCCCTAGATTCTTCTTTGTGTCTGATCCAATACTCCTGGCTATTCTCAGTCGGCCAACAGATCTGGAGTCAGTGAAACCACACTTAAAGTAAGCGACATCATCTTTAAGGGGACTAGATATACTTGGTAGATTTTCTGCCATTTTACAAGGGAGACCACTTTAATGACTTCCTGTATGCTTTCTTGCACTTCCTGCACCTTCTGAAAAGGGTTCTGCTCTAAAGCAAAGAATTTGCTCCCAAGGGGTGCAATTGTTTACCTTTTAGAGTTCATCCCTATTCCGAAGGGAAAAGACTCTAAGAGTTGCCTACCTTGAAGTAGTATACATCCCATTTACATCAAGGCCCACACATCAAGGCCCTTCTGTAAAGGGATATACTCTTAAAGGAAAGAAGTTTCTCCCAAGGGGAGCAATTTCATTCCTTTTAGAGTAGAGCCCTTTCCAGAAGGGTATACAAACATTTCAGACATAATTATTTTACTGTATTTACCCTTACCCATTAAAGACTGAATAAACTCTCCCACACTGTATATTGAAAGAGTCCGTTTTTGAGTTTAGGTATGTCAGGCTACATGATATAGATGTTCCTAAAGAAAAAAAGGTTGAACTATTTGCAAATAGTAGAGACCCTGATTATACTTCGTGTCCTGTGGCATCTGATCTGGGTCTGTCCTGTTTGCCAGTTAGCCATTTAGGGGTCTCCAGTCTTCATTTGGCTAAATACTGGAACACCTTAACTCCTTACCATACTTGTCCTAAAGTTGAACTTCCATTTTACTACATTAGTACCTGCAGATATGTCTAAAACTGCCATTTAGGAGGCAAACAGTGTAGATTCTAATCAGAGGCTGCAATCTGTAGTGTTTGATCTAGAGCTGTACTGTTTACTCAGCCCGGTCTGTCCAAATACTCAAGGTAAACATGATACACATTGCAGTGAATTAAAGAGATTATCATTTAATTGTTTTAATATCTTTCTTTTGTCATCTGCTATACCCCCTGCAAACTATATTTTGTGTGTGTGTTCGTGCACAGGAGATGGGAGGGTATACTGTTTTAAAGTTGCCCATCCATCTCTCCATGTCATTTTGCTTTCTGCATGGGGTATCTATAATAATAAAGGTATTATTATATTATTCATGAAGATCCATCTGTCATTGTTTCCCTTTACAGGTCCTTGTTCACCAGCATACATGACGTAAAACTAGAAGAGGCTCAGGAAGGTATTGTAGAACCCACTGATGAAGTAGGTTTTACAGGTTCTGCCACCGGTCTCCGGTCCACCACCCCTGCAAGTAGAACCAAAGCTTCCAGTATTATGTCAGATAAGTCAAGGAGTGACACACCACCAAAGATTGATAAGAGACTAACACAGATATATGTAAGTATTTAATATAGATTTCACCACAGAATGAATAGCACTTTCTGTTTGATCTCACTCCCAGAGTATAGCAAAACACACAAATGCAAACTTGAATGTGGTATGAACTCAAATTTGGATATGCCTTGTTGCTGAGGAAATGAGTCTTTGAGGGAAATGGATACACTTTCAGGGGAGGCAATTCTGTGATATTGTTTTGCCTCCCTTCTGAAAAGGAGTCTTCTCTAGAAGGAATGAATTTGATGTTATTACTCCCTTTGGAGTCTATTCTGAAAGGAAAGAGTTTTCTCCCTTTTTGTACAGAACTATATTCCAGTCTTTTGCAGACAGGACACATTTGTAATTTATCCCCCGCCACCAGGGAAGTCGGGGATTTCATTAGTTTCTTTGTAAGTCCATTTGTCTGTGGTTCCTAGTGTGTCCAGACTGTAACTCATTAACTTTTCAGAATATTTTCACGAAACTTCACTCAGATACAAAGACTGATAAGATAATGTATCATGATCAAGAAAGACACCTTTTTTCCAATTGATTCTTGATTTATCTGCCCTTACCATATTTTTTGTGGCAGGGGACTTCGGTTTTTTCGTGACAATATCTTGTTTTTGAGCTACATCAGAAATAAGGGGGAGTTTTTGATCAAAACTAGTTTAAGTGCCCACTAGTTCTTTCTACTGACCATTCTAAGGTGGTTCCTCTGTTGCAGTTCTATTTTATTTTATGTCAGTTATTGCAAATGTGCCATTTTGTCTTGTCATTGTTTGTTCCTTGTCTCTATTTCTTTTTGGTGCCTCAGGAGAGCTGTGTTTCCTGATTCTTTTTTGAGTGACTTCATTTATATTTTTCTATATTTATTAGCATGTTTAAAACACATTGTAACAATAACTGTTTATACATATAAAAGGAAATTGATTGTTCCAAGGCAGTATTTTTGTTGCAGTTTCTCTTTGTTTGTTCATTCTATTTTCGAGGGAGCGCTTTTTGGTGTTGTCGTTCATATCATTAAATTTTTATCTGATGCCTTGAGAGAGCTGTGTTCCATAGATATGGAAGTACCAGAAAACTGAGTATTCATTCGAGTTGCATGACATCTGGCTTGACCCTTAAAGTGCTGAGCAAAGTTATAGTAGACAACATTCTAGAGTTTTTTTATTTTATTTATTTTTTTTTCATAAAAAATAAGATGACATTTCATGTGAATTGTCTGCCAAGCAGACAATTCACATAAAGTGTCAAGCCTTATTTTCTTTGAAAAATTAAATTAATCAAAATGTCGTCTGCTGCAGTTGTGATTAGCACTTTAAGGGTTAATACTTCAATATTGTTTGAAAAATTACTCTGGGGTGTTAGAAACCCTTAAAGTGTCAATCACAACTGCAGCAGATAACATTTTTTATTTTTTATTTTATTTATTTATTTTTCATTTTTTTTAACAGAAAATAAGGCAAAACTTTTCCTTTTCCTGTGAATTGTCTGCCTAGAAGAAGATTCACATAACTTGATAAGCTTTACTTTCTCTCAAAAATATTAATAAAACATTAAACAGTCACCAGCTATAATTTTGCTTGGCACTTTAAGGATCAATTTTCTATTAATGCACATGGTTTTTTTTTGTTGTTGTTGTTTTTTTTTGTATTTACATTTTGTAAAATTCAGTAATTGCATGGTGTGCATTTCACTGTATCATCAACCCTGGTCCTGCTGAACCTGGATTTGACCCTTCTTTGCAAATACAGTAGACCCAGATCAGTTGGCTTCTCTGGATCTGAACTGTTTGCCATTAAGTATGTGAATTTGTATCAACAGCCTAGATCAAGCTATCTGATCGGCTGAAAATCAAAAGTGGGTGCGGCATCTTAATCTATTCAGCATGGCAAGGGTTAATCTACCTGAGTTTTAATACTGGCTTGTAGACAGTTAATGAATATTAACCCTAGTCCTGCTGAATCCGGATATGTCCTGCCTTTGCTAACAGTGTAGATCCAAATCAGTTGGCTTCTGAACTGATCTTCACTGTTTGCCAATGTGAAATTATATCAACAATCTGGATCAAGTAATCTGATTGGCTGAAAATTAGAAATGGGTGTGGCATCTTAATTTATTCAGCAGGACAAGGGTTAATGAATATTGACATTTTATATCTACCCAAAATATTGGGAGACCTAAACACCTTACCATACTTTTCCTAACATTTGAACAAGTCAATTTTACTACCTCTTGATGTGTCAAAAATTGCTGGATGACTGGCAAACATTGAAGAGTCTGATCAGGCATGTCTCTCCCAGTACTTAGTGTAGACATGGTAGATTCTGTTTTCCAAAAAATATATATATGTATATGTAAACTACACAAGAAATATTGTCACACACATAAGAGAAATGTGACTGAAAGTAATTTTATCATATGACGTCACTATTATTCAGTGGTCATATTATAAAAATGATATGACCACATGTTACATAACACTTGGTTATTGGCAAGTAATGTCATCATGCCCTCCATGACAATGTTATGTTTTCTGTTGAAAAATGGTTCAAATTCTAGGGCCATAAAATACAGTTTAAAAGTCATATGTTAAACAGAACCATACGTTCATGGTCATTTCATATGAAATTTATGAAACTTGCCAAAGGCTTGTTTCATAAATTTCATTTTAAATGACGCTTCTGTAAGAGCCTCTATATAAGTTATGCTTTAATGAAAACATAATTAGGAGCATTACTAGCTATGTTTAAAAACAAGTATTTTCCATCAGAGGATTTGTTTAGGAGTATTTGGTGATAATTCTGGGATAATCTTCTCTAGTTTTCCATAAAAACATATTTTATGGGTACTCATTAGAAGTACGTCAATGAAGTGCTTCTAATAAGGTCCCACAAAATATGTTTTAACTTCATAATACATTAACCTATAGATAATGTGCTATTCTATTCTGTTTTCACACCTTCCACAGAAAAAACGACCTTTCAGTCGTTAATTAAAGTCTTAAACCAGAAGGTCCCTTAGGCAGTTACCTGTGTGACGTAACTCTTCCCGCTCAATTGACCACGTGTCAGTTTCTTTTCTGTGGACAAAGAAATTCAACAAGGATTATTTACCTGTGATAGAAATTTGGATTATTTCTTTCCTCACGGATAAATTTATGTATCCTTGTGTTTCTTTTGTTTATTTATCACTCCTTTCACTTTCTGTGTTATTATTTAAAATTTTCAATTTTCGATTTCATGTATTTTTGACTGGTCTTTTTCCACATGCGTTTTGGCGACTCTCGCTTTTCGGCACAACGCTCGTGCGCGATCGGTTCGATAGTCGTGTTTATATATGCAGAATATTTTTGTTCTTTTCGTTCCAGGTTATTCAGCAATTACGATATGTTTTTTTTTCCTGGACTTTTGTTTGCAGAGATCTTCAGTTGGCTAAAGATTCTCATGGTGGAGAAGCTGATTGTAAAGAACTTGTCAACCCTTGATGGGTTATAAGACAATTCTTTACTGATGGGAGCCCCACCCCATATGGCTATACTGCCGGGGTAAGACCCATCAAGGTGGCATCTTTGGGTACTTAGTATCCTATAAAGTCTAAGTCCACCAGTCACCAGTCACCAGTCACCAGTCATCCAGTCACCAGTCACCAGTCACCAGTCACCCAGGCTCCAGTCAATCAGCTTCACCAGTCACCAGTCAATCAGGTGCCAGTCAACCAGGCACCAGTCACCAGTCATCCAGGTGCCAGTCAACCAGGCACCAGTCACCAGTCACCAGTCACCCAGTCACCAGTCACCAGTCACCCAGTCACCAGTCACCCAGTCACCAGTCACCCAGTCACCAGTCACCAGTCAACTAGTCTCCAGTCAATAATTTTATTATTTTCTGGAAAGACTTAGTTTCTGACATATTTCACCGGACAAAATAGTCACGTATACTAACTTCCGGTCATTATGTCTAATTATTAAAAAATTTTTTCACTGGGCAAAGTATCAGTAATATTTCTGATACTTATACCCGGTCATATTATTATATTATTTCTGATTTTTCACCAGGCAAACTTTTAC
Organism: Anodontia alba; assembly: GCA_964016985.1. NCBI lineage: Eukaryota > Metazoa > Mollusca > Bivalvia > Lucinida > Lucinidae > Anodontia > Anodontia alba. The sequence continues at coordinate 5,211,675 of OZ024824.1, forward strand.
AGAAAGTGTCTGGTCAATTTTTGCCTTATAATTAATTATCTTCGGGAAAAAGTTTCGAATACTTGTGCCCGCTCAGTTTTCATATATAATCTCCCTTTTTCATCGGACTAGAGTTACGAATACTACTATCCGATCAATTTGTCAAATTTCTTGTAACTTTACCGGGCAACAGTTACGAATATTAGTGTCCGGTCATTGTGTCGGGTAACTAGTGTCAAAATAATGATTACTAATTCCCGAACAATCTATTATCGTTCATAGAGCTCCATTCACGTTTAAGTCAATGGATATAGGTTATTAAGTGAAATACATAATAACTTTTTATACAAAAAATTCTGTACAGTCTTTCCCAAATCAGACTAGAATTTTTAATATTCCATTGACTTATTATAGGTGTGTAATTCCATTAATATTTTAAATTAACTTATGTTTTATCTCTTTTATCCGCTAGAAAGAGTTAAACTTCCGACTATAACAAAATTCTTACCGGGCAGCAGTTCGTAGACTAGTGCCAGGTCATTCAAATGATGTTTTATCTCTTTAATTCGCTAGACAGCGTTTAAATTCCGGCTCTAACGAAAATTTCATCGGGAGGCACTTCGTAGAGTAGTGCCAGGTCATTCTAACGAAATTCCACCGGGCAGTAGTTTCGTAGACTTTGTGTCGGATTACTAGTGTGTTCCAGGCTCAACATATATTCATATATAACCACTATAGACATGTATAGTCTTGGATTATAGGTTATTGAATGACAGCGATGGGTTCTAATACCTAGTAGCCATTTATATTGTTGAATTCTCTCCAGTTACTTTTGAACTTGACTTAAATTCTATATATATATTTATTATTGAAAATGAATTAAGAATTATCGGTTACGATCAAATTCGCAATTCATTCACTAAGTGTAGAAGATACTTCCAGCTATAATTATATCTCGTTTGTTCGCTACAAAGAGATTAACTTCTTACATATTCACCTTATTCGGCTCTAGGGCAAAGGTGAACTATAAAACTATCGTTATTTATAAGAAGAAAAATATACACGAAATATAAAAATTTTTCTTCTTTCCTCCCCTGTTTTTCTTCTACATGCTCCGATATGTAATCAGCATGTAATCTAAGGAGTAAATTGACAAGAAAGTAGCAATCGATCTTTTCTACTTTCTATTAATTTTTCATTCTTAAGGTATCGGAAATTTACACCAACCAGATAAATAAATTAACAGTTTATTTATTTATTCACTACCTCTCTAGATTACTACGATTTAAAATTCTAGTTGAGGTACATATTTTCCTTTTGCTTTTTCTACATGGAAAATAGTTGATCCGATAAGCTATTATTCTATTTTATACTATCTTTTGATTGATTATATAAGAGTCTAGGTCAGTCGTGCTCTGTCTAAACTCTGCTATAAAATAATAAATAAGAAAAAAATCTTATATTTAGGCATAGATATAATTCGATACGTTCTTTACTTTGCCTGTTTTATTTTTTCTTCTGGATCATTTAAGACTACGATAGCAATATACCAGATATTTTTGCCTCAGTAAGAATCTATTACGCTGAAGATTCTTCATATTGGAATAATAATTTTATTATGATTATAATTCTAGACCCAATTAATCCTCGTATATTATAGGTCTACTTTATCTTATTGAGGAATAGTTTTGCTTCGACTAGCTCTATACCTCTAATATTTTATTTATAACTAGAGTCCATGTCAATCAAAATTTTCTTGCACTTTGGTATTGACAATGGATACATATTTAGTAAAGGCATTAAATATTGCCTAAATTAGATTTTATATACAATACTTTCCTTTTGATATTTTGTTTTATTGACTTTGTAACTATTCAGAAACTGCCAAAGTCAATCATTTCCTTCCTCTAAACTTACCGAAGCTCTAGATTATGTTGATATATATTTTTGATATATGCTTAGAGGTTAATTAACGAGAGTTTACCTCATAATAGCAGATATTATTATAATTATATTAATCAATCTATAGTCTAGGCTTAGACAAAAGGGAAAACATCCTTAATTACGAGCCGGTAAAGAATTAAGACACTCTTAATTATCTCTTTACCCCTCCTTTATGTTTACATTCGTTAAAGGGATCATAGTAATTCTCGCTAAGAGTTCAAGTTCAGTTTGCGAATAATGCAAAGATTAATATCTTGATTTCCAGTCCGCATCAAAAATGGTCTATATATATAGATAAATATCTTTTCCGAAACTGGATATTTATTTATTTTTCCACACAATAAGTCATTTCAAGATGTCGATGATTTTGAAATGCACTGCTTCAATTTATAATATAAAATATGTTTATTTTAACTTCACAACTTAGTAAGTGCTGCACCTACATTCCTGGTCAGATCTTACTTTTGTGATACGTTTTTGAACATACTGAAAGTTTTCTCCGATTATACATTCGGTAAATAAACTTTCGAGTAGTATTTATGCTTTTAAACATTCAGATTATTTGATAATTGTTGGAGATAATATATTATTCCGATATTTATATATCTATCTTCATTATTTATCTTTCTCATCTTACTTTTAAATTAGATTGACCTTCTCGCTACGTTCCAGGTTTAAATCTAGCTAACATTGTGGAACAGTCACTTTTTTTTATTTCCTAAACAATATTTTAACTTTTTTCTCAGTATTCAGAGCATAACGACTTCATGAATACTTGAAAATAATTCAATTCTACGCTTGTTTAACTAAGCCTAAAACAAGCCCTAGTTTTTTAGAATGGATATTATCCTTCGATTCAGTTCATGGAGATACATCCTTTTAGATCCCATTATCTCTATTTCAATCATTCAAAATTCTAATGACTAAGTACTCCTTTTCTACGTACGAATACAGAATATCGAGTCACTGTTGCTGCATATTGGTTAAAGATTAAACAAATTTTATCTTAAACCTATATGACGTTAAATTAATTATTATCTCTTTCATATACATGTTTTTACCCTTCCGTCAGGGATCGCGGTAATAATATTATTACTCTCTATGGTTTACACATAGATCTCGAGAGTATATATATGTATTTTCTTCCTGAACTCATTTGCGAGTACGTAATTTGATATTTCAGGAATTACCAATTATGCAGACATAGATTTTATTCTATTAATATTCAATTCTAAAAATTTGATTGAATGTTTATCTATAAAATTTCTGGGCAGTAATTTTATAGAGAGTTATATGTTTAATAATTCCTTGCTTAAATAATAGTTACGCTTAACCTATGATTTATAGCGGGAATTTTGTTCAGTAGTATAATTTTTATTTAGTATTAATATATTTCTTACTATTCTTAAATATGCGTATAGAATAGTAGTACTATCTCTTAACTTTTAAATTAAGTGTTTTTTGAGATTAATAATCAGTATTATTGTATAATCTTTCTTCAGAGATTATCACACTATTACTTTTTCTCTGAGTCCTTCTCTTTTTATGAACATTTTGATTCGTATCAAAGTGGATTTTTAACATTTCTTGATTTCCATGATTATTTACTCAGGAGTACTTTTCATGGCAATCTTCTGGTATAGAAAGATTCTATCCAGCTTATTTATTATTGCTTAATCTTATCAATACGGTAAGATTTAGCCAAACTATGACCGTCATACAGTTTGCTGCGATCAACCTTATTCTTATCTCTTTTATTGTCTGTCAAACTCTTTAGTTATGATGTTGACAGTTTATTCTTTACTTTTTTGTCAGGACATCAAACGCTTTTATATGTCTATGACAAAACTAATTATCAATGGTTTAAGTTGTTTTTTCTTCCCAGCAGTTATATGCAAACTCTGTATTATTTTATTGCTTGACTAAAAATTCGTTATACAATTAGTCTAGCAATAGTTTTAACCATTATGTTTGTCTATACCTTTTTTTCTTCTGATGGATAACTTAGTTATAGTTAAGTTAACTCCATCTACTTTTATTATCTCCCCTTCTTTAATTTGATCAAGGGAAATAATTACACATTATGGTTATTTTAAGTCTGTGTCTGTTCATCGGAAACTGTCCTGTCGCTCCAATTAACAGAATTTAATTAGTTTATAATTCTAATAGCTTAGACTATTACAATTACATAGCTTCACATATCTAGAATTTTATCCAAAATATCTACATATGTCAGTTATCTATAGGAAACTCCACCGAGTAGACTTTTCCTTATTATTCAAGATCCTACATAGACTACTTACAGTGTATGGTCTTGGCTTTTTGTTTTACAAATTTTGTTTTCAAAATATTTCTATATTCCTAGCTTACTTTGCGATGGAATATTTATGTTATGTCTCAATGACTCCCTTTTCTTTTTGAAGCCAATTGTTGTTTCCCAAAAAGAAAAAAAGAGGGGGGGGGGCCGATGTTAGGTCTCTGAGACTTAAGAACTGGCTTCCTCTAGAGTCTACTAATATATATAAGGTTGTTAGATCATAACACCTTAAAGCTATTTTGTGAATCTAGACCATTCTTTCTATTAAATATAGAATTAGAATGTATCTGATTCCTTTGAGTTTCCTGAGTCTTAACCAGAAGTGGTGAGATATTATTGGTGTTAGAATTAGGAGAGCACCTCCCTCCTATTCTGCAAATTCTAGCACATTATCTATAGGTTAATGTATTATGAAGTTAAAATGAAGTTTTTTAAAAGTAAAACATATTTTAACGAGTAATACTTAACCTATAGATAATCAATTATCTCCCTCCGCCCACCCTCGCTTATCTCTCCTAATTGTGTCTATTGTTTTACACATAAAAGAAACTGACACGTGGTCAATTGAGCGGGAAGAGTTACGTCACACAGGTAACTGCCTAAGGGACCTTCTGGTTTAAGACTTTAATTAACGACTGAAAGGTCGTTTTTTCTGTGGAAGGTGTGAAAACAGAATAGAATAGCACATTATCTATAGGTTAAGTATTACTCGTTAAAATATGTTTTACTTTTAAAAAACTTCATTTTTATGGAAAAATAAGAAAAATTATCCCAGAACTATCATCAAAAACTCCTTAACCCTTGTCCTGCTGAACCCAGATATCCCCTTTCTTTGCAAACAGTGTAGATCCAGATCAGTTGGCTTCTTCAGGATCTGCACTGTTTGCCATTAAGTACATGAATGTATATCAACAACCTGGATCAAGTAATCTGATTGGCTGAAAATTAGAAATGGGCATGGCATCTTAATTTATTCAGCAGGACAAGGGTTAACAAGTTCTATGCTTCCACCCTTCACTTGCAATATGGATATCCCTAGGATAACATTGACGTAAACTGTTTTTGTTCATTACTTTGTTTTATTGATCAAACCTTTAATTCTTTACATTATAGTACACTATAGTATCCAGAAAAAGTTGAAAAGAAGTTCAGATTTACTTCAGCTTTAATTTTCAAATTTGATTTGAATTTTAGCCCAGAAAACTAAGCAAAAAATCAAGCAAACATTCTGTACTTGGTGTAAGTTTATATGTATCATTACAAATGTGATGTCCCTTCAGAAAAGAAAACATTTCCTATAGCCCATAGCTCCAGATCAGGTGCTTTTTTTTTCCTCCAGAAAGTGTTGATACAGTAAATGTCCTAAAATTTCATACACCAAAGAGGTTGATTAATAGCCAAATGCAAACTGTGCAGACCCAGGTCACACTGCCACTGAATGAGCAGTCTAATCAGGGTCTACACTGTTTGCCATTCCATTAAGTATTTTAAGAAATAACTATATAAAAAGCAAACTTAAGGCCAAAAAAATATGAAATAAAGTGCTAAAAATTTTAAGACATTTACCTTATTTCCTTATTTCTCCATGAAAATGTATGTTTTGGTAGTTATTTAAGGCACCTCATCAAGGTGCTTCTAATGAATACCTTTAGCATGTTTTCTTGAATAAATATTTGGCCTCGGTGGCTCATTTGGATGCGCCGTCCGACTGGAGACCAGGAGGTCGCGGGTTCAACCCCCACCGAGGTCTGCAACATTCTTTCGTGGAGATTGATCATGAAATATTTTCTACAGTCATTCTTTCCCTTTCGCTGATTCAAGAAGGGCAGTTGTCAGTTTCTGGCGAAAGAATTTGCACAATACTGGTTAAACGCTTAGAGGACTAAGCCAGCCCAGTAAATGTGTGGTTAGGTAAATTGACCACGCTCGACATGACCCCATTGGGTTGACTGGGCCATAAAATCTCAACACAAACAAAATCATGGATAAATAAGAAAAATATTCATCTTGATACTCCTATTATCTGGAGCTATGTCTATATCTCATGGGCAAATACACTAGTACTGCCTAGTCATCTTCAGTGATTTTAACCCTTACAACGCTGCATTTTTTGTGTACTGCACCCAGCTACTGATTTTTTGTTGTTTTTTTTTTGTTTGTTTTAGCGATAAAACCCTGATGGGTACCCATGTTCAGCTGTAGATTATGCATTTATTACCCAATAAAATGCATAAAACCTTTTGAAAATGTGTTGCAGATTGATTTTCCAATAAGAAGAAATTAATTTTGTCCACATTGGCCTTGAAATCCTATGAAAAACATCAGCTTTCAAATCGATCATGCTGTTGAAAAACAAGACTGAATTTTGTCTACCCAAACCTATTTCTTATTTGGTAATATCTATTGTAATATGATATAATTGCAAAGTAAATCTAAATTAAAATCTTTTCTTTCCATAAACAACTCTTTTTTTTTTGCTTAAAAACTTCTAGAAACATTAGTAGAGCCCATTTATATGAGTCAACATTACCAAATGGGTGACCATTTGTAATACTAATTCTCCATTACAAAGGTCACCAGATTTTCTCTTATTTCTTTTTCTGTCCCAAAATACCTTATTTTACAGCTTTATTCCACAAATATAAATAAGAGCACACTACTATGAAGTGTCACAAATACACTTCCAGTTGTAACTAACCACCATTTTGTATCTCAGCAGCTCTGTGGGTTAAACTAAAATACACAACAAAAAACTAGAATCTTTGTTTACCATCCTAGATATAAACTTTTGAAAAACAAAAAAATCTTTGTTTTCTTGTGTTGTAAGGATTGATCTCCACATTGATTTTTTGTCTCTCTGTCTTCACAGTAGGTTTACCGTATTTACCCTAATTATTTGAACACCTTTACTTCTCACCAGACTTGTTCTAAAATTTGAACAAGTGCACCGCATTCTGCGGCATCTCATCTGGGTCTACACTGTTTGCTCAGGCCTGACTGTCCAAATACATATGGTAGATACGGTACTCATTATTCTATGCTCCTTAATTAGCAGTTCTCTAATGGAAAAATGTAAATTTCTTTATTTCTCAAGGTCTTTCTTAAATGAAAATAAAAATGCGAAGTCTTATCTGGACCTTCTCTGATGGTATAGTCTCTAATATCCAAGAATGTGATAGCAAAGGCCCTGATCAGACTTAGCAGTAGAAAGAAGATTGAATTATGTCCCCAGCTTACGCAGAGGGGGACATATTGTTTTTGGTGCAGATCCTGTTGGTGTCGGTGTTATCATTGACATCACACTTTCTCGTCTGTATAAGATCTTGTGAACAAGTGGTTGGATACTTACCAAATTTGCATGGATATATAACTGGGACATAGAGAACTGATTACATTTTGGTAACCTTGACCTAATTTTCAAGGCCACAGCAGTAGAAAAACTGAAAATTCATGGTGGGGGGGACATCTGATTTCTCTGAAAACACTGTTACTTAGTTAAAATTTGTTTAGGGGAATGGATACATTTTCAAGGGAGGTAACTCTGGCATAATTGTTTTGCCTTCCTTCTGAAAAGAAGTCTACTCAAAAAGGAAAGAATTTGTTCCACTTTAGAGTAAGAAATCTTCGGGTGGCCAAGTGGTTAGCGTTCCTGACCGGATCACAAAGTCCTAGGTTCAAATCAAACTGGAGACAGAATTCAACTCCTGAATGTATGGCACTTCATTGCACAGAGCCTTTCATTATTACCCTTCCATCATCTCCATATGACTTAAATGATGTTGAATGGGTCGTAAAAGACCTGATCATGACATTTTTTCCTCATAGTAGTAATACATTATTGGCATGTTAGTTATACTAGTGAAATAATAGTAGACAAGAACTGATAATGTAACCATGAAGTCACTTGGGATCTGTAAACAGTCAGTTTCATTGCACAAAGAATGCTTGAGCATCTTGAATGACCTTGATTCCCAAACTGGAATTTTTGATTGCTCAACTAGACTTCTTATTAACTTTGGTGCCTATAGGGAAAGCTTTTCTTTGTGACCTTTGTTTGGTAACTTCATTCATTTTTTTTTTTTTTAATTTAGAAAGGAAATTTGCATTGAATGTCTCTGCTCGGATTGAAAAGTTTGTTTGAAATATCAGGGCCCAGTTGTTCAAAACTAACGACATCGTTAGTTAACGATTCGTTAAAATTTACATCGAGTGGTACTCAAATATGCTGAAAATTTTTGCTGAAAAAATGTGGGTAGCTTTTGCAGTGCAAAAGCTACTCACATTTTTTCAGCAAAAAAATATCAGAATATTATATATTGACTCCACTAAAACAGTTAACGAAATGACCCTTAACAAGCTCGTTTAGCTAACGACGCTTTGAACAACTGGGCCCAGATTATTTGAATTATTGAAAAGTGTAAATTCAGTAGCAGTTTTGCAATAAATAATAGGGTAACACAGAGGCATGAAACTTATTAAAACAAGCCCAATAAATTTAAAAGATTGACATTTGAAGTAGTAAAATTTGACTAATAAAAAATGTGTCTTGTAGAAGTTGTGATTAACCTCTTGGATATATATGATGATATATTACATAGTTGTATATATTATATTGAATAAAATCATTAGCTTGCATGGATTATGTATATGTAAAAATATAATGAATAGTTATATATAGTTACAAGGCACTTTACTAATAAAATGTACCTTGTTCCTCCTCCTTTTCGACTGACCTCTGTTATTTGTGATATTTTGCGAATAAGCTCTTCAAGCTGTATTTAACGGTTAACCTTTAAAGTGCTGATTTTTTTATGTGCACCCAGCTACTGATTTTTCAGCTGCAGATTATGCATTAATTACCAAATGAAAAAACAACAGAAAACCTTTTAAAATGTTTTGCACATTGATTTTTGTACAAATTTGGTGGCATTACCAGGGAAACCCTACCAAAAACATTGGCAATGCAGAAGATGCTTGTCAACACATGAGGCTTAATTATATCTACCCAAACTGAATTCTCAGTAAAATCTGTTGTAAACTCATATAATTATTACATAAATTTAAATTAAAATATCTTTTCTACCCATAACTCCTTTCTTAACCCAAAACTTCTTGCAACATCATAGAATCATAGGATCAAATTTATATGAGTCCGATACGGAATCAACAGCCTTTTGCCTTACAAATTCTCCTTTATAAAAGGTAATCAGAATTTTTCCTGCATCTTTTTCTGTCTTCTTTCACAGCTCTGTTTCACCAGTAAACACAGGTATGGTGAGATAGTATGATATTTTTTTTTTTTTGGAAGTAAAAAGAAACTATGGTAAATGTCTAAATAAATTCCTCAGATCTCCCTATGTAGCAAGATATTATTATATGGTCCACATCAAGCAAAAATGTGACTTCAAACATACACAAACTGCGCAGATTCCGATCACCCTGTACATGCGCAAAGTATCATCAGGGCCTTTGCTCTCTTTTCATACATTCTGTAGTATCCAATGATTCTGTTAGTGGACAGTGAAGGCCCTGATCAGACTGTGCAGATGCGCAGTCTGATCTGGCCTTCACTGTCCGCATATGCCTGAAGACATATTTTCGCATGGTGCGGTCCATATTTTATCACCCTGTTAAAACTTGTTTGTCAGGGTGGTGGCGAGACCATGTCTCAGTTGAGACGTATTGCTAAACCCATGTCTCGTCCGAAACAACGTGTAACCGTGGAGATGTTACTGTATAGTGCTACCCCATTGCCTGGTTTTTCTTCCAGTAGAGTGAGTAGATGATGGTTATTAAGCCCTTGTGGTTCATGGGGCAGTGGGACTTTGTGCCTTCTTGTCATATGTTGCAGTCCTAATTTGTATGTGCTAGAGCTAAGAATGTGTTGAACGTAATGTTTGAAATTCTTGACTAATTAAAACTTGAAAGAAATTGGCATGGCAAGTTTTGTTTAAATTGTCTTGTGCATTCATATTTCTTGTTAACCCTTTAAGTGTGAAGCAAAATTTAAGCGGATAACATTATTTTTATTTTTATTTTTTTTCCTTTTTAGAGAAAATTAAACTTGACATTTCATGCAAATCATCTGCTAGACATCAGTTTGACATGAAATGTTAAGCCTCTTATTTTCTCTGAAAAATAAAATATCAGTTATAAAAAAAAAACCTTCAAAATATTGTCTGCTGCAGTTATGATCAGCACTTTAACTAAACTGATTTTAGATAACAGATAGTTAAACATTGGGTATCAAGTAAATATTTTTCTTATTTTTCCACAAAAACATATGTTGTAGGTACTCATTAGAAACACCTCAGCAAGGCGCTTCTAATGAGTACCCAGAAAATATGTTTTCATGGAGAAATAAGAAAAAAATATAAATAATTTTGGATTGAAAAAAGCATCTTATCAAGAGCTATGGTGAAAGTAACATTGCTTTGCTTTGCAGCCTAAAATTATGAAGTAGCTAAATTAACAGTTTGCTTTGAGGCATAATAATGGCTTAACACCTAGCATGCTGGGTAATAATATTAGCATACGACATTTTGAAATGTTTTTTCTAATTTTCCCAGAAAATAGACTTTGACTTTCCATGCAAATTGTCTCCTTTGTCCGAGCGTTTTCTGGGACAATTAGAGTACCATCATTTTGTTGTCTGTTGAATTTGCTCAGAGTAGTAAATAAAGATTGAATAGTTTGTTGTCTGTGTCATGACATCTCTGACTTTGTTTGAGTACAGCATGCTTGCTTCTTGACTCCCAAAATTTAATTTCTGTGAAAGTAACATAACTACTGTACTTTATTACTGTTATTTGCAATATAATAATACACAGTGATTATGAAAATATTTTACTATTTCTAGGCCCATTTGTTCAAAGCATCGTTAGCTTAACAAGCTCGTTAAGTGTCATTTCGTTAACTGTTTTAGCAGATTCAATATACAGTATTCTGATATTTTTTGCTGAAAAAATGTGAGTAGCTACTCACATTTTTTCAGCAAAAAATTTCAGCATATTTGCGTATCACTTGATGTAAATTTTAACGAATCGTTAACTAACAATGTCGTTAGCTTTGAACAACCGGGCCCTGATTTTTATCCCGTTTTAAGTGTGATAGATTTTGTATATATTTGAAATATAAATCATTATCTATTTTCTTTTTATTTCTTAAGAAAATAATTATTTTCAAAAAAAAACATTCACCACACAAGTACATATTGACATCTGCTGTGATCACAGAATAATGTGAAAGGGGATCATTTGGAAATACAGAATAAAAATCTTCCAATTTTTAATTTACATAATGCTTTGTGATACTCAAGATGATCATCATGCAAGATCTTGAGCTTTAACCCTTATCTTGCCTTTCGCGACAATAGTCGCGTTGGGGGGGTCTGCCAGCTCAAAAGCCCGTCATACTTACAATATACCACATGCAACCATTCAGAGCAAGTGTTCTCATACAGGAGTGAACCTACTTTCATACAAACACGCCACTTTTCATTAGATAGTCAGGTGCTGGATTTTACCCACACGAAAAAAGACCGAGAATACCAAATTTCAAGCTGCCATTAATTTCAGCACTCACTTCAACAGATTGATCAGGCTTTTCTGGAAAAAAAGCCCATAACACCTGAATCATTTCCAGTGAGGAATAAGTAGGAATAACAGTAGAACCTATGTATGTCACTCGTTTCATTCACAATAGTACACAGTAGGCGCTGGGCTCTTGTAATTATTATTATTATTATTTTTTTTTTTTAAGTGTCTTAAACGGTTCCCGGTTTACACATGACTGTCACGTGACTTTCTAGTCACGTGACCATTCTTTCTCCGGTAAAATGGCCACCTAGGATCGGCAAATTATACGTGAAAATTTCATGAAAATCGAGGTAAAATTCAGGGGGTAATGACTTCTCAAGTAGAGGTACCCCCTCTTACAGGCCTGATTCATTTTAATTCCGGCAAGAGAAGGGTTAACAGAAAGCCGGACAAAAAATTAAAACCCTAAAAGTTAGCCCGAATTTGACGTTTTGGGGTTGTATTCGACACAAAAAATGCAAAACCACATTTTATATTTTTTTCTAGTTAACCCTTATCTTGCCTTTCGCGACAATAGTCGCGTGGGGGGGGGTCTGCCAGCTCAAAAGCCCGTCATACTTACAATATACCACATGCAACCATTCAGAGCAAGTGTTCTCATACAGGAGTGAACCTACTTTCATACAAACACGCCACTTTTCATTAGATAGTCAGGTGCTGGATTTTACCCACACTAAAAAAGACCGAGAATACCAAATTTCAAGCTGCCATTAATTTCAGCACTCACTTCAACAGATTGATCAGGCTTTTCTGGAAAAAAAGCCCATAACACCTGAATCATTTCCAGTGAGGAATAAGTAGGAATAACAGTAGAACCTATGTATGTCACTCGTTTCATTCACAATAGTACACAGTAGGCGCTGGGCTCTTGTAATTATTATTATTATTATTTTTTTTTTTAAGTGTCTTAAACGGTCCCCGGTTTACACATGACTGTCACGTGACTTTCTAGTCACGTGACCATTCTTTCTCCGGTAAAATGGCCACCTAGGATCGGCAAATTATACGTGAAAATTTCATGAAAATCGAGGTAAAATTCAGGGGGTAATGACTTCTCAAGTAGAGGTAACCCCTCTTACAGGCCTGATTCATTTTAATTCCGGCAAGAGAAGGGTTAACCCTGGTCCTGCTGGTCCCAGATATGCCCTGCCTATTCTAACAGTGTAGAAAGATCAGCTGGCTTGAACTGGATCTGCACTGTTTGTCATACAGTATGTGAATTTGTATCAAGTAATCTGATTGGCTGACAATTAGAAGTGGACATAGCATGTTAATTTGTTAGCATGACAAGGGTTAAATTTAAAGTGAGTTTTACTTGTGAACTCAGCAGAAAAAAAAACAACAAAAAAAAAAACAGAACATGACTGTTTCATATTCTTAATTCCTGATTAAAAAAAGAAAGGAAAAGTCCCAATTAACAAGCCAGTCAATTGTTTCAACACTTCTCATAAAGATAATTTTGTATAGATTCATATGATTAACAAAGAACAGTTATGAGAAAAAAAAAATCTCCAAAATTATTGCATTTTCCCAGCGGGCACCTGACAAATATACAATGTTGCATCAATGTTGATGCAAGGTTGCATACACATTGATGGGACAGTGTCTCAATGTCGCATGCCCACTGGGATATTTATTTTGAGTCTAACACTTCACACTAAATATGCATTGTAATTTGGATTACTTTTTGTTGATTTTTTACATGTATGTAATTTAAACTGAGTAGCTCACATTTTAATGTGCCTTTGAATATTTTAGAGCAAAACTGGAGTAAGTTCTTGCCTACCAGTGTCATTTTCTAAAGTCGAATGCTTACATACACTATTTTTCCGAGAGTCATTTACATGTATTTAGTATACTTGAGCCAGGGCCTACAAGATTGCATTTATGTCTCAGCAAAGACTCAGATTGCCTGCACATCTGTGCAGGCTGATCAGATTATTTGCTCTTCACCTGAAGATGCTTTACATCTTTGGTTACCCACATAGTGCCTTACAAAGATTGAGCATTTACACAGTCAGATGTGAATCTTTTGCTGGGCACACATTCAGTCTTGCAGGAAATGCTCTTTGCAATTACTTCTGATAAGCATCTTACTGAAAGTCAATGTACTGGTACAGTTTTAAGAACACAGTTAATATGTTGTTTTACTTTCTCAATTTTGTTTTCATCTTTTTAATCAAAGAGTTGGAGTTTGATGCGTTGTTGTTAAATTTGTTTGTCTGATTTCTTATTTTCCTCAAAAACAAAATGGGTGCCATTAACATCTTTACAGTCATTGTACATTTTCATAATATTCTTTGTTGTTACAATTTATAAAAGTGTGTAACAAGTGACAGTGAAAAATAAATAAATACCATACCTTAATTTTTGGACATCTGAACTGCTTACTCTACTAGTCCTAAGATTTAAACTAGTCCAGTTTACTGACTCTTGATATGTTAAAAAAAATTGCTAGATGAGTTGCTGCAAACAGTGTAGACCCTATTCCGGGTCTGCAATCTTTGCTCAGCCATCTCTCCAAATACTTAGTACAGTAAATGAATAAGTAAATAAATAAATACAAATTTTATGGTTACATTTGGATTTGTCAGTGTAGTTTTTGTAGTTTCATAAAAAAAAAAAATGTTTGGAAGACTCTCTCAAGCTATAAGCATACTTTCAGTAAAAACTAAAAAAAAAAAAAAAAAAAAATGGAAAATGATAGTTTTTGTCTCTAGATTGAAAATGTGACTGAAAATGGGTTCTTGTCTAAATACCAAGGAATATTCCTGATTGAAGCCATTCAATGGGCAGATCCACATGCTGTTTGAACATTGTTTTTGCTTAAAATTCTTCAAAACAGTCTGTTACATCAAATAACATTGGTGCCTTGGAATAAGCATTTTGTCTAAACTTTTGTCAACAACAACATAATTCTTGTTTTAGCAAAATAACGTAATTGTGTACTAGTAAGTAGCAATTATTAAGATGTTTTAGACTTTTCAGTGAAACTTTTAAATGAAATAATACAAAAAATGCAAGATCAATGATTGCTTGTTAGTTTCCTTGCATTTATGTTTGCTGGGTCCCTCAGAAGATATTTTATCACTCGGCTTGCATTTTCATGTTCAGACAACTTCCTGGAGATCTGACAAATGTTATTGCATGAAAAAAAAACAACATGTGTGCTCCCTCTAGATCTGTTTGTTAACCCTTGCCATGCTGAATAAATTAAGCTGCTACTCCCACTTCTAATTTTAGGCCAATCAGATGACTTGATCAAGGTTGTTGATACAAATTCTCATACTTAATCACAAACAGTGCAGATCCAGATCAGTTGGCTTCTTCAGAAGCCAACTGATCTGGATCTACACTGTTTGCAAAAGCATGGCATATCCGGGTTTGTTAATTTGGTACAATCGTGTCACCATTTACTTGATACACACTCTTACTTTAATTGTACATGTCTGTTCTTATTTTGGTACAATGTTCCATTGCACATAGCCCTATGTAATGCAAGTGTCAAGATTTTGTAATCTTGTACTGTGTAATATCACAGTGCTGCCTAATGTCATAATGCTGCTTATCTTAGTTGCATACCATTACTAGTGATTAGTACAAACCATTTTCATCTTTTACACAGGGCCAGTGACAAAAAAAAAAAAAAAAATATAGACGTTCATGGCCTTTCAAGGTCACTTAAAAATTAATCTCAGTAAAACTTTTATAGACTGCCTCATGAACAAGACGACCAGGTGTTATCAGATTAAGTAAAGATTTGGAAAAGAAGAGAATAACAATGTCTACATTAAACTTGCATCGCTTACACCAATTGGCCGCCCCTGCTCGGTCCCTAGAGCCAAACCGCAGATTCCACCTCAATACCAACCGTCAGATTGTGCAGTTGTGAATCAAGAGTCTTCTGGTGCAATCTCCAGTCTGCTACTCTGACAGAGCAAAACGGACGAGAAGTAAACAAATATGGCGGACAATGATGCGAAAACGAAAGTACAACAACGAACACTATTAAAATTCTATGTGAATAAAAGGCTGTATGGCCGCTTGAAGTTTAACATCAGATTTAATATCTAATCTAGTAAAAGATAAACATTAATTATTCGCTGCTAAACATTGTTATTAACTTCGATTTCAGTGAAATATTTTGACTTTTTGCAGCAATCAGCAGATGAAAAAATGAACTGATATTTGGCATTTTATTTGAATAAATTTTTGAGACAGTGTGAAGTCCAATTTTAAGGAGTAATCTCAAAAAAAAAAAAATTAGTGGCTAATTTAATACTGCAACTCTTAATGATTTTAATAGGCCTGTCGCTAAAATGAGACCAAAGGTGGTACCACTCACTAATGTTTTTATTGCTCCTGACCCTATGCAAGACAGATCAAAAGCATGTCATAAAAAGGTGATTATGACATCCTAGCAAGGGGTGATAAGGAGGCCTTCTGATGGGTAATAAGTAATTTGGAGGGATATTACCTACTAATCAGAGAATAAACCAGTACTAAATTCCTCCATTGGGCCTCTATCTGTCTATCATTTTTTGACAGTATACTAGGTTTTATTGTACCCAGTCTCTTATCAGTGATAAGACTAATGACCTAGACTCATCTTATTTTTGTGTCTTTAAAGCACCAGTTACAACTGCAGCAGATGACTTTTAATTGTTCATAGAAAACAAGTCTTAACACGTCCTGCTAAACCCAGATATGTCCTGCCTTTGCAAACAGTGTAGATCCAGATCAGTTGGCTTCTGAAGAAGCCAACTAATCTGGATCTGCACTGTTTGTCATCCAGTATGTGAATTCATATCAACAATCTGGATCAAGCAATCTGATTGGCTGACAATTAGAAGTGGGTGTGGCATCTTAATTTATTCAGCAGGACAAGGGTTAACATTTCATGAAATGTCTGGACTAATTTTCTTTGAAAAATAATAATAATAAAAATATAAATAAAAAATATTGTCTGCAGCAGTGGTGATTGGCACTTTAAGAGTTAAGTTATTTGATGTCAATATCTTGATTGTCTTTCTAAACAGTGGCAGAAGTCAGACCAAGACCTAAAAGAGGTATTCAAAGCACTGTCTTGGGTATTAGTACATGTACTTGGGAAGGAAAAACTGAATACATAAAATACATGTATTGCACCATTGTTACTTATGATTATGATAGTTTATGAAATACTGTGTTTTGTTTGCATTCACATTTTTTTTTTCTGTTTGAGCATGCATGCCCCAACTTCTATCATGGTCAGTTATATTTGTGTGCACTGGTAATTATTCACTTCACATGGAGAAGTTTTGGTTGCACTTGTCAGTCAATCGGTTTATGAATTAGGGAAAATATATTATGAAGCAGTGAAAATATATTAACCCTGGTCCTGCTGAACCCGGATATGTCCTGCCTTTGCAAACAGTGTAGATCCAGATCAGTTGGCTTCTTCAGAAGCCAACTGATCTGGATCTGCACTGTTTGCCATTAAGTATGTGAATTATATCAACAATCTGGATCAAGTAATCTGATTGGCTGAAAATTAGAAATGGGCATGGCATCTTAATTTATTCAGCAGGACAAGGGTTAAACTGTTCAGTTTGTCATAGCTCTGGCCTTGAGCTTCATGGTAAGGAGTTGAGTGTTGCATCCGTCATATGGCTCATATCATGTAAATAAAAGTGCCTCTGAACTTGCACAAAATGCACAGATTCAAATAATCATGCGCATGCGCAAAGTATCATTCAAGCCTTTGCTCTCAGTTCATATATTCTGTAGTATCCAATGGTTCTGTTATTAGACAGTGAATGCCCTGGTCAGACTGGGGATTGTGAAGCTGATCTGGATCTTCACTGTCCACATATGCCCCAAGGTAGGTTCTTGCATGGCACAGCCCATATAACCTTTTTTGGGAATAAAGTTCTATTAACCAGAGTCCTGCTGAACCTGGATATGTCCTGCCTTTGCAAACAGTGTAGATCCAGATCATTTGGCTTCTGAAGAAGCCAACTGATCTGGATCTGCACTGTTTGCCTTTAAGAAAGTGAATTTATGTCAATGATCTGAATCAAATAATCTGATTGGCTGAAAATTTGAAATAGGCATGGCATCTTAATTTATTCAGCAGGACAAAGGTTAAATGATTGCTCTTCATAACACAAAATAGAGTTATACAGACAGTATATGTACATATTTGTACATAAGTTCAAATGTGACCTTCACGGTAGGGAGCTTGACTTCGGCACGACACATTCAGGAGAGCAGCAACTGGAATTGAGCTGTTTTTTAATGTATACATATATTATATCCCTCTTTGACTAATTGTTTTAAATGATGAATAAGATGGCCAATGAATTAATGAAAGTTGAGAAACATGCCATGAATCCTTTCATACGACAGGTGTTCAAGCAGGCCTTAGTGTCTGGGTTGGATGCCCATCTGACTGGTGATCAGGAGGTTTCGGGTTTGACCCCCACTGGGTCAACAGCATTCTTTTGTGGAGATTTGATCATAAAATATTTTCTATGGTCATTCTCTCTCTTCTGCTGATTCAAGAAAGGCAGTTGTCAGTTTCTGGCGAAAGAACATGCACAATACTGGTTAACCGCTTAGAGGACTAAGCCTGCCCAGTAAAAGTGTCGTTAGGTAAAATGACCATGCTCAACATGACCCCATTGGGTTGTCTGTGCCATAAAATCTCAATACAAATAAACAAACAGGTGTTCAAAAACAAACTATAGCTCTAGGTAAGAAGATGTATCAGGAAAATAGTTTTCTTATTTCTCCAAGAAAACGTGTTTTGGATACTTACTAGGAGTGCCTCCATTAGGCACTTCTAATGAGTACCACAGCGTATGTTTTCATGGATAAATAAGAAAAATATCAATATTTTTTTGGTTGAATAAAAAAGTGCTTTATCTGGAGCTATGATACAGAGTTTGATTATAATGTAGTTTTATCATTTTGTAGCAGAATCCATGGTCATCTATTATGACCCAGTTTTATAAACCAGGAAGTGAAACTCATTATTCTACTCAGAGAGTAGTAAGAACTTTCATCATTTACTGTTATATCTTGATTAGATTTATTTTTTGTTGACCATCACGAAAACATGCCTATATAACTTTGACCCCCTTAAACCCCACTTTTATATAGTAAAACTGGGGTTTACAGGGGTAAACATTATCTTTCTTATTCCTGCTGAAAACATAGATTGTGGGTACTCGTTAGAACTGCCTCAACGAGGCGGTTCTAATGAGTACCACAATCTATGTTTTAACTTAGATTGTGGGTACTCATTAGAACTGCCTCAATGAGGCGGTTCTAACGAGTACCCACAATCTATGTTTTCAGCAGTAATATGAAAAATATCAGATTTTTTTCATCTGAAAATTTACATTTTTTGGTCGTAAAATTCTCAATATATTTGAATAGGCATGTTTTCGTAATGCAAAATATGTTTTAAACATACCATAGTTAGCTACTGATAAGAGAGGGCTCTAGATATTTTTTTTTCTCCATGAAAACATATTTTATGGGTACTCTTAGAAGTATCTCAATGAGGCACTTCTAATGAGTACTCACAATAGATATTTTTGTGGAGAAATAAGAAAATAATCAACACTTTTTGGATGAAAAAAGTGCCTTTTCTTGAGCTATGATTACTTACAATTTATTTCAGTTAGTTTTTTGTGCATTGTTTCTTTGTTTATTTGTTTTGTTTATTTTAAAGCAAAGCTTCTTTTATTGCTATTTTTTGAGCTATGAATGCTTTGTGTGATCAGCACATTCCAGGGTTCTAGATAGACAGGATAGTGATTATAACTTTTCCCATTTCTCCAGGATTGATTATCACTTATCATGCTGTGGGTAAATTGAACAGATGAAAAATTGATGATATTTTCTTCTTTTTCCCAGGAAGTAGAATTTGACATTTCATGCAAACATTAACAACAGATTCTATAGATACTTAGGAAGTTCATAGTCTTTATGGCTACATACATTTGTGATATTTTTATACCCATTTTGGTATTATTTCTACCTTTACAAAACTTGCAGAATGTAGATTTTCAATGATTATTCTTTGCTGTTGGAATTTTGCTTATACTCTTATTAGGTATTACTGTAAGATACATTTTCCCTGTAGTGTGTCTACAATGTTGGACAGATTTTGGCTGTATTGTTAGTTTGTGAACTGGCAGTACTTCATATTGTCTTAACCCTTATCCTGCTGAATAATTAATTAGCCACACCCATTTCTGACTACCAGCCAATCAGATTACATCATATAATGTTTTCGTTCAGATTCACTGCAAACTGAATGACAAACTGTGTAGATCCTGATCAGATGGCTTCTTCAGAAGCCATCTGATCTGGATCTACACTGTTTGCAAAGGTAGGGGTTGTCATGAACAGCAAGATAAGGGTTAATGTTAACTGGAAGTTTTGCAGATAGTATTGCTAAACTAGGAAATTGAGCATATGGTTTGAACATTTCAGTTAGACATTTCTGACCTGAATTATAATCAGCTGGGTTTTTAATAAATGCAGCTCTTGTATTCTTTCACATTTTGTGTTTGCAATGTTGCATTTGTAGCATATGAAGATGTGCATTTGGCATTTCTGTTTGGCTGCTTTATTCAGCTTTTATTTTGTCTGTATCTTGAGGGTGAGCACAGCTTTTGCTTAAGGATTGTGTCTATTTACAAAAAACATTCTACTTATTTTGACAGCTAACTTGATAAATAAACAGGATTATAATGACAGAAGAAAGTGATGGAATCATACTTATTGAAAATATATTCATTGTGCAAGATACATTTAAATGTTGTTGTTTTTTTTTTTTGCATTTTTTTTTTAATTTTCTTTCCAATGATACAAAAAAAAATAAAAAAATAGTAATAATAACTCACACTGGATATAATAGAAATGATATGCGTAAATATTGTCAGAATTTGTTACAAAATGTAGATCATTGTAAAATATCCTCTTTCAGAAGTAAACTGTGATTAAAACATTGTAAATGTAATGCACATAGGGTCTTTGTTTTTAATCTTTTATTTTGTTTTTATAGATAGAAAAATACCATAATATAGCATTAGATAAGATGGGTTGTTGTTGTTGTTTTTTTTTCAGCAAAAAGTATTGGTTCTTTTCTTACTTCTCCATTTTGGAGAGGCAAATCTAATGAACACCAGAACATGTTTTCTTAAAGAAATAAGGAACATGCTTATTTCGACACTCCTCTTTTTCATCACGAAAACACGCCTATATAATTTTGACCCCCTTAAACCCCACTTTTATATAGTAAAACTGGGGTTTACAGGGGTATAAATTATTTTTGTTATTTCTGCTCAAAAACATAGATTGTGGGTACTCGTTAGAACTGCCTCAATGAGGCAGTTCTAACGAGTACCCACAATCTGTTTTGAGCAGAAATATGAAAAATATCTGATTTTTTTATGTGAAAAATTGCCATTTTTTGGTGGTAAAATTTTCAGTGTATTTGAATAGG
This sequence comes from Anodontia alba, assembly GCA_964016985.1. Taxonomy (NCBI): domain Eukaryota; kingdom Metazoa; phylum Mollusca; class Bivalvia; order Lucinida; family Lucinidae; genus Anodontia; species Anodontia alba. The sequence continues at coordinate 5,233,018 of OZ024824.1, forward strand.
CGTGTTTTCGTAATGTAAAGCTATCTACTAGATCCATAAGTTTTACTTGAAAGTGTCACAGTACTTTGCTGTTTTCCAGAGTTTGAATCCAAGTTCATTACAACAGGCTCCAACTTATCTACCTTCTGAAGGTGTAGTAGAAGAAGTTACTATCATGGATGCTGTGTCAGTGTCAAGTGCTGACGGTGAATCTTTTCATCTACAAGACAAGGTAAATGGTTCATTTCATCTTTATTCCAAAAATATGAGAAGCTATCCAGGAAATGCCACAATCATGAACAACAGGTCTTCTAAGGCACCAAAAGAAGGAGAGATGAGGAACAAACAATGTCAAAAGAAATGCCACAAAGGAAAACACCAGACATACAGACAAAAATCTGCAACAGATTTTTGTCTGTGTGTCTGGAACAGTAAATGTAAAAAGTTTAAATATGGTAAATGTCCTAAAATTTTGTACACCAAAGTGTCACATCAAATGGCATATGCAAACAGTGCAGACCCAGATCAGACTGCTCCTGAAAGAGCAGTCTGATCAGGGGCTACACTTTTTTACCATTCCACAATGTATTTTAAGAAAAAACTGCATGAAAAGCAAAATTTAGGCTAAACAGATATGGAATAAAGTGTTTGAATTTTTAGGACATTTATCTTCACTCTCAAAAATGTAAGTGAAGATACCTAGGAAGGGGCACAGTCATGAAGAGATGAGGAACAATGACAAAATAAATGCCACATATGAAGCAACAAATGCAGAAATAAAGCAGAACTGCAATAGAAGAACTGCCTTGGAATTGTTCTACAACTGTAATTGCTTATTATGTATGACTCAGGACTAATTCAGCAGATGACAAACTGATGATATTTTTCTTATTTTTGCCAGAAATTTGCTAATAAGAAAATTTGTCTGAAATATCAAATAGATTCTAAAAGGCGTTCTAGAAGTCTGTTTTTTGGGACAATAAGAAAAATATTTCAAGATGTCATTTGCTGAAATTGTATCCAGCATGCAGAGCATTAAACCAAACATCCAGGTTTTTGTGTAAGTTTTGAGATGTTGTTCAGTTTACAGATTCAAGTGCATAACTGTTGTGGGTACTCATTAGAACTGCCTTGGTGAGGTACTTCTATTGGGTACCACTATATATTCAGAAGCCAACTGATCTGGATCTACACTGTTTGCAAAAGGAGGATATATCCAGGTTCAGCAGGACAAGGGTTAAGTCAGGAAGATAAGAATGTATTTCAATTTTCAGGTGACTTGAGAGATGAGGTTGGTTGACAAAACTATTTTAATTTTCAGGTTACTTTGACAAATGAGGTTGAAGTTTGGTTATCAAAACTGTATTTTAATATGCAGGTGATTTTGACAAATGAGGTTAAAGGTTGGTTATCAAAACTGCATTTTGATTTTCAGATGACTTTGTCAGATGAGGTTGAAGTTTGGTTTTCAAAACTGTATTTTAATTTGCAGGTGACTTTGACAGATGAGGTTGAAATTTGGTTATCAAAACTGTATTTTACTTTTCAGGTGACTTTGACAGATGAGGTTGAAGTTTGGTTATCAAAACTACGGGACTCAGTTTGCAAGAGTATACGAGAAATGAACATCAGTGTGATACAAGACTGTAATAGTGGTATAGCAATAGATGAGTGGGCATCTAAGGTAAGTGCATATTTTCATCTACAATATTTATATTAACCCATAATGCCAAGTGGATTCTCCTACCTTAACTTTTTGGATGATCCATTCCCAATTGAAGGGGTGTCTGAATAGTGTTAATTCTTACCATATTTTATAGAAATTCCTGTATTTAATGCAAATTTAGTAGACCCTGATCAGATGCAGCATTTTACCATGTCTGATCTTGGTCTACACTTTTTGCTAATGTCCTTTTTCTGGGATGCTAGGCTTAGCATTAAATTCATCACTTTAGTGCAAAAAGTCAATAACTCAATTAAAATATATAAGGAATTATTGACTTTTTGTGCTAAGGTGACAAAACTTTTGAAGTATTTTTTTCTTATTTTTGCCAGGAATGCAGACTTGACATTTCATACAAATTCTCCTAAGGAGGCCATAAAGTTGACCACGCCATGCAAAAACGTGTCTTCAGGCATATGCTGAGAGTGAAGGCCCAGATCAGCCTGCAATACAACAGAATGGAGAGCAAAGGCTGATGATACTTTGCGCATGAGAAGGATGATCTTACTCTGCGAATTTTGCACATTTTTGAAGACACTTTTTTGCTTGATGCGGCCCAAATGATAATTAACTAGAACAATATGCTCACCCCACAACAAAAAAATTCATGTGACACAGCCCAGATGTCTTCCCATACTTCTCTTTAGTGTAGTTTGTAGGTTTTGGTCCTTCTGTGATCACTGACCTCATTTGGATTGGTTCAACTCTTTGCATGCTGGGTAATTTTGCATGCTTTTTTGTCGTCTGGATTTTTTTTTAATGAACTTTTTAAAAAAAAAAAATCTTTCAGGAATACCATCAGTGTCAAACAGTTTTGATCCAGATTTGCCTGACTAAAATTGCCACTAGGAGGGAAAGAGTTAAAAAGAATTTTGCTCAACTTAGGACTTGGAGGCAGGAAGAGTGCTGCATCTTATGTTACTGTTCAGTAACAGACCCATTAAGTCGTTTTGTCTTTATATGTTTGTTGCTTCAGAAGGATCTATCCTGTCAAAATCTTTTTATGAAGTTTCAAATTGTGCCCTTTGTGAGGAATAAATATGATATGTAAATTAAGAAAATCAAACAAAAAATCAACTAAACACCCTTTATTGATCCATTTCATGCCATATAATTTCAGTATCCTGCCCAGGTGTGTCGTATGGGTATGTTGTACCACTGGACCAAGGAATGTGACTTAGGTATTGCAGAGATACGGTATGACAGGAAGGCTTTACAGGGAACTCTGAAGAAATACATTGCAACTGTGTCTAAGCTGCCAGCTGTTTTATCAAGAGGTGCTTGGAGGACTCTAGAAGATCCCATGCTACCTATACATAAAAACAGACTAGAGTGTATGGTCACGGTATGTAGTTTGACTGCCAGTAACAGGCTATATATATATATATATATATATATATATCAGGGCTCGGGAAAACCGGAAAAATAGCCGGTCTGGACCGAAATTAAGAATTCTGGACCGATTTCAAACACCCCAAAACGCTAATAAATCGGTCCAACATTTCCCAAACCAACCAATTTTCACAAATCAATGATGTCTAAAAAATCACAAACGGTCTAGTCTTTCCAAACTGACAACTTCCGCGCACCTTTTAAATGTGATATTATGGTAGTTAAAAGGCTCTAAACGGTCATTTGACATGTATATTGGAGAGACAGCTGAATAACGGCAACCTACCCGCAGCACAAATTAATTACGTCATTATCCAAACATTGTCAAAAAATCAACACTTCACTGACCTTTGTACGGTAAACAAGCGATTAACACGAATCATCAGTAACGGTAGTCTGATAATTAATCCGTTTGTTTGACACGTGTGAATACACTGAGACTGCAAAACATCCAGGTGCAGTCGGCGTGTCCAAAAGATCAAAGGTCGCTTTACTGAGAGTGATAAAAGAATGCACCGCTTGAACGCACCCGTTTTCTTCCTCTTCTTTTTTGTTTTGATCAACACGGTTTGTCGGTCCCAGATTCGATAAATAAATTCCCAAGCCGTGTACGTCCTGATCAGATGTCGCATACAACGGCGTCTGATCTGGGTATAATTGATTGCTTCTTTTTTTTCTTTTTTTTTTTTAATTTGTTGATTGCCGTAACACGCGAGTATAATTCAAGGTAGATTTCACAGTAAAAATAAGTAATGCACCACTTGCGCTAGGCAAGATTGGTCAGTGCTTAAAATTTAAGCAGTCTGATTAAATCTTGAACACTGAAAACTGCAAAACCGCCCGTGGCGCAGGCCTTTTTTATTAGACCTAATTAGGTCCATGAAAGTCGTTTCGTTCCGTCATTCCTGTTTCCCGCCGTCTTCGCGCTTATACAAGACGGGAATCAGTTGTTTATAAATAGTTTAGGAAAACCCTGCGGAGGTGGAAATAACAACAAAACCGTTTTTTCTTTTTTTTTTTCTTTTTTTTTCTTTCTTTTTACATACCTGACTGTATTTATTGATGACGCCAGCTTTGATCATGCACGTTGTACCCGGACTTCCGTCATATAACGGAGTTGAGGTGTATTATTTAAAAGGAGTTATATGACTGCCAATTGTCATTAGTTTTCGTGACAGGTGATATACACATAATTTTTTTTTGGAAATGGGCTCATTGATGACGTCATCGTCATCGGCTGGACCAATTCAGATTTCAAAATTTCCTGAGCCCTGATATATATATATATATATATATATATGCATTCTGCAATCAGCATTTATTTGTTGACAGACTAGTTTACTTTTTCACTCTGAAGAAAAGTATTTTTGTCTGTGGTTGGGCTAATCAATGTCTGTGGTTGGACCCATCTTGGTCCTGTTTATGGTTTTCTTGTGTTCTGGCTTCAGATTGGGGTCCTCTACCTCATCTGTGAAAATCACAGTGAAAACATATAATCAAAAACACTGTGATGAAACAAAGCAAAGGGCTCAATGGAGATCTGAAGCCAGAACATAAGATTACCACAAATAGGATCAGGATGAGCCCAACATACATTGATAGTCAGGCACTGACCATGTAAAGACTATATGAAAAGATATAATTGATCAATATTATTTTCATGTGCAAGGTGTAAGTACACATCAACCTCTTTATAACACAGTTCATTAGAACATGGGTTTGGATATAACACGGTTCAAAGATGGATCTCAAAAATGTATAGATTATATTGAAAAATGAACATTTATGGTCATTTTTCAATATAATCTATACATTTTTGTTTGGATATAACACGGTTGTTTAACTAGCATGGTTTATGCTATGGACCCCAACAATAGTGTTATAAAGAGGTTGTAGTGTACATTGATAGTCAGGCACTGACCATGTAAAGACTATATGAAAAGATATAAGTGATCAATATTATTTTCATGTGCAAGGTGTAAGAACACATTAACCTCTTTATAACATGGTTCATTAGAACAGGGATTTGGATATAATACGGTTCAAAGATGGATCCCAAAAATGTATAGATTATATAGAAAAATGACCATAAATGGTCAGTTTTCTATATTATCTTTACATTTTTGTTTGGATATAACACGGATGTTTAACTAACACGATTTATGTTTGGACCCCAACCATAGTGTTATAAAGAGGTTGTGGTGATTATTATTTCCCCCTCCCCCCCCAAAAACACCCCCCCCAAACAACCCCACCCACGCAGGTGGGGGACATATTGGTTTTTGGTGCAGATCCAGTTGGTGTCAGCATTGGTGTAAGTGTCAGCTTCGGCATCAGCATGAGACTTTCTTGTCCGCACAAATCTTATGTCTCAGTGCTTGTCTCATAAGTATTTTAATTGGTAGTAATTAATTTCTGATGATTTTTCAGTATAAATAAGAAAAATACCATCAATTTGTCATCTGAAGAATAAGTCCAGAGAGTGATAAAGATTAATTTTGACTTTTCAGCAATCCTTGTTCTTGAGAGATATTTTAGACAATCTCTGTCAGCGAAAACTGCGAGAAGTTTCAGACTTTGAATGGAGAAGAACTATCCGATGTTATTACCAGCAGATAAGTAAGTTGAACTTAACCCTTGTCATGCTGAATAAAAAGATGCCATGCCCACTCCTAATTTTCAGCCAATTGGATTACTTGATCCAGATTGTTGATACAAATTCACATACCGTATTCGCCCTAATTACCGCACATGCTCCTATAAGCACACAGTCAAGCACTTTAGTAGTCTTTACATCACAATCAGTGTACTTTTATTTACTACTTTATAAAAACATATGTTGTGGGTGCTCATTTGAATTGCCTCGACAAGTCGAGGCAATTCAAGCGAGTACCCACAACATATGCTTTTATAAAGAAAATCAGAAAATGATAATGCATAAGTATCATTAAATATGCCCTTTATATAGTATCTGTTGATCTTTCTTTAAAGTATGCCCTTATTTACTTATTTAATGGCTATTTTGCTACAAGTTTTCACAGTAATTTTGAAAAACTGAAGCGCACAGTGCGGTAATTAAGTAGAATACGGTACTTAATGATTGAAAAACAGTGTAGATCTAGATTTTCTGGCTTATTCAGAAGCCAGCTGATCTGGATCTACACTGTTTGCAAAGGCAGGACATGTCCAGGGTCTGCAGGATCAAGGTTGATAGATGTATTAGATATTGCCTTTAAAAAAAAATGAAGAAAATCAGGAAGTGCCACAATCACAGATCTCTGTCTATCTCAGATACCGAGAAAAAGAGTGAATGAAGACGAACAGCCACAGGCAAATATAATTATAGCTAAATGACTAGATATAGTTCAGGTAAAATTTATTTAATCAGATTTTACATGTTACATGTTTAAACCTTTTTATTCCTGTAGATCAAACCAGATACTTATGCAAACAGTGTAGATCCATATGAGATGGATCATAATGACTCAAATATGACTTTGTTAAAAAATACTCAGAGTATATAAAATTTAAATTTTTTTGAGGCAGTAAACTTCCGTATTTTCTTGATTACAGAAAGTGGCTTCAATTGTTTATTTGTTCTCAATTTATTTTACTATTTGACACACAGTTGATGATAAGAGTGTGTAAAATACTCAGAGTTTATGAAATTTAAAATTTTTTGAGGTGGTAAACTTCCCTATTTACAGAAAGTGGGTTCAATTTTTTGCTTGTTCTCAATTTATTTTTATTTTACTATTTGACAAACAGTTGATGATGAGAGTGTGTCTCTTTCATCAGACACAAAGAGTGCTGCAACAGAAATCTGTAAGATTCTCACAGTATTATTTTGGTGTTTCCAATGGTTTTGGTGCACATAATTGGGCTTTGAGAATTAGGATTTAGTAGTGTAGAAATTCTGGCTGAAGCCACTATCGTTTGTTTCCACATTCAAGCAAATTTTTCTTAATACTCCGTATAGTTTCCATTTTGCATAAAAATGCATAAAGAAAACCTGGAATTATAAATTCTTAGTTAAATACAAATTAACCCTTGTCCTGCTGAATAAATTAAGATACCACTCCCAGTTCTAATTTTCAGCCAATCAGATTACTTGATCCAGATTGTCACTATAAATTCACATACTTAATGGCAAACAGTGCAGATCCAGATCAGTTGGCTTCTGAAGAAGCCATCTGATCTGGATCTACACTGTTTGCAAAGGCAGGGTATATCCGGGCTCAGCAGGACAAGAGGTAATTAAGAAAATAATGTATTCAACACCACACAGCATGCATAGGTTTTTCGAAACTACTGAAAAAAATGTATACTGTATTTACTCTTAAGTATTTGGACACCTGAACTCCTTACCAGACTTGTCCCATAATTTGTAAAAGTCTGTTCCACTACCTGCTGATGTGCTTAAAATATTGCTGGATGAGAGGCAAACAGTCTAGACCCTAATCAGATGCTGCATTCTGCAGTGTCTGATCTGGGTCTACACTATTTGCTCAGGCCTGTCTGTCCCAATACTTAGGGTTATAACGATAGTAAGATATCTGCCTAGTAAGGGCACACTTAAAACAAAGATCTGCAGAGGATTTCATGAGCTGAGTATTTGATGATGCTATGGTGATATTTCTTTCTTCAGTTTTTCTTTATAAAAGCATCTTGTAGGCACTCATTTGATCAGGCTTGATTGGAAGTGGTTCAAATGAGTTACCTGAACATGTTTTTATTGAGAGCTGGACAATAGTACATGGCAGTCATATGAGGATGAAAAAATTGCTTAACAGGGGGCTTAGTGGAGTATTTGGAACCATTTTGACAAAATACAGGAATCTAATACTGGGGAGGAGTTTTGTGTAGCTTAAGCTTATTTGAGCCAGCACATGAAAAAAGGGTACTTATCTTCACATAGGTGACCGGCAAAGGCTCAGGTGAGCCTGTGCATAAGCCCAGAGCCTTTGGTGTTCACAGACATGCAGTAGAGACCTTAAGGAAGTTTCAGACAAAAAAAGCATGTCTGTAGTCCCAAATAGGGGATTGCTCATGCGCATTTGAAGACCCACAAACTGGAAAAACCATAAGGTCCCTTTTTTCATGTACCTGCTTATTTGATGATTTTTAGCTCAATATTTCCAAGGCTTTTTGGGTTGAATTGGTGGTTTTCTTCAGTAGATTTGTTTCTGATATTCTTGCCATCATTAATACACAGTTGAGGAAGAGGTTCCCCCTGGCAGTGCCGACAGTAAGGGTGTAACCACAGAAATCAGTAGTAAGAAATGCACAATATATTATTAGGTGTACCACTAGTAGACTGTGGGTGACAGTAAATTATCTGAATGTAGTTAGATTTATACCATCTTTTACTTTCCATGAGCTGTGGTAAATGTTCCAAAAATGTTTGTAGAAAAAGTAATAATAAAACAGGAATTTACCATCTCTTTTTACCAGTGTAAAAAAAAAAAAAAAAAAAAAAACGGGAAGTATGTATAGTTCCCAATAAGGTGTTGTCTTTTGTTTTTATTTTTTAACCAAAAAGTATTAATGTGTTTCTTATCTCTCCACTAAACATATGTTGTTGGTACTCATTAAAAGTGCCTCAGTGAGGCACTTTTAATGAGTACCAACAACATATGTTTTAGTGGAGAAATAAGAAAAATTACTTGCTCTTATCTGAAGCTATGAGTACAGTATAGACAGACCAAATAGACCTGTATATTTGACCTTTTGATTATAATATTAACAAGTACAGGTGTATTATGTAAAAAAGTTTAACCTGTATAGGTGAGCAAATACCCGTCTCACATGGAAGGTAGGATTTTCTGACTGCCATGCCTAAATTGTATGGTGGATGTAGCTTTGTTAAGAGTAAGTATGTAGCTTTGTTAAGAGTAAGTATGTAGCTTTGTTAAGAGTAAGTATGAAGGTCAAAGCAACAGTAGAATTAGGTCTGTCTATAAACACTATTGCAAGGGAAGCTATTCAGTTGCCTGCCTTTGCTTTAATAAATTTCTTCCCTGAACAATTTAAATTTTATTTTCTTTCTGGAAAGTAAAATCTTACTGTTGGAGTTTTTAGAACATTTACCATATGGTATGCAAAAGAGGCTTTAACCTTTACCACTCTATGGGCAAATTCAGCAGACAACAAATTGATCATACTTTTCTTAGTTTTCCCAGAAAACAGAATTTGACATTTTTGTGCAAATTGTCTCTATTGGAGATGTCAAATTCTGTTTTCTGGGATAGAGACAGTTTGCATGAAATGTTAAATTCTCTTTTCTGGGAAAAATTAGAAAAATATTTAATGTCGTCTGCTGGCCATTTGCATAGACTGATCAGGGCCTTCCCTACCTGCCTAATTCTGTAGTATCCAGGAAAACAGGAAAGACCTTGATCAGACTGTGTGGATGTGGAATCTGATCTGAGCAATTACTGTATTGTGTTGTAGCCCCTTTTAGCACCCACATTTATACTAATCTGTATTAATGCTCTGCATGCTGGGTAAAAAATTCAGCAGATGACTTCTTTTACATCATCCGAAAATAGAGTCTGACAGCTCATGAAAGTTGTTTCCTTAGGAGACAATGTCATATCCCTTTTTTCTGGGAAAATAATAAAAGTATCATCAATTTGTCATCTACTAAATTTGCCCAGAGAGTGCTGAAGCTTAAATAACAGAATCAATATCAAGGTGAATGGATTAAATTGGTAGTTTTTTTGCCATTTTTGGCAAGGGAAACAACTTTAGTGTGAATTCCAGTTTGCTCTTGGTACATCAGTACCATTCTGAAAAAGGATCTACTCTAAAAGGAAAGAGAGGAGTCTACTCTAATCCATTGTAGACTGAATAGATTCTCCCACACTAAATATTGGAAGAGTCCAATTTCAATTTTAGGTACATCCAGCTAAGAGATTTAGATATTCCTAGAGAAAAATGGCTAAATTGTTTGCAACTAGTGGAGACCCTGATCCGATGCCGCATTCTGCGGCGTCTGATCTGGGTCTGCACTGTTTGCCAATTCCCTTTTAGAGGTCTCCAGACTACAATGGGTTAAAAGGAAACTTTACTTTTAGAGTAGACCCCTTTTCAGAAGGGACTTAAAACAATTTTGACAGGGTAGTCTCCCATGAAAGCATATTGTTTCCCCTTAAAACCTTGTAGTAGTTTAGTATACCTGGTCCCAGTTGCACCAACATTTACTGGCTATTTTTTATTGAAATTTAAATATTTCTGCTATAAAATAGGATGAAATTATTTATTTACAATATTTACTCGAAGTTCTGACAGAAAAGCCCAAGGAAATAGTTTTTATCAAGATAATACTGATTTACACTGTTCAACCTTAAAGCAACACTTTTCATTTCCAGTACGAAAGTACAGGTTGTGCTAAAGCCTTAGTCACTGTGGCATTGGCATTGGTTAAAGTTTTTAAAGAAATTTCATGCATGCCTGATGTTAGATACTGGTTTAAAGTTCATTGCTGTACCATCCAAACCCACATGAGTGACCTTAAGGTCAAGGTCACAGATTAAAAAAAAAATTCTGTTCAACTTTTTGGTTGGCCGGCCTCGGTGGCTCAGTTGGATGCGCCGTCCGACTGGAGACCAGGAGGTCGCGGGTTCAACCCCCGTCGAGGTTGGCAACATTCTTTCGTGGAGATTGATCATGAAATATTTTCTACGGTCATTCTCTCCCTTCCGCTGATTCAAGAAGGGCAGTTGTCAGTTTCTGGCGAAAGAATGTGCACAATACTGGTTAACCGCTTAGAGGACTAAGCCTGTCCAGTAAATGTGTGGTTAGGTAAACTGACCGCGCTCGACATGACCCCATTGGGTTGACTGGGCCGTAAAACCTCAACACAAACAAACAAATCAACTTTTTGGTTAAAGTTAGAGGCAAGGCACAATTCAGGTGAGCAAATGTCCTGTGACAGCTCTTATTAAACCTTAATCAATGCAGAGAAGATTGTTCCAATATGCCTACTCAATGGATTTATTGAAATGTAAATGCCATTTTAAATTTGGTCTTGACCAATCAAATTGCACTAAATTTGCTTGAGCCCGTTAAGCTGGAATTATTAGATAATAAAAACATTTATTTACAGTAAAAGCTGAACTAAGATATGTTGTTGGGAAATGGGACCAGTAGAATTGGACTTAGTCTGTATATTTTGAAATTCATTGAAATAATTTATCATCCTGTGAACCCTTTCCTACTGAACCTGGATATGCCTTGTCTTTGCAAACAGTGTAGATCCAGATCAGTTGGTTTCTGAAGAAGCCAACTGATCTGGATCTGCACTGTTTGTCATTCAGTATTTGAATTTATGTCAACAATCTGGATCAAGTAATCTGATTGGCTGACAATTATAAATGGATGTGGCATCTTAATTTATTCAGCATGACAAGGGTTAAAAGAATGGAGCTACAGCATGAGAAAAGGGTCTTCATGACCTGTGCAGACAAAGAAGACCCAGGTTATCCTGTACATTCACATTGTCTGATCAGAGCCTTTGTTCATTGCCTGGAGAATCATTGGCTACTATAGATTATATTTATGAATATAGAAGGCCCTGATCTGACAACATGGATGCTTAAAATGATCAGGGCTTTCGGTGTTAGATAGATAAGGCACCTTACTGTATACCCTAAGATCCTCAACTCCTTAACCCTTGTCCTGCTGAATAAATTATGATGCCACTCCCACTTCTAATTGCTAGCCAATCAGATTACTTGATCCGGATTTTTGCTACAAATTCACATACTTAATGTCAAACAGTGCAAATCCAGATCAGTTGGCTTCTTCAGAAGCCAACTGATCTGGATCAACACTGTTTGCAAGGCAGGGTATATCCGGGTTCAGTAGGAGAAGGGTTAACATACTTGTTTTAAAATTTGAACAAGTACAATTTACTACTTGATCTTTTGTCTAAAAATTGCTGGATGAGTGGCAAACAGTGTGGACCCTGATGAGACACTGCATTCTGTGGTGTCTCATCTGGGTCTACACTGTTTGCTCAGGCCTGTCTGTCTGAATACATATGGTAAATATGGTATTCAACCAAAAAGAATTGATATTGTTTGGTTTCTCCATGACAAACATGTTGTGGATACTCAATAGAAGTGCCTCACCAAGGCACTTCTAATGAATACCCATAACATTTGGGCCAGGCCATTCGAAAATGTGTCTTGGGCATATGAAGACAGTGAAGGCCCAGATCAGCCTGCAAATCCATGCATTCTGATCAGGGCCTTCACTGTCCGCTAACAGAATCATTGGATACTGTAGAATACATACTATATAATATATGTTTGTTTGTTTGTGTTGAGGTTTTATGGCCCAGTCAACCCAATGGGGTCATGTCGAGCGCGGTCAGTTTACCTAACCACATGTTTATTGGGCAGGCTTAGTTCTCTAAGCGGTTAACCAGTATTGTGCACATTCTTTCGCCAGAAACTGACAACTACATTTTGCTCATGTTTGAAGGTCCTTTTTTGCTTGACGCAGCCCATATGTAAGGAAAATGATTCTTTGGATACCAATATCACCTAGAGCTATGAATGTATTGAAAGATGGCAAAGACCTTGATGAGACTGTGCAAAATATCTGAACTCTGCATTTTGCATATGTTCAAGGACATCTTTTCATGTGGTGTGATTCAGTTGTCCTGTATAGCATCATTCCTCTTCAAATTACATTATATGTCTCCAAAATACTATATAAGTATTGGGACACCTTATCTACTTACCATACTTGTCCTATAATACCGTATCTACCCTGTGTATTGGGACACCTTATCTACTTACCATACTTATCCTATAATACCATATTTACCCTGTGTATTGGGACACCTTATCTACTTACCATACTTGTCCTGTAATACCGTATCTACCCTGTGTATTGGGACACTTTATCTACTTACCATACTTGTCCTGTAATACCGTATCTACCCTGTGTATTGGGACACTTTATCTACTTACCATACTTATCCTATAATACCGTATCTACCCTGTGTATTGGGACACTTTATCTACTTACCATACTTGTCCTGTAATACCGTATCTACCCTGTGTATTGGGACACTTTATCTACTTACCATACTTATCCTATAATACCGTTTCTACCCTGTGTATTGGGACACTTTATCTACTTACCATACTTGTCCTGTAATACCGTATCTACCCTGTGTATTGGGACACTTTATCTACTTACCATACTTATCCTATAATACCGTTTCTACCCTGTGTATTGGGACACTTTATCTACTTACCATACTTATCCTATAATACCGTTTCTACCCTGTGTATTGGGACACTTTATCTACTTACCATACTTATCCTATAATACCGTTTCTACCCTGTGTATTGGGACACTTTATCTACTTACCATACTTGTCCTATAATACCATATTTACCCTGTGTATTGGGACACCCTATCTACTTACCATACTTGTCCTATAATACCATATTTACCCTGTGTATTGGGACACCTTATCTACTTACCATACTTGTCCTATAATGCCGTATCTACCCTGTGTATTGGGACACTTTATCTACTTACCATACTTGTCCTATACTACCCTATTTACCCTGTGTATTGGGACACCCTATCTACTTACCATACTTGTCCTATAATACCATATTTACCCTGTGTATTGGGACACCTTATCTACTTACCATACTTGTCCTATAATGCCGTATCTACCCTGTGTATTGGGACACTTTATCTACTTACCATACTTGTCCTATAATACCATATTTACCCTGTGTATTGGGACACCTTATCTACTTACCATACTTGTCCTATAATACCATATTTACCCTGTGTATTGGGACACCTTATCTACTTACCATACTTGTCCTATAATGCCGTATCTACCCTGTGTATTGGGACACTTTATCTACTTACCATACTTGTCCTATAATACCGTATCTACCCTGTGTATTGGGACACCTTATCTACTTACCATACTTGTCCTATAGTACCATATTTACCCTGTGTATTGGGACACTTTATCTACTTACCATACTTGTCCTATAATACCATATTTACCCTGTGTATTGGGACACCTTATCTACTTACCATACTTGTCCTATAATGCCGTATCTACCCTGTGTATTGGGACACTTTATCTACTTACCATACTTGTCCTATAATACCGTATCTACCCTGTGTATTGGGACACCTTATCTACTTACCATACTTATCCTATAGTACCATATTTACCCTGTGTATTGGGACACCCTATCTACTTACCATACTTGTCCTGTAATACCGTATCTACCCTGTGTATTGCGACACTTTATCTACTTACCATACTTATCCTATAATACCATATTTATCCTGTGTATTGGGACACCTTATCTACTTACCATACGTCCTATAATACCATATTTACCCTGTGTATTGGGACACCTTATCTACTTACCATACTTGTCCTATAATACCAATTTACCCTGTGTATTGGGACACCTTATCTACTTACCATACTTGTCCTAAAATTAGAAATAGTCCATTCTACTACCTCTTGATGTGTCTTAAATATTGCTGTATGTATGGCAAGCAGTGTAAACCCTGCACAGATGCCATGACATCTGATCTGGATCTACACTGTTTGCAAAGGCCTATCTGTCCCAGTGCTTAGAGTTATTATGGTACCCAAATAATCTGACTTCCTGGTTCCATTTCTTCAAAGTATTACATTATGGCTTGTATTTTTGTGATATATTTGTTTTTCCTTATAGTATCAGTTTAAGCTATCATGTTTGCACATCTTCATATCAGCAGATGCATCCATTGTCACATGGGTTCGTTCTCTTAACCTTTATACCAGTCACAACTGTAGCAGACAACATTACAAAATATATTTTAGTTTTCTGAGAAAATAAGGCCTGGCATTTCATGTGAATCATCTCCTAGCAGATAGTTCACTTGAAATGCCAAGCCTTATTTTCTGAGTAAATATTATTTATAAGGCTTGGCATTTCATGTGTATCATCTGCTAGATGGTACAAATGAAATGTAAAGCCTTATTTTCTCAGGAAAAAAGGAAAAGAGGACAAAAATAAAAATATCATCATTTGATTTAAATGACGCTTTAAGGATTAAAGGAGCTTTATACAAAAACTGCCTTAATTGGTTCTCTTACAATTATAAATGTTGTGGCAAAGAGTGCAGACCCAGATCAGATGATGTAGAATGGTATTGCATCTCATCAGGGTCTACTGAGAGTTTTGCTAAAAAAATTATGACAAAATGTTATAGATGTATAATGTTAGCTTTATTTACTTATTGAGATTTTTTCATGAATTGAAAATAATTCCCTTTTTTTTTTTTTAATTACCGATATAATGTGCTGAGGGTTTTTATCACTGTTAATTTTAGCTATTTTTATACTGAGGATTTTGATCATTGTTATTTCTAGCTTTTCTGTTATGAGGATTTTTACCATTGTTATTGGCAGCTGGTTTTATGCTGAGGATTTTTGTCATTTTAATTCTAGCAGTTTCTTTACTGATCATTTTGTCATTGTTCTTTCTAGCTGTTTCTATAAAAAGGATTTTTATCATTATTATTTCTAGCTGTTTCTCTATTGAGATTTTTTATCATTGTTATTGCTGGCTGTTTCTATATTGAGGATTTTTTTTTTTCATTTTACCTCTATCTGTTTCTTTATTGAGGATAATATAATTGTTATTTCTAGTTTCTTTATTGAGAATATTTATCATTATTATTTCTAGTGTTTCTTTATTGAGAATTTTTATCATTGTTATTTCTGGCTGTTTCTATACTGAGGATTTTTATCATTTTATTTCTATTTGTTTCTTTGCTGAGGATTGTTTTATCATTGTTATTTCTAGCTGAGGAGAAATATGAGCCACTAATTTGGATCTTAGACACCTCTTACCAGTACTGTAATGAGTTTTATGGTAACTCCACTGGAGTGGCCCCTACTCCGATGACAGAAAGATGCTTCTTGACAATGTCTCAGGCCCTCCAGAAATATCAGGGCAGCTGTGTGTCAGGTCCAGTAGGTGTTGGCAAGACGGAAACTGTCAGGGTAAGATAATAAATAATAATGCTTGATACATCACAATCTCTTTATAACACTATCGCCAGGATCCAAAGCCAGAACCGTGTTAGCTAAACAACCATATTGTATCCAAACAAAAATGTATAGATTATATAGAAAAATGACCATAAATGGTCATTTTTCTGTATAAACTATACATTTTTGTTTGGATACAACATTTTTGGGGTCCATCTTTAAACTGTCCTAGATCCAAAACCATGCTATAATGAATCATGTTATAAAGAGGTTCCTCTGTAATATATAAATTAATTCATTTATAGATAAATATTTTGCTAATTATGTGAGGTTTTACTCTTTAAACTTGAGTAATTGTAGTAATTTAATGATAAGAGCTGCGGCATGGGAAAAGAGCCTTTATAACATACACCAACAGCAACGGTTCAGATGAGCCTATACATCAATGCAGTCTCACCAGATTCTATGCTGTTGGCTAAAGTAAGGGATGGGCCTAAGGGAAACTTTAGCCAAAGAATTAGATGTGGCCTTGTTAAGAAGCCGAGCATGGGGCATTGAAAGATTCATTCGCTGAAAAGTCCAAGGCGCCTTTTTTTGCAATGTGGCTTGTAAGATTATATCTGAATTTATATACTGTATGCCAAAATATTTTTACAGCCCTATTGCTTGCATCCATTAGCTATCAAATTCAATACTCATGTTTTGAAATGATCTTTTCAGTTTTGTTTGGCTACAACATTTTTGGGGTCCATCTTTAAACTGTTGTATCTGAAACTTTGCTATAATGGGAATTTGAACAAACAGTATTCACTGACATACTTCTGAATTACTGTATTTACCCTGATTATTCAGACCCCATAACTCCTTACCATACTTGTTCTAAAATTGGAACAGTAACTATAAAAATCTAAAGGGTTGCTTTTGGAATAAAAACAGCACAGATGTCCATTTTACTGCGTATTGGTATGTCTCAAAACTGCTGGATGAGTGGCAAGCAGAGTAGACCCTGATCAGATGTCACATTCTGTGGCATCTGATCATGGTCTACACTGTTTACTCAGGCCTGTTTGAATACATAAGGTACATACAGTATGTATATTGTCTTGTTTGCAGGGTCTAGCCACTGTTCTAGGTCAGTTCATAGGAATTTTCCAGTGTGCACAAGAGACGGACCATGCCAGTATGGCCAAGATTATACAGGGCTCAGCCATGGTAAGTGACCAGTGATACTTATATACTGAGATATTTTTTACTTAATTCTGAACAAGCAGCTCTTAAGGAAAATGAATAACATTTTCAGGGGAGGCAACTGTCAGAAAAATTGTCTCCCTTCCTGACAAATGTTCTACCGTAAAAGGAAAGAATTTGCTCCCAAAGTGAGCCAATTCTTTCCTTTTAGAGTAGACCCTTTTCTGAAAGGGCTTGGTGTCCAAGAAAGCAAACAGGAAGTCACAGAAGTTGTCTCCCTAGTAAAAAATGGCAAAAAAATCTACTAAGTATATCAAGTCCCCTCTATTTCAGTTTGTCAGAGCTCTTTGGACTGCCACAAGCAAAAAAAAATGTCTGCTGTACAACAAGAGACCAATGTGCAGGGTTACCTGAGTTTATGCATTTTGCATATGCACAAAGATGCCGGCCTTGGTGGCACAATCAGATGCTGTCTAACTGGCAATCAGGAGGTAGCGGGTTTGATACCCGCCGGGTCCGGCAACATTCTTTCGTGGAGATTGATCATGAATTTTTTTCTATGGTCATTCTCTCCTTTCTGCTGATTGTAGAAGGGTAGTTGTCAGTTTCTGCCAAAAGAATATGCACAAGTACTGGTTAACTGCCTAGAGGACTAAGCCTGCCCAGGAAAACGTGGTTAGGTAAACACACCAGGCTCGACATGACCCTAATGGGTTGACTGGATCATGAAACCTCAACACAAACAAACAAAATGCACAAAAACACCTTTGGCTTCACGCTTCCAAAATGTTTTAAAAAAGGAAAACAGACCCTGAAGTCCTCCTCTTGGACGTCTAAGGACCTGATCAGAGTTGGTGAATGTGCATTCTCATCACGAAAACACGCCTATATAATTTCGACCCCCTTAAACCCCACTTTTATATAGTAAAACTGGGGTTTACAGGGGTATACATTATTTTATTTATTTCTACTCAAAAGCATAGATTGTGGGTACTCGTTAGAACTGCCTCATCGAGGCAGTTCTAACGAGTACCCACAATCTATGTTTTGAACAGAAATAAGAAAAATATCAGATTTTTTTATCTGAAAATTTTCTTTTTTTGGTGGTAAAATTTTCAGTATATTTGAATAGGCGTGTTTTCGTAATGTGCTCTCAACTTTTATTTCACTTATATACAAAAGAATTCTTGTTACAGGGTATGGATCAGATATGTATTTTATAATATCACTTATTGATACATGTCCTTAAATTTGACATATTTATCATCAGTCATATTAAGAGGTCTACTCTGAAAGCAAAGAATATGCTCCCAATTGGAGCAAGTTCTTTCAGTTTAGAATAGACCCCTTTTCAGAAGGGACTTGTGCAGGAAAGTAAACAGGAAGTCACGCTACTAGTCTTCCTAGTAAATATTGGCAGAAAATCTACCAAATTATCCAGGGCCCAGTTGTTCAACGATATTGTAAAGTATCATTAAAACTTTGATCATTAAATATGGCATATATGCTAATATTTTTGCTGAAAAAATGTGAGTATCTTTTGCGTTTGCAAAAGCTACTCACTTTTTTTCAGAATAAATACCTATTAGATATTGTACTTACTAGAACAGTTAACATTTTGACCACTAATGAGCTTGTTAAGTAAACAGTGCTTTGAACAGCTGGGCCCAGTTTGCCTTAAATTTAGCTGGCTAATTGTTAAGAATGTGTTGTTTTGTATAGGATGGTTGCTGGTGTTGTTTTGATGAGGCTCAGACCCTCGGCCATGTGGCTATGTCAGTGATGTTGGAACATTTGGAAGCTGTGATGAATGCCTTGAAGGCCAGACAGGGATTTGCTACATTTAGAGATGGACAAGAGGTAAATGTTTTACAGATTCAAATAATATTGGGTGTTGTTTAGGGGTGGATCCAGGATGATTTAACAGGGGCTCAAAATTTCTGATGTGTTTGATTTGATCAAATTATTGTACTTACCCTAAGTATTCCAAAAGACAGGCCTGAGTGAACAGTATAGACCCAGATCAGATCCCTCAACGTGCAGAGTCTGATCAGGGTCTACACTATATGCCATGTGTCCAGCAATTTTAGACACATTCACAGGTAATAAAATAGACAATAATAAGTTAGGTGCACAAATATTTAGGGTAAATACGGTATCCTAAATTTATAAAATTATCCAAAATTTCCCACAAAAATTCAGTTTTAAGTCAAAAAGTGGGGTTCTTTTTCCAACTTTTTTCCCCCATTTTTATACCCCACCACTCGATAGTGGTATAGTATTATAGTTTTACGTTGGTCACCCGTCTGTCTATATATGTCCGTCCGAGTTATCTCCTTGCCACATGATGTCGGGGTATTATCAATTCACATTTTTATTTGTTTTTCTAATATGGCTAAATATATTTCACTAATATTACTATGCCCTAAATATTCTCACAAACATACCTGAGCCATTTCATCAGGGACTGTACTGTTTGCTATTCAACCAGCTCTCTTACAGACACATTCATGGGTATTCTGATTAACCCATTGAAGACTGGAGACCCCTAATGGGGTAACTGGCAAACAGTGCAGACCCAGATCAGACGCCACAGAATGCGGTGTCTGATCAGGGTCTTCACTGTTTGCAAATAGTTCAACTGTTTTTCTTTAGGAATATATATATCACAGAGCCTGACATACCTAAAATGCAAAATGGATTCTTCCAATATATAGTGTGGGAGAGTTTATTCGGTCTTTAATGGGTAAATGGAAATGGGTGCTCTTTCATGGTAGACAGCTCTAGACCCTTTTTCAGAAGGGCTTTGGTGTGCAGGAATGCAAACGGGAAGTCACAAAAGTTGTCTACCTTGTTAAAAATAGCAGAAAATCTACCCAGTAGATCAAGTTCCCTTTAAGGAAGTTTGTATATTTAGAGTAAATGTTATTTCCCAATTCTGTCTACAGATTCCAATCAAAAGAACTGTTGCAGTCCATCTGACAGTGAATCTCTTCAACCAATCAACAGCTTTTACAGACATCTCCAATGACATCAAACAATTGTTTCGTACTGTGTCTCTAGTCAAACCAGACCTCGGCATGATCATGAGGGCCAAGTGTGCCTCTATGGGTTTCAAGGCTCCTGTGGTCCTAGGCTCCAGGTTGAAGGTGTTACAAGAGCTTGCTAAAGATCAACTGTAAGTAAATTATCCTTTCATACAGGGAGTAGTTAGAAGATAATTTTGCACCTAAGCATATCTCATGGGTACTCAACGGAATGTTTTTCTTGAGGCAATTCCATTGAGTACAAACAAGATATGTTTTAGTACAAAAAAAAAGTCAAGAAATGGAGGCAGTTTCGATAAGTTACTCACACACTATATGTTAGTGCAAAACTCAAAAATATTCCAAATCATCTCATTTATTCCATGACCTTTACAATGCTAAAATCACCCAGTGAAAAGTGAAAATATTTATTATTATTTTTCCCTTGCTGTTTCAGTCAAATCCTTCTGAGAGAAACCAAATATGGTGTTTGTGAAATCTCAAGCCATATTTTCAAAGGAAATGAATAAAACAATCACTGTTTTGTCTTCTGCTCATATTCACCTACAAGAGGGTTAAGATTTTGCCTTCATTTTTCAGTGACAGATTAGTCCGCAGAAATGAATTTAGTTCTATTGTAATTGAATCTTTTCAAAAGAAAAGACTGCTCAAACAGGAAAGAAGTAGCTTCCAGATTCTTTTCCTTTAAAATTAGTCCCCTGTTGGAGGGGAAAGAAATGTCTGCCTGATTATTTAGGGTACAAAATATTTAGGGTAAAAATAGTAAGCGATATGAATGAATTTCATCTGTATCTCTTCATTGGTTTCTTTTATTTCAGAGCGCCCTATGTTCAGCATCACTTCAGTATAGAAACTCTGACAGGCGTTCTCCGTAAAGCAGCACAGAAGCGTAAATATATCCGTGATGAGAAGACGCAGGACAAGCTAGACCTGAGGAGTAAAGATGAAGCATCAAGGTCTAACAGTCAGGCATCCGATGCTCCAAGCAAACTAATGATCCCAGCACAGAGTTCCACAGGTATCTGGAAAATGCTTACATTTATCTTCAGTTATTGATCTTAATGTTAGCATTCTGGGCACAGTTGATCAAAATTAAAGATGTCTTTAGTTAACCTATCGTTAAAACGTTGATCATTAAATATGGCCTATTTGCTAATATTTTTGCTGAAAAAATGTGAGTAGCTTTTGCATTTGCAAAAGCTACTCACATTTTTTCATCAAAAATACCTGTGAATTAGATATTGTACTTACTAGAACAGTTAAGATTTTGACCACTAACAAGCTCGATAAGCTAACGATGCTTTGAACAACTGGGCCCTGGGTAAACATTTGCATGCATGGAAGCATGCAGATGGGCGAGTGGATAGCACTTTCAAATTTGGATCATGGGGTCCTTGAGTTTGAATCCCACTAGAGGAGTAATTCAGCTTCTGACTGTACGGTGCTTCTGTGCACAGAGCCTTTCATGATCACCCTTCCAGTGTCTCAGTATGACTTAAATAATGTTAAACGGGTTTTAATACACCAAACCATCATCATAATGCTTAGCATCCTGAGTAGAAAAAATTAGCAGATAAAATTTTTAAATTTTGAAAAAGAGGTTTGACATTCCTAAGGAGACAATTTGCATGAAATGTCTAACTCTTTTTTCTGGAAAAAAAAAAGATAAATAAATTTGTAGTCTATTAAATTTGCTAATGGTTGGTTATCAAAATAAAGTTCTCACGTACACTTCATTTTCTTGTGAGTAGACTTCATTTTCTTGTGACATCAAGTAAAAAACATTATAAAAACTGTACTAAAAGCCTTTTTAATAAACCTGCTGTGATTTTAAAGCTAAAGGAATAATAAGAGAAAAAAGTTTTTCTTTGTTCGTTTTCAAAATTTTGCAGATTTGATACAGATTTTAAAATTTATTTTTGGGTAATAAATAACATTTTACTGGAAGAAAAGAAATTTGCTTTACTAGCTGGCTAACAGCATGTCAGGTAGTTAAACCATTAAAATCTAGTGCCTCATAAACGGGATTTTGGCAAACAGTGCAGATCCAGATCCGACACTGCAGAATGCAGCATCTGATCAGGGTCTCTGCTGTTTGCATTAAGTTCAGAAATTTCTATGAATAATGATAATAATAAAAACTAACCAGACACCCCTTATATAGGAAATGGACTTACCAGACACCTCTTATATAGCAAATGGACCTGTCCAATGAGCTAAGGTAGAAGAGTCCACTCAGCATAAATGGGTTAATGTTCTTTTATCAAGCCAGCAGCTGTTCCATCTGACTTTTATATTGGAGATACTTTTGTCAGTTTCTGACTAATACAAGATCTGGCAAGAAGAAAACTTAGACATTCTGAATTTTTGCCAGCACTTCCTGTAGGTTCTAAATTGTGATCTTTGCACTTGTTACATGTATCACACAAAAATGATTAAAAAGTGAATGTCTTAGAAATCTCTGAATACAAAATACAGTCTTGTTATCTCGAATTCCAAGGGACTCTCTGAGACACTTCGAGATACCCATACCTTGACATATCAGATTTTCAGAATAGGAGGAAAAAATAATTCGAACAACCACATTTAACAAATTTATATGTAATTGGACTCTTGATGTTAGAGATATATCAAAAATATTGTGGAAAAAAGGAGAAATTGCTCCTCTTTTCTGCAATATTTTCTACTTGTTAGATTTTCATGTTTAGTCAGGGACAAGATTTTGACTGAGATAAGCGGTTATTCGAGATAAGCGAGTTCAAGATAACGAGAGTCAGCTGTATGTCTAGTTTTATATAGGTGGGTTTATTTCCTTGAATTATGGTATTTAATCTTATTACCCTACGTACCCCTATAAGCACACAATCAAGCAAGATTACAGTGTATTTTATCTACATCATTAAAATGCAAAATTGTGTTTGTGGTGGTATACTGTTTTCACCATTGTCTGTCTATATGTCAGTCCATTACGTTTTGGTCCTTTCGAGGTGGAAGGTGGGAAGTATCTAATAAGTTTGCTTATTGATCTTTCTTGTTTGAATTGCCTCTACCTTGTCATGGCAATTCAATGAGTACCAGCAAAATATGCTTCTTTATACTCATTTGAATTACCCCACATACCCCTATAAGCACATGGTCAAACAAGATTACAGCCTGTGTATTTTTATCTACTTTTTTTTATAAAAGCATATGCTGTGGGTTCTCATTTGAATTGCCTATACTGTGTCAAGGCAATACAAATGGGTACCACAACATATTCTTCTTTTATAAAGAACATCAGAAAAAAATTGCATAAGCATCGTTTAATATTCTTGTCATGAAGCACTCTGCTGATCTTTCTTTAAAGTGTACCCTTACTAGGAGGATATTTTACAAGTTTTCTAGTAATTTTAATAAACCTAAGCACACAGTGCTGTAATTAGGATTGATACGGTTTGCCATTCATCACGAAAACATACGTATATAATTCTGACCCCCTTAAACCCCACTTTTATATAGTAAAACTGGGGTTTACAGGGGTAAACATTATTTTTCTTATTTCTGCTGAAAAACATAGATTGTGGGTACTCGTTAGAACCGTTCACAATCCATGTTTTGAACAAAAATATGAAAAATATCAGTATTTTTCATCGGAAAATTTTCATTTTTTGGTGGTCAGATTTTCAGTATATTTGAATAGGTATGTTTTCGTAATGTGTTGAGTGATGTTGTAGTTAAACAAGATTTTAGTTAATATGTCTGATTTCTTATACAAGTGATGTCACCAGGGTTGCTGAAAGTTGTCACCAAAATGAGAAGTAGGTCTCCTATGAACAAGCTTTCCTTTGTTGTCATGAGAAATTTGGACAGCTTTCTTGGGGTGGAGAATGACAAAAAACAAAATACAGGTTATGATAACTATCTAAAATTAACCAGTGTACACAAAGGTGCTGGATAAAACAACTGTAGTTTAGTAGACCCTTAAAGCACTAAGCAATGTCATAGCAGACAAGCTTCTAATTTTCTTTTATTATTTTTTTTTTCAGAGAAAATAAGGCCTGGCATTTCATGTGAATCATCTGCTTAGCAGATGATTCATATGAAATGTCAAGCCTTATTTTACAACAAATACAACAAAAAATCCTATAGCAGTTTGGCAAAACAGTGAAATTTTCTTGTGAAAGCCAAAACATTGCTAGAGAACTTACTGGTTCTACCAAAAATATATGGACAAACTGCCTAAGCAAACACTATGGACCCAGATCAGGGTGTGTTTTTTTTTTGTTTGTTTTTTTTGAGGGGGGGGGCGGGGGTGCGTGGGGGACAGTGGTGTTGTTTTCAAACACCAAAGAGGCAACTTCCTGTCTGCAAAAGTTGTCTCCCCTTACAAATGACGACAAAAACTTTCAGGTCTGTCCATTCCCCTTATGCAACCTTTTTGTTTGACATGTTTCATATGAATATTTTATTTTCAAAAATCCACCACCTCAGTCAAACTCAGCATTATGATTTCCATAAATTTCTCACTACAGAGGGAAGTTAGTTTACTGTGACAGATTCTGTTCAGTTCTAGTTTCAATTAAGGTGAACGGATACATCTCAAACACCACTGATGAGAAAATGGTTGCCACCCTTTTTAAAGGGGATTATTCTCAACCCATTTCAGTCTGGAGACCTCCAAAAGGGTAATTGGCAAACAGTGCGGATCCAGATCAGATGCCGTAGGATGTGGCATCTGATCAGGGTCTCCACTGTTTGCATCACAAAAACACATCTACATAATTTTTACCCCCTTAAACCCCGCTTTTATATAGTAAAACTGGGGTTTACAGGGGTATACATTATTTTTCTTATTTCTCCTCAAAAACATAGATTGTGGGTATTCGTTAGAACCGTCTCGACAAGGCAGTTCTAATGAATACCCTCAATCTATGCTTTGAGCAGTAAGATGAAAAATATCAGATTTTTTTATCTGAAAATTTTATCTGAAAATTTTCATAATTTTGGTGGTAAAATTTTCAGTACATTTGAAAAGGTATGTTTTCGTAATGAAATAGTTTAGCCATTTTTCTTCTGGAATAACTGAATCACATGGCCTGACAAACCTACTCTTTCAGTATATAGTTTGGGGGAGTTTATTCAGTCTAAAATGGGTTAAAGAATATACCTTTTAGAAGGGATTCATGTACCAGCAAGCAAATTATTTTCAGCTAGAGTGGTCTGCCTTTGAAAAAGGGAGGCAAAACTTCCAGCTTGGAATGCTTGGAATGCTGTTATGTTGAGGTTTATCCATTCACCTTAAAGTGTTTCTACCATACATTGTAATATTATGTTTGAGAAAATAGACAAATTTATTTAACTTAAGTATTCTAGTAGACTGGCAGGCCTAAGTAGACAATTACAGATATATTTTAGCTTTGATTTTGAAAGTAAGTTATAGAAACAGGTATAGATTGTGTTGAACTTCAGTTTTTAATGAAAATCGCTTTACTACGAACAGACGGACAGTTACAGAAATAGTTTAAAAGTAAATTAGTCTATGGTCAGCAGTTATCAGTTCTGTTTAGCTTCCATTTCAGTAGAAAATAGTTTGAGGGGCTTAACCTTTATCCTGCTGTTCTAGACAACTGCTACCTTTGCAAACAGTGTAGGTCCAGATCAGATGCTTCTGAAGCCATGCCATCTGATCAGGATCTACACTGTTTGTCATTCAGTTTATGAATTTGAACGAAAACATTACAGGTCAGTCCCGTTATTACGCGCTGGTCGGGATGCACAAATCCAGACCGCGATATAGGCGAGGCGCGTAGTAAGTTCGGAGCCGACTGATCAGACTTTATAAATGTTGACATTTGTATGGGACACACGTATATACATGTTTGGAGGGATTTATGAATGAAAACAATGATATTTCATGTGTTATTTATATAAATAAACGAATGAGTACTAACGTTGTATGTTTTGTCTTTTTAACACCCTCTGATGTACTTTTTCTGCAATATATACGCTAAATACTTTATTTACGTTTCCATTTTGTGGCTCGACCCGCCATATTTGCCGGTGTTGTGATACAGACGGTGTTGAAGTGCGGTGTAAGTCACATAAAAAGTCCGGTATCAATACAGCAGAAATCGTTAAGTTTTTTAATCTTTCTGCTTGTATAAAATAGAACGAAAGCTCAAAGAAAAAAAAAATGACTAGACCAAAGCATTTGATTCCAACAAAGTGCCATGTTCAATGGCCTCAAGTTTTTCTTTAAAGGTGAAGGCTTGTTTTCTTCTTTGGTTTTCCATTTTAATTAGTGTTAATCTGATAGCTGAATTAAATTTTTCAAGACAATAAGTGCCGGACAAATTTCACAGTTACACGCTCTACTACCTGACCGCGTGCGCAGTGATTGACGTCCAGTGATCCGCGTCGCTGATTGGATGAATATCTAATTAGGTCGGCAAGGCGGCCATATCAAACTGGAAAATTCGGTGTCTTTCAAGTATTTACAAATTAATTATGGATAACTGTGGTCATTTGCCTATTCTTTAGATGCAGGATAAGCCGTTTCTTGATAGATATGTTTGTATCGTTTAAAAATTAAATGAAGTTTTAATTGGCACAAGTTTGTCTTAAAATAAACATCAAAAGGTCAATTACGGTCATTACGCACGTACACAAACAAAAATACAACAGAGACAATACATTGATTAGCTTTATTCTTTCAAAATAATTTTTTAATTTGCTATTATGACATGTACAACAGCAGTAAATAATTTCTTTTTCTGCAGATCGAAGCTCTGAAAAACAAAAAACACATTTTGTTATTTTGACCTAGAGGATGGGGAAACTGGGACCCTTCGAAAAAATTTTGGGAGGCATGACGTCCCCGCGTTATATCCGTATTCGCGCACTAACGACGCGAGTACTAACGGGACTGACATGTATATGACGTAATCTGATTGGCTGATAGTCAGAAATGGGTGTGGCTAATTAAATTATTTAGTAGGATAAGGGTTACAGGTTTGAAAGAAAATTAGGTTACTATAGACAGTTTTGATAGTGTGTTTATTTCGAAATATAAAGTTGAGTTAGTGTATGAAAGAAATATGTAATTCCTCTTTCAAAAAGGATGTTGGATTACTGATATGTTACTTTTCTGTTTGTTCTTTTGTTTTTTACCCTTGTTTCTTTCTGAATTTTCTGTAATTGGGTTGTGTCAAGCGAAATGTGTCTTCGGAGTGTGTGCAGACAGTGAAGGCCCAGATCAGACTGCCCAGAGCTGCTGTCTGATCAGGGCCTTTGCTGTCTGCTAACTGAATTGTTTGATACTATAGAATGTATCAATAGAGAGCAACTGCCTGGATGAGACGTGTATGTGGGAGATGACTCAGAACATGTGCATTTTGCGCATGTTAAAAGGCAACTTTTCCCTTGAGGTGGCCCTTATTATAATCAAATAAAAATTTTGATAACAATTCTATTGGCCTGGCATTTCTAAATATAATAATCACCGAAGGGTTATGGATAATAGTCCTGTTGACTTGACATTTCTGTATTCCCAAGGATTTTGAAAAAGGGCTCCACTGATCAGAATGTTCTTTATTAATTAACCCTTAAAGCATGTCACAACTGCAGCCGATTCACTTGTCTCATTTTATAGCAACAGATAAGGCGATGTTTTCATCAAAAAAATGCTGATATCTTTCTTATTTCTTGACGAAAACATATGTTGTGGGTACTCATTAGAAGCATCTCGCTGAGGCACTTCTAATGAGTACCTACAACATATGTTTTTGTCGAGAAATAAGAAAACTATTATGTGGATACCTCGTCTTATCTGTAGCCATGTCATTTTTCTCTAGGAAGTTATCTGCTACAATTTTGAGTGAAGTTTTAAGGGTTAATACTGTTTTCTAAGTTTATTCTATGGTTTATTGCTTAGCCAAATAGATGTCATACAGCTGATAGATTAAATAAGATCAATATTTGTAAAGCTAATTTTTTTTAAGTAATTTATATTTAATTGATTACAAATAATATTGTACATACAGTCAAACCTGTGTTAAGCAAGCACCTAAGGAAAACCCAAAACTGATTGCTTTAGACAGGTGCTTGCTTAAAACAGGTAAACTTATACTTATTCTCCCTTTACTAGGCATGAAAAACTGGCTTTTTAATACAGGTAATTGCTTAATATAGGTGACCTTTAAGACAGGTTTGACTGTATATGTAAAACACAGTCCACATCATATCAATCACAAATTAGGCCAGTACAGAAAAACTCACCCAGTACAGCCGGAACTCAGTCAGTATGACTCAGCCAGTATCGATTACTGCCCTTTAATATGGTGTTTTTTCTAAACATTGTATTTACCGTAAGTATTCAGACAGACAGGCCTGGGTAGGCTCCAGTCTCCAGTGACTAAATATTTTTCTCATATTCCTGTTTGATAATCCACTAAAATAAAACAAAAAAAAATATCATAACTATAAAGGCTGGTCACTAGACATTACTTTGGTTTTATTTTAGTGGCTTATTTAACAGATTATAAGAATAAAAAATTTAGTCACTAGAGACTGGAGCCAGTCTAAGACCTGGGTAAATACTGTAGACCCAGATCAGACACTGTATGCCAACAGATTGTAGACACATCAACAGATGATGAAATGGACAGTGCTGGGAAAAGTATGGCCTAAAGGAGTTAAAGTGTCCTTAGCTCCAGATAGGAGGGTATTCACTTAACATTTTTCTTATTTCTCCACAAAAACTTATGTTGTGGGTATTCATTAGAATCATCTCATGTTTTTGTGGAGCTATGGGTATCTGAATGTTTTAAAATTTTAGGGTATATAGGGCATACAAATCTTGAAATTAACAGTTGATAAATACTGATTACATTTCTTCTTAAGCTTACATCTAAACTGGGTTTGTGAGCAGTATAGGATTTATTTTAAGTTGTCTCCCTTTGCAAAATTTATTACTTCTCTTTGTTTCATTACTAAGGATTGATAATAAATTAAAGTCTCCATATTCCTAAAAAGTAGACATTTTTTATCCAAGAAAGGTTTAATAAATTGATATATAGTATTAATACTATCATAAAATGTGGCATCTGACAGCCAAAAAAGGGTATTTGGCAAACATTGCAGACCCAGATCAGATGCTGCAGAATGTAGCATCTGATCAGGGTCTACACTGTTTGCATTAAATACAGAAATTTCAAAAAAAAAAGTAACATCATAGTGATAATATAAAAATACAAACCAGACACCCTACTTTTGGAAATAGACCGGTCCATAGAGTTGCGGTAGAAGAGTTTACTCGATATGAATTGGTTAAGGTGCCTCAATATTTACTGTATTTGTTTGTTTATTTAGTTGCTTCAAGCAATGTGAAGCTGGGAGGTCATCGTAAAGGTGGTACCCCAAATCCAATGACAGCAGCAGGAAAAGTGGAACATGCTCTAGTTGCCCAGACAATTGAAGAAATGATAGGCCCTAGACTTACTGCTGAGGTTAGTATATACATATACATGCTGTAGTTGCTCAGACAGTTGAAGAAATGATAGGCCATAGACTTACTGCTGAGGTTAGTAAATATATATGTATACATGCTCTGTGAAAAACTGTCTTCCAGGTGTATGAAAAGACCGAAGGCCTAACTCTGCCCATACTTCCAGTCTGATCTGTTACTTAACCATTACCACTCTCAGGGCTAATTCAGCAGATGACAAATTGATATTTTTCTTATTTTTCCCATAAAACAGGATTTGACATTTCATGCAATTTTTTCCAAAACAGGACTTGACATTTCAGTGAGACAATTTGCATGAAATGTCAAACCTGATAGACAATTTGCTTTATTTGACATTTCATGCAAATTTTCTCCAAAGCACTCTCACTGGAGACAATTTGCATGAAATGTCATATCTTGGAGACAATTTGCATGAAATGTCAAATCCTGTCTTCTGGAAAAACTAAGATAATTATCATCTGTAGGTCATCTGCTGAAAATTTTACTGAGAGTGTTAAGCATTAAGTTCTTGACAATGTAATCTGCCAGACTGGATAATTCTGTAAACAGATAACAAAGACCCTGATCGGACTATGCAGATTGACAGGCTGATCTGGGCCTTTACTGTCCTCATACGCTCTGATGGCATTTTGTACATGTTAACCTTTGTCATGCTGAATACCTAAAGATGCCAAGCCCACTTCTGATTTTCAGCCAGTAAGATTTCTTGATCCAGGTTATTGATACAAATTGACAAACAGTAAAGATCCAGATCAGTTGGCTTCTCAGAAGCCAACTGATCTTGATCTACACTATTTGCAAAGGCATATCCTGATTCAGAGATCTACACTGTTTGCAAAGGCAGGGCATATT
Organism: Anodontia alba; assembly: GCA_964016985.1. Lineage (NCBI taxonomy): Eukaryota > Metazoa > Mollusca > Bivalvia > Lucinida > Lucinidae > Anodontia > Anodontia alba. The sequence goes on from OZ024824.1 coordinate 5,263,758, forward strand.
CAGTTTCAGCAGGACCAGGGATCAAGGTGATAAGACAGAACTGGGAGAAAAAACAAGTTTTCAAGGGCTGTTTTTTTTTTTTTTGTTATTTTTTTTAGATATAATAATAATAAGAATCTTGCAGACAATGACCTTTTGACGTCTTTTGGAAAGACCTTATTTGCTTGGCATCTTATTTTAAATAAGAATATTTTGTTCTGATGGATCATATCTTATTAGAAACCATTTGTCTTTTGTTTTTATGTTCTCTTCTCAGATATTTACCCTAAATTTAAATTTATGGCCAAAAGTTGGTCTGACCTATACAATTTCTATAGTAAAATGATTTTTTTTTGTTTTTTATGTAACAAAATATTTTTTTTACATTTCTTTGTTGAATTTGAATAATTGATGTTTCATGACAATATTGTGAACATTTCAGAATATGGAAAAAATGAAAATATTTGATTTAAAACCATTGAATAAAATAAAACTTTTTGTGTGCACAAATAGTTTCACATTAAGTCATGACAAAAGTTTGCAATTTTACTTCTTCTGTGTAAAGCACCAGGCAAACAACTTTTTGAAAGATGTCGACACATTTTACTCAAGATGTGAGCTGTCAGGAGCTATGTATAATCAGTACGTGTATTAACTCTTACCATGTTGAATATAGTAAGATGCCACGCCCACTTCTAAGATTCAGCCAATCAGATTACTTGATCCAAGTTGTTGATACAAATTCCCATACATTGTACTTAATGACAAACAGTGCAGATCCAGATCAGTTGGCTTCTGAAGAAGCCAACTGATCTAGATCTACACTGTTTGCAAAGGCAGGGTATATCATCAGGGTTTATGCTTTATATCATTTTTGCTGAACTGTTAGAATTTTTTTCCAGAATGTGACAGTTTTCAAGAACATTCTTAAAGACACCTTCGCTGGTCTGCCAGATCCTCCACCAAGCATTGCGACTCTCTCAGCCAGAACCAGAAATTATGATCTTGACATGTCTCTGGATGCTAAAGCCAAGGAAAAAGGACTGGTTCCCCACAAACCATGGCTGACAAAGTGTAACCAGCTGTATAATTTAGCTAGTGTACATCATGGTGAGTTAGAAATACAGTGTTGAATATGAGCCAGTACGCAACAAAACCTTCAATAAAGCTTGTGCGATAAGTGAAGACTCAGATCAGCCTGAACATCTGTGCAGTTTGACCAGTCTTTGCTGATTGCATGTGTCTTTTTCAGTGTCTGGGCAGTCCAAAGAGGGATGAACATTTGCCATTCTGGGTGGATATAGAGGCTGATCTGAGTTTTTGTTGGTCACACAGGTCTTATTGTAGGTTTTGTCATGCTGACTCGTATACCATAGCATGAACTTGCTCATAATCTCTGACCACATGTTTCCCCCTTTTTTATGCCCCCAACTTTGAAGGAAAATATTGCTTTTGGGAAATTTTTCCCTTCAATCTGTTCGTTCATCATGCTTTACTTGTGAGCAAGATGTCTTAATAACTATTTTAGCTAGGGGTGTGAAACTTGGTGAGCTTTCTGCGGCTGGGGAGTAGATCACCTGATTAACTTGAAAAAAAAAATGGATTAATTTTTTGAGAGTTATGTCCCTTGTTAACTATGTCATTTTGAAGGGACAAGCATGCAGTTGGGGGCATAGGGTTTTACAAAGACATTTCCAGTTACTCTATAAAATGGTGAATTAAGGGGTTTGCCTGATTTCTGAATAAATGAAATATTTCCTTTTATCTTTTTGGTTGTGTAGTGTACCCAACCTCAAAAGTGATTTATGAAACCATTTTATAGATTAAAATGTCCACTGAAAAGGGGTGGAGCCTAATTGTGTTAGCACATTAGAGAGGTTCTGAAGTTGAAAGCTTTAACTTGTTGACTATAAATAAAAGCAGACAGTTTAAAAAAATAAAAAGTAAATGTATATTTCATTCAAATTGCCTCTTTTGGAGACAATTTGAATGTAATATCAAGTCTTTTTTTTTGTGAAAAGAAAAAATCACTTATTTACATATGATGATTAAGGCTATAGATTTCGAAGATTGATATGTATATTCAGTAGAACAGGTTTATATGTTTTTATTCAAAAAACTAACAATGTTTTTTTTTTTTTTTTGTTTTTTTATTTTTTTATTATGTTTTATTGGCTCTGTTGTCCTATGGAGATTTTTGCAATTAAGTCTTAAATGAACTGGATACACTTGATGTGAATTTTTATAAGGAGATAGCTTTTGTGATTCCTGATGGCTTTCTTGCACATCCAGCCCTTTCTGAAAAGGAGTCTACTCTTAAACGGAGAAAAAAGAATGTGTTCCTGTGAGCAGTTTTTTTCTTTTAAAAGTTAACTCTTTATCAGAAGGGAGACAAAAAACAGTTTGACAGTATTACCTTCCCTAACAGGGTATCCATTCCCCTTAAGGGGAACTGGTAGCATTTCAGGGGAGACAACTGTCAAAATTATTTTGTCTCCCTTCTAAAAAGTGGTCTGCTCAAAAAAAAAAAAAAAAGACATTGCTCCCCTTGGGAGAAATTCTTTTCTTATAGAGAAGACCAGTTTTCAGAAGGGACTTGATATGCAGAAAAGTAAACAGGAAGTCACAAAAGATGTCTCCCTTTAATTACCAATTGTATCCATTCCCCTTAAAGCAGCTGTTAATAAAGTGGCTATCCCTTTAAAGTGGTTGTCACTAAAAACATTTTGATGTTCTCTTCTAGGTGTTATTGTTGCTGGTCCTCCTGGTAGTGGCAAGAGTAGCTGTATACATACCCTGGTGGAGGCCCTCTCGATGTCCCCCCGGGGAGTCTCTCGAGGCTCCATAGCTAGCAAAGGAAGTACCTCTGAGAAGATGCACAAACTGATCAAGATTAACCCTCTGGTGGTTGATGAGCAAGATCTCATGTTTGGAAACTTGAATCAAAACAATGATTGGGTTGATGGCATCTTCACAAATGCTTGTAGGAAAGCCAACAGGGTACAGTACAATTATTTGAATAAAAACTTCTTTTAATTAAGCTACCACACATCTTGATAAGGGCCTTTGTTCCACATTGATTTATCATGCAACTTCTGGCTTGACTGTACAAATATACACACGACCATTTACTGTCAGTTAGACATCTTTTGGAAATTTGTTTTTTGTTTGGCGCTTTACACAGAAGTAAATTTGAAAATTTTTGTCATGAATTAATGCAAAACTATATTTGTCGTAACAACCTATGCACAAAAAGTTTAATTCTAGTCATTAGTTTTTTTAAAAAATCAAATATTTTCACCTATTCCCATAGTAAAAAGGAATGAAAATTATGCAGAAATCAGTAGGTTAGGTAACATGGAGGCAGATTTTCAACAAGTTCTGCTTGTTCAATTTTTCTGAAATTTTCACAAAACTGTTGTGAAATACTGATAATTCAAATTAGCAAAGAAAAGTAGAAAAATATTTTCGTCCACAAAAATTCCAAAAATTGCTTCAAAGAAAAGTAGAAAAATATTTTCGTCCACAAAAGTTCCAAAAATTGCTTTACTATAGAAATTGCATACATCTGACCAATTTTTGGCTGTAAATTTAACTTTAGGGTGCATATTTGAGAACAAAACACAGAAACAGAAAAGAAAAATGGTTTCTGATAAGATATGGTCCATCAGAACAAAATATTTTCATTTAAAATAAAACGCAAAGCAAAACGACTTTCTGAAAGATGTCGAAAGCACAGTAACACAGTACTGGTATTTTCCAAGCAGTATTATGCTTGGTATGGAACAAGTTTCAAATATTTTCTGCCATTTTTATATTCCACCACCCGATAGTTGCAGGGTATTATGGTTTTATGTTGGATGTCCATGTGTCTGTCCATCTGTGGGTCGTCCGTCCATCCATATTTCATTTCAGGATGATAACTTGAGTAAACATCAAAGGATTTTCACCAAACTGGGTATGTGCATTGATTTGTGGAAATCTGGTTTGGGATTGCTAATTGGCAAATTTCATCAATTTTTGACAGAGTTATCTGCTTGTCACACATCCCCATTATCATTTTCAGACAAAACTTGAGTGAATATCAATGGATTTTTACCAAACAGTATGTGCATTGATATTGTAGAGATCTGGTTTTGGATTGCAAATGGGCAAATTATGTCAGTTTTTGGCAGAGTTACCTGCTGCCACATAATAATGGCAGGGTATTATTGTTTCATGTTTCTATTGTTAATTAAAATCCACATTCTGCATTATAACATTTTATAAATAACAGGAAACAATATAAACAAAAAGATTATATTTAAATGTTTGAATGAGTCTCAGAACCCATTATATACCAAAACAATTTTAGGGAGTTTAGGTCAATTGTTTACATTAGAACCAAAGTATACATACACCAAGGCCCAGTTGTTCAAAGAGTCGTTAGCTTAACGAGCTCGTTAAGGGTCATTTCGTTAACTGTTTTAGTGGATTCAGTACACAATATTCTGATATTTTTTGCTGAAAAAATGTGAGTAGCTTTTGCAGTGCAAAAGCTACTCACATTTTTTCAGCAAAAAATTTCAGCATATTTGTGTATCACTCGATTTAAATTTTAATGAATCCTTAACTAACAACGTCATTAGCTTTGAACAACTGGGCCCAAAATTTCTTTAAGGTTGCTGTCCACATGATAATCATTGACCAATGAATGCAGGTAACGGTTTTTGATAGGCATGCTATTCTTGTCGCTATGATGTCAGAGTGCTGTGTAAAGAGGGTTATCTGTAAAAACCCAGACTCGTCTTAGTGCTGGGACATTGGCAAACAGTGCAGACCCAGATCAGATGCTGCAGAATGCAGTGTGTGATCAGGGTCTGCATTGTTTACTTAAACTACAGGAAGTTAAGTATTGAATGGAATGGTGGTAAGTCCAGTGCTATCAGTGCTTTGATTATTGTGTCAAATTTGAACTGTTTGAATACTGTGTACAGTGTCTGTTGCAGTTTTAGTAAAACTTCCTAATGAGTCGAAAGTTCTTGAGGATAGCAGGGAAAAAAAGAACTCATTCAAGTGATAAAATGCAGCTTCAGTCTTGTAAAAATGGAAATTTCAGACAAAAAAAGCCTCTTATAGGTTGTGGCTAATGTGACAAAGTGGATAGTGTTCATAGATGACTTGGACAGTCAAGTCCTTTTCTTTTCTTATTTTGTTAATTCTGAAGAAATAGTGCTTCCCATAAAAGTTGCATGATCAATAAATTACATGGTTAGTAGCTCAGAAGATCTTGTATATTTTGTTCATGGCAGAAAGCAATAAAAGTGAGCTGAATCTTTCTTTTCTTGTGTTGCCTGCATAGCATGGCAGACACATAGGGATCATGTTGTCTGTCTGCGTTGTCGTTGTCGGCGGTGGCGGTGGTGTCATCGTCACACTTTTCGTTTCCGTTCAATAACTTTGGAGGGAGGCATCGGTTTCATTCAAATTTTGCAGAACTTTATATCACTGTAAAATACAGGTCAAATTTGATATTGGTAATCATCTGCCAAATTTTGGCTGAGTTATGGCCCTTTTTTAACTTAGTTTTTGTTGTTCATTTCCACTCAGTTACTTTTGAAGGGATGCATTGATTTCATTCAAACTTTGCAGAACTTTATATCACCATAAAATACAGGTCAAGTTCAATATTAGTAATCATTTGCCAAATTTTGGTTTAGTTCTGGCCCTTTTTCGACTTAGTTTTGTTGGTGTGTTGATATTGGTTGATATTGGTGTTGATATTGGATTCGGATCAATAACTTTTGCAGGAATGCATTGATTTTATTGAAAATTAGCAGACAGATATATCATTGTAAAATACAGGTCAAGTTCAGTATTAGTAATCATCCACAAAAGTTTGGCTGAGTTATGGCCCTTTTTTGACAGTTTTGTTGGTGTATTGATATTGGTTTCCGCTCAATAGCTTTTGCAGGGATGCATTGATTTTATTGAAAGTTGGCAGAAGGATATATCATTGTAAAATACAGGTCAAGTTCAATATTGGTAATCATTGGCTTTTTAAGCAGGGGACACATCCGATTCTCGGAATTCTGGTTTGTTTTCTCCCCTTTGGCTTACTTTTATTGCTTTCTTTCCTTCACCAAAATACACTTGATCTGCTAGGCTACTAATCATGTAATTTTTGTATATTCTTCAATATTCAGCTTTTCAGTAAGCAGAAGCCGTTAATGTGTTTGCACAAGGGGGTCTGGGCATTTCAGTCTGCACTCTGCATATTCCCCAAAGACACCATTTCACATGGTGCAGCTGGAATTCTGAAGTTTTAGTACAGAGGGAGAAAAATATTGTATTACAGTAATACTATGTATCTAAAAGAAAAATGTCTTAATAGATAAAGTTAATGCTTAGCATGCTGGGTAAAAGAATAGCAGATGACATTTTGAAATCTTTTTTTCTTATTTTTCCCAGAAAATAGATGTTGACATTTCATGCAGATTGTCTCCTAAGACAGTTTGCATGAAATGTTAACATCAATTATCAGGGAAAATTTAAGAAAATGTCTGTTTGTCAGATTCTGAAGTGGCCCAAAGAGTGGTAAAGTTTAAACATAGTCAAAAATTAGTGGATTAGCCAGTTTATAATTTGAGGTGATTGGGCATTGACAATCTAAGAGTTTGTCTTTGCTCCGAAAGCACTTTATAAAGGATGGGTACAAAGCTATTTTCCATGGACTGCTCAACATTATTATAACCAAGTATTAGCTTTCACAAAAAACTTGGTCTACCCTTGGCATATAATGTGTGCTAAGCATAGACCAAGCGTTTTGTGAAAGCTTATACTTGTATTGAATTGAAGCTTGGTTAGGACGAACTTGAAGATTTACTGGCTGTGCTCTGCAGAATCTGAGTAATTATAAGACATGGCATGAAATTTGTGGCAATGATATTGAGTTGGATCCTGGTTAAAATGTAACTTGAAGGTTTATTTGCTATGTTTTGTAGAATCTTAGCAAGACATGGCTGTGTCTAGATGGACCTCTCAATGCGGGCTGGGCAGACAACTTCAACAGTATACTCACTGGAGACAGAGTATTACACCTGCGCAATGGTGATAAACTCTTCCTGTCGGAGAACATCATTGTTGTGTTTGAGACAGACAATCTGATGGATGCATCACCTGCTACTGTAGACAGAACGGTATGTTCTTCATTTTTTTTATGCAGTCACTTCCTGTTTTGTATAGTCACTTCCTGTTATTAACCTTGACCTTGCTATAATTAGGCATAGCTACAGATAAGAGGGAGTATCAGGAAAATATTTTTCTTATTTCTCTACAAAAAAATATGTTGTGGGTACTCATAAGAAGCACTCACCTCACAACATATGTTTTTTTCTGGAGATATAAGAAAATAATAATATTTGGTCAAAAAATGCACCTTATCTGGCGTTATGGGCAGGATTAGCAGACAAGAAAGAAGAAATATTATTCTTATCCTTTAAAGTCCCAGTCACAACAGCAGAAGACAATATTTTTTTATTTTTTCTTATTTTTGTTATTTTATTTTTATTTTTTTTTTCCCCCGAAGAAAATAAAGCTTGAACCTTGATGTGAACAGTCTGCCTATAGTTCATATGAAATATCAAGTCTTATTTCCTCTGAAAAGAAAATGCAAATAAAAAGAAAATAGACGGGTGTCTACAAAAAATTTGAATGAGGCATTAAGAGTTAATATGGTTCCACAAGAATTTGGTTGTTAACACTTTGCATGTTAGGTAAAACTTTCAGCAGATGACATCTTGAAATATTTTTCATATTTTTCTAGAAAATAGGATTCAACACTTCATGCAGATTGTCTCCTAAGTGTTATACTAAGAGATTGTGGTGTATTTATAAGGCAGGTTTCGTTGAAAATGGCTTAAATATGGTTTTGTCATCAACTGTAAACTTGTATGTCTTTAAAATCCACTTCCATACCTTAGAGCTTACAATGAGAAAACAGATTGATTTATTAAGTTCTATTTTTCTGTTTATAGGGTATTGTTTACATAGACAAAGATGTTGTAGGCTGGAAACCAGTTGCCAAGGCTTGGCTTGATAGTAGAACACCACAAGAAATACATGTAAGTCTGGTTTTCCTGTAAATAAGATGTTATTATCCAAGATTGCATTTGAATTTAGCTGTTACATGATTACTATAATAGCCACAAATATTGGGACAGACAGGCCTTATCAAACAGTGTAGACAGATCAGAAGCAACAGAATGTGGCATCTGATCTGGGTCTACACTGTTTGCCACACATTAACAGGTAGAAAAATAGAGTTTAAATTTTAGGACAAATATGGTAAGGAGTTAAGGTGTCCCGATATTTAGGGTAAATACAGTGGGAAATAAAGCAGTATTGCATACATCCCAGTATCTCAAAGTTCAGTTGAATTTGAGCAAGTCCTCTTTTAGTTGGATGTGTATTCTAATTATGAGTATTCACAACAAATATTTTGATACACAGTTTAACTAAAATTATCTTCAGATGCTTAACCCTGGTCCTGCTGAACCCGAATATGCCCTGCCTTTGCAAACTGTATAGCTCCAGATCATTTGGCTTCTTCAGAAGCCAACTGATCTGGATCTGCACTGTTTGCCTTTAAGTATGTAAACTTGTATTAGCAACCTAGATCAAGCAATCTGATTGGCTGAAAATTAGAAGTGGGCATAACATCTTAATGCCAACAAATGGGTGAAGTAATCTGATTGGCTGAAAGTTAGAAGTGGGTGTGGCATCTTGATTTGTTCAGCATGACAAGGGTTAATGTAGATCTAAGACAAGCACTAGCAGTTTTACTTGTTCATCTTCTTACTTTCTATTACTAATGCACTTTTGCATTAATCATAGCAACAGAAAAGTATTGACCAAAAAGTATTAACATTTTTCTTAGTTCTTGACAAAAACATGTATTGTGAATACCCATGAGAAGGGCCTTGCCAAGGCGCTTCTAACAAGTACCCACAATATATGTTTTCATCCAGAAATAAGAAAAGTATTATGTGGATACCCCCTCTTATCTGCAGCTATGATTAATGATGTATGATTAATGAATAAGTTTGTTGCTAAGAGGAAACAGTTTTGATATTATACAACAAAAGAGCTTTCATCTTGAAGAGAAATGCTTCCATTCTTTTTTTATTCCAAAGTGATAGGTTTATGCAAGTTTATGATTTAAGTTAAATGAACAAAACCTGAAATATTATGTCACCATCTGGCATTCACATTTCAAAAGTTACTTTTGACAGCTATGGAATTTGTTTAATCGCTTTTGTGTTTTGGTTGCCAAAAACAATATAGGCATTATGCACATGTTGTTGTTTTTTTTTTCTTGTTTTTTTTTTTTTTGTTTTTTTTTTTCATTTATTTTAAATAAATTGATCACTAGTGTGTGTAAAACCTTGTATTTATTGCTTCATCTGTCTGAATTAAAATCCCTTTCCATTTTATGCATTCTGATGTGTAGGGACAGGTAAGAATTGTGTGTTAGGTGTATAGCTTTTAAAACTCAAACCAGCTGAGCAGTTTTCCTATGAAAGTTTTACGCTGGTCACAAACACGCATGTTGATGTGAAATTTCACTCATGATAGCGGTATTGATTTGGTCTTTACAAAACACTCCTCACATACATATATAAGATTGCGAACCTTTTGCCATTACCCATAATACAATGTTGACAAAACTGATCGAGTTTATGTATTATTCCCTATATATCAATGTTGTAGACATGAAAGCTGACTTGAATGAAAATATTTCTTCTATTATGCATGCATAGCACTAATAAGGCCTTTTTTTTTTCATTCTTCTTATTCCTTCATAAAAAGATATCTCATTAGAAGTACACAGGAACCACTTTATAAGACAATTCATTATAAGACGATTCGAATATAAGACGGTTTAAAGATGGACCCCAAAGGTGTTGTATCCAAACAAAAATTGTATAGATTATATAAAAAAAATGACCATTTATGATCATTTTCTATATAATCTAGACATTTTTGTTTGGCTGGATGTTGCATCCAAACAAAAATGTCTAGATTATATAGAAAAATGACCATAAGCATGGTGTATCCAAACAAAAATGTCTAGATTATATAGAAAAATGACCGTCTAGATTATATAGAAAAATGACCATTTATGGTCATTTTTCTATATAATCTAGACATTTTTGTTTGGATACACAACGGTTGTTTAGCTAACACAGTTTTCACTTTGGATCCCAGCAATCATCTTATAAAGAGGTTATGGTGTTCTTCAGCAAGGCACTTCTAATGAGTATGCACAATATATGTTTTCGTAGAGGGACAAGAAAAATATTTTATCTTAATACTACTCTTATTAGGGCTTTGTCAGCATGGTATGGAAACAAGCAGTAGTGATTTTTCAACATACATGAACTACTAAAATTGAGATCGTCCTGCATAGCCATGCAGTCTTGTTAGGGTTTGGCTGCTTGCTTTCACCTTGCAGTCCTTCTGGCAAAAACATTCAGGATCAAGTTGTTCAAAACTTAACAAAGTTGTTAGCTAACATGACTTTAAAATTTCTATCTTGAAATATGGCAAATACATTGATATTTTTTGCTGAAAAAATGTGAGTAGCTTTTGCATTGCAAATGCTACACATATTTTCGCAGTAAAAATATCAATGTATTAGAATATACCTTAGCTACAACAGTTTATGAGTTTGTCATTAACAAGCTTGTTAAGCTAATCATGCTTTGAACAACTGGGCCCAGATCTTTATTTTGGAAAAATAAAAAAAAAAAAAAGCCCGTAAACTTTTTATTTTCCTTTAAGAACTTAAATTTATAGCCTTAAATTATTTTTGTCATGAAGAGATTGTTTTGAAAATATGTTTTAACAAAAATAGAAGAGAAAATGTACAGGAAAAGCCACAATCACAGAACATAGCCTTCTGATGACATCAAGGGCCTATAGCCTTTGTTGAGGTTAAAAAAAAAAAAAACAGTTATAAATGCTCCTTACGTTTGTGAATGTTTGTGTAGTCTGTCACATGCAGAATCAAGCAAGCGTGCCGCTGTCAAGTGATATCTGCACGCATGCTCCTAGGATTTTATCATTCAGTATTTATAGCTATATAATAATGTCATTTGCAGGGGGATATTAGTTGTAAAAAGTTTGAAATGATATTAGATGTGAGTATTAGAGAAATTAAATCCTGAGAGCATGAATTTTTTTCACGTTAATCAGAATAAGCTCCGCAACCAAATCCACATTAAGCATGTTGATATTTGCTTTTTATGTTTTATACATTGCAATTTCAAGCTAAAGTATGTAAAAGCATGTTCCCTGTCCCAGCTGTCATGACACAAACATTTTCAGGGCATAACATTAGCAGAGTATTCTAATAATTACATGTGGTGATATGTGAGAAAAGGGCTTTTATCAAATGGGCCACATCAAGCTAAAAAGTGCAGATTCCGATCATCCTGTATATGCCCAAAGTATCATCTGGGCCTTTGCTCTCCATTCATACATTCTTTAGTATCCAATGATTCTGTAATACCGGACAGAGAAGGTCCTGATCAGACTGTGCAGATGCACAGGCTGATCTGGGCCTTTGCTACCCATATTTGCCTCAAAACAGGATATTGCATGGCATCAGAGTCCCCGTTACCCTCTGTTTTTGCATATTCTGAGCTTGGCTTTTGCTGCCCACAACCCATGTTAGTCGGGAAACCCCCACTTGCGTACTGGCAAACAATGAAGACCCAGATCAGATGCCACAGAATGTGGCATCTGATCAGGTCTACACTGTTTGCATTAATTAAGGAGTTTCTGTAAAACAAGTAATAAAAACTAACCAGACATTTGTTATTGGAAATAGACTGGTCTAAAGAGTTGAGTTGGAAGAGTCCACTTGATGTAGATGGTTAAACAAATGATAGATGCTGTAGAACATATTGCAGAGAAAGGAGAGGCCCCAAACATAGGCTGATCTGGATCTTTGCTGTTTGCATATGGCATAAATGCCCTTTTTTTCATATTGACTATTGACTCTATCACTCTCTGGGTAAATTACAGCGATGACAAATTGATATTTTTCTTATTTTTCCAAAAAATAGGTTTTGACATTTCATGCAAATTGTCTCCTAAGGAGACAATTTGCATGAAATGTCAAAGCCTATTTTCTGGGAAAAATAAAATTATTTCTAAATATCTGCTGTAATTTTTACCTAACATGCTAAGTGTTAAATGTTTTTTCCAGTGAAAAAAATAAGAACTGAAATTCAGTCATTTTATTCTTTTTTATCTGGGGAAAACCTCTCTTTTCAGCCATTATATGTAAGCAAGAATGCAGCAATCTAACATTGGAACGATTGGGAGAATACATTTTTTGTGTTTTCTCTGTTGATTTTAAATGCTCTCTGGGTAAATTCAGTTCATGGCAAACTGGTAGTATTTTTTCCCAGAAAACAGGGTTTGACATTCATGTGTATTGTCTTCTTAGGACCATGTCAGACCACTTTTTCTGGAAAAAAAGTATTTCCAACAAAGTTTTCTACTGAATTTTTTCCAGCATGCTAAACATTGAATAATTGTTTTGCCCCTGATGTGCTTTTTGCTTTTTTGACAGCTTCATTTTTTTCTCATGATAATTCCTTGCTTTTTGATATCATCCTTTAGCAGTCTGTGCAGACCCCACAAATAGTGTTTGTCCCACAAACTGTGTTTGTGTGTGGGGTGGGGGAGGGGTAGGTAGATGGGTGGGGCACATATACTGTTTTCATGTTGTCTCTCCATCCATCAGACTGTCCCTGTTATTTTGGTTTCTGCTTCCTATCTTTATAAATAATTTATCAGAAGGCAGTCATTATTACCTTGCATTGGTTTTATAATAAGCACTGCTTATTGACATTTCTTGTTTTTCTCAGAAAACAAAAGCTTGACATTCCATTCAAAGTATCCCTAAACAATCTGAATGAAACATTAAGCCCTGTTTAGAGTGAAAAGTAAAAAAATATTTTTACTTAATATATATATATATTATTCTTTTGCTAATATTCAAATTTGGTATTACAAAGGTTAATGTCATTCTTATTTTGATTCATATCTGACATTTTTGTAATCTATTTTCTTGGCAATACCCCTGTTTTTTGCATGATCATATACCTAAATGCACATTTTATGATGGGTACTGGATATACTTGACATTTTTCAATTTTTCTGTTTGTTTTTACAAGAAAGACAACTTAAATGACTGTCTGAGTGTCACAAAAGTTGTCTCCCTTGTAAAAATTAGGCCCAGTTGTTCAAAGCATTGTTAGCTTAACGAGCTTGTTAGTGGTCAAAATATTAACTGTTCTAGTAACTACAATATCTAATTCACAGGTATTTTTGCTGAAAAAATGTGAGTAGCTTTTGCAAATGCAAAAGCTACCCACATTTTTTCAGCAAAAATATTAGCATATACATGTATGCCATATTTAATGATAAAAGTTTTAACGATACATTAACTAACGACATCGTTACTTTTGAACAACTGGGCCCTGGTAGAAGAACTACGTGTTTGCTTTTTAGCACCCATCCATTCCAAAAAGGGGGTCTACTCTACAGCAAATTCTTTCCTTTTTGAGTAGAACCCTTTTCAGAAGGGAGAAAAAACAACAGTGGCAGAGTTACCTCTCCAAAAAGTGTATCCATTCCCTTTAACCTTTACCACTGTCTGGGCAGATTCAGCAGGTGACAAATTGATAACATTTTTCTTATTTTTCCCAGGAAATAGGGTTTGACATGTCATGCAAACATGGGAGACAATTTGTATGAAATGTTGAAACCTGTTTTCTGGGGAAAACAAAAAAATAAAAAAAATAAGAAAAATATTATAAAATGTCATATGTTCAGGTTTTACCAAAAAGCTATATAGCTTTAATAGTTTGTTTTACCATCAAGCTACATTTGATTTTTGACCTGTATATAATTTCAAATTTCTTTCTTTTAAAATACTGAAGAAATGTGAGGTAATTCTGTTAGTGTGCATGTTGGAACCGTCCCATTTGGAAATGCGTGCATATTTTCTTTCATGTTTTTATGTAGCTTGTCTTTGCTGTGGGAGGATTGAAAATTGCATCATCATCATAGGCTGTATTTGTCTTTGCAGTGAAATAACATTCTGCAATCCGGGTATTATTCATGATACTTATATTTTTGTGCGTTCGTTTTGTATAGTTGCCACAGTGATAGATGAAATGAGTAGTAAATAATAGCCTAAAAATCCATACTCCAAAGTTTCTAACAAAATGGCCTGTGTGAACAATGTAGACCCTGATCAGACAGCAGTCTTATCTGGGTCTACACTGTATATATATATATATATATACATATATATATATATATATATATATATATATATATATATATATATATATATATATATATATATATATATATATATATATATATATATATATATATATATATATGCGCCGTCCGACTGGAGACCAGGAGGTTGTGGGTTCAACCCCCGATGAGGTCGGCAACATACTTTCGTGGAGATTGATCATGAAATATTTTCTATGGCCATATTCAAGAAGGGCAGTTGTCAGTTTCTGGCGAAAGAATATGCACAATACTGGTTAACCGCTTGGAAGACTAAGCCTGCCCAAAAAACGTGTGGTTAGGTAAACTGACCGCGCTTGACATGACCCCATTGGGTTGCCTGGGCTGTAAAACCTCAACACAAACAAACAATATATATATATATAAAATTTTAAAATGTTGTATGCTGATACTTAAATCTGGTGCTTAACAAGTAATTCCAGTCCTGCCATTAACTTGTAGAACTTACATTCTTGAATAAAACCTGATTTGTAGTGATTTTTTGTGGAGATTAAATGCTTTTGATTTTGTTTGTTTTAGGTAAATGATTCTGTTCTTAATCATCAAACATGTGGAAATACTTAATTTCATCAACATTATAAATACTGTACATCATTTTCCATCAATATGTTAACACTCAGCATGCTGGGTAAAAATTTCAGCAGATAACATTTTGAAATATTTTCTTTCTTTTCTTTTTTTCAGAAAATAAGCTTTGACATTTCATGCAAATGTCAAAGTCTGTATTCTGGGAGAAATAAGAGAAAAATCATTTATTTGTTGACTGCTGAATTAGCCCAGAACCTAATCTAGTCTGATCAATCTGCAGTTTGCCCTCATCCAAATGTTTGTAGGCACATAAACAGGTAGTTTAATAAACTGTTCAAAGTTTATAATAAGTATGGTGATGAGTTAACCTTGTCATGCTGAATAAATTAAAATGCCACACCCATTTCTGATTGTCAGCCAATCAGATTACTTAATCTAGATTGTTGATATAAATTCACATACTGAATGACAGACAGTGCAGATGCAGATCTGTTGGCTTCTTCAGAAGCCAACTGATCTGGATCTACACTGTTTTCAATGGTAGGGTATATCTGGGCTTAGCAAACAAGGGTTAAGGTGTCCCATTATCAATGATACATATCTTGTATATAATTTTGTATTTACCTGAAGTATTCAGACACTTCAGCTACTTACCATACTTGATATATAATTTGAACAAGTACAATTTACTATCCGATGTTGTCTCTAAAAATTGCTGGATGAGTGGCAAACAGTGTAGACCCTGATGAGATGCCGCATTCTGCGGCATCACTTCTGGGTCTACATGGTTTGCTCAGGCTGTCTGTACAAATACATACGGTAAATACTGTAATATGGTACATATAATACCTATCATATTTCAGAGCACCAGAGTGGGTCAGAAAGGACAAGCAGTGAATGGAAACCTAGTACATTATTTTTTTCTTGCTATCATAGCATCATCATTGGTTAATTGCATCATTATTGGTTTATAAGCATCATTATTGGTTTATTTGGGGCACATTAGTTGAAATAATCATATACAATAATCGTTGCAATTATTTTCATAAACAAAATTTAACTTTATTAATCTTTTGTGAAAAAGTCATTTGGTAAATCTTTGTGTATTTTCTGCTTTTTGTTAATGATATAGAAAAAAACACGCACAATTTTGACGCTTCTGTGGTCACGAAAATTCATGAAAATCTTAACCTTTACCACTCTTTGGGAATATTCAATATACAACAAACTGATAAAATTTTTTTCTTATTTTTACCAGAAAATAGGCTTTGACATTTCATGCAAATTATCTCCTTTGGATGAAATGTCAAAGTTTTTTGTTTTTGTTTTTTTTTTTTTGTGGAAAAATAAGAAAAACTGTTCCAAACATTGTCTGCAGAAATATTTACCCAGCATGCAAAGTGTTAAACATGTCATGAAAATTTATACAGGTATAGATGTGGCTGCCATGGAACTATTTACCTTCCTTCTCAATGTGGGATACCCTGAAAGGAAAGAGTTTGCTCCCACTGGAGTAAATTTGTTCTTTTTACCTTTACCATTTGCTTGGCTAATTTATCAGATGACAAATTGGTGATATTTTTCTTTTCTTTTTTTTTTTTTTTTTTTTCCAGAAAACAGTATTTGACATTCATGAATACTTGTCTCTATTGCATGAAATGTCAAATCCTTATTTTCTGAAATTTTTATCCAGAGTGCTAAGTGTTTACCCTTGTCCTGCTGAACCTAAGGAAGCCAACTGAATCTGGATCTGCCTTGTTTGCCATTCAGTATGTGAATTTATATCAACAATCTGGAACAAGTAATCTGATTGGCTGAAAATTTTAAAAGGGCATGGCATCTTAATTTATTCAGCAGGACAGGGGTTAAGAGAAGCCCGAAGTTTTGAAAGGATTCAAGGGAATAAAATATCTGTCTGCAAAAGTTGTCTCTCTTTGAAAAATGGCTACAATATCTTCAGCTGTATCCATTTCTGATCAGAATTTTGGCTACTTCCTGTATATAGTCCAGAATGTCTGTTTGCATATGAGATATAGATTATTTTAACCAATGTGCCTCATTCATTGTAACAGTAGCACTGACTGTCTTTTCATCTTTTAATTCTTTATCCTTAATCTGCTTGCTGAAAAAAAACTGCAGGCAAAAATTTAGCAATACAAAACTGTATACGTTTTATTTTATCTAGAAAGTAGGGTTATGGCTTTTGTTGCAACTGCCTTAGCACTTTAGCAGGAGCGACATAGGGGTCACTTTTCAGCATTGGCATTGTCATGGTTGGTGTTGGCATTGTCTGTGTTAACAATGTTGAGTCTGTGCATTTAGCTCTGTTTCTCAAACACCAAGGCTTCTGGGCTAATAAAACTTCATACACCCATCTGCCATGTTGCACCCTGCCCACTGCCATTGATCATAACTGACTTTGACCTACTTTTTACACTTGGCTAAACAGTGTTTAGTCTGTGTGTTTAGCTCCATTTTTTGAACACCACTGGCAGTAGTGACATAGCCATTCGGCAAATTTCTTGTCATTCAAATTGTCCCACAGGAAATGCCAAGCCTTTTTTGCAGAGAAAATAAGAAAGAAGTTAAATGTTATCAGCTGATATTTAAATTTAGTTTGCTGTAGGTTAAATTGCAAAGACATAATTTCTTTTTCTGGTTTCATCCCTGTCTGCAGCATTTTCTTGCCAAGACAGCATTTCTTTTTTCTGGTCCTTTGCCCTATCTGGAACATTTTCTTGCCAAGACAGGGTTTCTTTTTCTGATTCTCTGTCCTGTCTGGAACATTTTCTTGCCAAGACAGGATTTTGTTTTCTGGTCATCTGCCCTGTCTGGAGCATTTTCTTGCCAAGATAGGATTTCTTTTTCTGGTCTCATACCCTGTCTCCAGCATTTTCTTGCGAAGAAATGATTTATTTTTCTGATACTGTGGTTTGAAAACAGGAAAAGAACAAAAAGTCTGGAAAATAAATGGTAAGCATTATGTTGCATCGTCAACTTTTAATGCCCCCGCCATTTGAAGAATGGTGGAATGGGCATATAATGTTACCCTGTCCGTCTCCGTCTGTGTCCGGCGTTAGTAATTTGTGTTTGTTTTCCAAGCAGGGGCATCCGTGTCCTTTGGACACAGTTCTAGTCTGTATCATTATTTTCTTTAAAGGAGCAAGGATTTTAATATAATCCGTTTGTTTCACATATTTTCTGATACTTATGCTTTTAGCTCAGCAGATCCCATGTAAAATTTCCTATCTTTCAGAACAAAAAGACTTCATTTTCATGGACAGTCAGTGCTGTTTGTTGATTTAATTGTTTCTCTTGGTTATATGTTTAGATAGGGATTGTTTGCTCTAGTCCTAGCTGCAGATTATGGACATATTCCGAAGATTTTTTGTTGTTGTTTTTGCACCAAAACCTATCTTATCAATATGGTAAATGTCCTAAAATTTCATACACCAAAATTGTTGACAAAATGGCTTATGCAAACAATGATGACCCAGATCAGACTGCTCCTGAAGGAGTAGTCTGATCAGGGTCTGCACTGTTTGCCATTCCACTAAGCATTTTAAGAAACAACTGCATAAAAAGCAAAATTTAGGCTAAAAAAGTATGGAATAAAGTGTTCGAAATTTTAGGACATTTTACCATAATCATTGGAATTGCTGCGACATAACTTATCAGTACAACACAACCTCTTTATAACACTGTTGTTGGAATCGAAAGCAAAAACCATGTTAGCTAAAAAACTGTGTTGTATCCTGAAAAACGTATAGATCATATGGGCCGCGCCATGTGATAGGGTGTGCGGACAGGGAAGGCCCAGATCAGACTGTGCATCCACTAATAGTCATTGGATACGATAACATGTATGAATGGAGAGCAAAGACCTACATGATACTTTGTGCATGCACAGAATGATCTGAATCTGCACATTTTGCACATGCTGTAATGCAATATTTTGCTTGATGCAGCCCATATCCAAAAAAATTACCATAAATGGTCATTTTCTCGACATAATATATGTTTTCGTTTGGATACAGCACTTTTGGGTTCACCTTTTAACCTTCTTATACCTGAATCATCTGTTAAGAGGTTACAGTGTACTATTGGAATGAGTGAGTGTCCATAAGATATGTTTTGGTACAAAAAATAGCAAAAATTATAATCTTAACCCTTGTCATGCTGAATAAATTTTCAGCCAATCAGATTACTTGATCCAGGTTGTTGATACAAATTCAAATACTGAATGGCAAACAGTGCAGATCCAGATCAGTTGGCTTCTGAAGAAGCCAACTGATCTGAATCTACACTGTTTGCAAAGGCAGGGTATATTTGGGTTCAGGAGGACAAGGGTTAATCTGGAGCTGTGCAAATTATATGAGTTATGTTGGTCTGCAAAAGGTGCATGGTGCAGGTGATTCATCAGTCTAACTGTTATATAGAACCTTAGTTACTTGTTGGGTCAGTAAAATGGGTTAGTGTTAGTAATGCATTAGTTGAAGTACAATGGAGATTCTTTAAAAGTGGTATATGAAACCTGATACAAAGTTCCAGTAGACCTCAACAAAACTATGGTAGAACTCTAGGAGTTGGGTAAAACCTGGAAGTTGGGTCAGGGTGAAATCAATATCTCAGTTTCCTAAAATGTAGAATCCATTTGATTTATATTAAAACCCAAAGTTTTTGGTGACTTAGTTTACTAACTCAGTTGTTGGTAAGTCTAAAAAGATGATTAACCTTTTCATCCAGACAGACCAACAAAGATACCTTTGCAATAGTGTAGGTCCAGATGAGACAGCTCATTACAAGATGTCTTATCAGGATCTACACTGTTTGCCATTCTGTAATTGATTTTTGACTGCAATCCCTATATGTAACAATGGATGAATCCGACATCAGATATGGAAGAGTCCATTTCAGGAACTCAGGGGTGAAAAGGTTAATCAGTATAAAAGGGTAGGGTACAATTCAGGTCAGGTATTATGCAACAAACTAACAGACTTAGTTGCCAGCCGAATCAAGGTTAACAGGTTTGTTGCCCTCTTTAATTGTACAGTGGCCATTAACAGGTTTGTTGCCCTCTTTAATTGTACAATGGCTGGTCAGGCTTCAGACTGCCGTGTTTACCCAAAGTATTGGGACACCTTATCTACTTACCATACTTGTCCTTAAATTTGAAATAGTCCATTTTACTATTTATTGATGTATCTAAAATATTGCTGTATGTATGGCAAACAGTGGTGACTGATCAGACATTGCATTTTGTGGCATCTGATCTGTCTACACTGTTTGCAAAGACATATGTATCTCAATACTTGGGGTTATTATGGTAAATTATGGCTTGAATGCTTGTGTCTGACCTTGCATGGATTTGAAAGGAAAGAAAGTATAAAATTTATAGATAAATAGAATAATCATCTGTTTCCATTGGAAGTCATGGTTGTTTCAGTTTTTAAGGTACTGTATTTACCCTCAGTACTGGAACAGACAGGCCTGAGCAAACAATGTAGACCCAAATCAGACTCCACAGAATGTGGCATCTGACCTCAAGGTTATAAAACTTTTTTCATGCTCAACTCAGCTGAGCATGAAATTTGTTTTGTTTAAAAATCTTAAAATACTGACAAAATTTTAAAACTTTAAAGCCATAACCCTACTTTCTTCAGCTAAGTTGAGCATGAAAAAAGTTTTAAATTTTTGGTATTTTCATTTTTATGACCAAGTGAAATTTCATGCTCAGTTGAGTTGAGCATGAAAAAAGTTTTATAAGCTTGGGGCCTGATCAGGGTTTGCACTGTTTGGTACTCATCCTGCAGTGTTCAGACACTTGAGCTGGTAGTAAAATGTATGCTCAAACTTTAGGACAAGTTTGGTAAGGGGTTTTGGTGTCTCAATATTTAGGGTAAAAATGTAAAACTTTGTTTCTTTTTACACTCTGCCCAGGAGGTTACTCCTGATGAAAGTGCTGGTGTTGAGGGGCTAGAACAAACTCCCAGAACAGTAGAAGGGGTAAAACATGCACAGTGCAGTGATTGTCATGCATGATTTGATATTGATTGTGAAATTTTGTACACACTTAGTGGAAGTTTCTATTAGTTCTTGCTTTGGCACCAATATCAGTAAAATGAAAGGATTTTATGATTAGATGGAGCTTTTTATATGAATTCCTTATAACGGTCCTTCCCTTTAAGCAAAGAATTTGCTCAACCATAGAGCAACAATGGGGAGAGAATTCTTTTCTTTAACCCTTTCAACCCTGTAGACTGGTACAGATACCTATGCAAACAGTGTAGTCATCAGGATCTGCACTGCTTGCATTTTCTTACTGATCATTTACAAAGAATGGACATTTCTAAATTCAAAGATGGAAGACTTCTTCAGAAACTCAGGAGTGAAAGGGTTAAGAGTTTTGGTTCTGAGTGCTCTCTACTGAAGATGTAGCCATTCTCCTTAACTGACTTTGCATTTTTGCGGCAAAGTCTTTTGATTGTACTTAGTGATGTTTGACACCATTTCCGTGATTTTTGATGTCATCCACTGGGCAATAGAAAAATGATTGCCTGCTGTTTTTGCATTTGTTTTAAATGGGTAATGGAATAAACTTGGTATAGTCAAATCTATTGACTGGTCTGTCAGATGTCAGATGTACCATGTGGAACCAGCACATGCCAGTTAAGCAACAGTTACGCTAGATAGTTATAGCTATTACATTACTTGTATCTAGTAAGTTCAAAGGTAATAATATTAACCCTTGTCCTGCTGAACCCGGATATATATTGTTCTGCAAACAGTGTAGATCCAGATCAGTTGGCTTCTGAAGAAGCCAACTGATCTGGATCTGCACTGTTTGCCACCAAGTATGCAAATTCATAGCAACAATCTGGATCAAGTAACCTGATTGGCTGAAAATTAGAAGTGGGCGTGGCATCTTAATTTATTCAGCAGGACAAGGGTTAAATGGAATGCATTTCTGATATTGGTGACAGAGATAATATTGACCGATTCTGAGATGATTTTGTACATGGTACTTATATAGATTTCCATTGCTGGATATTGTTGCACATTTGATGTACTTTGGTCATTGTGGTATAACAGAGAACAGATTTCAGGATGATTTGTTCTTATCACTTTGCATGCTGGGTGAAAATTTCAACAGACAATATTTTGAAATATTATTCTTATTTTTCCCAGAAAATAGGATTTGACACTTCTTGCAAATTGTCTTCTAGCATGAAGTGTCTTATCTTATTTTCTTGGAAAAATAAGAAAAATATTTTTAGTTTGTCATCTGCTGAATTCGCCCATAGCATGGTAAGTGTTGACATTTGAAGTTTTCTTCCTTCTTAGTGTTTGTTGTTGTTGTTTGTGTGGTGTCATCGTATCATTGTTTCTTGCTTGTTTCAAGCACATAGCCTGATCAGATATAATTGCAAGCCAAGAGTTACTGCCCTGCTGTATTCAAGAGTATCCTGCTGAAGCCCGATAGGCCCTACCTTTGCAAACAGTGTAGCTCCAGATCAGTTGGCTTCTTCACTCTTCAGAAGCCAACTGATCTGGATCTAAACTGTTTGTCATTCAGTATGTGATTTTGTATCAACAACCTGGATCAAGTAATGTGATTGGCTGATAATTAAAGTGGATGTGTCATCTTAATTTATTCAGCATGGCAAGATATTTCAAGTTTCTCTTCTTTCTCAATGTTAGTTGTTGTTTGTGTGGTGTCATGGTGTCATGGTTTCTTGCTTGTTTCAAGCACATAGCCTGATCAGATATAATTGTAAGCCAAGAGTTACTGACTTGCTGTATTCAAAAGTATTGATTAAGCATAAAACAAAGAAAGACAGTGCAATCTGCAAAGAGTCTGGT
Organism: Anodontia alba; assembly: GCA_964016985.1. NCBI lineage: Eukaryota > Metazoa > Mollusca > Bivalvia > Lucinida > Lucinidae > Anodontia > Anodontia alba. Next base: position 5,286,516 of record OZ024824.1, read on the forward strand.
GAGGAACAGGACTTCACTGTTTATAGGGTGAACATTTATGGGTAAAATACCTAACCAGACCAAATACCTAACCAGACTATGTAGATGTATAGGCTGATCTAGATTGCAGTGTCTTTTCTCAGGGGGATAACACAAAATGTCCCAGAAGGCATGAATTGTCATCAGCCCTTTCAACCCTGACTTTCTAAAATGGACTCTTCCATCTCTGAATATGGACACCTCCATTGTTGCAAATGGGGGTTCAGTCAAAAATCAATAACAGAATGGCAAACATAACAAGCCATCTCATCTGGATCTGCAAATAAATTGTATCTGTGTTGGTCTTAGGGATGAAAGGGTTAAATAAGAACTCAAAGATGATAAAATAGAGAAGCCCAGGGCCCAGTTGTTCAAAGTATCGTTAGCTTCACAAGCTCGTTAGTGGTAAAAATATTAACTGTTCTAGTAAGTACAATATCTAATTCACAGGTATTTTTCTGAAAAAAATGTGAGTAGCTTTTGCAAATGCAAAAGCTACTCATATTTTTTTCAGCAAAAATATTAGCATATATGCCATATTTAATGATCAAGTTTTAACAATACGTTAACTAACGACATCGTTAGTTTTGAATAACTGGGCCCAGGCTGCCAGAGGGCTTTTCACAATTTATTTGTATAAGTTTGTTGTCTTAACCCTTGTCTTGCTGAATAAATTGAGATACCACGCCCATTTCTAATTTTCAACCAATCAGATTATTTTATCCAGATTATTGTTATAAATTCACATACTTAATGGCAAACAGTGCAGATCCAGATCAGTTGGCTTCTTCAGAAGCCAACTGATCTGGATCTACACTGTTTGCAAAGGCATGGTATATCTGGTATATGCGGGTTCAGCAGGACAAGGGTTAAATATCATGAAACCATTGCCCTCCAAATGAGAGTTGCAGGAAAGGGGTTGTTCCATATTTTAAATCCTTTACAAAGAAACAAGTTTTCTTATGGATCATTATGCATTATGTTAGTGAAGAATATATATAGAGGATATTCAAATGTTTGGAGTGAATATGACTTTTATTTCATCGAGTGAAGTGAAAAAATGTATATTTCATGAGTGCCGAAGGCACGAATGAAATATACATTTTTTTCACTTCACGAGATGAAATAAAAGTCATATTCACGACAAACATTTGAATTTTCTTTTTATTATATACATCACTTTCGATAGAAGAGATGCAGATCTTGCATTTGCAAGGGAAAGTCTGACACGCAGTTTTGTCCCTTGGCGCCATGACGTTCATGTTTTGTTTTGTTTGGTGACGTTAGATATGACGTCAGAAACGCGCATTGGCGTGTAAAAATAAAATAAAAAGAAAATTTACTCTTTTTCAGTGAATACCATAAAAATTTTCATCTCGTGTAATGAAAACATTAATGTAAATAAGAAAAAAGTAGATCCAGATTTTATATTTTTCACTGCTCAGAGGAGTGAAAATATAAGTTTTATATTTTCACTAGTGAAAATATAAAACTTATATTTCACTAGTGAAAATATGCATTTTATTTCATTAATAATTCTCTATATTTCATTACTTTGTATATAATAAACCCTTCTTTGGACTGCACAGTGGTACAGGGCAAATTCTAATTGGCAAACTAAATTTGATGGTTTTTATGCAGTGTTCTTTTATATGAGTGTAGATAGTAAGTTGAGTTGTATGCTTTTGGTTTGTTTCAGCAATGTTGATAAATTGTTTTATTGGCTAGTTATGCCATAGCTAGAATGGTTGATTATTAACAAACTGCTTTATTGTGTTTTTTATTGCTTGTTATGAAGTGTTTGGTGATGTATTACAGTTCACTGGAAAAAAAATGCTGGTTGCACTGCAGTGCAGTTGTTTATGAACTGTTCAGTGATATTGTGGTGTAATGTGTATTTCATATAATGATATGCTTGAGAGAGAAAATTGAATTGCAGAAGTAGATACCATTGAGATGTCTGAATTAGCTCAGTGTCAGAAAAGAGACTCAGGATATATTTGAACAATAAAGGCAACATCCTGTGTAGCTGTGCAATCTAGCGATCTATTCAAGGGTCTCTTATCTAACCTTGAGGTAGTCTGGATTCAGTAGAATCTGTTAACATCAAGCCAAGGCAAATCAAAAATATTTTTCTTATTTTTCACAGAAAACAGGATTAGACAGTTCATGCAAATTGTCTCCATTGAACAACCAGAAAAACAGGATTTGACAGTCCGTACAAATTGTCTCCATTGGAGACAATTTGTATGGACTGTCAAATCCTGTTTTTCTGGTTGTGTGAAATTGTCAAATCCTATTTTCTGAGAAAAATGAGAAAAATATTACAGTAGATCTTCTGCTGAAAATGTACACAGCATGCTAAGCATTGAGGAGAATTAATACACCTTCAAATAACTCTGACATGGAAAGGCTCCTCTTCTCTGCTGGCAGAGAATTTTATCCCTCTGGGAACAGTTAGAGGGAGCAATTCTTTCCTTTAAGAGTAGCCCCCAATTTTGAAAGGTTTCAAATACTAAGGAGGCAACTTCCTGTCTGCAAAAGTTGTCTCCCTTTGCAAAATGGCAGCAACATTGTACAGGTGTACCCATTCCTCGTAATACTTAGCATGCTATGGGAAAATTCAGCAGATGACAAATTGATGGTATTTTTCTTATTTCTCACAGAAAATAGAAGTTGATATTTCATGCAAATTGTCTCCTAAGGAGACAATTTGCATGGAATGTCAAATCTAATTTTCTGGGAAAAATAAGAAAAATATTTCAAAATGTCTAGTACTGAAATTTGATATGCAGCATGATTAACCTTTATCAGACTGGAAGGAAAGACTGATCTGGTCCTACACTGCTGGCATATGTTTGAGGGAGCTCCTTCATGCATGATGAGGGGCATATAAAACATATTGATAACATATGTAGTGCCTATGATCATTTGCTTTTAAAAAGCATATTATGTTTGAGTCACATATATAAAATGTGGATATTTGCTGTGTCTAACTATAAAACAAAAAATGTGATATCCCATGGTCATAAATTTGCAACTGATTAAGAACATTTAACATTAAAGCACCAATAACAACTGCAGCAGACAAACTTTTGAATTCTTTTTTTTTTTTACATTTTTCAAAGAAAGTAAGTCTTGACATTTAACATGCATCATCTGCTTGGCAAATTGATGATATTTTCTTTGGCAGATGATAAACATGAAATGTCAAGAGGTCTTTTTTCTGAAAAAATAGAATATTGTCTGCCCTAAATTTTGCTCAGTGCTTAAGGGTGAATAATCATTTTTAACATGCCCCCTCTTGGTGATATATCAGTATTTTAGACATCTGTTATCTTACACAATATTTCTTAAATCTCTTTAGCTCTTACTCATTTTCTTGTACCTGAAATGGCATTGTGTGTATATTTTAGAGTTAATAATTTTCTTACTGTTATATTTGAAATTTCAGGTACTTCAGAGGGCATTCCAGAAGACCATGGATCCAGTATCCAACTTTGTTCTGAATGATGCAAAGTGAGTCTATTATAAGTTTGTTTAACCCTTAAAGCACCAAGAAAAACTGCATCTGAAAATGTCGTCTGTTTATGTCGTCTGGTGAATATTCTTGCAGACTTTTCAAACCTATTTTTGCATATAGGCAAACAGTGTGGACCCAGAACTGCTCCTAAAGGAGCAATCTGATCTGGGTCCAAACTGTTTGCAGAAATGACTTTTCAAGTAACCAGCAGAAGACAAAGCAGACGACAATAGTTGTGACTGGCGCTTTAAGGGTTAATCCATTGTCAACTGAATGAAATCTCCCACACTATATATTGGAAGATTCTAATTTTGATTTTAGGCTATGTGACTTAGGTATTCCTAGAGAAAAATGGTTGAAATGTTTGCAAACAGTGGAGACCCTGATCAGATGCCACATTATGTGGCATCTGATCTGGGTCTGCACTGTTTGCCAATTACACTTTTAGGGGTCTCCAGACTACAATGGGTTAACCTTTGTCAATCTAAATAGAATTAGATGTCATGTCTACTTCTAATTGACAGCCAATCAGATTACCTGATCCACATTGTTGACACAAATTCACATACTGAATTGCAAACAGTGCAGATCTAGCAGGACCTGTGTGTATTCTGTGATGAGACTAAAATTAGATTGTTTGCTTTTAGAATTTCAGTCATACCTGCTGTTAGATATTTAGTAATAGCTGATGACTCCTGAAATGTAACATGATTTGGGAACATTACAAATACTCTGTGTGTGTGTGTGTGTGTGTGTGTGTGTGTGTGTGTGTGTGTGTGTGTGTGTGTGTGTGTGTGTGTGTGTGTGTGTGTGTGCTCATGCATGCATGCATGCATTAAATTTCAGGAAAAAATATATAATTAACTGGAGTAAATATCTTAAATTTCCGAGAAAATAAGGAGCCATGTGAAAAAAGAAAAGAATATCCTGTTCTGTTGTTGTAAGTGTAATACTGTATTTACCCTAAAAATTCTGACACCTTTACTCATTACCATACTTACCCCCCTAAAATTCAAGCAAATTCATTTGACAGCCTGAGGTGATGTCTAAAATGTTCTTATAGCTCTTGATACTATGCTTTTTTTCAGTCCATAAGTATTGATATTTTTCTTATTTCTCCATGAAAATATATATTGTGGTACTCATTAGAAGCACCTCAGAGGTGCTTCTAATGAGTACCCTCAACAGATGTTTGCCTGGAGAAATACGAAAAATATTTACCTGATACCCACTCTTATCTAGATGTGTTGTGATTGAATGACAAACAGTATAGACCCTGATCAAATTTTACTTTTATATCTTGGTGTGCAGTATTTGCTCAGGCCTTTTTGTTTAAATATTTAGGGAGGCTGCATTAACTGTTGAAAATTTCTTTTTTTATTTTACATTCAGGCTAAGACTGAGACTGTCAGAAGTTGGTATGTTCAAAACGTGTCTGGGATTGCTGGCCGCCATGTTGGCTGACAACATCGAGATTGGTGGAGAGCTACACATTGAAAGACTCTATCTCTTCTGTCTCATTTGGACGTTTGGTGGATTGCTCGATGCCTCTGACAGGAAGGGCTTTAGTGACCTGCTGAAGGAATTGTCTACAGCGTATGTAGTTTCTGTATTATCCCTTTTGATCCTGTAGATGGAGACCGACTCTTATGCAAATAGTGTAGATCCAGATGAGATGGTTCATAATGAGCCATCTTATCTGATCTACACTGTTTGCCTTTCTGGTCTTGATTTACAGTTAACCAACCCAGATATACCCTGCCTTAGCAAACAGTGTAGATCCAGATCAGCTGGCTTCCGCAGAAGCCAACTGATCTAGATATGCACTGCCATTAAGTATTTGAATTTATAGTAACAATCCGGATCAAGTAAACTGACTGGCTGCAAATTAGAAGTGGGTGTGGCATCTTTATTTATTCAGCAGGACAAGGGTTAACATCCCTCTTTCTAACAATATACATATCCAAATTCTGAGATGGAATAATCCACTTCAGATTCCCTACCATCATTGGTTTTGGCAGGAAGGTTATTGCCTCACTTAACCTTTGTCATGCTGAATAAATTAAGTTGCCACACTCACTTCTAATTTTCAGCCAATCAGATTACTTGTTCTAGATTGTTGATATAAATTTCAATACTTAATGGCAAACAGTGCAGATCCAGATCTGGATCTACACTGTTTGCAAAGGCAGGGTATATACGGGTTCAGCAGGACTATGGTTAAAACATAATCATTTTTGGACCTTTTTCTCATCTAGCCCATTCTAGGTTTCTCTCTCTTCCACTGGGAGACAGCTTGACATGACTGATATGTTTCATGCCTGACTTCAAACCACCACCCTGCCTACCATGATTCAAGAGCTGGGGCCAGAAGTCTGTTTGATATTGTATAAGTTGAGTAAATAGTCAAGACTTTCAATAAAGATTGAAGTCTGTGCAACAGCATAGGAGGAGACTGCAAAATGGATAACATTGCTTAGCCAGTCAACCCTCTAGCCACTGGTCAGGGCCAAAATCAGTATGGTTTTGCCTAGCAGATGGAAAAGGCATACAGTAAATTTAGTTGAAATTGGTGGTGTGGTGTACGAGGAGATAACATAATGGAGAGAAGGAAGGAAAGAGAGTCACAAATCCCCACTTTCTTTTTCAAAAATATGTAGATAGAAATGCCGATATTTTTCTCATCTCTGTAAAACACTTATATTATTGCATCTGTTTAATTTATCTGAGAGAATTCTAATAAAATGCTACTATATGTGTTTTCATAGAGAAATTGATAAAATAGTCATCTTATGTCTGAAATAGCACTATTCTATATTTGTTGTTTACTTCTCTGTATTTGTTGTTTGCAAGAAAGTTTATTGTTCTGCATAAGTTCAAAGTATAAGCAGAGGAATTGTTTGCATTGAATGGAATGGGGTATGAATTACTGAATAGGATGTAAAGCAAAATAGAAACTTCATAAATTTTGTGTGGATATATACTTCCTTGGCTGTCGAAAATATCCTATATTTCTCCCCAGATATTTCTGAACTGTATCAATGAAATGATATCTATTGTTGATTTAGGTTGCCAGATGATGACAGAGATATCTGTGTGTTTGACTACTACGTTGATGAGTCTGGAGAATGGGATCCTTGGATCTCTAGGTATACTTATAATGCTAGATAAGATGCCTTTGTCAACCCAAAAGTATTTTTTTTTTTTTTTTTTTGTTTCTTCACAAAAACATATGTTATGGATACTCACTAGAAGTGCCTCTGTGAGGCACTTCTAATGAGTACCCACAACATATGTTTTGGGGAGAAATAAGAAAAATATATCTTGGGATACTGGCCTTGTCTAGAGCTGTCATATTTTACTGATATACTGCGTGGAAAATATTCATATATTGCTTTTGTAATGTGGCTAGTTTTCAGATGTGGTAAATGTCCTCAAATTTCAAACACTTTATTCTGCACTTTTTTTGATTAATCATATAGTAAGATATGTCTGTACAAATATGCATTCATTGTGTTTTAAAAAATAAAATCCTATCAAAAGTTAAAAAGATGTAAATAGCAGCAGACAACTTTTTAGATTTTATTTTCTCAGAAAACTGGATTTGACAGTTTATATCAGAAGGCAGTTTACATGAAATATCACACCCTATTTTGTAAGAAAGGTAAGATAAATTTGATCACTTTATCAGATAATGATTTTGCCAAGATAATGTTAAAGGTTAAAATCATCTGATAAAATTTTACAACTTGGAAATTTAAATTTATATCACGTTTGTGAGATTCTGTAAATTAAGGGTAGTGAATTTTGTGAAGTTTAATAAGTTGTAAAATACTTTTAAAATAATCTTTGCTAGAAACTACATGCATCATTTTCAGATGTGAATTCATAGTGTGTTTTTCATTTTACATGTCCTGTGATTGTGTATTACAGGGTACCTGAGGCAGTATATAGTGACAATCAAGACATGTTGGGAGAGGTGTTTGTTGATACTGTTGATACGGTAAGTGCTGAGAATAAATGTGGGCTTTTGAAATAAGCTAAACTGAGAAAGAAAGGGAAATGTCTTTCAAAGATTGCAAAACCCAAAACTTATTGAGGACTGGATACAATTGGTAGATTTTTCATCATTTCTGCCAAGGGAGACAACTTTTATGAGCTTGTTTGCTTTACTTCACACCAAGCCCTTTCTGAAAAGGGTTATAAGGAAAAAAATTGCTCCTTCTGGGAGCAAATTCTTTCCTTATAAAGCAGGCTGCTTTCCCGAAGGGGACAGATCAATTTTGACAAGAGTTGTTTCCCCTGAAAGTAAGTACTACAACAGTTGGATCCCATGTTAACTAAAAGAGATATTGTATTTTTGTGTAAGCATCAGGTGTCTCAAAATACTACATGCTGGGTAAAAATTTCTGTAGATGGCATTTCGTTTTTTTTTTGTTTTTTTTTGTTTTGTTTTTTTTTTTGGTATTCCCAGAAAATAGGGTTTGGCATGCTATTCGTTATTTTATGATATTGCCAAGAGAGGCAAAAGTTAATTATAGAAATTTGATTTGTAGTTTGGTGACCCAAGAATATGGTATTTTTTATTAAAATAAAGGCAAGTGCTTCTGTAAAGTCACTACCACTATACTATTTGTATCATTTTAAAGTTGTTTCTTTTTCTGTTTAATTCATTAATGATGTTTTTCTCCAGATTCGTACTCGTATCTTGATGGACTTTGCCAGTGCATCTGGTCAGAATGTGCTACTAGTTGGACCTCCTGGATCAGGGAAGACAACTCTGATTAATGATTTCATGGACTTCCAAGCTAGTAAGTTTCATAAACTAACGGAGAAGTATACATTATTTATAGCTTCAATTAATGGGAAAATTCACAGGATTTTTGTTGTAACTTTTGCACCATACATATACACTACAACCTCTTTATAACAGGGTTCATTATAACACAGTTTTGGATAAAACACGGTTCAAAGATGGATCCCAAAAATGTATAGATTATATTGAAAAATGACCATAAATGGTCATTTTTCAGTGTAATCTATACATTTTTGTTTGGATATAACGCGGTTGTTTAATTAACACGGTTTATGCTATGGATCCCAACAGTAGTGTTATATAGAGGTTGTGGTGTATTGTGGGTACTCGGTGGAAAGTCCTCAGTGAGGAACTTACAGTGAATATCCACAACACATGTTTTGGTGCAACAACAGAAGAATTGTTAAGGAGTAGTATATGATGATAATTCTGGGATAATTTTTCTTAATTCTCCATAATTTCACATAATCTTGAAGACATTTTTTTTCACTTCATGTGGCCCATATACCACATTAGGTAAATACACTAAAAGCTTCCAGTGTTTGTTTTGGTTTTGTTTTTACCTGATTTTTGCTTTTTTATGCACTTATTTTGTAAAATACCTGGTAAAATGGCAAACAGTGTAGACCTTGATCCGATTATTCCATTGTTTGCAGATGGCATTTTTTCAGAAACTTTACTAGGAGGATTTCAGGACAACTACCATATTTCATGGGTTTTTTTTAACAAATAAACTTAACTTCAATATTTTGTATATAATTTCTTGACAATTACTTATAGATGCTGGTGAGTCTGTATGTAAGAGGTTGGTGTTTTCTGGAGCGTCAACAGCCAAACAGTTACAGCAGTTTGTGGAGGCCAACATTTATCACAGACAAGGTAAATGCTAGCATGATAAAGTAGACAGTCCATGCTCTGAAAGTCCATGTTCTTTAGATATCATATCTCAAGATAAGGCACATTTTTTTCAGCTGAAAAGTACTAATATTTTTCTTATTTCTCCATGAAAACATATGTTGTGGTACTCATTAGAAGCATCTCGCTGAAGCACTTCTAATGAGTACCCACAACATATGTTTTCATGGAGAAATAATAAAAATATTATGTAGATACCCCTTCTTATCTGGGACTATGACTGATGTAATTTTTTTTTACCAGTTCAGAATGTATGAACAAAGTTCAGTTTTTATTTGTGTGTGTTTACTGTTGTACTGTATTTACCCTAAGTATTTGGATGGTTTAACTCCTTTTCATATTTGCCCCAACATTTTACTACCTATTAATAACTTAAAAAACTGCTGGATGAGTGACAGTGTAGATGCTGGGTCTACCCTGTCTGTTCAGGTCTCTCTAGCCAAATATTTCTGATAAAGACAGTATATTTTTTATAAGTACCAGTTTGAATTTTACTCAGTTGAAGATGACAGTCAGTAGATGAAAGATGTCTTAGTATATGACCTTTATTTTATATTTCTACAACTTTTCTGAAATGAGGACTATCTTTTAGATTTTTTTATCTTTTTTATTTATTTATTTATTTTATTTTATTTATTTATTTTTTTATTTTTATTTTTTTTGAAAATCAGGAAAAGTGAATTAAAAATGTCTCAGTGTGAAAGACATGTTTTCTGAATAGTTCATATCCTTAATTAAAAATGCGAAACATAGCTATATTTTGTGTATACTTGAATATTGAACATGTAAAATGCCCATGCATGCTCTAAAGACACCCTTTTTCTTATGGCATGACTTAGATAAAGGTGTTAAGATGAAAACTTTCATTTAGTTTCATGTATATACTCCAATAAAAATAAAATTAGTCCTCTTTCTTGTGCAGTTATGCATATCATATGTTTGTGTAAAATATCTTTGATATGTTTTTGTATTATCTGTGTAGGTTTTGTCTATGGTGCCAAAGAGAACAAGAAGTTGAGGGTATTTATTGATGATGTCAATCTACCAGTGATGGACAATTTCGGTGTCCAGAGATGCAATGAGGTAAAATATTTTTATCAGCTGCACCATGAAAAAATCTTTCGTTTGCTATTTTGAAGAAATTTGATTTGCACTGCTTTAGAGTAAATACCAGTATACAGAATTTGCATAGCACTGTAATGGTAATTGATAAAAGATTGCATGTAGACTTACTGTCTTTTTTCAAATAGAAACAATCATAGATTTTTTTTACACATGTTTTGGTCTAAACAGTTGTTAGAATAACAGAGGACTTGTTAAGGAGGCTTATTTGATGATAATTCTAGGATAATAATTTTCTCAATTTCTCTATAAATAAAACGTATTTTGTGGGTACTCATTAGAAGCACCTCTATAAGGTGCTTCTATTGAGTACCCACAACAGATTTATGGAGAAATAGGAAAAATGATCTCAAAAGTTATCACCAAATATGCTTCCTTAACAAGTCTTCTGATAACATAGTAGTAGTAGTAGTAGTCATGAAGAGAAACTAAGACTCATACAAGTACAATTTTAATTTTCAGCTGTTACGTCAGTTGCTGGATGATAAGGTGTTGTGTACACTTCAAAAACCATTTGAATGGAAGACTGTTGAAGGCTTGACAGTAATCTCTGCTATGTCTATGAGTGAACATCCCAGTGTTAACAACCAGATTCTCACAGAAAGGCTTCTGGTAAGTGATTATTTTCTCTATGTATTCCAAGCAAAAGGTTTACATGCAATGTACCCAGTTTTTTATGTGACTTGAAATGCAAAAAAATAGACATTGTTTTTTAGTCCAGTAGATTTATTTAACCCATTGAAGACTGGAGACCCCTAAACTGGTAACTGGCAAACAGTGCAGACCCAGATCAGATGCCACAGAATACGACGTCTGATCAGGGTCTCCAATGTTTGCAAACATTTTTCTTTAAAAATATCTACATCATATAGCCTGACATACCTAAAATTGAAAAATGGACTCTTCCAATATATAGTATGGGAGAGTTTATTCAGTCTTTAATGGGTTAAAATGTTTGCAGCTTTGTTTTATATTATAAATACATAATTTTGTATAGGCAAATAATGAAGAGTTCAACCAGATTACATGTGTTGTCTTTCTGCTAGCTTCCATCTCAAATATTGTATTTGATAATGATTACTTCTTGTCATCTGAAAATATTGATACATCACAAACAGTATTTGTTGAGAAGCTTTGTTCTACCCAAGATTTTGTTTCATATGATTATCATTTTATTTTGGTTATACACAGAAAACTTTTAGAAGAAAGTATGCATTAAAAACCTTAGACCAGTTTCCACCAGCCATTTTCCTACATATAAAAAATGCAGTTTACTGGGATAAAAAAAAGGCTATTCTCACACTGACTTTAGTTAAGCTGCTTAATATTGCATTGCTAACTTATATTGTTTGCACACATTCCCACATTCAGATTACAACTGTAATATTTTATGTACTTGTCTTTTTCAGCGTCATTTTGCTGTGTTTAACCTACCAGCACCCCAGGATGAAGCTCTTAGATCAATTGTACATGGAATATTAGAGGTAAGCCCTTATCTAAGTTTCGAGATGAGCTATAAAAGAGAAAAACAAAAAAATGTGAGCTGTAATATGAGAATATATGCTTTATGAAATTTGAACCCAGCAAAGCCACAGATTAGCCTGCATAGTCACACAGAATGACTAGGGTATTTGCTAATCATCAACATGTCCTATTTTATTATATAACTATGATAAATACCACTGCCTACTAGTACTTTCCGACACAAAAATACAACTTGCTGTATCATGCTAGTAGCATTTTCTGATTTAGTATCACTATCCTAGCTTATGCCGGTTTCCTGTTTTTGCAGTGATGTTTCCAAACCTCATTTTATGCAATGGAACCAAAACTATGACCTCGGCCACTAATGACATCAATATTTGAAACGTAACATAAGTAGTTCCCGCGTTTCGGTATGATATGAGTAAAATTATGAACAAAAATCAGAGATAAGATATATAATAGAAACATCATTACTTGATCTAGTGTACTGTATCATGTCTCATGGATGAGCTGATATCATTGGATTACATGAGTTGCAAAGCATCTTACATGATCCGATGATATTAGCTCATCCACTTGACATGATACTGTCTGCCAGATCAAGTTACTACAGTAATAATGTGTATGTATCAATTTTGCAAGTGTACAATGAAGGCCTTAATTGGACTATGCAAATGTGTAGTCTGATCTGCACCTTCGTTGTTAGCATAAATGACAAGGGCTCTTGTCTAATTTCTTAAATATCTGTGTGAACAGAGGAAGTCCAGACAAAACTTCACATCAGTGGAGTATTTTCAGAATGTTTGCCTTCCACACAAGTGTAAAAAATGCCAGAGTGGAAATGTAATATCAGTCAGCAAAGTGGAAATATAATATCAGTCAGCAAAGTGTCTGGTTCATTGATCTGTCATTACTGACAATGACCAGTCCTAATCAAATGCGTGGAGTGTTTCTGGATTGACTACAATGATGGCTTTTCAGATAAAATATGCCAAAAAGATATTTATATAAAAATGCTTATTCAATAGAATTTAAACACAATCAGACGAAGCATAATATTTACTATTTCTGATATTGGCAGTCATCAGGAATCCAGGTACATCAAACAGACTAACTGTATTCACCTTAAGTATTTGGACTGATAGACCTAAGCAAACAGTGCAGGCCCAGATCAAACTGCTCCTTAGGAGCAGTTTGATCTGGTTCTGCACAGTTTGCTATTCTGTCAATACTTTTTAGACATCACTAGGTAGTTAGATTTAGGACAAGTATGGTAAGACGGTAAGGTGTCAAAATATTTAGGGTAGGATACACCACTAAGTTGTCAGATAGGCTTAATCAAATTAGCCTTTACCATGCTCTGGGCTAATTCAGCAGATGACAAATTGATGATATTTTCCTTATTTTACCCAGAAAACAGGATTTGACATTTCATGCAAATTGTCTCCATGGGAGACAATTTGCATGAAATGTCGAAACCTGTTTTCTGGGAAAAATAATAAAAAAATATTTCAATGTTTCATCTACTGAAAATTTTTCCAGAGTGCCAAGTTTTAAGGATAAGTATGGTAAAGTGGTTAGGTCAAAAAATTTATGATAATAATGGTATTCTGTTCATTTAATTTGCAGGCTAATGTGACAGACAATGACAAGCCAGGATTGGAGATAGAACTACACAATACAGTAGTAAAAGCTTCCTGTCAGATACTGACAGCAGTACAGAATGTCCTACGACCTACACCACTGCCTGGCAGGCATCACTATCTCTTCACACTGAAAGACCTGACTACATGTTACCAAGTGAGTATTATTTTTCTTTTTCCAAAAAGCAGCACCAGTTTGTGTGGAAAGCTGTAGATAAGAGAGGTATATGCTTTTTTTTGTACATCCATGAAAACTTACTGTGAGACACTTCTGTTGAATACCCCTGAGTTTTTGTGAGTTATTATGAAGTGAAGATAAAGTCTGTATAATTTTATGTCAAAGAAAAGTGATAATCCTTGCAAACATGCAGCTTTAAATAACACAGTAAGAGCTAATTCAGAGTGCAATTTTTACATGTAAAATAAAAGCTGCAATAATCTAAGCAGTTTAACCAGAGCCTTTAGATTGCCATGCAAATATTGCACAGAAATAAAACAAAATATGTTCTGTATTGTAATTTTCTTCTTACAGTGTCTGAAGAGGTTACCAGATGAAAGTATGGCAGATGAATCCATGGTTGTATCACTGTTCAAACACGAGATGAACCGAATTATCCGAGACAGAATTAGCCGTAGTTCAGATCTCAACTGGTTTGATGAGATTATGGAGAAAACCATTGCTCAGGTTTGTTCAGTTAGCTATGTTGCCTAATTACTCTGTTTACAATGTATTTATTCGGACAAACATGCCTGAGCAAACAGTGTAGACCCTGATGAGAATGTGGCATCTCATCAGGGTCTACACTGTTTGCCACTCATCCAGCAATTTTTAGACAACATCTGGTAGTAAATTATACTTATTCAAATTTTGGAACAAGTATGGAATGGAGTTGAGGTGTCCGAATACTTATGGTATATATGGTAATATATTATGTTTGTAGTCTACCCTATTTTATTTTAAGGGGAATGAATATTGTTTCAAGGGAGGCAACTATGTCAAAAAGTTTTTCCTCCCTTCTGAAAAGGAACCTTATATAACGTAAAGAATTTGCTTCCATTTTTTTTTTTTTTTTCAGACAAAATCAGGCGTGACATCAGGCGTGACATTTATATTGTTGTCTGGCTAGCAAAACTAAAAACAGTTTTTCAAAGGGTTGACTGTTGAAGATTTTACTCCACATTTTCTATGTTAAACTGTCAAAACTTACTGCTGTGTTGCGTGGGTCATGGTGGCTGAGGTGGCTGAGGTGGCTCAGTAGGGAATGCCTATAAATCCATAGGTAGGCACCTCTTGCCTCATATCTGTGGTTGCCCTATCTCATGGGATGCATCAGTTGATGTGTGCTCAGACGGGGATGTACTTCACTTTCTGAGTCTTGCCCATCACCTGTTTTGTTTTCCAACTTAGGGGTTTTAGTGACGTAGACAAAGATAAAATCAGAAATGCGCATCTGTGGCACTAAATTTGATACAGTTAGGCATGTATTTTAATGATATGGGCCGCACCACAGTCTGATCAGGGCCTTCACTGTCAGCTAACAGAATCATTGGGTGCTACAAAATGTATGAGTGTAGAGCAAAAGCTGGATCATAAAGCATTTGCAGGATGATCTGAATCTGCAGTTTTGTCTTAAAATGGTTACTTTTATTTTTGCAGCTATGGCCAAAAGTGGAGGGACCAATTCATGAACATTTTGTGACTTTCCCCACAGATGCAAGGTTGTACCAGAGACCTGTCACCTCTGTTGGAGCCAAACATTTCAAGGTAGGTATTATAATGTATGAAATATTCTAATCCATTTCTTTTCAATCCTTTTGCCCCTAAATGGACTTTTCCTTCTATGAAAGTGAATGTGTCCATTATCTCAATAAAGGATGTCATGTAGTCAAAAGTCAAAAACAAAATGGCAGAGTAGTGACAAAATAGAAAAAGGCAAACAGTGTAGATCCTGATGAGACAGCTAATGAGAGCTATCTTATCTGGATCTTCACTGTTTGCCAAACCTTTTTTCAGGTCTGTGGAGTTGAAAGGGTTAAACCATATACAGTGAACATGTCTGTGCAAGCTGATCTAGGCCTTCACTGTTTATGTATGACCCTTTTCTCACCTTCCAAATTACATGTTGAACATCTTTGCAGTTTGATCCAGATCTGTATCTACTGTAAATATGTTCAAGCCATGACTGGACTGCATGGATTTGCAGGCAGATGCAAGTCTTCACTTGTCTTTTGTAGAAATAAAGAAAAGGATCTGCACCATGGGAAATGATGTATTCAGGTTATAGGAGACAAGTGTAGGCCCAAATCATCCTGTACTTCCACCCTCTCTGATCTGTTCCCTTATTGCTTACCATTTTGTATAAGAACAGCAAAGGTCCTGATCAGACTATGCAGATGCTCGGACTGATCTGGGTCTTCACTGCACAGCGATAGATAAGAATGGCTATCCAGATAATATTTTTCTTATTTCACCACCAAAACCTATGTTATGGGTGCTCATTAGAAGTGCCTTCAGGCACTTCTAATGAGTACCCACAACATAGTTTTTCATGGAAAGATAAGAAAAATATCAAAAGTGTTTGGTTGAAAAAGTTCCTTATCTGAAGCTATGTTGTATTTTTGAGTGGTCTTAATAGCGGAATTTTACTATATAAGACTTGCTTTATCATGATGTCATTCTTCTTGTTTTTATAGATTGTGTTACAGCCAGTAGAAACCTTACGAGACCTTCACTCCTGCCTGCATACACACCTCACTCGATACAATGAAGAGTTTGGTAATGTGCGACTGAACATCATGTTGTCCGACTTTGCTATAGCACATATTGTGCGAATTCACAGAATTCTTAGCTTCCATCATGGGTGAGTATTTGACTTAATTTGTTCTGTTGAATTTGACCTTTACCACTTTCTTGGCTAAGTCAGTAGTCAACAAATTGAAGTATTTTTCTTATTTTTCCCAGAAAACAGGATTTGACATTTTATCAGCAACAGTTTGCACAAAATGTCAAATCCTGTTTGCTAGGAAAAATAAGAAAAATATTTGCATATGTTGTCTGTTGAAAATTTTACCCAACCACTTAGCATTAAATACCAGCAGGCAACTTTTCACCCTACAAGCGCCATTTAATGCAGATGATATTTTAATTTTTTTTTTTTTTTTTTTTTTCAGTTCCAGAGAAAATATTTCACGTCTTGTCTGCCAAACTCTCAAAATGCCATTTACTTGTAACAGATTACAATCTAATTATGCCCCTAGTTTTGAAAAAAAAAATATTGAGGGCCATTCTGCTTTTGTTTTGTTCATATGTTTGTAAATCACACTTTACTCCCTAAAAGTATTTGAGGTGGGGCTTTGATATTTGGCAGACATATTTGTGCTGAGATGTAGATCACCAGAATGTTTCCCCCCAAAAAATGGATTTATTTTATGAGATGATTCAAATGAAAAGTCACATCCTGTTTTCAAGGAAAAGTAAGAAAAATATCACTCATCCACTGATTTTGCCACGATAGTTAATAGATAACATAGGTTCAGATATGAGAACTGGATCTGAGAGTGTGCCTACTGTTTGCTTATTTGTCATGATACCCTTAATTACTATTTTAATTTCAGAGGTAATGCATTATTGGTAGGAGCTGTAGGATCCCATCTGACAACACTGTGTCAGCTGGCCCTCCATGTAGCTGATGTACAAGTTCTTAGGATTGATACCTCCAAACAGAGCAACTTCTTTGATGGTCTGAGGTCGGCTGTTAGACTTACTGGCTCAGAGGGCAAGATCCTTACTCTCATGTTCACGGTACATTCTTCCTTAATTTTATCATTGTAAACTTAATTTAAATATTTGGACATCGTAACTTCCTACCATACTTATAAAATTTTAACTACAGTAAATGTCCTAAAATTTCAAACACTTAATTCCATACCTTTTTGGCCTAAATTCTGCTTTTTATGCAATCATATCTTAACCCTAGTCTTGCTGAACTTGGATATACCCTGCCTTTGCAAATAGTGTAGATCCAGATCAGTTAGCTTTTTAAGAAGCCAACTTATCTGGATCTGCACTGTTTGTCAATTAGAATGTGCATTTGTATCAACAACCTGGATCAAATAATCTGAATGGCTGAAAATTAAATGTGGGCATGGCATCTTAATTTATTCAGCATGAGTAGGGTTAAAACACTTAGTGGAATGGCAAACCATGTAGACCCTGATCAGACAGCTCCTTCAGGAGCAGTCTGATTTGGATCTGCACTGTTTGCATAGGTCATTTCGTTGGAAACTTTGGATACAAAATTTTAGGAAATTTACCGTAATCCATTTGTCTAGCTGGTGATTGGTTTGTAAAATGTTGGCTAAAAGATAAAAATTGTATTTCTATAGGGGCTGTTTGCTCTGATTCTCAACTATTTACTCACATGTCTATGTGAATGTTTATGATAGAGATAATATTTTTGTCAGAATTTATATGTGTACCCCTTAAGAACTTTTTTCCTTTGCATATTGACCATAGGGATATTTGGTTTTACTGTCGGCTAACATTTTCTTTTTTCTTGTCTTTATTCCTTTTGTTAATGCCTTGTTTTCTGGAGAAAAAAAAAAGAGGAAAAGCATCAATTGATTTTTATTGTTAGTGTACTGAATGTATTCTTTATCGTCAACCTGCCAGTATAAACCGAACATAACTCCAGATAAGAGGGATATCAGGAAAATATTTTGCTTATTTCGTCAGAAAACATGTGTTGTGGGTACTCATTAGAAGCTCCATATCCACAACATATGTTTTCTAGAGAAACAAGAAAAAGCTCCTTATCTGGAGCTATGCTGAATAAACAGTTATTCAAGCTATTTCTTTGCGTTTGCTCTAAAAAAGGTAAGAGAAAAGTCCAGGGAGTGCCACAATCACAAACCACAGTATGTTTCTCCTACTTTTCAACAGGCCAGAGATATTGATGATCCAGTCTATCTAGATGCTATTAACAGTCTCCTTATTAGTGGCGAATACCCACACCTCTTCTCCAATGATGAGATGGAAGGGTTGTTGATGGCGATTGGTCCAGCCATGAAGAGGGAGTTCCCCAGCATGTCAGTTGATCCAATGAAATTCTTCATAGCAAGAGTCAAGTGTAATTTGCATATTCTGATCTGTCTCCAACCTAACAACAGTCTACTCCAGATTGCCTCAAGGTAAGAATGAAATATCAGTCAAGAAGAAGGTATTCATTTTGTCCTATCATTGCCATAAGAAGTTGCCAAGAATGAAATATCAATCAAGAAGAAGGTATTCATTTTGTCCTATCATTGCCATAAGAAGTTGTCAAATACATTCTCACCAAATAAAGCCAATGGTTTATTTGTTCATTACCTTAAGATGCACACATTTTGGGACACATGCAGACAGTCGCTGATTGATTTCTAGTTTTCCAAAAGGTTTGAAAAAAGCAAAAATCTATAAATTAAGATGTCTTAATTTTAAAGTACATTTCCATTGTAGATGAGGCAGAGACATCTACACCTGTTTATAGTCTGTGTCATGATAAATACTGTCCCCGCTTACTTTTGCCATACCTGCTTTAGTGATCCTGTTTTTCATCCATCTGTTTTCATTCCATCCCAACAAACATCAACACTAACAAAATACATTTCTCTTAACCCTAGTCCTGCTGAACTCGGATATGTCCTGCCTTTGCAAACAGTGTAGATCCAGATCAGTCACTGATCTGGATCTGCACTGATTGTCATTCAGTATGTAAATTTTAAGTATGTGAATTTATATCAACAATCTGGATCAAGTAATTTGATTGGCTGAAAACTAGAAATGGGTGTGGCATCTTAATTTATTCAGCAGGACAAGGGTTAAATAATAGAACCAGCAGATGCAGCAGAGGCTTCCACAAATTAATGTTAGTGCCCTTTTTCTAATACAGTCTGATAAGGGACTGTGCTATTTGCTAACATACTGTTCTGGACTCTTTATGGGGACCGGATACTATGGTAATTTTACACCATTTTTTTACAATGGCAACAACTTTTGTGACTTCCTCTTTGCTTTTCTTGCACACCAGTAATTTTCTGAAAATGGTCAACTCTAAAAAGGAAATATTAGGGAGCAAATCTATTCTTTTAAAGATGACCCCTTTCAGAAGGGAGGAAAAATATTTTTGACAGAGTGACCTCCTTAAGCAAATATACCAGGTTATGCATATGTAAATTCTGATCTGTATCTACACTGATTTTATATATCATTGAGTTATTTTCCATCCAGAGAGAGTCTAATGTATTTGTTTTATTGTGCTTTCAGTCAGTATCCTGGAATGTTGAGTGGTTGCAACATTAGCTGGATGTGTGACTGGCCACAGGAGGCATTGCTCGGGGAAGCTTCATATTTCATCACCAAGAATCAACTTACAGAGGAATTTGAAGATCTCAGGTTTGTCAAAACAGTATTTTTGTGTTTTAAGAGGTCAGAGTAGATTAACACAGTATAGTCTAAAGCATTGACACAGACAGATCTGTTAGGGGAGGGGTTTGGTGATGTTCTGAGATTTTTTTTTTTTTTTTTGTATTTTTTCCATAAAAAATACATGTGGCAAGATGCTGCTTTTTTTTTTTTTTTATGGAAAACTCGAGATAATTATCCTAGAATTATCACTGTTTTATAAGTTTTCTGGTACTGTACGTATCAAACTAGGTAAAAACCACTTTGTCAATTGGCAGAATATTAAATAAGTGAGAGAAATGCTCTTACATACTGTAAAATTGGATAATGGAGCAACTGAATATAATTTTCTTTTTCCTAGTGAGAATATCACCACCTGCCTAGCCAATATTCACAGTTTTGTTCTGCGGGACTGTCGGCAGATGCCATGGGCTGGCGACTTGAACCCAGAGATAAACATGTCGTCAGTGAAACAACATGAGAAGAAGAAGGAACAGTTGAAGGTCACTAGCAGTAAGGTGCCCAATCTGCCCTACTCCAAGGTTATATTACATGAAAGAATCAGGTGAGTTAAAGACTTTTTTTTTTTTTCAGATTTGGATAGATTACCTAAATTACACTATGTATTTTGATACCAGAAACTCTTACAGTTCTTATCCTAAAATTTAAAAAAAGTCCATTTGACAATCTGATGGTGTGTCACATTCTATTGTTAGTCAGTTTATTAGCTCGCCTGAACAACGTTCATGGAGAGCTATTGTACTGCCCTGGCATCGGCAGCGGCGGCGGTGGCAGCGTCAGCATTGGCATTGGCGTGGGCGTCCACAAATTTAAAGTTTTGGTTAAAGTTTTTAAGACCTCATTATTTCCTAACCTAATCACCGATTTGATTCATCTTTGGTATGATGATACATATTGGTCCAAAATTTTGCGTAGTACCATCCACACCACTCTAGGTCATGTCAAGGTCAAGGTCACAGACTTAGAATTTTCATGTTAAAATTTCATGTCAAAGTTTTTAGGATCTCATTACTTCTACACTAAATGATGGATTTTGTTCCTATTTGGTATTATGATAGACACTGGTCAAAAGTTTTTATCAGCACCATCAGCACTCATGACTATGACCTTGAGATCGAGGTCACAATTTTAGAATGGTGGATTTTGTTCCTATTTGGTATTATGATAGACACTGGTCAAAAGTTTTTATCAGCACCATCAGCACTCATGACCATGACCTTGAGGTCGAGGTCACAATTTTAGAATTTAAATGTTTAAGTTTTCCTTAAAGTTTTTAAGACCTCATCATTGGCATTGGCGTGGGCGTCCACAAATTTAAAGTTTTCGTTAAAGTTTTTAAGACCTCATTATTTCCTAGCCTAATCACTGATTTGATTCATCTTTGGTATGATGATACATACTGGTCCAAAATTCTGCGTAGTACCATCCCCACCACTCTAGGTCATGTCAAGATCAAGGTCACAGACTTAGAATTTTCATGTTAAAATTTTATGTCAAAAGTTTTAGGATCTCATTACTTCTACACTAAATGATGGATTTTGTTCCTATTTGGTATTATGATAGACACTGGGCAAAAGTTTTTATCAGCACCATCAGCACTCATGACCGTGACCTTGAGGTCGCGGTCACAGACTTAGAATTTAAATGTTAAAGTTTTCATTAAAGTTTTTAAGACCTCATTATTTCCTAATCTTATCACCAATTTGATTCATCTTTAGTATGATGATACATATTGGTCCAAAATTTTGCGCAGTTCCATCCCCACTACTCTAGGTCATGTCAAGGTCAAGGTCACAGACTTAGACTTTTCATGTTAAAATTTTATGTAAAAGTTTTTAGGATCTCATTACTTCTACACTAAATGATGGATTTTGTTCCTATTTTGTATTATGATAGACACTGGACAAAAGTTTTTATCAGCACCATCAGCACTCATGACCATGGCCTTGAGGTCGAAGTCACAGACTTAGAATTTTAATGTTAAAGTTTTCGTTAAAGTTTTTAAGACCTCATTATTTCCTAATCTTATCACCGATTTGATTCATCTTTGGTATGCAGATACATATTGGTCCAAAATTTTGTGTAGTACCATCCCCATCACTCTAGGTCATGTCAAGGTCAAGGTCACAGACTTAGAATTTTCATGTTAAATTTTCATGTCAAAGTTTTTAGGATCTCATTACTTCTACACTGAATGATGGATTTTGTTCCTATTTGGTATTATGATAGACACCAGTCAAAAGTTTTTATCAGCACCATCAGCACTCATGACCATGACCTTGAGGTCGAGTTCACAATTTTAGAATTTAAATGTTTAAGTTTTGGTTAAAGTTTTTAAGACCTCATTATTTCCTAGCCTTATCACCAATTTGATTCATCTTTGGTATGATGATACAGGTTGGTCCAAAATTTTGCGCAGTGCCATCCCCTCCACCTTAGGTCAAGGTCAAGGTCACAGAATTTTCATGTTAAAATTTTACGTCAAAGTTTTTAGGATCTCATTTCTATGAAACTAAATGATGGATTTAGTTCCTATTCGTTATCATGACAGATACTGGTCAAAAGTTTTCATCAGCACCATCAGCACTCATGACTGTGACCTTGAGGTCGACGTCACAGACTTAGAATTTAAATGTACAAGTTTTGGTTAAAGTTTTTAAGACCTCATTAAATCCTAACCTTATCACAGATTGGTTCATCTTTGGTATGATGATACATATTGGTCTAAAATTTTGCGCAGTACCATCCCCACCACCCTAGGTCATGTCAAGGTCAAGGTCACAGAATTTTCATGTTAAAATTTTATGTCAAAGTTTTTTAGGATCTCGTTACTTCTAAACTGCACAATGGATTTAGTTCCTATTTGGTATCAAGACAGATACTGGTCAAAAGTTTTTATCAGCACCATCAGCTTTCATGACCATGACTTTGGGGTCGAGGTCACAGCCTCAGAATTTGAAAAATGTTAAAGTTTTCGTTTAAGATTTTAAGACCTCATTATTTCCTAACCTTATCACTGATTTGGTTTGATGAAAATTTTGTGCAGTGCAATCCTCGCCCCCTCCTCCTCACCCCCCCCCCCACCCCCCACACGCACACACACACAAACCGACACCCATACACCCAGGTCATGTCAAAATCAAGGTCACAGACTTAGAATTTTCCAGAAACACAATGTGCAATATCAGGCGAGCTATGCTGTCTGGCGACAAGTTGTTTGTTATTTAAAGCTTAGCATTCTAGTTAAGCATTTTAGAAGGCAATATTGAATTCTCTTTCAAAAAAACTGATCAAAACAAGGGTTGATATTTCATACCAAATCCTATTTACTCATCAGGGACTTGCAAGGACTTCATCAATGTGTTGTCTGCTGAATTTGCCCTGAGGCTGCTAAAGGTTAACTTTCTTACTGTTTCTTTTCTTTTTTTTTTTTTTCAGACTAAACCATAGACCAGCAGGAGTGTCAGCAAAGAATGAAGTATTTATTGGTCCAACAACCTACAAGAGATTCATGGACTGTTTCAGATATCTTTATAATCTTAAATCCAAGGAGAGGACTCAGACTGTGGAACAGCTCAAGTAAGATCACTTGAGCCACACCAAGTGAAAATGTACCTTCTAGGCATGTGCAGATAGCGAAAGCCCAGAACAGACTGTGCAGATGTGCAGTCTGATCATGGCTTTCACTATTTGCAGCAAGAATCATGTCTGTTGGCTTACAGAATTATTTGGTACTGTAGAATATAACATCATTAGCAAAATCCCTGATCAGCCGGCATGTCTGTTGGCTTACAGAATTATTAGGTACCGTAGAATATAACATCATTACCAATGTATCCATGGAGAGCAAAAGCCCTGATGAGACCTTCTGAAGCTCAGGATGATGAATCCAGACATTTTGGGCATGCTTGAAGGCTGTTTTTCACTTGATGTTGCCCACTTGATTGTGTGGTTACTTATATACTATAATAACCCTAATATTGGGACAACTTATCTACTTACCATACTTGTCCTAAAATTTGAAATAGTCCATTCTACTGTCTCTTGATGTGTCTAAAATATTGCTGTATGTATGGCAAACAGTGTAGACCCTGATTAGATGCCGCATTCTGCGGCATCTGATCAGGGTCTACACTGTTTGCAAAGGCCTGTCTGTCCAAATACTTTGGGTTATTACGGTAGCTCTTGATAAAAAGAATATTTTGATAAATAGTTTTCTTACATCTCCACAAAACCAAATGACATGGGTACCCTTTAACAGAACCTCAGTGAGGTGCTACTGATGAATACACAGAACATGTATATTAGAGAACTGTCATACCTTTTAACCCATGTCATGCTGAATAAATTAAGATACCACGCCACTTCTAATTTTTAGCCAATCAGATTACTTGATCCAGTTTGTTGATATAAATTCACATACTTAATGGCAAACAGTGCAGATCTAGATCACTTGGCTTCTTCAGAAGCCAACTGATCTGGATCTACACTGTTTGCAAAGGCAGGGTATATCCCGGTTCAGCAGGACAAGGGTTAATTGAATCAAAGCACTGAGAGTGCTGAAAGGGGCGGTTGCTTGAAATTCTATAGGCCTCTAGAATTTATTGGGATTTACTTTGAAATTTAAAAAAGCCACACATAAAAAGTACCAGTTAGCCCCTTTTCTGTGTTTAGTAGGACCTTGGCTCAGGCTACATTTTTTTCAGAGACAATTCTAGGGCGTACAATTGCAGGATTTGCACCAATTTCTGGAGTGCTTCTGCAAAAAAATGCAGATTTCCACAATATAAAATGCGTGCTGTGCATTTTTTTTTTCTGGACTTAAAAGTATTATAGAAGTTTTTTTCTTTCTTTCTGTTTTCTTTGACATGAAAGCAAAGTATTAAATTTACTGATGAAAATTCCATGATATCAGTGGTTGGATGGATCAGTCAATTGTAACATTGCTTACATGTTACTACAGCTAAACAACAATAAGATTTCATAAAAAAGCTTGGTCTATGGTTCGCACACAATAAATCTCATTGCAGCTTTTAATATGGTTTAGTCTTGGGTTCTTTACATGCAAATCTTTGCTAAATTCCATAATGCAAAAGTTGGATTCAAGAGGTCTAAATGAGATCTCATCCTGTTGGCCTCTACAAGAATGACCGTCACATTAAAAAATAATTACAGCTAGTTTCACATCACTTTTTGGGCTTACCTCATCAGAACTAAAATAGTGCATCCACCCACTGTAAAAGTGAAATTGTCAAAATTAATGTATATCCCATAACTTTTGATAAAGTGCTACCATGGTAACCTTTTAGAATAGGCTATCTATGTAAGTGTACCATTACAAAAGTTTGCCTAAGTTCTGCTTCACAACATGCAAACAATAATATAATAAATAGTCCTTAAAATAATCATTTTCTACTATTATTATCAGAATAATATAATTAAAGAATATAAATGATATTCCTTACAAACATAATGATAAAAAAGTATGCTCAGAACGAAGCACCAAAACACGAACTTGTCTTGGGGGAAAATACTGTCTGGTGGTTCTGTTAGAGTTGTTTCCCTTATACCACGAAATGTCCTGCCCACAGCACCAAGAGGTATAGGTCAAATTGATCAATTTAAGCAATACCTATAGGGCATTAGTTAAGTGGAAAGAAAAGAAGACACGCAGAATATTAAAATGTTAGGTGCTATAGCCTCACACCTTGTGCCTTGTGGGTATTGACCCTCCCCAACCCCCACTTTGTCTGTCACGGAGAAAGCTTCCCCTCTATTGCGAATTCCTTAAATCATCTTTGCCTGTTACCAGGATGTGAATACTGATTTCAACTGTTACCCATTGCTGCAGATTTGGCATGTTTTACTGGAGGATTCATATTGATCTGCTGATACAGTCATCATACTGTACTCTGGGGGTGGTCGGGTGGTGCGAAGGTGCTGTGTATCTTACATCACTGGGGCGTCCAACTGATATTGGCTTACAGTTGGGCAAGGCCTGCTATCCTTGTAGTGGGTAAGGGTAGAGGGGGAATGTTTTTATTTCTTCTGTTTCTTCACTTTCATTCCTGTTCCTCTTTCTTCCCTGTCCCTCTCTTTCATCTCCTCTACTCTCTCTTCTATCTCTTTTCTCCCTTTCTCTGGGAGACGACACAAAATGACCCTCAAGGGTTGACGTGTCGTTAAACCCCAACACAATCAATCAATCATACTGTACTCAATATGATTAAAATCTTATTTCATGAAAAGTCTGAATTTTTCTTAGGTTTTGTTCTTTATTCGCTGTTTACAGTCGAACCTCGTTATCTCAAACTCGCTTATTTCGAATTACCGTTTATCTCGAAGTGAAAATCTGGTCCCTGTTTTAACATGAAACTATGACAATAGGTAACAAAATAATGTGGAAAAGAGGAGAAATTGCTCCTGAGGAGCAATTTCTCCTCTTTTCCACATTATTTTATACATATATATACATTATTATTTTATATATATATATACATTATTTTATATATATATTTCTAACTTCAGGAGTCAAATTACATATTCAGTTGTTAAATGTGGTTGTTCAATTTACTGTTTTCCTCACTCTCTCAACTCTAATATGTCGAAGTACGGATATCGAACTGTTTCGGTGAGTCCCTTGGAATTCGAGATAACGGGAGTCGACTGTATAAACATCAGAGTAAAAAGCTAATATGTTTAAATGCAGAATTTAGCAGAGAACTATTTTGGAGGGCAGATTTAAATAGTTATAGAAAAACGGATTGTCGGATTGTCAAAATGCTGTATGTTAAATCGCCACACCCCCCCCCCCCCCCACCCCACCCCAAAAACTGGAACTGTATTTTAAGGACCAGCTTAAAAGGACATCTTGACTTTTACACTTTCAAAATAAACCATGTAGAACTATGATCTGCCCTGATTCTGGACTATAGATAAGAGGGGTATCTCTTGTTTCACCATGAAAGCATTAGTTGTGGATATTTATAAAAGCACTCAATGTTTTCTTGTTTCTCCACAAAAAAGTATGTGGTACAAACTCTTGATAAGATGCTTTTTTTCAATCCAAAATGATTGACATTTTTCTTATTTCTCCACAAAAACATATGTTGTGGGTACTCATTAGAAGTGCCTCACATAAGTTTTCTTGAAAAAAATATTTATTTTTTTTTTTTAAATATTTTTGGTTGAAAAGAGTGCTGTATCTAAAGTTACATCAGAACAGATTGTACAGATCTTATGCCATTCTGAGCTTTTGTTATTCACACATAGGGCAATTTTTTTTTTGATGCAACTCAGAGTATACTACATTTTTCTTCTTTTGGCTACATATTTTCCTTATTCCATCAATATTCTCTGTACAGGAAAGTTCTGGCTACCCTAGAACAGACAAGAACTGATGCTAAAGTAATGAAGAAAGCTATTAAGAACACGACAGGGAAGTTTGAGGAGTCTAAGACTCGTACTGAACAACTGTTGATAAAACTGACATCCAAGGCCACTATCTTGGAGAAGCTGAAGGCCAAGGTCGGACTGAGCACTTCACTAGATGCCTATCTACACCTGAATGAAATGGATATGGAAGCAGAGGAAGAAGATGAACTGCTTCAGAAAGGTAAAACTGTTTCTGTGTTTACTGAATAGGTTCATCGGGATAGAATACAGTGCTCCAGCTAGTCCTATACAGAGGGGAGGGCCACCCCTCTTGCCCATTCCTGCCGCCCCTCTGCCTTTTTAAAGCTGCCCACTGACTTATTTCAACTCCAGACATCAAACCCTACATGTTCGTGAAAATTTCATGAAAATTGGATCAAAATTAAAAAAGTTAGCAATATTTAACCTTTACCACTCTGGGCAAATTCAGCAGATGACAAATTGATGATATTTTTCTTATTTTTCCCAGAAAACAGGATTTGACATTTCATGCAAATTGTCTCCAATGGAGACAATTTGCATGAAATGTCAAATCCTGTTTTCTGGAAAAAAAAAAGAATATTTCAGTATGTAATCTGCTGAAAATTTTACCCAGAGTTGATACTAAGCACATCACATGACACATGGTGCCCTCATTCTTGTATGACCGTGCAAAAAGTGCCCTACCCAGCACCTCTCTGCCCTGAAATCCTTGCTGGAGCACTGGAATATCACAGCAATTCCATACATTCATAAAGCGTATCCTGAAGAAAAATTTCGCTTAATGTGTCAGTTTTGGTTCTTATCGAGAACCATCATCAGACTGTGACAGTCTGATGATTGTTCTCGAATAGAATCATCAGACTGTGACAGTCTGATGATGGTTCTCGATTAGAATCATCAGACTGTGACAGTCTGATGATGGTTCTCGATTAGAACCTAAACTGTCACAGTAAGTGTAATTTTTCTTCAGGATGTACTTAATGAATGTATGGAATTACTGTTTCAGTGAATACCTTCTAGTTGTTAAAAAACAAACAACTAAAAGGACAGAAAATGGGGGTTCAGTCTGGAGCTATGCATAAGACAAGTATTTTATTTTCAGGGACAGATTTAGGTCTAAAAATGGCATAAGGTGCTATATAATGGGTATTTTTACATACAGCAAATTAGCTTATTTTTTATGAATCATCCTATCCTGTAAACGCACACAAAAAAAAGATATTAGGTTTTCTGTTTAATTACATGTACATTACTGCCCCTTCAGGGCACTACTTGTAAACTTTTACAGGAGCAGAAATAAGTTTTTTTCCATGACATAACTATTTTATATGGGACGCGTCAAATAAAAAAGTGCCGTCAAACATTCACATAATGTGCAGTCAGATCATCCTGCACACGTGCAAAGTATCATCTGGGTCTTTGCTCTCCATTTATACATTCTGTAGTATCCAATGATTCTGTCAGTGAATCTAGGCCTTCGCTGTCCGCATATGCCCAAAGACACATTTTTACATGGCACAGTCTACCATATTCGACCTAATTACCACACTGTGCACTTAGATTTTTCAAAATTACTGGGAACACTTATTTGTGGTAAAATATGTACCTACCTACTAAGGATACGCTATAAAAAAAATCAGAAAAAGACTTATTTGATGATGATTAGGCGATTTTTTTCTGATTTTCTTTATAAAGGCATATGTTGTGGGTACTCATTTGAATTGCATCGACAAGTCGATGCAATTCAAATGAGTACCACAACATAGGCCTTTATAAAGAAGTAGACAAGAAGTACACTGGCTGTAATCTAAGGACTACAGAATTGCTTAACTGTGCGCTTATAGGGATATGTGCGGTAGTTACATCGAATACGGTATATTGTCTTCTTTTTCCTTTAATAGAGGAGTATGATGAATATGATAAAGAGTTTGATAAGATGAGAGAGGCCACTCTGAAGACTAGAGGTGTACAAGCCAAGGAAGAACTTGCTTCAGCCACAAAGCATGTGGATGAATGTAGAAAGCAGCTGGATTATGCCAAGGAGCAGGTATTTGCTTTAATATTTCTTGTACAAAAATTTTCCAAGTTTTCTAGTATAAATTAACCCTTGCCTTGCTGAATAAATTAAGATGCCACACCCACTTCTAATTTCCAGCCAATCAGATTGCTTGATCCAGGTTTTTGATAGAAATTCACATACTTAATGACAAACAGTACAGATCCAGATCAGTTGGCTTCTGAAGAAGCCAACTAATCTGGATCTACACTGTTTACTAAGATAGTGCATGTCTTGTTCAGCAAGAGAAGGGTTAACTCTTGTCATGCTGAATAAATTAAGATGCCACACCACTTTTAATTGTCAGCCAATCAGATTGCTTGATCAAGGTTGCTGATACAAATTCATATAGCCAAGCATCTTATGTTTCATCAGGCAGATGGCGTAGACTCTGATCATACTGCATGAATGTGCAGACTGATCTAAATCTTTCTTGCAGGTACACATTCCAAGGTATGTTTTTACATTGTGGCTCTTTTATTCTGGATTCTAGATAAGGCGTATGGTAACATTTTATTCCATCTTTTTTAGGCCTAAATTTTACTTTTTATGCAACTTTTATGCAGCTGTTTCTTAGTGGAATGGCAAACATTGTATACACTGAGCATTGGAGACATTAATCAGACTGCTCCTTTAGGACAGTGTGATCTGAGTCTGCACTGTTGCATATAGTATTTTGTCAGAAACTGTGGTGTATGATATCTTAGGACATTATTGTTTCCAGTGATCAAAAAAATACACCACAACCTCTTCATAACCCTATTTCTGGGGTCCAAAGCCATAACCATGTTTTTGTTTGGATACAACACTTTTGGGTCCATCTTTAAACAGTCTAATATCTAAAACCATGCTATAATGAATCATGTTATAAAGTGGTTGCTGTGTACTGGTATTTCTCTCATTTCTCAATGAAATCATGGACCTATTTTATGTCCCAATAAGGTTTGGATAATATTACTGCAATTGTTCACTGTTTGTTAGGTGATATACTGGAAGGGCAAGGTAGACCGACAATGTATTGAGAGACTAAAGGGATTTTCAAGTCCACCATTACTCGTAGGTCAGGTGATGGAGATGGTGATGACATTGATTGGTAAACGTCTACCAACACAGCGGATACATGAGGTCAAGGACTACCCGCAGAAAGAGGACATGTCCAGTCGAATGTCATCAAGCTCTAGTGGGACCAAGGTTGTCAAAAGATGTAAGTTTCTACACAACTTTTGTGGAAATAATGTTTTCTGTTCTCTTTTGTTGTTATTGTAAATCAGAGTAGGCCTTGTAGCTGTTTTCATAAAAAAAGTATTGATGTTTTCTTATTATTTCATCAGGAAAACATACGTTATGGGTATTAGAAATACATTGCTGAGGCTTGACACTGATGGCTCAGTCATCACACACACACACACACACACACACACACACACACACACACACACACAGATAAATGAAACAACTATTGACAATCAAGAATTTTTTCAGGATGTACATGTATAAGTTTTATGACAATTTTCATTAAAGTTTGTTACTGTTTCTTTTAAACTACTAGAATTTTACAGAAGTTATATGATGTAAAGGAAGAAGATATTCATGATTTCATAACCCTTTCACACCTGGGTATTGGATATGGACTCTTCTATCTTTGAATTTAGACAGGTCCAATTTTGCAAATCAGGGCCCAGTTGTTCAAAGTGTCGTTAGCTTAACGAGCTCGTTAAGGGTCATTTCGTTAACTGTTTTAGTGGATTCAATATACAATATTCTGATATTTTTTGCTGAAAAAATGTGAGTAGCTTTTGCACATTTTTTCAGCAAAAAATTTCAGCATATTTGCATATCACTTGATGTAAATTTTAACGAATCATTAAGTAACGACATCGTTAGCTTTGAACAACTGGGCCCTGCATGTCAATCAAAAATGAAAGTGAAACAATGTAGATGCTGATGGGATGGCTGGTTACGAGCTGTCTCATCTGGATCTACACTATTTGTAAAGGTGTCTGTTCTGGTTAACAGGACTTAAAGGGTTACACCTTCCTTTGATAGTTTTACTCAGTAGGGTTCACATCAATTTGCTACAATCCATGGAAAAATGACCTCTGTTGAACACATCACTGTGATATAGGGCTATGGAAATACCATTTTCGACTTGTCCAGCTTGTCCCATTTCTCTGCAGACAAGGAAGAAATTTCAATTTACTTGTCCTGGGGCAATGACTTCATAGCTCTAAGTAAGAAGAGTGTCCAGATTATGAACTATACATTTTTTTTTATTTTTCAAGGGAAACATGTTGTATGTACTCATTAGAAGAGCCTCACTGAAGTGCTTCTAATGGGTACCTTGCACATATGTTTTCTTGAAGAAATAAGAAAATTGTGAATTCAGTCAAGTAAATTATGATTAGACAAGGGGATTTTGACTGTTTACTTGTCCATGGACAAGTTATAAAATTTTAAAATTCCACAACCCTGCTGTGATATGTCAACTCTCAGAAAGTAAGGCAAAGATAATACCGTATTCGACCTAATTACCGCACTGTGCGCTTAGGTTTTTCAAAATTACTGGAAAACACTTGTGGTAAAATATGTATCTGCCTACTAAAAGGTACACTTAAAAAAGATCAGCAAAGAACTTATTAGATGATGTTTATGCCATTTTTTTCTGAATTTCTTTATAAAAGCATATGTTGTGGGTACTCATTTGAATTGCATCGACAAGTCGATGCAATTCAAATGGGTACCCACAGCATATACCTTTATAAAGAAGTAGCCAAACAGTACACTAGCTGTAATCCGAAGAGTAGGGAATTGCTTGACTGTGCGCTTATAGAGGTATGTGCCATAATTAGATCGAATACGGTAATACTCTGTAACTAAGTAACTGAAAAACTCTTACAGTCATTATTATTACCAGAGTTAAAAGTTTATACTAATAGTAAGCTGACGACAAAATTAGCAGACAATAAATTAGAAATGAGCCTCACCATGAGGAAGTGTACCTTTAGATGAGTATGTCCAGACAAAAACTAGGAGCAGCTTTGGCATCTGTGCAGTATGATCAGTTGTCATTGTTGGCCTGAAGAACTCTTGAATCCTTCATTACCTTCAGAGTTCTCAGTGAAGACTCTAATCAGACTTAATGGATTTGTAGGCTGGCCTTAAACATGGTCAAAGGTCAGTTTTCGCATGTTGGGGCTGAAATAGTTTCCTTACAATTCCCAGAAAAGATGGCTTGACATATCATGTCAGACAGTTCACACAAAATGTCATCCTCCCTTTTTGAGGAAAAACAATAAGAAAAATATTAAAAAGAAAGCTGTCTACTAATATTCAAATTCAGCATTTAAAGGGAACAAGGTACACTTTTAGGGTAGGCAACTTTGTCTCCACTTGGGAGCAAATTAGTTTGCCTCCACTTGGGAGCAAATTCTTTCTTTTTAGGGTAGACCCTTTTGCAGAAAAGCAAACAGGAAGTCACTTTAGTTGTCTCCCTTGTAAAAAAGTGTATCTAGTCCCCTTAAGTGATAAACATATAAGCCTCCCCCCCCCCCCACCCGCCCCCACACACACACACACATACAAACACAATCTGATCAGATTCTTCATTGTCCACATGGACTGCATCCTTGGCTATCCAAAATGCGCCCATTT
The DNA here is from genome assembly GCA_964016985.1 of Anodontia alba. Classification (NCBI taxonomy): domain Eukaryota; kingdom Metazoa; phylum Mollusca; class Bivalvia; order Lucinida; family Lucinidae; genus Anodontia; species Anodontia alba. The sequence goes on from OZ024824.1 coordinate 5,319,624, forward strand.
AAGATTCTGATCAGACTGCAAATGCACAGGCTAATCTGAATCTTTGCTGGGTGCACATATCTGAAGGTACATTTTCTGATGTCATGGCTCATATTTCTTTAGTTCTTTAGTTAAGTTTGTGTACAGGCTAATCTAATTGACAAAACATTACTTTTATACCAGTCCCCTATCTCAGATGTAAGAACCCAACATCTGTTACATGTGGAAACCAATTTTCTTCAATGCCATAAAGTGCCATTTAAAACTGGTCATGCTGTACTCAGATATGCCCGGCCTTGGCAAACAGTGTAGATCCAGATCAGCTGGCTTCTTCAGAGGCCAACTGGATCTACAGGGTTTGTCATTTAATATGTGAATTTTGTATCAACAGCCTAGATCAAGCAATCTGATTGACTGACAATTAGAAGTGGGCATGGCATCTTGATTTATTCAGCATGACAAGGGTTAATATTGTGCTGATGACATTCAGAATGTTTTGTTTTTTTTTGTTTTGTTTTGTTGTTATTTCAAGAAAATAAAGCTTGACATTTCATGTGAATCTCCTGCTAGACAGATGATTTACATGAAATGTCAAGCCTTCAAAAAATATTTCTTAAATGTCATCTACTGCTGTTGCAACTTATGCTTTAAATGATAACATTCTTGGTGGTGTAATCTGAAAATGATGACTGAATCATAGCTATATCCAAATTATTACATGGTATAGGTACTCGATAGAAATGTCTCAGCCTTCAGAAAATTAGGCTTCCCACTTCATTGGTATTATCTCCTAGAAAAGAAATGATTTATTAAAAAGCTAAGTCCAGTTTTCAGAAAAAAAAAGAAAAATAATTTAATTTTTGTTCCTCAATATTGTTACCTTTACCACTCACTGGGCAAAATTAATATACAATAAATTACATTACTTATTTTTCCCATAAAATAGGGATTAAAATTTCATGTGAATTGCCACATTAGTAGGAGATAATTCATAGGAAATGTCTAACCCTATCTTCAGGAGATATGTAAATATTTCGAAATGTCATCTGCTGCTATTTAAGTCCAGGAAGTTAAAGATTGGTACAATAGACTAGACATTATTTCATAAAAATCACAAAATGTGAGTGGAATGAACATGGGAGGAACAAAATGATATTGCCATGAGTGAGTTAGATCCCCAAATTGGTATTTGGCAAACAGTGCAGATGCTGCATAATGCAACTTTTGCAAATGATTTAGCCATTTTTCTTTAGGAATATCTAACTCACATAGCCTGATATATCTAAACTTGAAATTGGACACAATTTAAAATGGGTTAATAACTTTTCAGTAAAGAATCAGTGAAGAAAGGTTACTGGATAAATATATTATGGGCAAACAAATGCTTCTGCTTTTTATGGCCTGATGCCTCATTAGAATGTTCTTGTTTAGAGGATTTGAAAGATCTACCACAATATATGTTTGCACAGACAATAAGAAAAAAAATATTCCTTTCAATATCCTGTTTATCTCAGGCCCTGACTATTAGCAACATCAAGAAATTTGTCTTGGACAGAAAGTTGGTTTCCACTATTACAGACTAATGTAGTTGTTCTAGTGATAAAACAGCATAATCAAACTTATTTGACCACACACAGCATGATTTATGCTTAAACATGAGTAATTTGACCACACACTGCATGATTTATGCTTAAGAATGAATTATTTGACCACACACTGCATGGACTATGCTTGAAAATAGAATTTGACTAGACAAAACTTCAGCTTTATATTTAACCCTGCTCATGATGAACCTGGATCTGCCCTGCTTTTGCAAATAGTAAAGAAGCCAACTGATCTGGATCGGCACTGTTTGCCATAAAGAATGTGAATTTTATCAACTACCTGGATCAAGTAATCTGATTGGCTGAAAATAAAAGTGGGTGCGGCATCTTAATTTATTCAGCATGTCAAGGGTTAAGCATGATTAAGGATCAGCAGATAACATTTTGCAAAAGTATTGTTAGTTGTTCTTGAAAGATTACCAGATGATCAATGTTCTGTGCAGAACAATAATATAAACTTGAGGGTGATTCTGCCCTGAGTAGAATCTAAGGGCAATGGGTACACTTTCAAGGGAGTTAACTCTGGCAAAATTGTTCCAGTCTCCCTTCTGAAAATGGGTCTACTCTAAAAGGAAAGAATTTGCTCCCCATGGGAGCAAATTCTTTCCTTTTAGAGTAGACCCCTTCTCAGAAGAGGATTGATGTGCAGTGAAGCAAACAGGAAGTCACAAAAGTTGTCTCCCTTGTAGAAAATGGCAGAAAATCTGCCAAGTGTATCCAGTTTCTTAAGGTGACTGGATACACCTGAAAGATTTTGACGCCATTTTGCAAAGGGAGACAACTTTTCCAGACAGGAAATTACCTCCCTAGTATTTGAAACCATCCAGAAATATGCGGCTGGTTTTAAAAGGGAGAGTGAATTTTTCCTGTAAGTGTAGCCACCATTAAGAAGGGAGGCATATATTTCCATAGCAAAGTTATTTCCCTTGGAGATATATCCATTCCCGATTAAACCCAGGTCTTCTAGAACAGTGGATGCATGCAAAATAAATTCTAAAAGGGATGACTCTTGAGAGCAATCATGAAAACACACTTGAGAATGAAAATAACTGAAATGTCAAACTTTTCTGGAACAGACTAGCTAGTTTCAACTATTTACGCCTTATGATTGACCCTTATGATTGATTATAATATATTCAAAACTCCTTGAGTGGACTCAGTGATCATAAAGAATCAGAAAATATGAACTGCAGTAAACCTAATATGTTAACAGTATTCATGTATGTATTGGGTCCAAATATCAAAAGATAAATTCTGGTATTTTTTATCTAAAACATATCTTGTGGGTAATGATTAAAATTGCCTCACCATGGCTGTTCCAGTGTGTACCCATGAGTTACTTTTGATGCAAAAACAACTAGAATGCACATTCAATGGTGCGCATTCGCAAATCCCCACCCTTGTTGCTAATGTTGCTAACAGCATGACGGATGGATGGACTTGCTCTCCCACACTCTTAACATGAGTGGAGGTGATGTAGCAAGTTTGGTTAAATTCCGCCCAGTGGTTTAGGAGGAGATAGCATGACTAACAGATGGACAGCCAGCAGACAGACAAATGGAAAAATAATGTTGCTCTTGCACACCCTTGCTATGAGGGGAAATGATGTAGCAAGTTTGGTTGATTTCCACCAGCTGGTTTAGGAGGAGATAGCATGATGGATAGATGGACTCACGGCAGACACACAAAAAAAATAATGTTGCTCTTGCACAACCTTACCATGAGGGAAAGTGATGTAGCAAGTTAGGTTGAATTCTGCCAGGCGATAGCATGATGGACAGATGGACTGACGACAGATGCACAACAAAAACAAAATGTTGCTCTTGCACACCCTAACCATAAAGGGAAGTGATGTAGCAAGTTTGGTTGAATTCTGCCCAGTGGTTTAGGAGGAGATAGCATGACGGACAGACAGGATGGGTGGATGGATGGACAGATGGATGGATAAGTGCAAGTATACATTCGTCAGAGCAGACGGATGGATGGATGGATGGAAGGAAGGTGGATGGAGGAATTAACAATATCCCATTTGCTTTTTAAAAAAAAAGCATGGGGATAACAAAACATGCCCTAAAATATAAAAAAAATTATCAATTGTCACCCTATCAGGACCTATGAAAGTAGTAATGAATAGAAAAGATTTTGATCATGTCATATACATAATGTTTTGATATTGCTTTCTAAACACTTGTAGTTAACATCTTGTGTAAACAGTCACTGGTGCTTAGTGTTTATACTCTACCTGAAAATCATCTCAAAAGTAATCAAGCTTTCTCTTGAAACTACTTTATTGATGCTATTTCCAAAATCTTTTACATAAGTCTTGAGAAGCACTCACATTGCGTCAAAATATTGAGTATGAGAGACATTTCATACAAGTTGAAACCTTATATTATCTATTTAGGGCATTTTTAAACAAGACACAAGCTATTTTTCATTTCTGTGCATGTGTGCATCACTCTCAAGAGTCGTTCTTTTTAAAATTTATTGTTTTCAAATTTCAACACAGTGATCTTGACATGTGGACATTTTTGCTTAGCTTTCAGCTTTACTGTTGAGTTTTTAATTAATAATGCTTTTTTGCAGCATATGTTTAAATGCTCAGTTGACCATGTAATCACCATAAAAAAAATGCATATTATGCCACTTATTGTTCATTTTGAAGTTAATGACTTACTGTATTTGTGTTTGCCTTCGTTTGTTCAGTAGCATGGCTATAAGCATAAGAAATAGTATATCTCCATGTTTTTCTATTGGGCATTTCTCTGCTTTTTCTTGCAGAACCTTTGAACAGTTCTGAAATTTTGTGGTCCTTACACTGATGTGTATCTTGTATTCTCATTAAACTGTTATATTAATCATACCATAATTATAGGTGTGTTCTAATAAGAATGATAACTGTTTTGACTATATATTTTTAGAAACCTTTATATCAGTCGATAGTTCAATTACCTATTGTTCATTCATTTTTTGTGAAACTTGGCAGTTCCCAGATCACATTTATAGTGACTGTCAGATAAAAAAAAAATGAGAATGACAGTTATCACTTGAGAACTTGACAAATGTATACTTTATTCTGATTTTCAACTTTAGTACAAAGACCAGTCCAACCTCGCATGAAGTTAAGGCTGTCAGTCATACATGAAAATGTTGATGAGGAATTGGGTGAGAAAGGGATTTGGGTTGACTTACTTTTAATTATTTTTTTATTTCTTATTACTGGCTTAATTTTTACAAGTTGTAAATGATAACAATTTTTATTGTTTACTGTAGATTCAGGTATATAGTTTGGTACCTTATTTCATATGGCTTCCATAACAAGTCAGCTCATTTCTTTTCAGTACAGGAATTTTAGCTAAAAATATTTATTTGAGTACCTTGTATTGCCTTTCGGTTTATGGATTGCACCCGTGATAATTCACAGAAATGCACCCACTTGGCTAGTATAAAAGCCAAAAATACTCATTGTTATTTTGCAATTTACAACTTTAGCATTGAACGTGGTGATGCTTTTGTTGAACTTTTGATAACAACATGGTCAATTTGGCCATGAACATTTGATGGTTGTCTTTATTAAATATCAGTTTGATCTAAAGTAATTCTTGATGTTCAACATTGCAAATGATATTCAATGTTTTTGTTGCTGTTTTTTTTTTTTTTTTTTTTTTTTTTTTTGCTTTCATAGCATGCATACTTACCTTCTTTTATAAAATAATTTTGAAAACTTTTATATGGATCTTATATGCCGTAGCAAAGTATCAACTGAAGTTCACATTAATCATTTTTGGAGAAAGAAAGAAATTTTTGGTAGATGTTTCACTACTTTCTCATTTTCTTGCCAACCTGTTTTTATGCATATTTCTGAACTTAAATGGAAGCATGCACAATCTGGTTAATGCTAAGAAACAATATATTGTAGTACAATAAATAAAATGTTTAATTGTGATTATACAATTGGATATGATGTTGGCCCAGTGGGGCCAAAATGTGCAAAAACACACATTAAATTCTGATGAAATTGATAGAGCCTTTTCTGGTTTTTCAGTACATTCAACAATATACAGTGATTCTACCCCTTTCCCCATGTTGTGCATTTATTTCCTTTTTCCATTGGAGAACCTGAAATTGTTTTCTGATTATACCTTGATAAGTATGCAACACAGAACTTCATTTTAATCAAGTCTTCTGAAGTAAAGTCGGGTTAAAAATCAGTGTATTTAAATTTTTATAACATTTAAATTCTTTAAGTTGATGGCATTTTGATTTAGAAAAATAATTGATGAACTTAAGAGAATTGCTAATGTGGTACTTCTTCAGTGGTATCTAAATGATTTTTATGTTCTTAGTTAGATTTTATTTTTTGCAGTTTTAATTTTATGCAACTGTAGACCTCTTTATCCCAATTTAGTTGAGGAAGCCCTAGAAGGGTAATTGTCAAGCAATGCAGACCCAGGTCAGATGCTGCATAATGAGGCATCTGATCAGGGTCTAAACGGTTTGCATTGAATACAGATATTTCTATAAAACCTAGTAGTAATAAAACTAACCAGACACCCTGCTGTTGGAAATAGACCAGTCCAGTGACCTACGGTATAAGAGTCCACTCAACGTAAATGGGTTATAAGATTCCAGTACTTATAGCTTATATTTTATTTCTGACTATTTAGCTGGAGATTATAATAATAGAGGTATAGATTTTCTGGTATTGTTTTAGTGTACATTTGTTTGATGTCTGGTGTTGGTGTTTAGAAGCAAAATTTATAGGTGGTAACAAGCTTTTAGATATAAGCTGTAATTTGAATAATAAATCGACAATACATTCTCACTGATTAACACTATTTTCTAGTTCTGAATGTTATCAGACATTTCCTGTTTGCCACGTATTTGCCATAATTTGCATAATATTTTGGAATTTCTGTGGAAAAAAAGATCAGTGGGGCCCCAGTGACAGGCAAGATTAAGGGACTGAAGTGAAGTAAAGTGGAAATAAAGCTTAAAGGGAATGGACAGAAAGGATCTACTCTAAGATGAAAGAATTTGCTCCCAAGGGGCTTGATGTGCCAAAAAATAAACAGGTTTAAAAAAAACTGGAAGGAAATCTGCCAAGTGTTTGTAGTCCCTTCCAGGACAAAGATTGCTGGAATCCTTCCTGCCTGAGAGCAAAGATCTGAAACCTAAACTTGTACAAATATTTGCAATGTGTTAAACCTTTCATTCCAAATATGGAATCTTCCAGTTTTGAATTGGAAAGTTCATTAACTTGAAAATAGAGATTACCAAAATCACAACAAGAATAGCAAACATTAGATCTGAAACCTGAACTTGTACAAATATTTGCAATGTGTTAAACCTTTCATTCCAAATATGGAATCTTCCAGTTTTGAATTGGAAAGTTCATTAACTTGAAAATAGAGATTACCAAAATCACAACAAGAATAGCAAACACTGGACTTTATTTACCAGATGGGTTCAGACAAACAGACCTAAGCAAAAGTGTAGACTAAGATGAGACATTGCAGACTGTGGGATCTGATCAGGGTCTATATTGTTTACCATGCATTCAACAGTTTCCAGACACATCAACACGTAGTAAAATGAACTTGTTCAAATTTTTTGACAAATTGTAATAAGGAGTCAAAATATTTGACTACTTTGGGGAAATATGCTAAATCGTGATGCGTTCTTTCATTTGGTACTGTTAGCAGAAGTGTATGTGGTTAATAGTCTATGGATTGGATTAATGTTCAGTAAAGTTTTTTTCACAGGAATATACCACAACCCCTTTATAACACTGTTGTTGGGATCCAAAGCAAACACTGTGTTATCAAAAAAAAACATGTATCCAAACAAAAATGTATAGATTATATAGACAAGTGACCATATATAGTCAATTTTCTACATACATTTTTGTTTGGATACAACAGTTAAACAAATATGTAAAGATTATATAGAAAAATGATCATAAATGGTCATTTTTCTATATAATCTATGCATGTGTGTTTTGCTTCAAAAGGTTTGAGGCCCATCTTTAAAATTTGTTAAATCCAAAAATATGCTCTAATGAACAATGTTCCTGTGTGTGACTGAACACCGTGGAGACAGTATGTTTGTTTATGTTAGTGTGTTAACAAAACGCAGCAAAGTAGCAAAAGTTTTCAAACCATAGAAAGCTCAGTAGTTAAAAAACTGTTAAGCAATGTTTCTTTTGAAAAGAATATAAAATTATTTTGTCTGAAATCATAGACTAGGCACTTGTTTTTCAGCTTAGCATTTATATATGGTAAAATTTCTTTGACAGTGCTGTCAAATAAGCCATGTCAGACAAGAATGGCTCTGATGGCATATGTAAGTGGTGAAAGCCTAGATCAACTTTGCATCTGTCATGCTCTGTTATGCTTGGCCTATGCATAAGACAGCATTTTGCTCAACATGGCCCAATTAATGCAGACACAATGGAGTATTTCAGTGGTTTCTTTCAAACAGGTTAAAGATTTCTGTTGTCTGAATGTTTTCTATACAGATATCTATGGTTTGAATGATTTTCTTAGGCAGTGGTTTACTCATGTTAAGTTGATGATGGTGGCAGTGTAGTACATGTTGGTAATTGGTTAAATTATTGTCTAAAACTCATCTAAGAAGACTTCAGTTAATGCTTAACATGCTGGGTAAACATTTCACAGATACCGTTTTGAAGTATTTTTCTGATTTTTCCAGAAAATAGGATTTGATCCTTCTAGGGCATATGCAAACAGTGATGGCTCAGACCAGCCTGCTCGTCCATACAGTTTATCACAAAAACATGCCTATGTAATTTTGACCCCATTAAACCCCACTTTTTTATACAGTAAAACTGAGGTTTACAGGGATATACATTATTTTTCTTAGTTCTGCTCAAAACATAGATTGTGGGTACTTGTTAGAACTGCCTCACTGAGACAGTTCTAACAAGTACCCACAATCTATGTTTTAAACAGAAATATGACAAATATCAGAATATTTTATCTGAAAATTTCCATTTTTTTTGGTGGTAAAATTTTCAGTATGTTTGAATAGGCATGTTTTCGTAATGTTGATCAGGGTCCTCTCTGTCCATCTACAGATTGTATAAGGTAGAAAGTGATGCCTAACAAAGACCCATATCAGAGTTTATGGCTTCAGGGACTGAGCTGGATCTGAACCGTTTACATATGACCTGAAGACGCCTTTTTTCATGGCATGTCTCATTTCATTCTTTCATACTTAAAATGTTAAAAGTGTTATAACCATTAAATTGCTACTAAAGAATAATTTTCTGTAATTTTTTAAACCTTAAAGCACAGTTCAAAATTGTAGAAAAAGCTACTCATTTTTTTTTTTTTTTTTATATAAAAGTATCTTTGTATTTAATTTCTTATGTAAAATAGCAAAGTTGGCTTAACAAGTTCATTAACCCTGGTCCTGCTGAAGCCAAAAATGCTCTGTCTTTGCAAACAGTATACATCCATATCAGTTGGCTTATGAAGAAGCCATCTGATCTGGATCTGCACTGTTTGTCATTAAGTATGTAAATTTGTATCAAGAACCTGGATCAAGTCATCTGATTGGCTGAAAATTTGAAGTGGGCATGGCATCTTACTTTATTCAGCATGCATACATGCCATATCTCGCAATGTGAGATAAAATCTCGCAGAATTGGGCCCATCCGGAAGGCAATTCCCATAAAAAAATCAAATCTCACAGAATTTTCAGACCATTTTACAACTTATTTTATGAAGAAATAAATATAAATCACACACTGTTGTGGTTTTCTCAAGCTTCTTATATAAAAAAGACTTTAGACTACATTTAGTGAGCTCCAAAGTGATGTTTAAGAAAATCTCACAGAATTTTGTCAAATCTCCCTTAAAATTTTGCCTTATCTTGCAGATTTTAGTCCACAGCTTATAGCATGTATGAGCATGACAAGGGTTAAGTGAACATTGCTTTGAACAACTGGGGGCCAGATTTTTAGACTATTTACTGTAATTAACCCTTAGAGTACCATTCAGAATTGTAGTAGACATCCTTCTAAACTATATATACATTTATTTTTAAGGGAAAAATAAGGCTTGACATGTCATGTGAATAATCTAGCAGTTGATTCACATGAAATGTCAAACTTTTTCTTGACAAGATAAAAAAGAAGAAATTTAGAATGTCTTCTGTTGCTGTTGTAACTGGTGCTTTAAAAATTAAATATTTACCTTTATTATTTATAGCAAAGGGTAAAGACGATGGCTCACGTGTGGATCGAGTACAATGGAAGGGTATGGTGAATACTATGCAAGATACGACAAAGTTTGTTGACATGTTACATAATGTGTCATGGGTTGATGGTCTGCCAGATGATGTCCTCAAAGGTAAGTATGATATGGTGTATTGTCCCTTTTTTTAAAACCATCAGGTGGAATATTCTTGTAGATGTGAATACAAAACATGGAATAAGATAATTGTTTTGCAAAATTTCCGAGACATTTGTAACCCTTTCAAAATAATTTATGGCTCCCTTCTGAAAAGGGTCTACTCTGAAAAGAAAGAATTTGCTTTCAATGGGAGCAATTTCTTTCCTTGTAGAGTAGATCCTTTTCCGGAAGGGGCTTCGTGTGGAGGAAAGCAAACAGGAAGTCACACAAGTTGTCTCCCTTGTACAGAAATGGCAGAAAATCTACCAAGTTTATCTTTAAAGCAACATATTTATTTAAAACAATGCACAAGACCTGTTATAGGACTTAGAGGTAGACGTGAACTAGTATTTTATGTTCGTCATATGAAATATTTCTAAGCGTATGGGATTGACTTAAGGTAAAAACAATGATAGAAAACCTACCAAGCATATTCAGTCCACTTAACCCTTGTCCTGCTGAATAAATTAAAATGCCACGCCCACTTCTAATTTTCAGCCAGTCAGATTACTTGATCCAGGTTGTTGATAAAAATTCAAATACTGAATAGCAAACTGTGCAGATCCAGATCAGTTGGTTTAACTGATCTGGATCTACACTGTTTGCAAATGCAGGACATATCCAGTTCAGCAGGACAAGGATTAAGAGGCCAAAAATTCCATATCCCAAAGTACTAGTTTCAGTATAAATCAAACGATATTAAGCAAGTACCTGCCTTAAGCTAGCCATTTTATCCCTTCCCTTAGGTTGAGACCCCTAAAAGGGTAGTTGGCAAACAGTGCAGACCCAGATCATACGCTGCATAATGCAGCATCTGATCAAGGTCTCCACTGTTTGCAAATAGTTCAACCATTTTTCTCTAGGAATATCAAAATCACATAGCCTGACATACCTAAAATCAAAATTAGACTCTTCCAGTATATAATGCAAGCAAGTTCATTCAGTCTGCAATGGGTTAAGACAGGTTTGACTGTAGTTCTAAGTTTGTTATGTTTGTTTCAGCTGTAGAAAGTTACCTGGCCCAGGGCAAGGATGGAGAGCTGGGTGTTACAGGGGAAGGATCATTACTGGATCATGCACAAGGTAAGAATTACCATATTTATTTGAAATATTTGGACCCCTTAACTCCTTACCATAGCTGTCCTATAATTTGTAAATGTCTGTTCCACTACCTGTTGACGTGTTTAAAATATTGCTGGGCAAGTGTCAAACAGTGTAGACCCGCATCAGAATCCATATTCTGTGGCATCTGATCTGGGTCTACACTATTTGCTCAGACCTGTCCGTCCCAATACTTAGGATTAATTTTTGCGATAGTTGATATTACAGTAGTTTCACTAATAATACACACACACACATAAGCACACCTTCTGACTGTTCAAACTATCAGAAATTAAATACAGTCTACTCTCATTACCTAGACTTTGCTTATCTCGAATAACCACTTATCTCAAAGTGAAAATCAGGTTCCTGTTTTAACATTGAAACAACAACTGGTAACAAAGTATTGTGGAAAAGAGGAGAAATTGCTCCTAGAGAGCAACTTTTTCTTTTCCACAATATTTTCAGAATATTTCTAACTCAGGAAACAAATTACATAATCATTTGTAACATGGGGTTGTTTGAATCATTTTTTCCTCAATTCTGCAAATCTGATACGTCAAGATATAGATATCTTGAAGTATTTCAGAGAGTCCTTTAGACTTTGAGATTATAAGAGTCGACTGTACTTGAAGAAAACTCAGTGTTAGAACCTCTAAAATTTCTAAGTCAGAGCCAGACACATATTTACCCTAATACAGGGTAACTAGACAGTGTAGACCCAGGTAAGGTGTCACAGAACATGGTATTTGATCAGGTTCTCCATTGTTTGCAGTTCATTCAGCCATTTTTAGACACATAAAGAGATAGTTAAAGGACTTGTTGAAATTTTAGAACAAATATCATAGCTCCAGACAAGAGCTGGTATGCGCATAATATTTTTTTCTGATTTCTGCACAAAAGCATATGTTGTGGGTATTCATTAGAAGTGCCTCGGTAATGAGTACCAAGCCAATGCTTTCATGCAGAAATAAGAAAAATATCAACAATTTTGGTGGAAAAAAAATCTTTATCTGGAGCTATGAGTATAATAGGGAAGGAGTAATGGTAAGGAGATCAACATGAGAGCTAATACCATCTTGGATTTTCCTCCATACATCCTCCTTGGTGAGATTATCCAAATATGAGAGTGAACCAACCCTTCATGAATGAGAGTTGGTGAGGTTGAATATCCAGTTTTAATTGATAAAATAGTTTTCTGTCCACTTCTTAACAAGAAATCTAATGTCTTGCTGTTTTAATTTCCTTTTAACATTTTCTTAGCCTTTTTGTAGCCTTATCTTGTTTAAAGGGAATGGATGCTAATAAAAGTTTGACTTCCTGTATGCTTCCTGCATACCAAGTCCCTTCTGAAAATGGGGTCTGCTCTAAAAGGAAAGAATTTGCCCCCATTGGGAGCAAAGTCATTCCTTTTAGAGCAGACCCTTTTTAGAAGGGAGCCAAAACAATTTTGCAAGAGTTGCCTTCCTTGAAAGTGTGTCCATTTTGCTTAAGAAAAAAACGCACACCATGTTTACCCAAAATGTTCAGAAAGACATGCCTGAGATACAGTGTAGTCCTAGATCAGACAGCTTAAATACCTGATCAAGATCAGCACTGTTGTCGATTCCAGATGCCACCATTTTTTAGAAAAGATCATTAACTGATTTTAGTCTGGAGACCCCAAAAGGGTAATTGGCAAACAGAGCAGACCGAGATCAGAGGCTGCAGATTTTGCATTAACTGTAGGAATTTCTGTAAAACTTAGTAATAATAAAACTAATGAGACACCCTGCTATTAGAAATAGACTGGTCCAAAGAGTTGTATTAGAAAAGTCTACTTGACGTAAATGGGTTAACCCTTAAAATGCCAAGTAAACTTGCATCTGAAAATGTCATTTGTTTATGTTGTCTGCTGAATATTCTTGCAAACTTTTCAAACTTATTTTTGCATACAGGCAAACAATGTGGACCCTGATCAGACTGCTCCTAGAGGAGCAGTCTGATCTGGGTCCACACTGTTTGCAAAAATGACTTTTGAAACCATAAGCAGATGACAAAGCAGACGACAATTGTTGTGATTGGCAGTTTAAGGCTTAAGACATATTGTTGTTGGAATAAATTATTAAGGATAATTGTGGTACATGGTCTTGTATTTTAGAGTTGAACATTCATGCGAAGAAAAGGACACCCTCTCCTGATAACTCTAAGGGAATAACAATTGCTGCTGCCAGGTATTCCAGTGAGGATGCTGCAACACTTGTAAACTACACAATAGCTATAGTAGAGTACACTCGTCGCTGCGGCCCACTGAAGGCTGCACTTGAAAAGATGCATGAACTGCAAAGAGAGATTGAAGAGAATGAGAGACTGCAGAAGGAAAAAGAAAAGGAGGTAAGATTACCAGTATAATCTTAAAACCTGCATGGATTTATTAATAAGATATAGAATGCTTTTTGTAGGTCTGTAAATCTAGATGTAGTTTTTGCAAAATACAAGCAAATTTATGCAGCTGTAGTAAAAATAATTCAACAGAGTGGTGAAGTGTTTGTATTTCATGCTTGATAGAATGCATGTTCTACCTTCATAGCTAATGTTCATGCTGTTTTAGTCAGTGAAGCTATATTTAATACATTTTTTGTTTGTTCTAAATGCATTAAAGTACAAAAATGCAACACATTAATTTTTTTTGTATTCTGCATCTAAAACAGCAGAAAATAGTTTCTCTCAGTACCATCTCTTTAAGTGGTGGAAACTTGAGGTATGCTTTTATGGAGTTTTCCTTATGTTGCATAAATGTTAGAAATTAAAGTTTGCTTTCTTGAACAGAAATGTGTATCAGTCTATCAGTATCAATAAAATACTCTCAGTTATATTATCCTAATGAAGCTTTCATAAGCAAATAAAAATATTTATCTGGCTTGGAACAGTGTATAGTACGGTGAATATAGCCCTGCTGACTTTTGTTTTTGCCATGGAATATTATAATGCCATACGGTAAATGTCCTAAAATTTTGAACACTTTATTCCAGACTATTTTGGCCTAAAGTTTGCTTTTTATGCACCTGTAGGTTAAAATACTTAGTGGACTGGCAAAGAGTGTAGACCCTGATCAGACTGCTCCTTCAGCCTGATTTTTGTCTGCACTGTTTGCATATGGCTTTTTTTCAGACACTTTGGTGTACAAAATTTAAGACATTTATCATATTTACCCTAAGTATTCAGATACACTAATTCCTAAACATACACCACAACCTCTTTATAACACTATTGTTGGGGTCCAAAGCATAAACCGTGTTAGTTATACAACCATGTTAAAACCATCCAAATAAAAATGTATAGATTATATAGAAAAATGACCACTTATGGTCATTTTTCTATATAATCTATACATTTTTGGGATCCATCTTTGAACCGTGTTGCACCCAAAACCGTGTTATACTGAACCGTGTTATAAAGAGGTTAATGTGTACCTCTAGTAAAAGTTGAACAAGTTCATTTTGCCCACTAGTAATGTTTGTTAAAGAGTGATGTTTGAATGGCAAACATTGCAGACCCTGATCAGAGGTGCATCCTTGATCTTGGTCTACGCTGTTTGCTCAGGCCTGTTTGTCCGAATACTTAGGGTGAATATGATATAATGCCAATTGTAAGAAAAGGGTCCTTAAGCTGTATGCAGACATTGAAGAATTAGATCAGCCTGCACATCCACAGTCTGATCAGACAGAACCTTCCCTGCTTGCAGATATACTCTGCAGTTTCCATTGACCATAGCTGCAGATTAGAGGGGTATCCACATAATATTTTTCTTATTTCTCCATTAAAACATATGTTGTTGCTGAGGCGCTTCTAATGAGTACCCACAACATATGTTTTTATGGAGAAATAAGAAAAATACCAGTATTTTTTTGGTTGAAAAAAAAAATGCCTTATCTGAGCTATTTTTTTATTCTGTTAGTCAGCAACGCAGGCCCTGATCAGACTGTAAAAATAAAAAAGCTTGATCTTTTAGCATTCGTTACCTGCATATATAGTAAAGGCTGTTTTCATTATGTTACATTATACATTCTACATAGGTTGAAATCGAATGTAAAATTAAATGACCGAATATGGACTGAAATGTTTAACTTTTTCAGTATTACAGACCAAAACTTAACCTTTAACACTCTTTGGGCAAATCGGCAGAAGACATACTCTTCCAGAAAATAGAGTTGAACTTTTCCTGCAAATAGTCTCTATAGGATTTGCATGAATCGTCAGATCTTATTTTCTGGGAGAAATAAGAAAAAAAGATTTTAAAAGGCTGTCTCCTGGTATTTTTTTTACCCAACATGCTAAGTGTTAAATTTAGCAAACAGTGTAGATTGGATAGTTTGCATCAAGCAATCTTATTAGGAACTATGCTGTGTGTTTTTTGTGTGTGCATGCATGTGTGTATTTGTGTGATTTTTGTCAAACACCCATTTTCAAAATTATTATATTTTTGTCTTGAATTTAGGAGTGAAATAATTAATCTAATTTTTCTCAGGCTGAAGAAAAAGAAGAGGTAATTAAGGTGTTGTCAGATATTGTCCTTGTGAAGTGCTTTCAAAATTAATAAATATGCACCATTAAAACTCTATCCTTGTTGAAGTGATCACAGATTTGGATCTACCACACTTTGTTGAACTGCATTTTGTCAAATATAACACATCATTAAAAATGTTCGCTGAATGGTTACTTTGTTGAAAAGACAGTTCATCAATTATTTAGACTAAAGCAGATTGACAAACATTTTCCTGAGTTGACCCTTATGACATACTGCCATTCATAACTAAATAAGACAAGGCACAGCACTTCCTAAAAGATTGCATGTGCACCCAACTAAGATTCAGATCAGCCTGTGCATCTGTGCAGTCTGATCAGAGTCTTTGCAGGGCACTTTGAGGGTAGCCAAGGGTCCAAAGCACCTTCAGGCAGACATTGAAGTGATCACAGATTTGGATCTACCACACTTTGTCGAACTACATTTTGTCAAGTATAACACATCTCTCTTATAAGCCTGCACAAATGATCTTTGCTGGGCATACATGCAGTTTCCATTGATCATAGCTACAGATTAGAGGGGTATCCCCATAATATTTTTCTTATTTCCCCATAAAAACATATGTTGTGGGTACTCATTAGAAGCACCTCAGCAAGCTGAGGTGCTTCTAATGAGTACCCACAACATAGTTTTTATGGAGAAATAAGAAGAATACCAGTCTTGTTCCATGGCTCAAATGTCCATAAAAGTCAGTAAACTATGGTTTCTGCCATAGACAACATTATAAGACTGAACAGACTCATTCTGGCATGCATTGAACAGTTTGTTGTGGATCATGCTCCACAACAAACTGTTCAGTGCATGCCAGAATGAAGCATAACTACTGACACTCAGGACTGTCTAGTTAATCTATGCATGCTGGATAATTCTGCATGCTTTCACAGCATGCAGGCCCCTAGGGTTTAAAAACCTTTAATTTTGTTGAAATCCTTTAAAACCTTTAATTTGGCTGAAAAACCTATAAAAACCTTTATTTTGATGTGAAAACCTTTATATTTGGCAATTTGTAAATGCAAGAAAAGGACGGAGTAAACATGTAGCATTGGTAACAACAAATTATAGTTCTGTTTCTTAGATTCATATGTTTCTAAACAGAAATGCAAGTTTATATTGTCATTACCATTTAAAGAGGAAAATACCCGATTTTCTCTGCAATTTTTCTCCCTATTTTGCATGAGAGGCGATGATGCAGAGTTCTTTTGCTTGGGATCTGCCAAGAAATTTAACCATTAAATGCTCTTTATTTTATACAAAATTTATCCCGAAAAACCTTTATTTGGCCGAAAATAGCCTTTATAAAAAGCCTTTATTTTTAAGAGAGACTGCTAGGGGGCTGCAGCATGTGATTTAGACAAACTGTCTCATTGACAAAGTGACCATTAGACGAAATAATTAATTCATCAAAATGTCAATTGGATCAACAGGTTCACTGTTTAAATGTTGTATTTCCTTATTATGAAGTGATAGCAAATTGAATGTAGTGATTTAAATGTTGTTTTTACTAAAGTTATAGCAAGATTAATAGTTGTCAGCCATCATTTGAACACTGTCTTTATTGACTGTCTGTGGATTGGGTATTATTCTTTAGAGGCTTGTTTTGTGCTAATATTCATGGTTTTGCTTGGTCATGATTTCAGAATTCTTAAAAAAATAATAAATATATACTGTTGTAGTATTAATCTTTATAGTGGGCCATGTTCTAATAGCATCCTCACAGTCCCATCATTTTTTTTTTTTAGCTCAGAATGATCAGTGCTTTCACTGCCCCCTTTTGGAAATATTGGGTATGGTCGAATATAATGATGCTTAAGTACTTTCCTTGCTGAAGGGATTGAACAAAAACTGTTGCAGTACTTAAGTGCTCCCCATGCTGAAGGGATTGAACAAAAAACTGTTGCAGTATTTAAGTGCTTCCCTCGCTGGAGGGACTGAACAAAAAACTGTTGCAGTACTTAAGTGCTTCCCTCGCTGGAGGGATTAAACAAAAAACTGTTGCAGCACTTAAGTGCTCCCCTGGCTGAAGGGATTGAACAAAAAAATGTTGCAGTACTTAAGTGCTCTCCATGCTGAAGGGACTGAACAAAAAACTGTTGCAGCACTTAAGTGCTCCCCATGCTGAAGGGATTGAACAAAAAAATGTTGTAGTACTTAAATACTCTCCATGCTGAAGGGATTGAACAAAAAACTGTTGCAGCACTTAAGTGCTCCCCTTACTGAAGGGATTGAACAAAAACTGATTTGACACTAGTGATCCAAATGAATAAGGAATCCAAATAGAATTTTTAAAAAAAATCGCTTTATTTGCCAAAGAGCAAAAACCTATTGCAGCACTTAAGTGCTCCCCTTGCTGGAGGGATTGAAACAAAAAACTGTTGTAGCACTTAAGTGCTCTCCATGCTGAAGGGATTGAACAAAAAAAAATGTTGCAGCACTTAAGTGCTCCCCTTGCGGAAGGGATTGAACAAATAATTGTTGCAGCACTTAATTGCTCCCCTTGCTGAAGGGATTGAACAACAAAGCTTTGTCAAATATCAAGCCTTATTTACAAAGAAAAAAATATGTATAAAATTTTTTTTTCAGAATGCTGCTGTTATTTTAACTGGCACTGTAAGGGTTAAATGAGGTGCTTTTTGAAGTGATGGCATAACTTCAGATAATGCATTTTTTTTTACCAAAACATACTAATGTTTTTCTTATATTTCCAAGAAAACATATGTTGTGGGTAGTCATTAGAAGTGCCTTGAGGCACTTCTAATGAGTACCCACAACATATGTTTTCATGGAGAAATAAGGAAAATACTTTGTGGATATCCCTCTTATCTGGAGCTATGAATGGGTACTGGTACTAAAATGATTGGAATGTGGCAGCTTTTTTTGTCCTTCTCTAACTGCTTGTGTTATGGAATATGCATATGGAGATGGAAACATAATTATCACAGTTATTCTTACAAAACGTTTTTTAAGGAACTGGCCTTTTGGTCTATTTGTGTAGGTCAAAAAAAATGAATGAATAAATAATTAAATAAAATACAAAAACAACACTTTTTCAGCTATTATACATTGGTATTTTTCTTATTTCAGCACAAAACATACCCATTCCTTAGTATATCTCCAGATTAGACACTTTTTCCAGTAAAAAAGTATAATATTTTTTTCTTATTTCTCCACAAAAATATGTTATGATACTCATTTGAAGCCCCTTGCTGATGCATTTCTATTGAGTACCTGCAACAAATGTTTCCATGGAGAAATAAGAAAAATACTGCCAATACACCTTCTTTTATCTGGAGCTGTGCTTTTGCAATGTAATGCTCATGAGTACCCACAGTATATGGAGAAATAAGGAAAAACAAAGATTATCTAGATACATCTCTTCTCTGGAGATATGCTGTTGGTTACGAGGGTCATGCAAAAAGTTCTGTCACTAATAGGCTTCCTAAGTTTTATCCCAGGTATATTTTAAAATGCTTCACTGCACTTGAATGGTGTGTTGAATAGCTACCAATAGCTGTTTATTTCGTGCAAATTGCTTTCCAACTGACTGAGTTATTTCAAATCGAAATAGATGCAGTCATATAAACTGACCAATTTACTTGTTACAATAAGAAACGACCAAGCAAAGGATGGTCTGGAGTCCACCTTTTACATGACAACGCCTCTTCTCATAAGTGTGAGGTTGTTCAGTCTTTTTTGGCTTCTGAAAAGGTGAAAGTTTTAAACCATCCATCTTATTCACCTGACCTGAGTCCCTGTGACTTCTTTTTATTTCCAAGGCTTAAGAAAATGCTTTCTGGAAATAAGTATAGAAGTTCTCATGGCAGCGCTATTTATCAGTGTCTTCAACAGATACCAAAAGAAGACTATTTATCTGTTTTTCGTGACTGAGTAAAAAGGTTACAAAAATATGTTACAGTAAAGGGGGAATACTTTGAAGGTTTGTAATAAAAATATGTTTGATAAAACGTAGCAATGAAGTAATCCGAACCCAGTGACAAAACTTTTTGCAGGACCCTCGTAAAGGAGATATTAAATTTTGAATGTTTGCATACTGGATTTGAAAAGAGCCATATTTTCCAGAAACCATTTTTGAGCTATTTCTCTGTATATGGTTTTCTTGTTCATCAGAATTGGATGTCTTAGGCTGTTCATCTGAAGTATGTGAGCTTTTGGTTTGAATATAGTAAATGTCCAAAAATTTTGAACTCTTTATTCCTTTTCTTTTTTCACTTAAATTTTGGGGGTTTTTTTATGCAGTTGTTTCTTAAAATACTTATTTGGAATTGCAAATAGTGTAGACACTGATCAGACTGCTCCCTCAGGAGCAGTCTGATCTGTGTCCACACTGTTTGCATATGCCATTTTATTATTGGTTATGGCCAAAATATGATGGGCAGTAGCTGAGCCAAAAGTGTCTGTTTAAGACAAAATAAATAAATATCATTTCTCACTTTCTACTCATAATGAAAAATGCCACTTTCAATTAGTTTCCCTTGTGTTTTTATGTTGTGTCTTAAATTTTGTTTTAGATGGCAAAACATGTGAGTTTTCAGCTTAGAATAACTATAATAGCTTCAGTAATCAGAGAAACTTTCTTGTGCAGTATCAAGTGAAATATTCTTTATCTGTTGAAATGTTGAAAGAAAATGCAAAAGGCATTTGATTGAACGTGAATGATACAGACCTGAACAGTCTGTATATAGGGTACCATCTTTATCTCAAATATTGTGACTGTAAAATAACACTGAAAATTGTTTTCCAAATATCCCTCCTCAATTTGGCATATATGTAGAATGTGTGATGGCTTAGGAATTTTATATGAGAGACTGAATACAGTTAAGAAAGACTTCTTGAGCACATCAAAATATTTTAAGAAGCTTATATCTTTCATTTATATGCAATAACAAACAAAACAGTGTGGCATCAAAAAATATAAATAAAGGCTTTGCATTTATAACTTGAACAGATCTGCTTAGGTGAATGGATATATTTAGGTAGATTTTTCTGCCCTTTTTTACAAGGGGGACAACTGTTTTGACGTCTTATTTGGTTTCCTGCATACCAATTCCTGAAAGTTGATCTACTCTGAAAGGAAAAAAATGCTCCTATTCCACCCCTCCACCATTTGGGAGCAAGTCTTTTAGAGTAGACTCCTTTTCAGAAGGGATGCAAAAACAGTTTTGCAGAGCTACCTCCCTTGAAAGTTAAATACTTAACTCTTTGCATGCTGGGTAATTTTGCATGCTTTTTTGTAGTCTTGTTTTTTTTTTTTTTTTGTTTTTTTTTTTGTTTTTTTTTTTTAATTAACTTTTTACAAAAATCTTTCAGGAACACCATCAGAGTGTCAAACAGCTTGAATCCAGATCAGGCCCGACGTTTGTCGGTCCTGATCTGGGTCCAAACTGTTTGCAAAGGTTATCAGCAGATGACAAAAGTCGCCGCTAGCAAGGAAAGAATATAAGTGAAAAATAAGGGGATAAAATATCACTTACCTGTCCTCAGTGGCAGACTAAAATCTGATGAGGAATATTTCACTTGATAATGTTTTTTGTGTGTATTTCTTTAATCCAAATATGTGCTGTCTCAAATAAAAAGGCTCCTTAGCACAAATGTAAACAGCAAAGGTCTCTCTCACTAAAACATCTGCTCAATCTAATCACTGATCATTGCTCTCACAGCTTGTCTGGAAAAAGCTCTAATATGGTAGTTGTCCTAAAATGTTGAACGCAAACTTTAGATTCTAATGAAATACATTTGCAATTAGGGCAGAACCTGATCAGATGGTTCCTTAATAAACAGTCTCATCAGATTCTACACATTTTGCCGTTACACTAAGTATTTTGTTATACATATGCATAAAAATAAAATTTTGTCAAAAAGTATGGAATAAATGGACAATTACCATGCTGTTGAATCAACAGGTAGAAAGACAGGGTAGCTGAAGACATGATGCTTTTTACAGTTGAAATTTGCAGATATTTTGTTATTTCTCCAAGAAAGCATATGTTGTGGTACTCATTAGAAGTGCCTCAGTGAGGCACTTCTAATGTGTACCCACAACATATGCTTATTTGGAGAAATAAGAAAAATATTTTAAGTGGTTACCCTCTCTTATCTGGAGTTATGAAAGGGATGACCCTATCAGACTGCTGATGATAAGGCTGATCTGGACCCACACTGTTCACATTTGTGTCTGATCCTTTTTGGCATCACATGACTCAAATATTTGAGCCATAACGTGAGAATACCTTCAGACATATGCACAGGGCAAAGACTCAGATCAGCCATTGTATCCATGAAATCTGACTAGAGCCTTCACTGTTTGCCCAGAGAAACCATAGCTCCTTGGCTTTCCAAAAAGAGCCCAGTGAAGACTAAGATCAGACTGTTTTATATGCCAAGGCTGATCTGCATTTTTGCACATCTCTGAAGATACATTCTTGCATATTTCAGCTCCTGTATTTATTTTCTGAATCTACAATAAAATCCCATGTATTAAGCCATTTTAGTCAGGGAACCCCACAAAAGTGTAATTGGCAAACAGTGCAGAACAAATTCAGATGCCACATTCTGTGGCATCTGATCAGGATCTACACTGTCTGCATTAAATACACAAATTTCTATAAAACATACAGTAATAACCCTAAGTATTGGGACAGATAGGCCTTTGCAAACAGTGTAGATGCAAATCAGATGCTACAGAACACTGTCTACACTGTTTGCCATACATGCAGCAATATTTTAGACACATCAAAAGGTAGTAGAATGGATTATTGCAAATTTTAGGTCATGTATGGTAAGTAGATAAGATGTTCCAATACTAAGGATAAATGTGGTAGTAATAATAAAATCTAATCACCCTGCTATTTGAAATAGATCTGTCCAAAGAGTTGTGGTAGAAGAGTCCACTCGACATAAATGGGTTAATAGCCACAAAAATAGTTTTACAATAAGTTTATATCTACACTTATTCCTATTAGTAGCTACACTGAGTGGACACATCACATGTATAAATAGCTACACTACAAATATTTATCCACACCAACTTAGCTACTTTCTGTGTGAATAGTATACATAGTAGTCTCCTTTGGATATCTCTTGGTAAGATTTTAGATGAAAAATTTTAATTGTCTTTGTCAAAATCTGATCAGAACCATTGTCTTTCTTTGTTTCTGCGTGTTGTTTTCAAATTTCAAATTTCAACTTCAATATTAAATTAAGGCTGAAAATTTGCCTGACTTAGTCCATCCATGTAGTGAAATGGTTTTTGAAAATTTCAAAACAAACATTTTTTTTTTTCCATTTTTTTTTTTTTTTTTATTTTCTTTGCTGATATATTAAGTTATTGATCTTTTGATATTCTCATTTCTTATTTATTTATTTATTGTATATTTTTTTTTAAATTTTGAATGAGTACAATTTATGTCTTGTCGCAAAATCACCTACCCTATTGATTTCTGCATCTTCATAAGGGAATACTAGACTGAACTATGATGCCCTATTTCTGAAAAGCTAAGAAAATATTAATAGCTTCTCACCAGCTTAATGCTTAGCACTCTGGGTGAAATTTTCAGCAGATGACATATTGAAATATTTTCTTATTTTTCCCAGAAAATATATTTTGACCTTTCATGCAAAGTGTCTCCAATGGAGACAATTTGCATGAAATGTCAAAGCCTGTTTTCTGGGAAAAGTAAGAAAAACATTGTCAATTTGTCATCTACTGAATTAGCCAAGAGAGTGGTAATGGTCAATTTGTCTTGACCATGCCAAAAGGTTTTTTACATTACTTCTGATTGAAACCCTTGGTTGCATAATACCTTTTTTCTTGGTAATGATATTTTCCATACCAAGGAAAATATTTATATGGGGATGAAACTTAGCATGCAACATCATCAGAACATGCACAATTTACCTAGACTGTATTTTGACCTTGCTGTATTTAACCATTACCACTCTCTGGGTTAATCCAGCAGACAACATTTTGGTGATATTTTTTATATTTTTTTTTTCCCAGAAAACAGGATTTGACATTTCATGCAAATTATCTCCATTGGAGACAATTTGCATGAAATGTGAAAACAGGATTTGACATTTCATGCAAATTGTCTCCATTGGAGACAATTTGCATGAAATGTCAAATTCTGTTTTCTGAAAAAATAAGAAAAAATATTTCAGTATGTCATCTGCTGAAAGTTTTACCCAGCATGTTAAGCATTAAAATATGAACTATGCATATTCAGATAACACTGTGCATGTATGCTGCCTGAGTTGGCATGCGCAAACTGCCTGTGTTGCGAGATCAGCTTGTCATAATGCAGTGTATGTGGCACAGTTTTCAATACTGTATTACCTTAAATATTCAGACACCTTAATGCCTTACCATATTAGTTCTAAACTTTGGATGTCCATTTTAGATAGCTGTTGATTTGTCTATAAATGCTGAATGATTGGTTAACACTTGGGTCTACAATGTCTTTATTTGTGTTAAGGTTTTGCTGCTCAGTCAACCCATTAGGGTCATGTGGAGCACTGTCAGTTTACCTGCTATCTTTTCTACATCACTCAGAAAGACATTTTTTTGCTTGGCATTTTATTTTAAATGGAACATTTTTGTTCAGATTGACCATATCTTATCAGAAACTATTTGTCTTTTCTGTTCCTGTGCCTTGTTCTCAAATATTAACCCTAAAATTAAATTTATGACCAAAAAATTGTCTGACCTGTGCAGTTTCTATAATAAAGTGATTTTTTGGAATTTTTATTTAAGAAAATATTTTTTTACTTTTCTTTGCTGAATTTGAATTATTGATGTTTCACAACAATATTGTAAAAATTTCAGAAAAATTGAACAAGTGGAACTTGTTGAAATTCTGCCTTCAAGTTACCTACCCTACAGATTTCTGCATAATTTGCATTCATTTTTACTTTGGGAAAAATGAAAATATTTGATTTTTAAAAAAACAATGACTGGAATAAAACTTTTTGTGCATAGGTAGTTACAACAAACGGTTTTGCATTAAATCATGACAAAAATTTCCAAATTTACTTCTTCTGTGTAAAGCGCTCAGCAAAAAAACAACTTTTTGAAAGATATCGAAAGCAAAAAACCACACTTAGGCCTCCAAAGGGTTAACCAGTACTTGTGTTCATTATTTGCCTAGAAACTAACAGCTGCCCTTCTTGAATCAGTGGAAGGGAGAGAATGACCATAGAGAATATTTCATGATCAGTCTCCACAAAAAAATGTTGCTGGACCTAGCAGGGGTCTTAGGCCTGTCTGTTCAAATACTTAGGGTATATACAGTATGTTAATTGTCATTTTGTAATTTTAAGATAGTGTTAAAACAGATAGTGTTAAAACGTGTGCTGTGTGATTACCTTGCTAATAAAAATTATCATTATTATGTAGCAATAAAGAAGAGTACATCATTTTTTTTTTCTTTCACAATGATACATTGTTATTGACTTTTTTTATAGGCCCTTAAACTTCTTGCTAACAGACTTAAAGTGTCTGTGAAAGGACTGGCAACTTTAAAAATTCTACAGGCCACATTAGTTAGTCTACAGTTATAACCACGCTAGTAAACTGGTGTACTTGATAAATTCAGATTCCAGGAAATAAACACAATATAGCTCTAGATACGGTAAATGTCGAAAACTTTAAAACCCTTTATTCCATACTTTTTGGCCTAAATTTTGCTTTTTATGAAAATACTTAGTGTAATGGCAAACAGTGTAGACCCTGATCAGACTGTTCCTTCAGGAGCAGTCTGATCAGGGTCTGCACTGTTTGCATTTGCCATTTTGTCAAAAACTTTGGTGTAAAAATAGTTTTGGATATCTACCGTAAGCATTTTTTTAACCCAAAAAGATTGACATTTTTTTTCTTATTTTCCCACAAAACCAAACTTTTTTTTTTTTTTTGAAATAAAAAATAAACATAACATGTATTGGAAACCAGCTTCATTCGGGCATTCTGATTTCTTGGGTGTCCTTGTAGTTTCATTAGTAAATTCGTATCATAAGTCTGTCCACCAAAGGGTGGGCCGGAATGAGACTTTAATGTGTTTTGCTGCAGTTTTTTTCTTTTGTTTATGGAATCACAATTTATATTGTACACCATATAATTAGTGTGGTCATTTGTTTCAAGTTCATTATTGGTTGTTTCTTGCATGGTATTTCATTCGAAACTTGTTAACCTTTGATGTGCTAAACAAAATTGCAGCAGATAACATTTTGATTTTGTTTTTATATATATTTTTTCCAGAGATATCCTGGCAGATGATTCACATGAAATGCCAAGTCTTACTTTCTCTGAAAAATAATAATAATAAAAAACAAAGTTGTATGCTACAATTTTGCTTAGAATTTCAGGGTTAAGTTAAACTCTTTTACTAAAGTTCAGAGGAACCACAGTTGACTCTTGATATCTGGACAGGGGACTTTCCAAAATAATTCGAGATACCCGTACCTCGACATACCAGATTTGCAGAACTGAGGAAAAAATAAATCGAACAACCACATTTCAAAATGAATATGTAGTTTGACTTCTGAAGTTAGAGATATATTGAAAATATTGTGGAAAAGAGGACAAATTGCTACTTAGGAGCAATTTTTCCTCTTTTCCACAATATTTTGTTACCTGTTGTTAGATTTCCATGTTAAAACAGGGACCAGATTTTCACTTGAAGATAAGTGGTTATTCAAGATAAGGGAAGTCCAGCTAACGAGATTCGACTGTATACTGTTTTTGGTTTGTGAACTACCATAATAACCCTAAGTATCGAGACAGACAGGCATGTGCAAATAGTGTATATCCAGATCAGATGTCACAGATGTGATGTCTAATTAGGGTCTTCACTAGTTTCCACTAATCCAGCAGTGTCTTAGACATAGCATCTAATAGTGACCTGAATTTGTACAAATTTTAGGACAAGTAAGGTAAAGAGTTGAGGTGTCCAAATATTTAGTGTTAATATGCAGTATATGTAAGTGAGCCATTTTTCTACTGTTGTTCAGTTTTCTTTTCATCAAATTTTAGCAGGATTATATGCTCTTCACACTTATGGAGCAGACTGCTACATTTTTTATCAGATTTTCATAAAACTTGACAGTAATGATGATCTAGACATAAAGCATAAAGCAGTTTTTGACGTAAAAAGATGCTGGGTTTTGTGGCTTCTGATCTGGGTCTGGGCTGTATGTTCAGGACTGTCTAGGCAAATATTTTTGGTAAATATGGTAAATTCAGTCTCATGCTTGGTTTATTTTTTTGTGTTTGATCAGATCCCAGCTATTCTGAGCAGTTACCCTTATATCTTTGATTGTTGTAAATTCTTTAATTATAGTATAAAATCAAGATGATGTAATAATAATAATATTAATTATCATAATAATAAATACTGAGCTACAAAGTGTAGTCTTGAATTTGAGTCAAAAGCAAAAATAATTAAATGTCTTTATTTTAGAATATAAAAAGTATACAGCGAAATAAAACTCTATTTTTTCAACAAGTTGATAATTTCATGTAAATTTGACATGAAGAAACTTGACCAAAGGTGCAAATAGACTTGATAAGTCAATGTAAGAGGAGAAAATAAAACAAAATACTTTTTCCAGCAATTGATTAGAAGTACACATAAACCTCTTTATAACATGGTTCATTATAGCAAGGCTTTAATTATATTGTGGTTTAAAGACAGACCCCCAAAATGTTATACCAAGCAAAAATATATAGATTATGTAGAAGAATGACCATCTAAAATACATGGATTATGTAGAAAAGTGACCAAATGACCATTTAAAATGCTTAGATTGTATGAAAAATGACTATTTAAAATTTATAGATTATATGGCAAAATGATCATTTAATCTATGCATTTTTGCTTGGATACGAAACGGTTGTTTAGGTAACATGGCTTTTTTGTTTATTCCAGCATAAGTGTTAAGAGACTTTTCTTGCTGTATTACATTTGTTTCTGTAAATAACCTGGGCCGAGTTGTTCAAAACTTAACAAAATTGTTAGCTAACATTAAAATTTCTATCTTGAAATATGGCAAATACATTGACATTTTTTCTGAAAAAAATGTGGGTAGCTTTTGTATTGCAAAAGATGCTCACATTTTTGCAGCAAAAATATCAATGTACTTGAAAATACCTTAGCTACAACAGGTAACAAATTGGTCATTATTAAGATTGTTAAGCTAACTATGCCTTGAACAACTGGGACTTGAAGAGTAGAAAGAGGAGGAGCATCTATAATCAGAATAGGAAGTATAAATAGATTGATCTCCCATTGATTTTATTTATATTACAGGTAATTTTCTTGATGGCTAAAATAATAACTAGAAAGAAAAATAATAATCAGAATAGTTAACTTTATTGAATTGAGAATGGTTTACTTTATTTATTAAGTATTTTATTAAATGATAAAATAATTAACAGGATGGAATAACAAGAACAGGATTGGTTAGATTTATTTATTAATTATTCTGTTAATAGCCAAAAGATCAGACGGAGGAGGAGCCTCCAGAGCCAGAGGAAGATTATGATGAGAGTGATCTCCCTCGAATACAAGAGATGGTCAACCAGTTACAGCATGAGTTTGATCAGTCTGTGGTAGAGAAACACTCACTGGAGATGGAACTGATATCCATGAATGAGAGGTTGAAAGCAGCAACTGAGATGGTTGAGAGGTAAGTGCTGGCTGGTATTCAGGTATATACTTTAACCCTTAAGATGCCAAGAAAAACTACATCTGAAAATGTCATCTGCTTATGTTGTCTGCTGCATCTTCTTGCATTTTCAAACATACTTTTGCATATAGGCAAACAGTATGGACCCTGAACAGACTGCTCCTGATCTGGGTCCAAACTGTTTGCAACAAGGACTTTTAAAGTAACCGGCAGAAGACAAAGCAGACAACAATTGTTGTGTTTGGCATCTTAAGGGTTAGCCCTTTCACGCCTGAGTTTCTGGCATAGACCTTTCCAATTCTGAATTTGGACACATTCATTGCTGCAAATAGGGGTTTCAGTCTAAAATCAGAAATGGAATGGCAAACAATGTAGATTCTGATGAGATGGCTGATTTTGATCCATTTCACCTGGATCTACACTGTTTGCACAGGTATTGGTTTTGGTCTGCCAGGTTGAGAGAATGAAGCTAATTTGATCTTAATCGTGCTCTAGGCAGATTCAGCAGACAACAGATTCATAATATTTTTCTTATTTTTCTCAGAAAATATACTTTGATATTTCATGCAAAATGCTGAAATTTTTACCTAGCATACTAAGCATTAAGATGAATGGATGCACCTAAAAGATTTGCTGCCATTTTTGCCATGGAAGACAACTTTTGCAGATAGGCATTCTCCCTAATATTTTAAACCTTTCAAAAGTTGGGGCTACTCTTAAAGGGAAAGAATTTGCATCACATAACAGAAAAAAATAAAGGTTCCATATTCCTCAAAAGTAGACATTTTATTATCCAAGAAAGATTTAATAAATTGATATGTGGTATTATTAGTCATAAAATGTGGCACCTGACTGCCTGTAAAATTTCAGTCAGTCTCTCTTTCTTGAACTGGATCAAAAATGAAATGGTTTTTTATCGTATTCTTGAATTTATGTTGCCAACATTAATTAAGAGATACAATAAAAAATCATTTCATTTTTGATAAGCAGCCTGAATATGATTGGCTGAAACTTGGAAGTGGGCATGACATTTTAATGTCAATAACCTGTATCAAGTAATCTGATTTGCTGAAAATTGGAAGTTGGTGTGGCATCTTAATTTATTCAGCATGACTAGGGTTAATATGGTATTCTTGTATTCATTAGTGCTTTGGTTTGTTTGTTTTAGTCTGAAAGGGCAGGAGGATGAATGGAAGCAACACGTTAAAGACAATGATTGTAATGAATTGTTACTAGCCAACTGTATCACAGCCTCGGCCTTCCTTACCTACTGTGGTCCATTCAACATGGACACAAGGAAGAGAATGGGAGAGTTCTTTATGCAAGTTTGTGAGCACCACGGGCTACCACTGCCAAAGAAGAGCCTGTTCAGGAACCAGCAACTGGTTGAGTTCCTTTATAAACCAGTAAGTTCCCTGGAAAATCAATAACTAATGGAACTTGATTTTTATTTATTTATTTATTTTTTTTTTTTTTTTGCCATTTTTTACAAGGGAGACAATGGTGAATGGTGTTTGCAGTTCCGTTAATTAAGCTTAAATTTGCATTGAAATTATTTGAGGGTCTTTAAAACCAACTTAATGAAAATTCATGCATTTTCTGGTTTTGTTTAGAACATAAACTCTGTATAAAGAAAAAGTTGGTACACTTTTTATAGAGAAATAAGTGGGAAGTATATAATGTGCAAACTTTATATCTCAGACAGAGTAACTAAATAATGCCAGGTAGCTGAAAGTGATCTCAGATGTTTATGGTTTCTAACACAGCTGAGCACATGCAGAGCATATTTAACGATGTTATGTGATATTTTTGTCTGATTTTCTATATAAAAGCAGACATCGATAGTACCTATTTGAATTGCCAGATGAGTACCCATGGCAAATGCTTTTCTAAAGAAGTAAATAAAAGTACATGGGCTGTAATTGAAGACTACGGTAAGAAATTGCTTGACTGTGTGCTTATAGGGTTATGTTAATTAGGTTAAATATGGTATTTAGACAGTGAAATTAATGGATACATACATAATTTATCAAACTTTACTTTTCAGCTTGATATTATGCATCTGGAGATACTCCGCCTGCCAACAACTCGCCTTATGTTGGAGAATTCTTGTTTCTTGATGCAAGGGGAGAGTATTACTGCCTGGCCTCTAGTTTGTGATCCAACCAGCAGGGTGATAGAATGGCTCAGGTTTAGGATGGGCAAGGATTTGGTGGAAGTTAAATACTCTGTAAGTATTTTAGGGGTCTGGTACACTTTGTAGATTTTCTGCCATTTTTGTACAAGGGAGATAACTTTTGAAACAACCAGTTTGGCTATTCTGCACACCAAGCCCCTTCTGAAAAGGGGTCTACTCCAAAAAGAAAGAATTTGCTTCCCATGGAAGCAACTTTCCTTTTAGAGTAGACCTCTTTTCAGAAGGGGTAGAAGACAGTATTGAAAGAGTTATCTCCCCCTCCTCTGAAAGTGTATTCCCCTTAACAACAATAGTCCTGATCTGACTGTTGTGACACAGACTGAATTCCACATTTGTTTTTCTAATAAGACATAATAACTCTTTTCTCCTGTCCCAGCTTGTTTCTGAAACTGCAAAAATTGATTGAGAGTTTTGAAAATTTATAAGAGGACCACTGATGAGGCTTAATTGGCCTCAGAAAACTTGACACTTCTTCTGTTATCAGTTTTCTGAGTGTGTTCATTGCTCTCAAATGTAAAAATTTTTAGACTCTATTCCTTTGAAAATCTATTTATAGAGTTCTTGATTTCATCAGGCAGATTGTCCTGTATTTGCATGTACATGTGTGTTTTTCTATGATATATAGGAGATTCGGTCACAGTTAGAGAATTGTCTGGCTGATGGAAGTCCTCTCCTGGTGTCAGATTGTGATATCAAGAAACTTGCCAAGGACAGTAGATTTAGACATCCCATTCAGAGATGTGCAGACTTTATCAATGGCAAACAGAGGTTCAAAGTTATCGTAAGTTTCTCTCTTTCCTACATTTGTGTTAATATGATTTATTTTGACACAGTGTCATACAGTAAATGTGTTAAAATTCCAAACAATGAAGTCTTAGTTTCAAACAAGAACAGTGCGAAAAATACTTTGCGGGAAGTATTAAACCAATTTTGCCTCCTTTTGCGAAATTTGTAACTTCCCTTTTAACCCTGGTCCTGCTGAACCTGGATATGCCCTGCCTTTGCAAACAGTGTAGATCCAAATCAGTAAATCTGTATCTGCACTGTTTGTCATTTAGTATGTGAATTTGTTTCAACAATCTGGATCAAGTAATCGGAAAATTAGAAGTGGGCATGGCATCTTCATTTATCCAGAATGCTTTGAGGGAAGTAACCAATTTTACCACCCTTTGCAAAATTTGTAGCTTCCCTTTTTACTTCAGTGGTGAGAATATATAAAAACTTGAGGATTGTTTTGGCTGGGCAGTTTGAAAAAGTGTCTTTGGGCAGATATGGACAGCAAAAGCCCTGATCAAACTGTGCGGATGTGCAGTCTGGTCAGGGACTTCATTGCTAACAGAATCATTGGATAGTACAGAATGTATGAAGGGGAGCAAATGTGAAATTTTTTTATACAAATGCAGGATGATCTAAATTGGCCCATTTTGCGCATGTTCCAAGGCCTTTTTTTGCTTGATACAGCCCATTTATTCTGTTCAACTTTGTAGAACCAAAAATGAGATTGTCGTGGAGTAAGGTGTTGCTACACACTAGTTTAGCTTGTTTGAAAAAAAAATTCTCTTGAAATATCAGATTTGGGCATATACTCAAGCTATCCCTTATACCTTGAGTGGGTACTAAGAAGCACTATTTATTGACACTTCTTGTTTATGTTGTCTTGTAGGTTGAAGACCACGAAGTTGAATGTGATCCCAAATTCCGTCTATACCTACACACGACAGTTGAACCACACATGGTTTCACCACAGTTGGCAGCCTATGCATCTGTCATGTACTTCCAACAGTTTAGACAATGTATCGAAGAAGAATTCCTTGATAGATTCATGGCTCATGAGAAATCAAGGCTAGAAGATGAAAGAACAACACTCAGACAGGTATAAAATAAAAATACTGTAAATATTGGACAGACAGGCCTGTGGAAACAGTGTAAACCCAGATCAAATGCCACAGAATGTGGCATCTGATCAGGGTCTACATTGTTTGCCACACATCCATCAGTTTTTAGACACACTGACAGGCTGTAGAATGGACGTTATAATTTTAGGTTAAATATGGCAAGGAGATAAGGTGTCCCACTACTTAGGGTATACATGATATTATAAATTTTAGACTTTAGGGAGAATAGATATACTTAAGGGGAGGCAACTCCATCAGATCTGTTTGCCTCCCTTCTGAAAAAGTATCTAGTTTAAAAGGAAATTCATCTAAATGTTAATGGAAAAGGAAATTCATCTTTTCTTAAATTATCATTAAACTTCACAGAAATGGTTAGCATGATTGCAGTGTGAGACAGTAATTTTTAGCTCACCTGAACTGAAGGCTCAGGACAAGCTATTTTGATCACTTTCCATTCATCGTCCATCTGTCTGTCAGTTCACACCTTTGAACAACTTCTCCTCTGGAAACCTTCTTCTCTGAAACAGCTTGATCAATTTTCACAAGATTTCACATGAGGCCTTCTGTCTAAGTGGTATTGACAATTTGTACAAATGTTTCTGCACTAATGAACAAGATGGCAGCCATGACCATATATGGTAAAAAACATTTAAAAATCTTCTTCTCCAGAACCAAGAAAGCTTTGAGGCTGAATCTGAGTATATAGCATTGGGGACTCAAGGTCTATTAAATTTGTTCAATTGATGATCCTAGAATGACCATTTACCTTTTTATGGCATGGCCGAATTCATGTTCCTATACATTTATTTGGGTAATATTTTGAAAATACATTTTCTCAATCTGTATTTAAGACTTATGGTTAAAACTGACAATGTATGACCAGAGTAGTAAAACCTTTTAGTTACAATAAAAATTTTGTTCACCATGGGTTATCTGCCCTGGGCTATATACACATATAAAATTATGTAATCTTTAAATATCTTCTTCTCAGAAACCGCTTGAAGAATTTTCACCAGATTTCACATGGGGCCTTCTGTTGAGGGTTATTGACAATTTGTTCAAATGGTTCTGCACTATTGAACAAGATGGCAGCCGTGCCCATCTATGGTAAAAACACTTAAAATTTTTCTTTTCCAGAACCAAGAAAGCTTTTAGGCTGAATTTTGATGTATAGGGAATCAAGGTCTACCAATTTTGTTCAAATGATGATCCTTAGAAGGTCTTTTTACGGCTGGGTCAAATTTGTGTCCTAGTTGCTGTGGCAATTCTGGAAGAGTGTTACATGGCATATTGAGATATGCAATGACTTCACTGTTCGCATGTTTTGTGTTTTTAGGAACGTCAAGAAAACATGAAGTACTTAGACAAGTTAGAACAGCAGATGAGAGATAATCTTTCTAGTGATGTGAGATTAATGAATGATCTACAGGCTACAAAGAAACTGGCAGAACTCAAGAAACAGTATGAAGAAACTGTGGAAAGGTAACTCGATAATGCATTGATAGATATTTATAGAATTAGTTAACCCTAGTCCTGCTGAATCCGGATATGTCCTGCCTTTGCAAACGGTGTAGATCCAGATCAGTTGGCTTCTGAAGAAGCCAACTGATCTGGATCTGCACTGTTTGCCATTAAGTATGCGAATTTATATCAAAAATGTGGATCAAGTAATCTGATTGGCTAAAAATTAAAAATGGGCATGGTATCAATTTATTCAGCAGGACAAAGGTTAACCCTAAATATTCAGACATCTTGAATTCTTACCATTGGTCTAGAGTTAGAATGAGTCATTTCACTGCCAGTTGATGTATCTGAAAATTGCTGGGTGAGTGACAGATAGTATAGGCCTTGATCATTCTGCAGCATCTGATCTGTGTCTGCACTGCTGAGGCCTGTTTTATACATAGGGCAAATACGGTAGTTTGGAAACCCATACTACAAAGTGTTTGTGAGATTAGGTGGAAGCCCCTGAGGCCTTTAGTGGGAAACCAAATTCTGTAGTTTTACAAGGCAGTCAGGCAAGAACCCAGTCCAGTGTGATACTTTGACACGACTTGTGGAAAACCTAATTGATAAATGTTTAGTTTTACAAGGCAGTCGTACAAGAAACCAGTCAGTCCAATGTAGAATTCCACTCACTGTGTTTCATGTCTACAGCTCAGAGGGCAGCTGTTGGCTTCAGATGTGTCATCTTTATTATATATGTGTATATTATGATATGTATCTTGTGTTTTCAGTCAAAGTAGAGTTGAGATGAGCGAGGCATCTATTCTCAAGGCTAGAGATGGTTTCCGGTCCATAGCTCAGAGGGCAGCTGTGTGCTTTGATGTGACACAGTATATGCGTGAGGTGAATCCTCTCTATCAGATATCTTATAACCGGTACCTGGATCTGTATGATGCTGCAATCAGTCACTCAGAAAGGTAGGTCTCCCTTTGTAAACTTTGCTGTATTCACAATGAGAAGTTTTGATAGTTATTAACCCTAGTCCTGCTGAAATCGGATATGTCCTGCCTTTGCAAACAGTGTAGATCCAGATCAGTTTGCTTCTGAAGAAGCCAACTGATCTGGTTCTGCACTATTTGCCAATAAGTATCTGAATTTATATCAATAGTCTGGATCAAGTAATTTGATTGGCTGTAAACTAGAAATGGGTGGGGCATCTTAATTTATTCAGCAGGACAAGGGTTAACTAAATAATTTCACACAGAAGCAACTAATAAAGACATTAGAATTAATTGCCTGTCTGTCATAGTTTGTTTGTTTTTCCTCTTGGTATCATTGGTAGGCTATGTTCTATGATTGTAGCTTTTCCTGGTCATCCTCTGTACTCTTTTCAAAAACTAAAGTAAAACTGGCCACGAGGTTATAAAACTTTTTTTCATGCTCAACTCAGCTGAGCATGAAATTTTTCATTCTAATCAATCTCAAATTACTAACAATTACAAATTCTTTCTTGCTAAACATAGCTGAGATTGAAATTTTCTCTGCTAATAAATATGAAAATGCCAACAATAGTTGGCATTTTCATATTTATTAGTAGAGAAAATTTCATGCTCAGCTGAGTTGAGCATGAAAAAAGTTTTATAACCTCGAGGCCTGAGCTTAATATGTTCGTAGAAAAATGAAAGAAAGAGAAAAGTGTGTAGCTTAAGGAGACTGGATACACCTTTGAACAAAAATGACAGTGGTACTCTGTTATACCAAAATTAGCACCTATTTCTAATTCTTCTCTTGTTAAGCCATATACGTGTACTTGTCTTGCACCAGATGATCTCATGTTGCTTATATGGTTCTCTTAAGTTATTTGACTCTTCCCACAGAAGGTTTGACTTTTTACTGTGCAAAAACATAGATGGAGCTAATTATGTATTGAGGGACTGTGTTCAGATGATGGCAGCGACCATGGGTTGAAATAGCATACATCAATGTAAAGTCAGGTTTGACCAATTGTGTTGTGATGTAACTTGTGTCAAAGCTTTTTTTTTTTTTAAAAATGACCATGATTTTACTTATATTGTTTCTGTTACACTTTTTACAGATCTGCAGTGAAAGCTGTGCTAGAGAAAGTCACGAGTTTTGCATTCCACTACACTGCAAGAGGACTGTTTGAGAGGGACAGATTTATATTTGCTCTACTGCTAGCTGTAGAAGTAAGTAGCTATCTCAACTTTCTTTTATTTTTGCCATCAGCTGTTTATGTTGGAAGGTAGTTGGGGCAATTGTTAAACCATATACTGTAATAATCCTAAATATTGGGACAGACAGGCCTGAGCAAACAATGTAGACCCAGATCAGATGCTGCAGAATGCAGCATCTGATCAGGGTCTACACTGTTTGCCACTCATCCAGCAGATTTTAGACCCATCAATAAGTAGTAAAATGGATGTTAAAAATTTTAGAACAAACATGGTCATCAGTTAAGGTTTCCCAATAAATAGGGTTAATATGGTAGTAGTCAAAATCAGTGGTAGAAATCATAGAAATTACTTGTCTTTGTGATTATCTTGATTTATTTGATTAAGGGAAATTGTTACACGGGAGATTTTCTGTCATTTCTTAAAAGAGAGACAATTTCTGTAACTTGCTCTTATGCTTTCCAACACGCCAATCCCAAAATGAAAACTGATCTTCTTTAAAAGGTCAGAATCCTTTTCCTACTGGATTAGTGCAACAACTTCTGTAACTTTCTGTTTTGCTTTCCCTTTAGATTAGATCCATTTTCAGTTCAGGATTGGTGTGTCACCAGTCCTGAACGGAAAATGGATCAATTCTAATTGGAAAAATCCTTCCTTTCTGGAGTAGATCCCTTTTTAGAAGGGAGGCAAATACAATTCTGATAGAGCTGCCTACCATAAAAGTTTATACATTCACATTAAATGATTGTATCTGTTATGGCTAGGTATTTTGTATTTTGTGATTTGCTTCATGATTTTGCATATCCTGGGTATCTTTACTTATATTTTTGCAGACACTGGAGCAAACAAAATTGTTAAATTGGTGTTACACCACAACATCTTTATAACACTATTGTTGGGATCCATAGCATAAAACTGTGTTAGTTAAACAACCGTGTTATATCAAAACAAAAATGTATAGATGCTATTGAAAAATGACCATTTATGGTCATTTTTCAATATAATCTATACATTTTTGGGATCCATCTTTGACCTGTGTTATATCCAAAACCATGTTATAATGAACCGTGTTATAAAAAAGTTGTAGTGTATATGCTATTGTCATTATTTAATAAAATTTCTGCATTTAATAATCTCATCATACCAGAAAAATGACTAGCCTCTTTCCTATGAAACTTTACATTCATAACCATTGTTCTGCCTGCTAAGCATTTATATTTTCCATGTTGAGAAATCTTGCTCTGTTAGTACTATAAGTTAAGATATTGTAATTGCTTCTTAATTTCAGCTGTATTAGAATGCTTTCCATTGTCTTGCAGGTTGAAGAGTCTCTGGGTCGTATTGGTCCAGGTGAAAGAGAATTTATGATCTCCCCTGACTTCAGCTCTGTTGTAATGCTCTCCCTTGGCCATATACAGCAGGCTCAAGAAAATAAAATTGCTCAGGTGAAGAAACCATTTGATTGGATGACGGATGAGCAGTTTCATAACTTACAGGTTCTTGCTACACATTTTGAATGGTTCCAGGTAGGTTATTTAAAATGTTTTCTGGACATTTAGACATATGGTTAGTTATGTTTAATGCCGATCAGACAAAATTGTTTACAACTTTTTCAGGGTTTTTTTTTTTTTTTTTTTTTTTTTTTTGCATACAAGCTAAGCTTATGTAGCATGTCATTGTAAAAGTCTCAACATAGATAATTTTATTGATATGCTACCACATAGTTTAAGGAGGCGTAGAGATATTTTAGCCCTAGTCCTGCTGAACCCGGATATACCTTGCCTTTGCAAACAGTGTAGATCCAGATCAGTTGGCTTCTGAAGAAGCCAACTGATCTGGATCTGCACTGTTTGCCATTAAGTATGTGAATTTATATCAACAATCTGGATTGGCTGAAAATTAGAAGTGGGCATGGCATCTCAATTTATTCAGCATGACAAGGGTTAATGAGATGCTACTACATATTTTTTGTGAAAAATGAGAAAAAAAGTATTTTACTATATTACCACATGCCTATATCCATGGTAATATTGCTTGAAGGACTAACAAAAGAGAGAGAAAGATAGAGACTTAATCGTAGTATACTATATTTGTGACATTTTTCCATTGTGTGTTCCTCATCTCTCCTTCTTCTGGTGCCTCAACAAAGATGTGCTTCTTGATTGCAACATTTACTGGGTATCTTCACTTATATTTTTGCCATTTCATTCAGGTTTTTCTTTTGGGGATGACTGGATAAAACAAAGCCTTTTTTTGTGATGGGGTGGTGGGGATGTGTAAGGGTATTTGGTAGGTAGACCAAACAGCTCATTTTATGGGGGATATGTTGTTTGTCCCTCTCTATCTCTTCATTTGTCCATATATATGCATGTAATTTAGTGATTTTTTTGTGTCGTTAGGTGGGGCATTCATGTTGTATGTATACATTACTAGTTTTGATTTGAACATGCTAAAGGTCAGAGAGAGCTAAATGTTGAATTAAGAGAAAAAAAAGTGAGATTAAGCCATTATTTTATGTATTTCTAGGAAATGTTTGACAGAATGCCAAGAGATGGCCGTGAGACTCAGTGGCGTAATTTGTGTGAGTCGGATAGTCCTGAGACAATGCCATTGCCAGACAAAATGGATGATGTGTACAAACCCATGCAACGTCTCTGTGTCATTCGAGCCGTACGAAGCGAGAAACTGATGCATGCATCCACTGTCTTCATGAATACAGTTCTTGGCAGAAAGTAAGTTGTCTTAGTTTTATTTTGGTATGGATAGTTTAATATTGTTTTTATTGTTTTGGTTAAGAGCTTTACCAGGAAAGAAATCCCACAGAATGTAATAATTTTTTTTTAGTAGTGTTAGTGGTTGTGGCGAGGGAATGGAATGGGAAGAAATAATGGAGCCAAGTAGAAAATGACCTAATGACCAGCATAACCCCAGATCAGCTTGCAAATCCATGCATACCCGTCAGTGTTTGCTAGTGGAATGTTTGAGGTCTGTCAATTATGTTAGAGACTAATGATGATTTTGATCAGGGCCCACTTGTTCAAAGCATCGTTAGCTTAACCACCTGTGGTGATATTGTACTCATAAAACTGCTTGGTATTTTTCTGTTTCTTGGCGATTTGTTTCCTGGAATGCTCGTACTGTTTATAACTGACCGGTTACTAAATTTATTGTTTTTTGTTACTCACAAACATATAACCATTTTCCAAGATCACCATGGTTTTGTGTACTAATGTATTTACCCTAAATATTCAGACAGACATGTAAAGAGTACAGACCCAGGTCAGGGTTTTCACTACAATATAGCTAGTACCATAATCCTAAGTGTTGGGACAGATAGGCCTTTGCAAATAGTGCAGACCCAGATCAGATGCTACACTGTGCAACATCTGATCAGTGTCTACACTGTTTGCCATACATACAGCAGTATTTTAGACACATCAACAGATAGTAGAATTGACAATTTCAAATTTTATGAGCAGTATGGTAAGTAGATATGGTGTCCCAATACTTAGGGTAAATATGGTATATCTCAGATGCATCACCAGGTTCTTGAATGTTTTTTTTTTTGTTTTTTTTTTTTCAAATTTTCGGATAAGCACAGTAAGGCATTGTAGTGTACTAATATTTAGGGTATTAACTTACTCTAAATGTCTGTGGGATTGTTAACTTGACCAATATATCCATTATGATAAAACTTTCCGAAAAGGTTGCCTTGTATTTCCGCCCGTTTTGTACTGAACCTTGGGCTATTTGTACTATGGGCTAGGGATTTTTTTAAATATTTAACTCAGCTAAAATCATGGTTGTGTCCAAGTATTGAACTAGACAGCAATGCCTGCTTTGTCAGCCTTCCAGAGACTAGTAGCTCATGGCATATCAGAGTAAACAAATCTGACTGTGGTTCTGTTTGAACAAGATTTGAATTTTGCAACTTGATCTTGTTGATTTTTATGCCAAGGCTGATATTTAACCTTTGTCCTGCTGACCCCAGATATACCCTGCCTTTGCAAACAGTGATCTAGATCAGTTGGCTTCTAAAGAAACCAACTGATCTGAATCTGCACTGTTTGCCGTTAAGTATGTAAATTTATATCAACAATCTGGATCAAGTAATTTGATTGGCTGAAAACTAGAAATGGGCATGGCATCATAATTTATTCAGCAGGACAAAGATTAAAAATCCCCCTTTTGCTTACCATAATAAATGTAACTCTAAATATAGGGACTTGCTGGGTATCTTTATTTATGTTTTTGTTCCTTAGGTCCTCTGAAACTTTTAATAAATATAAATGAAGTTTTGCAGGACAGGCCACAATTACAAAAAAAACAACCTTCCTAAGGCAGTGAAACCTTGTTCATTTTACTATGAAATCATCTGTCAAAACATTACTGGCTGTTTGGCAAACAGTTTAGATCCTGATCAGACTAGGAGCACTTTGATCTGGTTCTACACTATTTGCCCAGGGATCCTGTCCCAGTATATAGTTATTATGGTAAGTAATTTACAGTCACAGGCAAAAATGTCTTTCTTTCTGTGTCTAACATTTGCAAGAAAATCTATGTTAAGACAAAAATGACAAAAAATAAAGAACAGAAAAGAAAGAGAAAAAAAACATAAAAGAAAAAGTAGACAAAAGAAAAAGAATGGATCAGTCTTAAACTGGGTGATTTTTCTATATTTAAGACCCCGCTTTTTTTTTTAGTTTTAACATGAGTCCCAGAGACTTCTGAATGCCTGGTGTTTCTCCTGCCAAACATGTATTTCCTGAAGTTTGTTTAACCATTTTTGTGCACCTTCGTAACATCTTGCTAAACTATAATTTCAGCTGAGTAATGATTTAAGGAGAATTAATATTCTTCCCATAGAAATAACTGACATAGAAACATTTGCCTCCCATTATTCTTAAAGGAAAGAATGAGCTCTAGGAGCCAATCTGTTCCTTAATGAAGAGCCCCCATTTCTGAAAGGCTTCAACTACAAGGGAAGCAATTACATGTCTACAGAAGTTATAGTTGTTATGGCTCTTTTCAAAATGGCCACAAAATTTTTCAGATGTATCTGTCCACCTTAACCCATTTTACACTGAAGAAACTCCCCCACACTTTATATTGGAAGAGTCGAATTATAATTTTATGTATGTCAGGCTATGATTCAAATATTGCTAGAGAAAAATGGCTAGATTATTTGCAAACAGTGGAGACCCTGATCAGCTGCCTTTCTCAGCAGCATCTGATCTGGATCTGCACTCTTTGCCAATTAATCTTTTAGGAATCTCCAGACTAAAATGGGTTAAATGTTTGGATTTGTTACAACTTACTAGGAATCTTGTTATGGATATTATGAGTTTGATATGTGTTCACAGGTATATTTTATGTTTGCAATAAATTTTAGCTAATATCTTCTAAAGTGATATAATTGTAAAATTATGCCTGGATATATGATTATAGTTCTCTGCCCCCACCTGCTGGTAGAAAAGGGTAAGTCTAGTCAATGTTAGGAAGAAAGTAAGATTGTTCAGTGTTGAGTGCAGGTGTTGGGATGATTGGTGGCCTCTATTGCAAACAAACATTTTATCACATGCAAAAAGCCAGATCCACACAGTCCATTCAGAGTCTTTCTTAGTCCAAGATACAGAGATTCAGAGGACTTTTTGTTACTTTTGTGCCAACACATGCATTGTGGGTGCTCACTGAAATTGCCTCAGTGATTGTAATTGCCTCTGTGAGGCAATTCTATTGAGTACTCAAAAGATGTATTTTGGTGCAAAAATAATCATTACAAAAACATGCCTATTCGAAGATACTGAAAATTCTACCACCAAAAAATGAAAATTTTCAGATAAAAAATTCTGATATTTTCATGTTTCTGCTCAAAACATAGATTGTGGGTACTTGTTAGAACTGCCTCAATGAGGCAGTTCTAATGAGTACCCACAATCTGTGTTTTTGTGCAGAAATAAGAAAAATAATGTATACCCCTGTAAACCCCAGTTTTACTATATAAAAGAGGGGTTTAAGGGGGTCAGCATTATATAGGCGTGTTTTTGTGACAGAAAAAAATCTTATCATTTTGGTTATCATCTTATCTGAAGGTATGAATTTTCTGCCTTTGATCATAAACATTTTTCAGAATCTAAGACTTATCCCTATCATGCCAGGACTTTCTAGTCAATTCTTCCATATAGTTAGTTTGACTTATCTATTTATATTTTAAAGGGATGTTTTACAAGAGTGGTGTTTTAATGGCAAAAACAGCACTGTTTGCAAAGGTCCATTTTATGCGACATTTAGCCTAATCAGGCATAAGTGCATTAAAGCATCCTTTCTCTGAAGGCTTTAGTACACAGGCTCTCCCAGATCTGTGCCATTGGCTGGTGAAAAAAATGTTCATTTTCAAATAGAGGCTTTCAGTTTGGAGTGACTTGAATAGTGTCTTA
Organism: Anodontia alba; assembly: GCA_964016985.1. NCBI lineage: Eukaryota > Metazoa > Mollusca > Bivalvia > Lucinida > Lucinidae > Anodontia > Anodontia alba. Next base: position 5,362,155 of record OZ024824.1, read on the forward strand.
GCCTGTGTCAGCTCATAACACTGTTACAGGGCCCCAGATGTTTGTTTCCGAGATTCAAATATTTTGGCTTCATCACAACTGAAGGATCCATAGCATACCTGTCTACAGAAATGATCAGATTATCTAAGCAATCTTTCTTTTACCCCTGGAGGAAGCTTTCATTTTGTTGAAACTACCGGCAAAAATTGAAGACCATGATGGATGTGCAAACTGATCACCATGAAGTCAAATAGGCACATGTTGTGGGTTCTCATTAAAAGTGCTTTGGTAAAATATTTCTAATCAGTACCCAATCATATATTTTGTATTTGAATATACACCTGTGGACACAAAACTGTGCAAACTCTGATGAAGTAACTGTCAATGAATCTGTTTGCTTCATGTTTGTTTGACAGTCAAATGTCATTCATGGACAATTCTAACAATTTACGTTGATTGATCTTATTCATTTTGACAAGTATTTATTCTATTTTAAGTCTGATGTATGTTCTTGACAGTTGAGATGTATTTTAATTGGCTGATGCAGGGCAGGCTCTGCCGTGAAATGGACAACTTCCTATGTTTTGCATTTATACATGGCTAGCAGTTGACTGACAGGATGGTAAAATGAAATGAAGCTCATCAAAGTTTGTACAGTTTTGTGTCCACAGGTGTAAATACACATTATTACTTTAGTAACTTGATCTTATGTGTTGGATCACATCCATTGGCTGTGCCAAAATGACCGGATCACACGAGACGAAGTCGAATGTGGTCTGATTGTTCCTGGCACAGCCAGGAGATGTGATCCAATACATCAGATCAAGTTACTAAAGTAATGATGTTTTTATTATATACCTACAAAACATAAACAATAACTAGTGTTCAATTAATAATAAATTCGACAATTTTCAACAATAAAAATAGTAAATACTTTTGAACAATAAAAACTTGGTTCTTTTTTTTTTTTCAAATTGGTACAGGCAGCAGTACTGGTTTTTAACTGAGTGGGCTCAGTTGGATGCTCGTCTGACTGGTGATAGGAGGTTTGGGGTTCAAATCCCCCTCCCCACCCCCAGCAACATTCTTTCGTGGGGATTTGATCATGAAATATTTTCCACGGTCATTCTGTCCTTTCCGCTGATTTAAGAAGGCAGTTGTCAGTTTCCTGCAAAGAATGTGCACAATACTGGTTAACTGCTTACAGGACTTAGCCTGCCCAGTAAAAGTGTGGTTAAGTAAACTGACTGCACTCGACATGACCCAATTGGATTGACTGGGCTGTAAAACCTCAACACAAAGAAAACATGGAGAAGGGTGATTCGGAATGGGAAAATGCTAATAGCGTGATACAAGATTTTGTATTTTTGTGTTTGAAAGTGACTAGTAGACAGTGGTATTTTTTTGTAGGTATATGATAAAAAGAAATATTTGTCTAATTACCCCTCTTATCAAGAGCTAGAACATTGCGCTCATGGAGAAATAAGAACACGTATATGTATTCATAAGAATGCTTATCTGGAGCCCTGACAAACAAAAAAACTGCTGCTTTGGACACTGTCTGTTCTTAAAATATAAATAAATCTATTAGAATAGACTGGCAATCTTGCACTTTCAGAGTCTAGACTCTTCAGTCTTCACATATTTTTATGTCTTACTTAGATCAAGCTAATTCAACAGATTTTTATGTCTTACTTAGATCAAGATAGTTCAACCAAGCTAGATTGATTTAGTCACAGCTTCAAGTAATACTGGTCTTATTTGATGGTCAGTAGAATAACTCAGAAATAAGTAATTAAAATTACTAGGCACAACTAGTAGAGTCATATAATCATAACTAGCTAGTCAGATTATAGTCTCCGAGACAGGTAAGGAATATTTACCTTCGTAAAGAATCGAACATACAGTTGACTCTCGTTATCTCGACCTCGCTTATCTCGAATAACCGCTTATCTCGAAGTTAAAATCTGGTCCCTGTCTAAACATGAAACTCTAACAACAGGAAAAAATATCGTGGAAAAGAGGAGAAATTGCTCCTAAGGAGCAATTTCTCCTCTTTTCCACAATATTTTTAATACATCTCTAACTTCAAGAGTCCAGTTACACATATATTTATTAAATGTGTTTGTTCAAATTATTTTTTCCTCAATTCTGCAACTCTGATATGTCGAGGTACGGATATCTCGAAGTATTTCAGAGAGTCCCTTGGAATTCGAGATAACGAGAGTCGACTGTAGTTCAGTTCTGTAAAGTCGGTGCCAAGCACTATTAGCAGAGAAAATTTCATGCTCAGCTGAATTGAGCATGAAAAAAGCTTTATAATCTTGGGGCCTGTATTTGGCAATCACTTCTATTAAGAGGCCATTCTATTTTCTATTTTAAACCAAATTTGTGTAAATGTACCTGTATTAAGCAAGCACCGGTCTTAAGCAACCACTTTTTGGCCTTCCCTTAGGTGCTTGCTTAACACAGGTTTGATTGTATATGAAGAAAATATGCCTATTCTGACCACTGTCTTAAGGGGAATTAATGCACATTTAGTGGAGGTAACTCTTTGTTTTGCCTCCCTTCTGAAAATGGGTCTGCCTTGAACGAAAAGAATTTACTCACCTAGTTTTGAAAGCAGGTTCTTTCCTTTTAGAGTAAGGAGAGTAAATTCTTCCCTTGTATCCCTTCTGAAATGGGGTCCTGTATCCCTTCTGAAATGGGGTACACTGTAAGGAAACTGATAAGATGGACAATTTTTCACCAAATATAGATACTCATCAGATTTATGTCACAATATCAATTCCAGTGAGTCCTGATATTTTTTTGTCTTCTGAATTCTGTAAATTATTACTCTAAGTATTTGAACAGACAGGCCAAAACAAACATTGTAGACCACGTACAGATGTTACAGAATGTGGTGTCTGATGAGGGTCTTAACTGTTTTTCTCAGCGCTTTTGAGATACATAAACAAATAGTTAAAAGATTTGTTCAAATTTCAGGAAAAGTATGGCAAGGAGTTAACGTGAGCTAGTATTAGGGTCATTAGGATACTCTACTCTCATTCTCTGGGGCTGTGGGGAATATAATAGTATTCCATGCTTGATACAGCTGTACACAGTTACACAGTATTCTTTGAAGTATTTGGACATCTTAACTCCTTACCATACTTGTCCTAAAATTTGAACAACTCCATTTTACTAACTGTTTATGTGTCTAAATATTACTGGATGAGTTGCAAGTAGTGTAGACCCTGATCAAATATCTATCTTTCTGAATACTCAGTGTTAATATAGTAACAAGAGCATTTTAATTATGTATAGTAAAATGTCAGGCCTTGTTTTTTAATCACTTTTTGATCCTATAAATCTTTGTTTTACAGGAATAACTGGTTATATTACAATCTTATGAATAAAGACCGAGAATTCCAGGGAAAATATATTTGGAATTTCCTACTGGAAATATTTCCTAGTGTGAAATTATCAATGCATAAATCACATCATGTAATATTATTATATGACGTCACTTAACGTACGTTCAAAGCAAAATATGATGTCATTTAAGTAAGTAGAATGACTAAAAGTCATTTTTATGGTATATGTAATGTAAAATTTAGTCCACAGTTGTTTTGAAAAATGGGAGATAATTCCCATGGGCATTGAAAGTGCTGATAAAATGACCAAGAATTCTGGGGAATATATAGTTGGTATTTCCTATTGGGAAATATTTTCCTAGTATGAAATTATCAATGTATAAATGACATCATGTTAGAGCATTATATGAAATAATGTAGCAGATATTTGAGGCAAAATATGATGTAATTTAAGTAAGTAGAATGACTAAAAGTCATTTTAATGGTATATGTAATATAAAATTTAGTCCACAGTTATTTCAAAATACAGAAAATAATTCCCATGGGCATTGAAAGTCCTGATAAAAACTTCATGCTGAATCACTGGGTTTTAATCAGACTTTCAATGCCCTAGGGAATTATTCTGTGGACTAATCTCTATATAATTTTTTCAGAAAACATTTGAAATCTGCACTGAAAGGGTAAAATTTTGTTTCAAAACTTAATATTATTATACCTTAGTTCTGTTCCCCAAAATATATATAAACCTTCTGCATGAAGGAACATATTATTTACGAGGGTCGCGCAAAAAGTTCTGTCACTAATAGGCTTCCTTAGTTTTATCCCAGGTATATTTTAAAATGCTTCACTGCATTTGAATGGTGTGTTGAATGGCTAACGATACCTGTTTATTTCGTGCAAATTGCTTTCCAACTGACCGAGTTATTTCAAATTGAAATAGATGCAGTCATATATACTGACCAATTTACTTGTTACATTGGAACATGGACCAGAAGACTGAAATTCATAGCTATATTAAATGCCACATTAGACTTAATATAGATTCGAATGAGATATTTAATGAATTGTGTGGTATATATGGACCTCAGACCATTTCGGTGCACACAGTTTTCAGTTGGGTTAAAGCTTTTAAAGCTGGGAAATTTTCTGTTGAAGATGATACCCATCCTGGAAGGCCTAAAACCTCTGTTACCAAGGCTAACATAACTGCTGTAAAGATTGTAGTCAAACAGGATGCGCGATTGTCTGTCAGAGATATAGCTAGTTATACTGGCATATCAGAAGGCAGTGTGCAAACAATTCTGAAAAAGCATTTGGACCTGAGAAAGGTTTGCGCTAGGTGGGTACTTCATTTGCTCACTGAGGAGCAAAAGACACAACGCCTTAAATGTGCCCGGGAACTTTTGAAAACATACAAAGTCTGTAATAGTCTGGTTATTTCTAACTTGCTAACAGATGATGAAATCTGGGTGCACATGTTTGAGCCACAAAGAAGGGCTGATAATAAGCAATGGAAGCGAAAAGATAAAAAATGCCCATGTATTGCCAAGAGAACCATAAGTTTGAAAAAGATGTTGTACGCAATTTTCTTTAATTCAAGTAGGCCAGTCGTTCAAGTGCCTTGTCCATCTGGTCATACAGTCACTGGCTGATTCTACAAGAATTCTGTCCTGAAGAAAGTGAAAGAGTTTTACAATAAGAAACGACCAAGCAAAGGATGGTCAGGAGTCCACCTTTTACATGACAACGCCTCCTCTCATAAGTGTGAGGTTGTTAAGTCTTTTTTGGCTTCTGAAAAGGTGAAAGTTTTAAACCATCCACCTTATTCACCTGACCTGAATCCCAGTGACTTCTTTTTATTTCCAAGGCTTAAGAAAATGCTTTCTGGAAATAAGTATACGTCTAGAAGTTCTCTTGGCAGTGCTATTTATCAATGTCTCCAACAGATACCAAAAGAAGACTATTTATCTGCTTTTTGCAACTGGGTAAAAAGGTTACAAAAATGTGTTTCAGTAAAGGGGAATACTTTGAAGGTTTGTAACAATTTTTGTTTGATAAAACATAGCACTGAAGTAATCCAAACCCAGTGACAAAACTTTTTGCAGGACCCTCATACTTCTTAATTTAACCCTTGTCATGCTGATTAAATTAAAGTGCCACATCCCTGATTTTTAGCCATTCAGGTTACTTGATCCAGGTTGTTGATACAAATTCACATACTCAATGTCAAACAGTGTAGATCCAGATCAGTTGGCTTCTTCAGAAGCCAGCTGATCTGATCTACACTGTTTGCAAAGGGAAGGCATATCCAGGTTCAGCAGGATGAGGGTTATTACAAAAATCCTGACATGTTAATGTAGGTAATTTGTATAATCTGCAATGTATTTTCTAGATTTGTAAATAGCTTCATGAAAGCTTTGTTAAGGTGAATACATAGCTACCATTTTCTTTCAAGGGAGACAACTTTTGTTACTTCCTGTATGGTTTCTTGCACACCAATCAATTCCCTTTTGAAAATGCATCCCCTTTTTGAAGAAACATGTCTCTCTTTAAAAGAATGGTTACAATGCTGACATATTTCCAGTTTTTAAACCACAAAGAAAAAGGGGATTCATTTTTTAAGGCAATTACAAATTTCAGGCCAAAATTAAGGGTGTAACGTATCAATGAAAAAATGCATATTTGGAGATATTTTGTCACTCAAGGGAAGGAGGTTGGGTACATTCACACCCATGACACCCAATCCCCTGTATACAGGCCTCTATATGAGGAAAGCTTTTACAATATCTATATGAAGCAGTCTTGCAATATCAAATAGTTCAAACGAGGAGCAGCAGCCTGTCCACTTTTAGCAGACATAAAAGATTTTGATTCAGTTTTGAAAATCAGTAAGCAAAAAGACAGTTCTTTTACAGTTGAAAATAGTAATAATGTTATTTTTTATGATGATTATGATTACACGAAATTGGATTGCACCATCAACTGCACCAGCTTAAGCTAAGGTTAATTTTTTATATACATGTATGCTTTTTATACATAAATGTTTTGATAGCGAAGTGCCAATTTATAGCTTCCATTCTCAGTATTTCGAGGGTTGAGCGCAAGACTGGCGTGAGTCAGATGGTTGTTTTTCCCCAAACCTAATCTCCTCACCATGAAGGCGTTATGAAGATTACAACATTTCTTTCTGTAAACAATGAAAATTTAGGTGCCATTGCTCGTATGAGCAATGGCACCTAAATTTGCATTGTTTACAAAGGGGTCCAAGTTGCCCCTAAACAAGGGTTTCAAAAATACGTTGAGTTACCATAGTCTTGCGCTCAACCCTCGATTTGGTTCAATTTAACAGCATAGGCTTCATGTTTGTGATCTTAAACAGTTATTTAGTCATGTACTCAAATGTTTCAGTTTTTGATAAGTCACAGGCAAAACTTGGATGGAAGGCTTTCAGAGAGTGAAAAAGACTGCTTTTAGTTGACAAGAGAACAACAAAACCGTCACTTGCCAATAGAGAACAAATGATTCATATTTTTATTTTTCTCTCTTTTATCACGAAAAAAATTGAGCTTGCCTTGATATTAACCCTTGCCCTGTTGAACCTGGATATACCCTGCCTTTGCAAACAGTGTAGATCCAGATCAGTTGGCTTCTGAAGAAGCCAACTGATCTGGATCTGCACTGTTTGCCATTCAGTATGTGAATATATATCAACAATCTGGATGAAGTAACCTGATTGGATGAAAATATGAAAAGGGTGTGGCATCTTAATTTATTCAGCAGGACAAGGGTTAAGGAGACTGGATATACTTGGTAGATTCTTTGCCATTTTTACAAGGGAGACAACTTTTGTCTTTTTGTGTTTGCTTTCATACCAAACCCCTTCTGAAAAGAGGAATATTTTAAAAGGAAAACAGTCATTCTTTTATAGATCCCTTTTCAGAAGGGAGTCAAAATAATTTTAGAGTTGCATTCCCTCCCTGAATGCATATTATTCTTCCACTCCTAGATCTCATGAGACAGTTTTTGAATGATTTTGTAACTGATCAGATTGTGCAATTATTCAGGCTGATTAGGAACTTTGCTGTCTAACTGTGTGATAAGAGTTCTTATCTCATGTTGGAGCACAGATAATCAGCTGTGCTTCTGTTCTGTCAAAACTGTCAGTGAGCGAATGGCATATTTAACACTGGTCTACTGAACTCAGATGTGCTCTGTCTTTACAAACAATGTAGATCCAGATCTACTCTCTCATTTAGTACAAAATGTATGTAAATTTGTATTCAACAACCTGGAACCCCAAGTTATCTGATTGGCTGATAATTAGAAGTGGGTGTGGCATCATAATTTATTCAACATGACAAGGATTAATATTTAAATTATTTTAGTGGTGTTGAAATTGAAGAGCCAGTATGGTAAGAAATCAGAGGTTTATTTGTGTGGTACCCAATCAGAAAGAATGCTGTTTATTTTTAGACTTTTATGTATTATTTTACCATAGCTTTACCTAAACAGATGCATGGCATGAACGTTTTATCAACCCTGTCCCAAAATATAATTAGAAGTGGGTGTGGCATCATAATTTATTCAACATGGCAAGGATTAATATTTTAATTATTTTAGTGGTGGTGAAATTGGATAACATAAAAAAACAACAACAAAAAAACAACTGTTGTTTATTTTGCCAACTTGCATTACTTTGATTAGATGTGTATAGTTTGTTTGGTTTGATTTTTTTATGTGTGTGATGGAGTGGTATCTTGCTTTACTTTTGGCATGCTGAATTTAAATGCCAAAAATATTAGCAGATAAAATATGTTGTTGGTTTTCATCAAAAGGCTTACCATTTCATACAAATAATTGGCTGTTTGGACTATAGACTACAGCCTCTTTATAACATGGTTTGTTATAACACGGTTTTGGATATAACACGATTCAAAGATGGATCCCAAAAATGTATAGATTATGTTGAAAAATGACCATAAATGGTCATTTTTCAATATAATCTATACATTTTTCTTTGGATATAACACGGTTGTTTAACTAAAACAGTTTATGCTGTGGATCCCAACAATAGTGTTATAAAGAGGTTGTGGTGTAATAGGTTTGGATTTGAATGAAATCTTTTAAAGCTTAGCATGCTGGGTAAAATTTTCAGCAGAGGACATTTTGAAACATTTTTCTTATTTTTCTTAGGAAATAGGATTTGACACTTAATGCAAATTGTCTCTGCATGAAGTGTCAGATCCTATTTTCTAGGAAAAATAAGAAAAATATCATCAGTTTGTCATCTGCTGAATCTGCCAATAGCATGATAAGTGTTGAAGCACCTGTTATAACATTAGCAGATGGCAATCTAATTTCTTTTTCAGAAAAAACTAAGGCTTGAAATTTTCTGTGAATTGTCTGTCTTATTTTCTCTGAAAAATAAAGAAAAAGAAACAGAATGTTGTATGCTCCAATTTTGAATGGCTTGATAAGGGCTAAACTTTTTTGTTAGAAAAGAAAAAAATCATAGGAAAAGTATCACTTTTGTCACAGGGAGTAATGCCATTTGACATAATAATTGTTGCAATATAGCCAATCAAATACTTCAGATTTTCTGTTAGTATCGTTTGTTTTACCAAGTGGTTAGGGCTTTTGACTTCCGATCAAGAGGTCCCAGGTTCCAAGGAGACAATTTGCGTGAAATTTCAAAGCCAGTTTTCTGGGAAAAAGAAAAAAAATAAAACCATTTCAAAACAGTGTCTGCTGAAATATTTACCCAGCATTCTAAGCTTTTTAACTTTCTAGAGTTTTCAGTGTACCATACTCAGAAAATTTACTTTCAGAACTCCATATTAGTTGATAGTTGAGACTACAAAAATGTTGTTTTACTTTGATAGCCACTTTCAGGCATGTGTACCTAGTGAAGACTCAGATCAGACTGTTCAACTTCAAAATCAAAATCTTTGCTGGGTACTGTTTGGATAGGCAAGGATGCTAAGTTTCTTCACTCAGACAGGAAAGACTCTGATTGGCTCCGAGGTTATAAAACCTTTTTCATGCTCAACTCAGCTGAGCATGAAATTTGTCCTGCTAATAAATCTCGAATTACTTACAATTGCAAATTCTTTCTTGTTAAACATAGCTGAGTATGAAAATTTCTCTGCTAATAAATATGAAAATGCCAACTATTGTTGGCATTTTCGTATTTATTAGCATAGAAAATTTCATGCTCAGTTGCGTTGAGCATGAAAAAAGTTTTATAACCTCAGTACAGGCTGCACAGATGCCATAGCTCCAGACAGGGCACTTTTTTTTTTTTCAATAAAAAATGTTGCTGGTTTTCTTATCTATCTAGGTGGGTATTCATTGGTTCTTCTAATGAGTACCCTCAATATATATGTTTTCATGAAAAAAAAAAACAACAAAAAAAAAAAAAACAGAAAAATATTTATCTGGATACCTTATTATCTGAAGTTCTGAGAGGAGCAGGTTAATCTGAGTCTTGGCTGGACAAGACTGTCTGAAGGTACCTGTATATTTTCACACATTGCAGCTGATTTGAAGCCTTCCAGTTTTTATTTCTATTTAGAAGTCATACTGTTGTGTATTATCTGCCCCTGATTGATCTAGAATAGCACCTGTACCTATTATTGTATTCTAGCCAGATTTGGTATGGTAAATGTCCTAGAATTTCGAACACTTTACTCCATACAATTTTGGCCTAAATTTTGCTTTTTATGCAGTTGTATCTTAGAATACTTAGTGGAATGGCAAACTGTGTAGACCCTGTGTTGACCCTGATCAGACTGCTCCTTCAGGAGCAGTCTGATCTGGGTCTGTACTGTTTGCATATTTCATTTTGTCAGCAGCTTTGGTGTACGCAATTTTAGGACATTTACCATATGCTGCATATATTGCATAGTTTTCAAGTAGGATCAAATAGGATCTGTATTGAAATAGTTGTATACTGTAGTGAGTTCTCCTGACATTTGCCTTTTTATACTTCCATTGAAAGACAGGTCCTATTATGTTGTCACAATGTCCCTCCATCCATCCATCTATCTGTCTGTCCATTTTTTCGTGTCCACTCCACATCTCCTTCATCGTTTGAAAGATTTTTTTTATAACTTTGCTCAAATGTTCAAATGTTCAAAATAACAAGCACAAAATCAAGTTAGTAGACAAGTTGTCAGAGACAACAGGCCTTATTTTGCTTGGATTCTCAGGGAAGCTATACCCATTTTAGCCTTCTTGTTCACTAATATGATGCAAATAATTCTGTTACTGAAAACCCCCTACAAGCATATATCGCCCCACTCAGCGGAGCTCTTGTTTGGCTTTTCTTAAACAGTGTAAAAGCAATAAAAATGCATGTGCAAAAAAGAAATTTGAAATTTTGGTAAACCATCACGAAAACATGCCTATATAATTTTGACCCCCTTAAACCCCACTTTTATATAGTAAAACTGGGTTTACAGGGGTATACATTATTTTCTTATTTCTGTTCAAAAACATAGATTGTGGGTACTCGTTAGAACTGCCTCATTGAGGCGGTTCTAACGAGTACCCACAATCTATGTTTTGAGCAGAAATATGAAAAATATCAGAGTTTTTTTTTTCTGAAAATTTTATTTTTTTGGTGGTAAAATTTTCAGTATATTTGAATAGGCATGTTTTCATAATGCCATAAGAAACAACAAAGAAGCAGTTGAAAGAAAGTAGAATAGATAGTATTTGTAGTACTCATATTTTCAGGGCCCAGTTTGCAAAATCATAAAAGTATATTCTAAAGTAGACACTTTTTATACCCCACCACACGATAGTGGCAGGGTATTATGGTATCACTTTGATGGTCCATGTGTCTGTCTGTCCGTCCACCTGTCTGTTGGTCATCCCTCCATCTGTATTTTTGTTTCAGGATGACAACTTTGGTAAATTTCAATGGATTTTCACCAAACTTGGTATGTGCATTGATATTGTGGAGATCTGGTTTGGGATTGCTAATGGGCAAATTTCGTCAATTTTTTAATGGAGTTATCTGCCCGAGACACGTCCATTTTTTCTGTTCTGGACAATAACTTGAGTAAATGTCAGTCTGTTTTCACCAAACTTGGTATATGCATTGATACTGTGGAGATCTGGTTTGGGATTGCTAATGGGCAAATTTTGTCAATTTTTGATCCGCATGAGACACATCCATATTTTAGTTTCCGGAAAATACCTTGAGTGAATGTCAGTGGATTTTCATCAAACTTGGTATATGCAGTGATATTGTGGACCTGGTTTGGGATTGCTTATGGGCAAATTTGGTCAATTTTTGACAGTTATCTGCCCGTGACATGATAATGGCAGGTTATTATCGTTTTACGATTTTATTTGATTACTGTTTTTATAAGAATTATCATTAATATTATTTAAAAAGGAAGATAAAAGCTAAGACTTGTTTATAGTTACTTTTTTAAACAATAAATATAAGCTGGTACTAAGAAGAAAATTTATAAAACAATTACTTCTGAAATATAGATACCCTATAATTAAATTTACTACTTAGATTGTAGAGAATTCAGTCTTTCACTTTGGAAGCTTGCTTGGGCATCAAACGGACATGATAAGGGTCAGTGGGCAATTTTATTTTGTTGATATTTTTTTTTTTACCATAAATTTCAAATTTAACTTTTTGATAAAGTAAACTGTTACAGAAATTAGACTGTACTTTTATTGACTCAAAATTTAAAATTTGTCTTTGATTTTGTGAAATGTCAAAGAATTAGAGTATACTTTTATTGACTTGAAATTTAAAATCCAAGTTTTGGAATTTAGTAAAAGGTCAAAGAAATTGGGCCATTCTTTTATTGACTGTAAGTTTTTTCAAACTAACAGAATATATATAGTTTCCTTCACTGTTATTGTATCAGTGGATTTTTTACCTTTTTATTTGTGTTAAGGGGCCAAAATACACTTGGTACATTTTGTACCAGGGAGACAGCTTTTATGACTTTCTGTTTGCTTTCCTGCAAATGAAGCCTACTCTGAAAAAGTTTCTACTTTAAAAGGTAAGAATTTGCTGCCCTTGGGAGCAAATTTTTACCTTTTAGAGTAGACCCCTTTTCAGAAGGGAAACAAAAATGTCCTGACAGAGTTTCCTTGGCTGAAGATGTACCCTGAATGTGTACAAATATATACGGATATTTATTTTAATGCTTCTTATGATACAAACAATTCAGTCTTAAGTTGTTTTATTAATCTTTAAAATATCAATGCAATAGCAGCAGATGACATACTAATTTATTTCTGAGAAAATAAGGCTTAACATTTCAGGTGAATTGTCTTCAAGCAGACAATTCATAAGAAATGTGAAACTTTATGTTTGGCAAAAAATTCTGAGAAAACAAAGTTTGACATTTCACATGCATTATCTGTTAGGCAGACATTTCATATAAAATGTCAAACCTTATGTTCTCCTTTTTTTATTATTTTTTCCTGAGAAATAAAGCATGACATTTCATGTGAATTGTCTGCTAGGTGCACAATTAATATGAAATGTCAAACATTATACTCTCTTTTTTCTGAGAAATTGAGGTTCAGCATTTAATAGGCAGACAATTCACATGAAATGTCAAACTTTATTCTCTCAGGGAAAAGAAATCTTAGAATGTATTCTCTACCTTTTTAAATGGTTCTATAATGGTCAAAAATTAATTTTCAGGTACTATGGAGACGTTCCAGTGGACCTACCTATCTTATTACGTCAGAGTTCTCCGATGGTGCCCATTTTATTGCTGTATAAACAAGAAGGTGATACTGCCATCAGATTATTCACAGATTTTGCTAACAGGAAACAGAATAAGTTCCTAACTCTTGCAATTTCCGACAACAACCCCAGTAGCGAGAGAACGGCCAGGAAATATATACAGAAAGCCATGGCAGAAGTAAGAGTTATTTTCCTTTATAATTTCTCAGGTAAATGTGTCATGATCATTCTAGTATAACTGTCAAAGATGGGAGGCTCTAAGCCCAGAAAATACTGGGCAGCTTGTCATTTACTTTATAGGGTTATATCTCTTAACTGCTTGAAGAGATGATTAGTGTTTATGAATAATAGATCGTAAAAGATTTTGCAGTAAGATATGGCTGTCACTACTAACCAGCTAGAAATAGCATGTATTTTTCCAGTTTTAGTATCTTTTTCTTAATTTGAGAAGGCCCATATTTTCTCCTCTCTCTCTCTGTCTATATCTCTGTGTCTGTCTGTCTCTCTGATTATATATAATCACTGAACATAGGAATACACAGCATGGACTACCTAAATTATATTTTTCAACAAATATAGGAAAATGTCTACCCCTATTCTCTTAGGAATCTAAGAAAAATTATCACTAGTTTGTTTGCTGATTTTGGCTGCACTGTTTGCCACTCATCCAAAAGTTTTTAGTTCACCTGACACTCCAGTATTGCCCCAATTCCAGGCGAGCTATGCTGTCTGCTGACAGCTCTTGTTAGACATGTCAGCTGATAGTAAAATGGACATGTTCAGAATTTTAGGGCAGTTATGTTAAGAAGTGAAGATGTCATAGTATTGAAGATAAATATGGTATTTTATCTATTTTCTAGGGAATGTGGTTACTGCTACAGAGTGCCCACAATGCACCATATCTGTTGTTGCTCTTGGAGAGTATCATGGAGGAGTATGCCACCGCTGCCACTCCAGACTCACAGTTCCGGGTATGGATTGCTGCCCAGGCTGCACCAGAGGCTTTGCCAGTCAGAATGTTACAGAACAGTGTAAAAGCATTAGTTGATACACCAAAGGTTTGTTCTTTTTATTATCCCATAGATTTTCTAAAGAAGAAAAATGGGGTTGTATTGATTGAGCCAATCAGTGCTTAGCATGCTGGGTAAAAAATTTAGCAAACTACATTTTGAAATAGTTTTCCCAAAAAACAGGCTTTGACAGTTCATACAATTTGTATGAAATGTCAAAACCTGTGGGGTGTGTTGGGGTGGAGGGGTGTGGGGGGGGGGGGGTGTATAAGAAAAACAATCCTGACTTTGTCTGCTGAATTTGGCCAGAGAGTTGTAAAGGTTAATTTTTTAATTGCTGCTGTGTCTTCCTTAGAAAAGGGAGGCAAATTCCTTCTTCTTAGAATATATCTCTTTGAGCTTCATTCACTTTGATATGCAAAGCTCCAGATAAGAAGTAGTATCAGGTAAATATTTTTCTTATTTCCCCATGAAAACAAATGTTGTGGGTATTCATTAGAAGTACCTCAGTGAGGCACTTCTCATGAGCACCACAACACATTTTTTAAGGAGAAAGAAGAAAAATATTGATACTTTTCGGTTAAAAAAAAATGTTATGGTATGGAAAGTCAAACCCTGCAAATTCTCAAAACGCAAGTAGAGACTGCCAGTATGAAGGGCTTTTTAAGGTAATCAAACAATTTGCATTAAATGTCAGTCTGTTTTTATTTTTATTTTTTTTTGGGGGGTGGGGAAAGGGGGTTGATATGAAAAATATTTCAGAATGTCATCTGCTGAAATTTTTTATGCCTCATCGACTAGGGCTTTTATACAGTTTAGCATATGCTAAACATGCTGGGTAAATATTTGCAGCAGATGACATTTTTAAATATTTTTTTCATATTTTTCCCCAAAAAATAAGAGTAAGCATTTCATGCAAATTGTCTTCTTTGGAGACAATTTGCATGAAATTTCAAATTATATGTCTGCAAAACATAAGAAAAATATCATAAATTTATTGTCTGCTAAATTTGCCCATAACATGCTTAGTGTTAATTGGCACCAAGCTTAACTCAGCTGAGCATGAAATTTGTCCTGCTAATAAATCTCAGATTACTAACAATTGCAAATTCTTTCTTGTTAAACAGAGCTGAGCATGAAAATTTCTCTGCTAATAAATATGAAAATGCCAACTAGTGTTGGCTTTTCATATTTATTAGCAGAGAAATTTTCATGCTCAGCTGAGTTGAGCATGAAAAAAGTTTTATAACCTCGAGGCCTGAAATGTCGCAGTTGCTGGTTTGATTTGACTTTAATTTCAATATTTTATTTTATTTAATCAGACAATGAAGGACAGCCTAGTGAGATCTTTCACCTGGTTTGAGCCAGACATCCTCCGACAATCTTCCCGCTCCGAGTGGCCTGTGATGTTACACAACCTGTGTTATTTACATGCTGCCATACAGTTGAGGACAAGGTTTGGACATGGTGGATGGAACAGCCCTGTTGACTTCCTGAATATATGCAATACAGAGTTACAGGTAATATTTTCACCTTTTAAGCCTTGCATCCCTGCAGACTAAAACAGAAACCTTAGCAAACAATGTAGATCCAGATGAGATGGCTCATAATGAGCCATCTCATCTGGATCTGCACTGTTTGCCATTCTGTTTTTGATTTTAAATGGACATCCCTGTTTGCAAAAATGGGTATGTCCAAATTAAAAAATGGAAGGCTCTACTTCATAAACTGAGGAGTGAAAGGGTTAATAATTAAGGTGAAGAGATCTGTATTTTTTTTATTTTTTTTATTTATTTATTTTTTATTTTTTTTCAATGAAAATTAAAATTCAAAGCTGGTTTAACAAGCTCCTTAAGCAAAAAGTATTTTGAACAACCAGGCAGATTTGTGGTTTGTATTTAAAATGACATTTTGCTTTCCTGGAAAACAAGAATTGAAATTTTGGTTTGAACCTCCAGAGATGATTCAAATTGGAATATCAAGCCAATTTTTTCGGGGGAAATTAGAAAAAAATAGAATGCAAGAAAGAAATGTTTCTTAACATGTCAAAAATAGCTGTTACAATAATCAGGGTAACCAACTTCCCAGAGCTTCTGGTAAAATATGAAGTTTCTTTTTTGAATATCTATTTTTGGAATAGACTGTAGATGTTTACAATTCCTTCTACTAATCCAGAAATGGTATAGCTGAAGACCTGTTCCAAATTGTAAGTATTTCTAAAGAGGAACAATTATAATATTCTTCCAAAAATCCAAACTTTAACAAAGTATTTATGAAATTCATTGTACAGAATACTGTTAACCTTTACCACACTCTGGGCAGATTCAGCAGATAAGATGATAGGGAAAAAAATGGGGCTATACTGAATTTGCCTCATCTTTAGTCATTCCTTCCTTCAGTCATTCCTTCCATCCATCAATCCATCCATCCTCATCAGATAAAATTTTGTCACACTTTTCTTAAGAACTATAAGGGTTACAAAGTTGAAACTTGGTAATACATACCCAGTGGGTTGCTGCATCATGTTCACCGGAATCAGGGGCAAGGGTCCATAACTCTTGGAGTTACATCCCTTGATAAGTTTTACAATTTACCATTAGTGAAAAATTTTGTTACAGATTTCTCAGGAGCTGTGAAAGCTGTAAAGTTGAAACTTAGTACACACATGGACAGTGGGTTAATACATTGTGTATACCGGAATTAGGGCCAAGAGCCCATAACTTTTGGATATATTATGTGTACGGGAATCAGGGGCAAGGGTCTATAACTCTTGGAGTTACATCCCTTGACATGGTTTACAATTTGCCATTAATGAAAAATTTCTGTCACATTTTTCTCAAGAACTGTAAGGGTTAAAAAGTTGAAATCTGGTACACACATGGACAGTGGGTTGATGTATTGTGTTTACTGGAATCAGGGCCATGGGCCCATTACTTTTGGAGAAAATCCTGTGATAGCTTTTACAATTTGCCATAAATGAAAAATTGATAGGATTTAAAATTTACTATCAATGAAAAATTTTTCTTATAGATTTCTCAGGAACTGTGAAAGCTGTAAAGTTGAAACTTGGTACATGCATGGACAGTGGGCTAATGTATCATGTGTACTGAATCAGGGCTGAGCCTTTAACTTAGAGTTACATCCCTTGATAGGTTTTACAATTTGCCATTAATGAAAAATTAATTAAAATCACACTTTTCTCAAGACTTGTTAGGGTTACAAAGTTGAAACCTTGTACACACATGGACAGTGGGCTGCTTGCCTGTACCCAGGTATTCTGATGATTCTGTTTTTAGCAACAGTCTGTTGTAGAAAACCATAAATCTCCAAATATATTGAAACAGTTGAAGTTGAAACAGCTTCAAATGGTGTGTTTCAGTTATATACTATTGAATTCATTTGCAAATGGTAAGCCTTCGTGTCTTAGGCAATGGATGAGGTGAGATAATTATAACTGCAACATTGCTTGTTGTAAATACATGTATATGTAATAACACATGTTGATACTTTATACAAGTATAACAGTGGTTATAGGAATGTAAATAAGTATGCAGTTATAAAATTGATAATAAGCAGGAAGATGTTACTAAAGCATTAAGTGCTGGAAACTGCTGACTTATGGTCTTACATGTATCTCTAGTCTCCACTCTCCGCTGCTGATTTTTAATTTAATGTATAAATTTCTATTACAATATACAATATAAATCAATATTTCTTTGAAAATAAAACTCAGCACAGATAATTGAGGTGGTTTAAACTTAAAGAACATCAGATGTTGGCATATCAACGAAATGACCACTACTGCTGGCAATTTCACAATGACATCTGCAAAATTTAATTCTGTTGCGGTACGTACCACAGTACTCTGCTAAATACCGTGGTATACCATGGTACTTTATTTTTCGCGGTACCTAGCCCTAGAAAATAGGTTTTGACCTAAGGAGACAATTAGCATAGAATGTCAAAAGCTATTTTCTGAGAAAAATAAGAAAAGGATTTTAAAATGTCGTCTACTGAAATTTTTATCTAGCATGCTAAGCATTAAATGTAACAATATGTTATTTGACCTGTCCCACTGAAAGTTTGATTTTATTTAATTTGTGCTTTATCTCCCTGTCATTAGGAAGCCCTACAGTTCATAACTGGAGAGTTCAAAGACCAAATCACATATGTTATGCCAGATGGCTCCCAGCAGCCTAGGACAACTTCCTGGACTGGTATCCGGTTTATGCTGGCTGAGGTCATATACGGCAGTTACTCCACAGATATGTATGATATGCAGAGTCTAAGTGCTATGGTAGATTATTGGGCATCTCAGACGGCCGTGAAGAAAGATTTCGAAGTAGCTAGATGTGAGTATTATTGGGTTCAGGGTGAATAGATTATACCTTCAAGGGAGAGAACTGACACAAAAATATTTTGTTGGGTTTTTGTTTAATGGTTTTAACCTCCAAGGGAGGTAACTGACAGAAAGATATTTGCCTACCTATGAAAGGATGTTTCACTTAAAGGAAAGAATTTGCTCCCACTGGGAGCAAATTCTTTTCCTTAAGGGTAGCATCCTTTGTCAAGGGATTCAAATATCAGGAAAGCTATTTTTATGTGTAAAGGGAGATAAATACTTTCAATTCAGAGTGCTCTCTCTTTGAGTTGTATCCGTACACTTTAAGTATATATCTGTTGATTATATATGTAAATCTATGAGCTTTGATGTGAGAATATGGTAAACTTAGATGCCAAACAGCCTTGGTATCTTATAAAAGGTTGGGACATATCCTACAGAATTTTAGAATTTTAGCATTTGGCAGAAAAATCATAGTTGGTAAAAAAAATGTTTGAGTCTAGAGTTTGATAGTATATTCAGAAACATGTACTGTTCTTGATGATTGTAGTAAACTGTTGTTTTTTTATCAGTTTGAAGGGTCACAAATGAAGTTTGTAGTGTAAGATTTCTTACAATTGTCTTAATAGACCCCTGGGCCCAGTTGTTCAAAGCTAATGACATCGTTAGTTAACGATTTGTTAAAATTTACATGGAGTGATACACAAATTTGCTGAAGTTTTTTGCTGAAAAAATGTGAGTAGCTTCACATTTTTTTCAGCAAACAATATCAGAATATTGTATATTGAATCTGCTAAAACAGTTAACGAAATGACCCTTAACGAGCTTGTTAAGCTAACGACGCTTTGAACAACTGAGCCCTGGTATATCAAGCCTATTTTAAACTCCCACCTCAAAAAAGTCTTGTTTCTGCATTTCACAAAGATGCCAACGAAAATATTTATCTGAATAGCATTCCTATCTAAGTTGCTGACTTTGGACTTTGTATATGTGCAAGATGGATGCTATATTCTGCAGCTGAAAACATATGGACGTATAAGCATCTGGTCATTGTTTTTTTGTTTTTTTTTTGTGTGTTTTCCTATTTTATCACAGCAAAAGAATTGAAGATTTGAAAATTTTACACATTTTATATACTTTCAGTGAAATACCGTCACCCAGCAGCATTCTTCAATGCCAATGTGAGGTTGAGCAGTCTGATCCAGGCATTGGAAGGAATCAACTACCATTTCCTTGATGTGCCAGAGGCCTGTCATCTACATCCTAATGTTGAGGTAACTAAATAACTAAACTCATAAAAATTATTTTAATGTGAAAGGATTCATTTTCAAAGGTAGCAGCTCGGCCAAAATGTTTTTACCTCCCTTCTTAAAAGGAAAGATTTTTTAGAGCAGACCCCTTTTCAGAGGGGACTTCATGTGTAGGAAAGCAAAGAGGAAGTCAAAGAAATTGTCTCCCTTGTAAAATATGGTGGAAAATCTACCATGTGTACCCATGTACATTTTGCAAAGAGAGACAAATTTTATAGACAGGAATTTATTTCCTTAGTATTGAATCATTTGATAAATGGTGGAGCAAATTCTTTCCTTGACTAGTAGCTGTCATTCAAGACGGAGACAAAAGTTTCCATATCATAATTATTTCCCTTGGAGGTATATTCATTTCCCTTAAAGTTTTTATGGAGGTTTCCTGTAAAATAAATCTTGTACTTTTCCATTGGCAAATAATCAAATCCAGATCAGCCTATACAGTTTGGCCAGTCCCTTTACTGATCTTGGACATAAAATTTGCATTGTTTAGTTGTCTAGATTTTATACTGCAATCAGCAAAACCTGGGCTAGCTTGTGTGTTTGCGCAGGCTGATCTGAGTAGTTGTTGTTAGTATGTCAGATGTAAATTTTTCTGCAATAGAGAGTCAGATTTTCTTTAGTAAATAGCTTTGCCTATAGATATTTTTATCCCAATTTGTGTTTGGAGATTTTATGTCTTTTTGTATGTTTTGATTGTAAATAGTTGACTTTCATTAGATTATGTTGATATTCAGATAGTTTGGGCCCACTTGTTCAAAACATCATTAGCTTAACAAGCTGGTTAATGACAAACTTGTTAACTTTTGTAGTTTAGGTATTTTCATATACATTGATATTTTTGCTGTAAAAATGTGAGTAGCTTTTGCATTGCAAAAGTTACTCACATTTTTTCAGCAAAAAATATCAATGATTTTGCCATATTTCAAGATAGAAATTTTAACGTCATGGGCCCGGTTGTTCAAAGCCTCGTTAGCTTAACAAGCTCATTAAGGGTCATTTTGTTAACTATTTTAGTAGATTCAATACTCAATATTCCGATATTTTGTGCTGAAAAAATGTGAGTAGCTTTTGCACTGCAAAAGCTACTCACATTTTTTCAGCAAAAAAATTCAGCATATTTGCGTATCACTCGATGTAAATTTTAAAGAATCGTTAACTAACGATGTCGTTAGCTTTGAACAACTGGGCCCTGATCCTTAAGTTTTGAACAACTGGGCCCAGATGTTTAGCTCTTGAGGTTGTTTGTCTATTTTTTTTCAAGTTTGATATATTTATTTGTCAGATATACCATAGCACCAGATTTGTTGTTGTTTTGTTTTTCTTAGCCAAAATTGTTCATGTCTCCACATTACAAGAATAAGTCTATTCAGATATACTGAAAATTTTACCACCAAAAAAAATGAAAGTTTTCAGATGAAAAATTCCAAACTTTTTCATATTTCTGCTCAAAACATAGATTGTGGGTACTCGTTAGAGTACCCACAATCTATGTTTTGAGCAGAAATAAGAAAAATAATTTATACCCCTGTTAACCCCAGTTTTACTATATAAAAGTGGGGTTTAAGGGGGTCAAAATTATATAGGCATGTTTTTGTGATGACGAAAACATATTGTGCATACTCATTAGGAGCATCTCAACAAGACACTTCTGATGAGTACCCACAACATATGTTTTATGGAGAAATAAGAAAACATATTTATCTGGAACTGTACATACTGTAAACAGCCTTTGATTTGTCTAGCTGAGGGGAAGGGTGGGATGAGGGGAGAAGTGAGGGTAAAATATCACACCCATAGCCCAGTATATTATTATTTTTTAATTTGGAGAATACTTTTACTGCCAAGATGTTTATTTTTTTTATTTTAATTAATATCAAAATTGCATCAAAAGAATAAAATCCTTTGCAAGTCAATAAAATTGTCCATAATTGCTTCCGGGCTGATGAAGGCCGCAAGGCCAAAAGGTTCCCTACAATTGAGTGAACAATAAAGATATTGTCCATAGTTATCAAAATTAACATCTACTTGTTGCTAAATTGATTGCTCATTAGTAGCAGTTTGATCAAGGTCTGCACAGTTCAATGTAGCCAAGAAATTTTAGACACTGTCAAATACACCACAACTTCTTTATAACACTGTTGCTGGGATTCAAAGTGAAAACAGTTTTAGATTAACAACCCGGTTTTATCCAAACAAAAATATATAGATGATATAGAAAAATGACCATAAATGGTAATTTTTCTATAAAATCTATACATTTTTGTTGGGATCCTATGGTCATTTTTGGATGGGTTTTTCAAAAAATCTGTCCTTTAAAATAGCTATGTCCGGGCGGGCGGGCGTCTGTCGTCGTCCCAGGTTAACCTTTTGGTCAACCTTTTTTTCAAAGTTATGCTTTACCTTTATCCTTCAGTGGATTGCTTTCATAGGGATGAAGAGCAGGGCCAGTAGGTGTTTCACATGCAAGAGAGACAACTGTCACTTTCTTCGTTATTTAAAAATCCCGTCCATTATGCCATTTGGCATTTTTCTTATTCTATATAAGCTATACAGTTTTGTTGGGATACAACAAAAAAATAAAGATTATATAGAAAATGACTATAAATGGTCATTTTTCTACTTAATCTGTGCCTTTTTTTTGTTTTGGATACAACACATTTGGTACCGTTGAACGATATTATGTCTGAATCTGTCCTATAATGAGCCAGCTTATAAAGAGGTTTCAGTGTAGTTAGAAAGGCTTGTTTGACTGTGGTCACCTCTTTATAAGATAAGAACAATAAGGACTTAAGGGGTCTGAATACTTAGGTTGATTATGGTGAGTATTTGAGAAATACCACACCAAAGAAATAAGGCTGTTTACAATATGATGAAACCTTGTTCATATTCTTGTTCTGTTTTGTAACCTTATTGACTCTTAAATGGAAGTCTTTTAACCAAAATGTGTCTTTCTGCATATGTGCAGTTCTGACCAGCCTGCACATTCCCACGATTTGTCAGGACTTTGTCTTGACCCCAGATACATTCTACAGTATCCAGTGATAGTCAGTACATGTATATGTACCATTCTCCTAGTCCTGCTGAAGCTGGGTATACCCTGACTTTGCACTCAGTGTAGATCCAGGTCAGTTGGCTTCTGCCAACTGATCTGGATCTGCACTGTTTGTCATTAAGTATGTCAATTTGTATCAGCAACCTAGATCAAGTAATATGATTGGCTAAAAATTAGAAGTTTGTGTGGCATCTTAATTTATTCAGCATGACAAGGGTTAAGTCCCAAATGATGTACAGACTGATCAAACTGATATATGTTGCTTTGACCTTTACATTTAATAGTCATCAAGATACGTATGTCCACTGTAAAATTTAGGTATGAAAATCCTGTGTTGCATGTGAGACAGCTATGCACTCACCTGTACATGTAGCGGTAATACTTGTCGATGCAGTAAAAATAATACATATAAATATTATACTCAAAAGCAAAAGGTCAAAGCGACAAGTCAGTTTGGTCCGCCTATAAAAACTTAATGAATCAATACCTTCACTAAGCAGTTGAATCTTGTATAACTTGCATTCTCCCATCAGAAATATGTTTACCATGCATAATTCCAAATGTGTGTAAATAACTGTTTATGGAATATAAAAAGTTAATGTTATCAAAAACATTGATCACGATAATAATTTGAGCTTCTCCAAATATAAATGACCTGTGATATGTGATACTCCGGCCTGCATGCTCGTATCAGAGGCTACATTGGTCACTAACATAACATTCTTTTTGTGAACATTATAGACCTTGATCTAACTGCAGAGGTACAGCCTGAACTGGGTATGTGCTTCTGACATATGTCATCAGATCAATTTCTATTTGGAGTAGCTCATTTTTTAAATCATTTAAAAAGGAAATTACTGTAAAGAAAGCAGCCAGTAATGCTCATTGGTTGGTAAGTATCATAAAAGATAAAGGAAAGCCTGTCAATTAGAATCTCTCTTTCTCCTGTAGGTTAGCACCCAAGCTGAGTAGAATTGTTACAAGGCCATATGTCATGTTCAGACTGTATGATATAGCCCTAGATAAAAGGAATATCCACAAAATTATTTTTCTTATTTCTCATATAAAACATATGTTGTGGGTACTCACACAATCCGGCTCACTGACAACCCACAAAATAGAGTATGTTTTTCATTAGGAGGTAAAAAAAAAATATCAATACTTTTTAGTTGAAAGCAAAAGTCTCTTATGTAGAGTTCTGTGCATAGTTTTTGTCTACATATTCTTACAGTCTGATCACGATCTTTTGTTGCTTGTTGCAGCCTGAAGAATTTGTCAGTGAATAATGTACTGTATTTCCCCTAAATATTCTGACACAATAACTCCTTCATGTTCTTGTTCTAAAATTTTGACAAGACCATTTTGCAGCTGATTAATGTGTCTAAAAACGGCTGTACTCTGAGCTGCTGTATGAGTGCCAGATAGTATCCTCACCAGATGCTGCCTTCTCTGACAATGTTGTGTCTACACTGCTCAGATTTGCCTGTCTGAATATGTAGGGAGAATACGGTAGCTTTTGATCAACTCATTTTTCCGACATGCACTGATTTGACTCAGAACTGATCAAGTGACAAAAGGCCCTTTTAACTTGACACACTTCAGCTCATTAGAGTGGGAATGTAGGCCATTTTTTATTTCTTGGTTTATAGGTGTTTTTGTATTATTTTTGACAATTGTTTCAGTGGGCAATTTATACTTTCATACCTACTTCTTATCCACTAGTTAACACAACCCAGGATGCAAAGCATTTAATCCTTAAATTGCCAATCACAACAATTGTTGTCTGCTTTATCATCTGCTTGTGATTTTAAAAGTCATTTCTGCAAACAGTGTGGACCCAGTTCAGACTAGGAGCAGTCTGATCTGGATCCACACTGTTTGCCTGTATACAAAAATAGGTTTGAAAAGTTTGCAAGAATATTCAGCAGATGACATAAACAGACGACATTTTCAGATACAGGTTTTCTTGGCGTTTTAAGGGTTAAAAAGAATAGATCGCAAAGTTTTTAATCCAAGAAGTAAGAAAATGGCCGTACAGAATATCATAACTTTGTAGAGTTGGTATGCAGCAATCTTCAGTATCAGCCTCAGGATCCACACATTCTGGTTGAGTCTTTTATTGCCAGAGCTATAGCTTTAGATAAAAGGAGAATCCAGGGCCCAGTTGTTCAAAACTAACGATGTCATTAGTTAAGATATCGTTAAAACTTTGGTCAATAAATATGGCATACAAGCTAATATTTTTGCTGAAAAAATGTAAGTAGCTATTCACATTTTTTCAGCAAAAATACCTGTGAATTAGATATTGTACTTACTAGAACAGTTAAGATTTTGACCACTAACGAGCTTGTTAAGCTAACGATGCTTTGAACAACTGGTCCCAGATGTTTTTTTCTTATTTCACCATTTAAACATATGTTGTGGGTGCAATGCTTCTTATTAGTACATCTGTTTTTATGGAGATTCAAGAAAAATATCCTTACTTTTTGTTTGAAAAAAAAGCCTTTTATAGAGCTTATAGAACATGTTAATTACAGTAAAAAATTGATTGACAAAAGGCCCTTAAAGGGAGATTGTATCCAGTAAAGTTTTATCAAAATTATCCCTATCCAATTTGTTATTATATCATATGTCACAAAACAAAACTGACAAATGCCACAACCAACCAAAAACATTGCTATCCTCATATCGAGGGTTGAGCGCAAGACTGGCGTAAGTCAGATGGTTGTTTTTCCCCAAACCTAATCTCCTCACCATGAAGGCATTATGAAGATTACAACATTTCTTTCTGTAAACAATGAAAATTTAGGTGCCATTGCTCGTATGAGCAATGGCACCTAAATTTGCATTGTTTACAAAGGGGTCCAAGTTGCCCCTAAACAAGGGTTTCAAAAATATGTTTCAGTTACCATAGTCTTGCGCTCAACCCTCGATATGTAGTGCAGATATAGAACAGTAGATTTAGTGATTACCTGCTATTATAGGGGTTGTGGGTTATCCCTTTCAGCCCTATAAACCAAACACAAACACCTGTGCAAACAGTGTAGAACTGATACCCTATTTGCAACATCAGACCAGTCCAAATTCTATGATGAAAGTGTCCACTCGGGAAACTCAGGAGTAAAAGGGTTAAAACTTAGGCTGGCACAATTAATCGGATAATTGATTAATTGATTGATAAATTCCACAAAAATGATTATCATTACAGATTTTCTAATAATTGATCATTTGATTTCTGTGTCTGTTACTTTACTGTAATTACCCTTAGTTTTCAGACATTTCAACTCCTTACCGTACTTTATCTAAAATTTGAACAAGTACAATTTACTACACACTGTTGTGTCTACATGTCTACATAGCTACATGAGTGGCAAAAAGTATAGACCCTGATGAGATGCCGCATTTGTGGCATCTCATCTGGGTCTACACTGTTTGCTCAGGCCTGTCTGACCAAATACATACAATAACGTATAACATATGGTTAAGTGTCATGCTCAGACAGGTAAAATTATTACCAAATCTTCAGTGATTACCAATTGATTATGGATCACAATGGCAGGACCGATAATCGATTATTGTTTCAGCTCTGATTAGCCAGCCTTAGTTAAAACCTAGCTCTGGCTGGACTTATTCTCCTTCTTATATAATGTTTTATTGTACAGTCTTTGTCATAGCAACATATTTTCATCTCAGAAAGACAGAAAATATTGTTGATACATTGTTAAAACACGCAAAAAAGATTACGGAACATAGAAAGTATGTTTACTCAAGGTAAATTTTTGCTGATCTTTCTGCTTGATTGCCTAACTAAGTTTAATTATACATTCTAGATTCTAACTGAAAATGATATATATTTTATTATGAAATACATGGACTTAAGATACAACTATTATAATTATTCAACAAGTTATAGACAAAACATTTGTCAGGTTGTTCAAAGCTTAACCTAATCCTGTCAGAATGGTGCCCAATGATGTTTCTTTGACATAATACTGCTTTTAATTTTTAGGATGAATTATTAAAGCCTTTTTTTTTTTTTTTTTTTGAAATAAGAAGAGCAGTACATTGTTACTATGAATCAGATAGTTTGAGTCAGATATCAGCTCAAGTACCATAAATGTCCTATATTTCATATACTGGTTTCTAATAAAATGGCATATGCAGACAGTGCATACCCAGATCAGACTGCTCCTGGAGCAGTCTGATTTTGGTCTTCACTGTTTACCATTCTGCTAATTTTTTAGGAAATAATTACATAAAAAGCAAAATTTAGTCTAAAAAAGTATGGAATAAAATGTTTGAAATTTTAGGACATTTACTGTACACACACTAAGATTACTGTGGATCTGCTTACCAAGACAAGATTGCTGGTTTAGTCACTCTTTAGCTCATTTATATATTCTTATTTATATGTATATATGTATATATATGTGAACTTTCAGCTAACCCAAGTAAACTTTGTAAGTAGCGGGGCAGAAGTCACCCTTAGCCAGAACCAGTTCCAGAATCACTTGTTCTTCCTGTTACCCATCATGCACTACCTTTACCCTTAACTTCCTGTTTTACTGATTTCACTTCCTCGTTATTTTACTTTCTTTTATCCCTAGAACAGACTAGTTCTGAGTACAGTCTGATCTGGTGATACACTCTTTAACATTCCACCAAGTATTTTGTGAAAAAAAAACAATAAAAAAAAACAACAACAACAAAATTTAGGCAAAATAAGAATGGAATAAAATATTTGAAATTTTAAGACATTTGCCATCTAATTAAACATGTATGTTGTATGTGTGTGTGTGTGCGTGTGTGTGTGCATGTGTGTGTGTGTGTGTGTGTGTGTGTGTGATTTTAAACTTCAGACAGTTTATGGTCTTTCTGATTTTAAACTTCAGAAAAAGTTTCTGTGGTTGTACTGATATATCAGCAGAACCTGTATTCTGCACCAAATATTTATGTAGACCCTGAGATGTGTAGATCCATATCAAACTGCACTTGAAGGATGTTTGATCAGTGTCTCAACTGTTTACAATCTATCCAGCATTTTTAGACACATCATTTGGTAATCAAATGAATTCATAAGAAGTAAAGTTTCAAAATGTAGGTTAGATTTGATTGGGTGGTGTGCTTTCTTTTATTTTTAACCTTATAGAGCTGAATATATTGGTGACATTTTTTTTTAATTCCTCAGATATAGATAGGGTTTGAGTTTCATGGGGAGGTGTTTCATTTGAGATTTCAAACCTGTTTTCAGGAAAAAATCCAGGGGAAAAATACTGCAATGTTATATGTTAGTATTTAATCCTTAAAGCAACAAGCAAAATTTGTAGCAAATGTCATTCTAAAATTTTCATTTTTCAGAGAAAATAAGTGTTGACATTTCATGTGAATCATCTGCCAAGCAGATGATTCACATGAAATGTCAAGACTTGTTTTCTATGAAAATTATAATAATAAAAAATATTGTCTGCTGAAGTTGTGATTGGTGCTTTAAGGGTTAAATTCAGCTTTCTGAAAAATTAACCACAGAAAATTCCACACAATTTGTTTTATTATTTCATGAACAGGATGACAATAGATTGGTATGACAACACATGAGCATTTGTCTGTATTCATTCTGTATTCTTAGATTATTATGTATCATATATACCATAATAACCCTAAGTATTGGAGCAGGCAGACCTGAGCAAACAGTGTAGACCCAGATGAGACTACAGAGTGTACCATCTTATCAGAGTTTACACTGTTTCCCACTTATCCTGCAGTTTTTGGACACATCAAGAGGTCTAGTAAAATGGTTGTCTTCAAATTTTAGGACAGTGTGATAAGGAGATGTTATCCCAATATTTAGGGTAAACACCGTACCATTACCAAAATATTATAGCTGACTTACACTTGTACAGCCATACCTGTTTAACCTTTACCACTCTAAGTGTTAATTCAGCAAACGACAAACAGATGATATTTTGCTCATTTTTCCCAGAAAACAGAATTTGACATTTCATGGAAATTGTCTCCACTGGAGACAATTTGCATGAAATGTTAAATCCTGCTTTTTGGGAAAAATATGAAAAGATATTTCAAAATGTCATCAGCTGAAAATTTTACCCAGAGTGCTAAGCGTCTCAGAAAGTACTTGAGCTCGGGCTTTGGATTTGGCAGACTTTTTGGAGCTTAGGAGATCACCTGATAAACTTCTGAAAAAAAAAGTTAGATTAATTTTATGAGACTTATGCCCCTTTTCAAGTTTGGATTTTGTAGGGACAAGCATGATATAAATGGGGGCATAGTGTTTTACAAACACACATCCTTTTTTTTTTTTTTAACTTTTTAGAGAAAATAAGGCTTGAAATTTCATGAGAATCATCTGACTAGAAAAGTAAGATGTCTTAAGAAAAATATTTCAAAATGACATCTGCTGAAATTTTTGCCCAGAATGGAAAGTATTAATAGAGGTATAATTCTCAGCAGGTTTGGCTGTGTTTTTATACCAAAAAAAAAAAAAAAAATAATAATAAAAAGATAAATAAATAAAATTCTTTAAATTAGTTTCTTACAAGCAGTTATCAAAAGAACAAATAATCATTCAACAATAATATATTATGCCTGCTTTAAAGCTGCTGTTTCTCTTTCTTCATTTATAGATTGACCAGATTGACCTGTCACTTTGACCTTTACAGTTAATATTCATTTGGATACATCCATTGCACAATTTAGGCATGACAGCCAGAAAATTCTGCATTGCATGTGAAACAGGTATTCGTTCACCTGTACAGGTAATACCTTTTTAGGCAGAATACATAAACTTATGAATATTATAATCCAAGGTCAAAGCAACAGGTCAATTTTGTTGGCCTATATGAAGTTATTTACTTTTATTTATCCAGAATGAATGCTTTACAGAAAATACTTATGAAGACACATTCTGTATATGCTTTGTTTTGCTTTGCAAAGACCAAAATATATCATGCTTTCTGACATTTCACATAACCACTGTTTATAAGGAAGAAAAAAAATACATTAATCCATTTACATCGAGTGTACTCATCTACCACAACTTTGTTGACCAGTCTAAAAAGTTTACGATGTTTATAGAAATTCCTGTATTAACCCTTAAAGCGCCAATCACAACAATTGTCATCTGCTTTGTCTTCTGCCGGTTACTTTAAAAGCATTGTTGCAAACAGTGTAGACCCAGATCAGACTGCTCCTTTAGGAGCAGTCTGATCTGGGTCCACACTCTTTGCCTATATGCAAAATGTAAGTTTGAAAAGTTTGAAAGAAGATGCAGCAGACGGCATAAGCAGATAACATTTTCAGATGCAGATTTTCTTGGCACTTTAAGGGTTAATGCCAAATGTGTTGACCCTGATTAGATTCTGCATTCTGCTGTTTCTAATCTGGTACTGGTTAATTCCTTAGATGACTAAGCCTGCCCATTCAAGTGTGGTTAGGTAAACCGACGTGACCTTAATAGTGCTTTAACTGGGCCATAAAACTCCAACTAGATAAAACATTGATCTGGGTCTGCACTGTTTGTTAATTACCCTTTTGTGGGGTTACCAGATTAAATGGGTTAATATAGTTAACAAGTGGGGATTTCCCCGACTAAAACGGGTTAATAGAGCTAACAAATGTGACATGACAAAAAAAGGCCCTAGTCGTTTATGCAGGAGACAGTGGCTTAAATCAGCCTGCATATTTGAACCAACAACCCTTGTGCTGAATAAATCAAGGGGCCATGACCATTTCTAATTGTCAGCCAGTCAAATAACAGTCCAGTTTGTTGATATAGGCTGACATATTGAATGACAAACAGTGCAGATCCAGATCATTTGGCTTCTTCAGAAGCCAACTGATCTAAATCCACACTGTTTACAAAGGCATGGCATATCTGGGTTCAGCAGGGCAAGGGCTAACAATTATGCAGAGATCAGACTTGATGGGCACAGGCTGCTCTGATCCGCTGTTTGCATACGGCATAGCTCTTTTTTTCTCATGGTACACATGTAATTACCCATCCGCACCACAACCTCTTTATAACACTATTGTTGGGGTCCATAGCATAAACCGTGTTAGTTAAACAACCGTGTTATATCCAAACAGAAATGTATAGATTATATTGAAAAATGACCATTTATGGTCATTTTTTCAATATAATCTATACATTTTTGGGATCCGTGTTATAACAAACTGTGTTATAAAGAGGTTGAAGTGATTATTGCCATACAGAAATGTCCCCATTAGGATCCTAAGATCCCACCTGTGATATTGGTTGTTTTTCTGTATATATGATGCCCCTTGCAGGAACAGGGGCTTTATGCCAAATGTAAAATGCAAGGTCAGCCTCCACATCTACACAGTCTGATCAGGGCCTTCTCTGCCAGTCATAGCAGAAAAAAAAACAACAAACAAACAAACAAAAAAAAAAAAAAAAAAAAAAACAATGAATAATTATTTGAATGTTATCTGCTACAATTTTAACTTCCTTATAGAGTTGTTTAACTTTGCACATTAACCTTTACTACTCACTAGGTTAATTCAGTAGATAACAAATTGGTGATATTTTTCATATTTTTTTTCCCAGAAAATAGACTTCGATATTTCATGCAAATTGTCTCCTAAGGAGACAATTTGCATGAAATGTCAAATCCTGTTTCCTGGGAAAAATAACAAAAAAAATATTTCAATATGTAATATGTTGTCAGCTGATAGTTACTTGATATATCAGAATATTATTTTTCTTGATTTTAGCCAACTTTAGCTGATCATGGATAGTTTTTGTGAAGAAGTATAAATTAAGTATCAAAGGTGGTACAGTTGTGGAAATGAAGGTTTTTCAAGTGAAAGTCAGTCAACAAAACAGCTATTACAAACTGGCCTTGTGCTGATAACAGACTTCTTAGGCACAAAACATGTTATCTCTGCTTCAGCACAGATGTGAGATATAAGTCATTTGTCCTAGCTGATCTACTCAAGGTACACCACAACCTATTTATAACACTATTGCTTGGATCCAAAGCAAAAACCGTGTCAGCAAAACAATCGTGTTGTATCCAAACAAAAATAGTCATTTTTCTATTTAGTTTATACATTTTATAGTCAGTTTTTTATATACTCTACACATTTTTGTTTGGATACAACACTTTTGGGGTCCACCTTTAAAACGTCTTATATCTGAAACCATCTTATACTGAACCATCTGATAAACACGTTTTAGTGTAGTTGGAGTTAAATGAATAAGTTAGCATACAGCATTGCTTGATTTTTGGGTCCATTGTTTACAATCAAGCCATAGTATACAAACACAGAAATTTCCTTAAGATAGTTGTCCACATGATTATCATTGACCAATGTAATCAACCAAATGTTAGACAAAATCCAGGGCCCAGTTTTTCAAAACTAATGATGTCATTAGTTAACGATTTGTTAAAATTTACATCGAGTGCTACGCAAATATGCTGAAATTTTTTGCTGAAAAAATGTGAGTAGCTTTTGCAGTGCAAAAGCTACTCACATTTTTTCAGCAAAAAATATCAGAATATTGTATATTGAATCCGCTAAAACGGTTAACGAAATGACTCTTAACAAGCTCGTTAAGCGTTGTTACTTTGACCAACTGGACCCAGGTAACTAGATCTGGTAACGGTTATTTATAGCCGTGCTATTCTTGTTGCTGTGACGTCAGAGTGCTGTTGATAGAGGGTAATCTGTAAAACCTGAACTGGGACATTTGGGACATTGGCAAACAGTACAGACCCAGATCAGACACCATAAAATGCGGCATTTGATCAGGGTCTGCATTGTTTGCTTAAATTACAGAAATTTAAGGGTTAAATGAAACAGTCTTAAGTCCCTTTCTGGACCAATTTTCTAGCCTACACTCAGAGACATTCGACCCACCAGTGCTGTCTGTGCTTTGATTTATTTTTATTTGACACTGTAAAGGAGTATTAGATTATTTAACATATAGAGCACTATCACAGAAGTAGCAGAAAACATGTTGAAAATTGCCATGCTTTGCAAACTTGATTATTTCTCCCAGTAAGTCAGGTGTTTAATACCTTGTATGCTGAGTAAAATAATCTGTAAAAATGAAAACCTTTTTCCTGGGAAAAATAAGAAAAAATATTTCAAAATGTTGTTTGTTGAACTTTTACCAAGCATGCGTTTTAAACATTCATGAACATGTGAAACAGTCACCAGTTGGAATAGAATAAGTTTATTTTTGTACAGTGTTTGCCAGCATTATATGGGCTGAGTCAAGTGAAAAAGTCCCCTCGAGTATGCACAAAATATACAGATTCACATCATCCAGCGTATGCACAAGGTCTCATCCAGGCCTTTGCTCTCTGTTGACACATTCTATAGTATTCAGTGATTCTGGCAGCAGTGAATGCCCTGATCAGATGGCACATCTGCACAGTCTGATCTGGGCCTATGCAGTCAATGCATGCCACAGAGGTACTTTTTTGCTTGATGTGGTTCATATGATTACCTTGAGCTTATATCTTTCTTATGCATTCTGAGAATTTATTGTATTCTTACAGACCCTACTAGGAGATGATCAGTATGTTTTCACCAGGATCAACAAAGTGTTTGATGCCATGCCATCAACAGACACCCTGACTCATAAACTCTTCCCAAGACCACCTTCACCTTTCGATGGTATGTACTGTTTTAGCTAAACCTTTTCACCCTATGTTTCTGAAGTGGACTCTTCCCAGTGGGCACATGACATGGAAACAACATTGCATTAATGTCATGATGTTGCATTGACTTTTGTCGTCTGCTTTTTTTTAAAAACAAATTATCGCTTGGAAAGAAGTATATATGTAAAGTTGAAAGACTGAATGTCAAACAGTGTAGATCCAGATGAGACGGCTCATTATGAGCCGTCTCATCTGGATCTATGCTGTTTGCAAAAGCCTATTTTATCACCTAGGCAGTGAAAGAGTTAATGTTGCATAAACTCCATGTGCCAGCAGTGTTTTGAATATGAAGTTGGACGCATCCATTGTTGCAAAAAGGGGTTATCAGTCAAAATTTAACAATAGAATGGCAAACAATGTAGATAATGTTGAGGCAACTCACTATGAACCGTCTCATCCAGATCTACACAGTTTACACCGGTATCTGTGCTGGTCCTTAGGAGCAGCTTGATCTAGGTCTACAATGTTTGTTCAGGCCCTTACCTCCAAATATTTAGTGGTAACTACCTTGTATTATGATATGGGCTGTGTCATGTGAAAATCTTCGGTCATATGTGAACAGCAAAAGCCCAGGGCCCAGTTGTTCAAAAACTAACGATGTCGTTAGTAAACGTATTGTTAAAACTTTGATCGTTTTGCTGAAAAAATGTGAGTAGCTTTTGCATTTGCAAAAGCTACTCACATTTTTTTCAGCAAAAATACCTGTGAATTAGATATTGTACTAACTAGAACGGTTAACATTATGACCACTAATGAGCTCGTTAAGCTAACAATGCTTTGAACAACAGGCCCAGATCATCAGTCTGATCAAGGCCTTCACTGTCCACTAACAGAATCATTGGATACTAGAGAGTATATGAATGGAGAGCAAAGGCCTGGTGATACTTAGCACATGATGATCTGAATCTGCACATTTTGTGTATATTTGAAGGCACATTTTTGCTTGACTTGGCCCATATAAAAATGCAGGGCAAGCCAGTGGGTACTGATAAATACATTTTTTTTTTGGTGCAAAACCAGCACACTTATCCAAAATTATCACAGCAGCTACTATATTTACCGTAAATGTATTGACAGATAAGCTGGAAAAGACATAGTAGACCCAGATCAGATTGATAATGCCACATAATTTGGCATCTGATGTTTGCCACTCATACAGCAGTTTAAGAATATCAGCAGGTAGTAAAAAATGGACTTGTTGAAATTTTAGGATAAGTATGGTAAGGAGTCAAGATTTCCAAATATTTAGGATTTGTGGGCTGCTCCTTGCGAAAATGTGTCTTCGGGCAGATGTGGACATTGAAGGCCCAGATCAACCTGCGCATTCGCACAGTCTGATCAAGGCCTTCACTGTCCACTAGCAGAATCATTGGATACTACAGAATGCATGAATGGACCCATCCTCTGATTCAATGGACTGCTAATTCAGAATAAAAAAGTATGTTTTTATTACTATTTCATGTTTTCTGTTAGTTTTTGTCGAATGAATGTGCACAAGTACTGGTTAACCATTTAGAAGACTAAGCCTGCCCAGTAAAAGTGTAATTAGGTAAACTGACCTCACTTGACATGGCCCTAATGGGTTGACTGGGCCGTAAAACCTCAGCTCAGACAAACAAAATGTATGAATGGAGAGCAAAGCCCGGATGATACTTTGTGCATGCACAGGATGGTCTGAATTGACACATTTTATTCCTCTTTGAAAATATTTTTTCACTTGACATGGCCCAAATGTAGTATCACTCTACAGAGCAATGAATAATGACAAAATCCAATTATTTCTAGGTCCTGCTCTTGCTGGTGTGAGTATATACAGTAATAATCCAGCCATTGTTGGACAAGGAGTGTTTGCCACAGCTAGTTTCGCCACATTCAAGATGAGAAAGGATGTGGAATTATGGGAAATCTGTTTTACCATGTTGCAGAAGGTGCCAAAGGCTTATAATAAGGTAAGTTCTGTTATCACTGCACGAAGAAATTTAACCCTTAAATCACCAGTTACAGCAGTAGGGATAACAGCCATTTTTTTTATATTTTTCTGACAAAATAAAGATTTACATGTCATATGCCGTCTGCCTTGCAGCCCATTCACATGAAATGTCAAGCCTTATTTTCTAGGAAAAATAAAGAAAATATCAGAATGTCATATGCTACAATTTCAAATGGCACTTTAATGGTTTACATTGATTTCTTTTGTAGCTTAAAATATGCATTTTTTTTTCTTCCTTTCTTTCACATATAGATGGGACATTGTTTGTCTTAGCCTTCTATGAAATATTATTAGTATGTGGTTTCATGTTTTTTCTTAAACAAGAACATGTATATATATGCTTGTATATATATATATATATTTGAATATACATATGGCCATGTTCCAGGTGCCGCAAGTCCGAATCCCAACTTGGCCACATAACTTTCATGGAGATTGATCATATTCCCCTTCTGCTGATTCAAGAAGGGTAGTTGTCAGTTACTAGTGAAAGTATATGCACTGGTTGACTGCAAAGAGGACTAAGCCTGCCCAAGAAAAGTGCAACGGGCTCAACATGACTTAACAGTATTGATTGGGCCTTAAAACTCAAACATATGGGCCATGTGAATATGAGGCCTCTGGGCACATGTGTAGGTTTACCTGAACCTGCAGATTTTTGCATTTGCTCTGTTATCTTTTCACTTGGGCAAATGTGGATGGCTAAATATACAAGGGGAATTAATCAGACAAAATATTTGTTTCCCTTCTCAAAGTGGGACTACTCTTAAAGGAGAGAAGATTACTCTTTGAAATACTTACCTCCCTTCTCAAGGTGAGGTTACTCCTAAAGGAAAGAATTTGCTCCCTTTAAGAGTAGCCCAACCTTGAGTTTATAAACTTTTTGTTTCAAATTCTTTTCTGTTGAAGTTGTCTCCCTTTGAGAAGGGAGGCAACAGTTTGAAACCTAGAGTGCTGTCTCTTTGAAGTTTATTAAACTACTGTAACACATTTCAGGACTACATTGTTGAGAAAGTGAAGAAACTTGGAGGATTTACCACCTTCAACATGTACATCATGAAAGAATTGGAGACCATGTATAAACTGCTAACAGAAATTAAACAGACATTAGTGGTAAATAGTCTTTGTTTCTCTGGTATAAGTATATGGTAATAATCCTAAGTATTGGTACAGACAGGCCTGAGCAAACAATGTAGACCCAGATCAGATGCTGCAGAATGCAGCATCTGATCAGGGTCTGCACTGTTTGCTACTTATCCAGCAATATAGTAAACACCTCAACAGGTAGCAGAATAGTTATTTTCAAATTTTAGGACAAGTATAGTAAGCAGATAAGGTGTCCAAATACTTAGGGTAAATACAAAAAAAAATTCTATTCTGGTCTATTAACAGGGATAAGAATGATTGCAGATAAGGTGACTCGTTTAACTATTGCAAAGTAATAAGAGAGGGAAAGTATTATATATCATCTGATCTGACCACATGCTTATTGGGACTGACCAACTAAGGAAATTATACTTGTAGGCATTTATCTTGGGGCTGGAGCTGGGATGAGGAATGGCAAGTTACCATGCTCATGCCATCGTGCATATAACAGATAATTGTGTAAATATTTATAGATATTGTGAATGTCCATAACTCCAGATAAGGTGTTTTGTTTTTATCAACAAAAAAAGTATTGATATTTTCCTATTTTCCACAAAATTGTAGATACCATAAGCCTAACATTTGTAATGACTACTCACAGCATGTTTTTGTGGAAAAATGAGAAAAGTATTTACCTGATACATGCTCTCATCTGGAGCTATGAATGTCTTAATATGTACATATGTTAATATATTGCCTTGATAATTTCTATCACTCACACACACACAAAAATAACCATACATTTAACAGAATTTATACACCATGAAACACATACAGATCTCGCGGATTTTGAAAATTTCACTTAGAAGTTGGACAGCTGAGAAGTGAATCATTTCCAAGGTGGTCTGCCTTTGAAGTGGATGTCAAAAACCATACATACTCTCTCTTTAACCCTTAAAGCGCCAATCACAACTATTTTCGTCTGCTTTGTCATCTGCTTGTGACTTTAAAAGTCACTTCTGCAAACAGTGTGGACCCAAATCAGACTGCTCCTTTAGGAGCAGTCTGATCTGGGTCCACACTGTTTGCCTGTATGCAAAAATAGATTTGAAAAGTCTGCAAGAATATTCAGCAGACGACATGAACAGATGACATTTTCAGATGCAGTTTTTCTTGGCGCTTTAAGGGTTAATAGTGTATCCATTCTTAAAATGAACCAGCATATGAGAAAGGGTGCTTATCACATAGGTGACCAGCAGTCTCAGGCCAGCCTGGGCATAAGAACAGTTTCACCAGAGCCTTTGCTGTTTGCAGGCATGTAGTAGAGACCGTGAGGAAGCTTCAGGCAAAAAAACTGTCTGTTGCCCAAATAGGGAGCTGCCCATTTGAACCACAAACCAGAAAAGCATTAGGTCCCTTTTTTCCTGCGCCAGCTCAAATACTTTTGTTAAATATTTTACTGAATTTCTTCTTTTCAGACCATTAAAAATGCTTGTGAGAGTAACAATCTGGGTGACCATGTGTCCGATGTGGTCCTGTCAGCTGCTGATGACCTGTTTCACCTAAGAATCCCACAGGTCTGGTGTAATATGTCTGGTAACTCGTCACCACCTCTCACCTGGGGACTGGGCTCTTGGCTCAATGAACTACAGAACAGGTGCCATCACTTCGAGAAGATACTAATTCTGGTATGTATAAAGGCATATTTATTTATCTTAACCCTTCTCTTGCAAAGACGACATGCCCAGCTTAGCAAATAGTGTAGATCCAGATCAGTTGGCTTCTTCAGAAGCCAACTGATCTGGATCTGCACTGTTTGTAATAATATATGTAAACTTCTATCAAAAACCCCGATCAAGTATTTTGATTGGCTGGAAATTAGAAGAAGGTATGGCATCTTCATTTATTCAGCAAGGGAAGGGTTAAGTATTGAGATACCTTAGCTACTTACCAAATGTCCTAGAATTTGAAATCATCCTAGACTGAGATCCTAGAATTTGAAAGTGTCCTAGAATTCAAAAGAGTCCTAGTATTTGACCTGGTCCATTCTACTAACTGTTGATGTGTCTAAAATATTGCTGGATGAATGGCAAAAAATGTAGACAGTGATCATATACCACATTCTGCAACATTTGATATGGGTCTAAACTGTTTGTATAGGTCTGTCTATCCTGATACTTGAAGTTATTATGGTAAAAATCAATCAGTTCATTTTGACTGTAAGCTTACTGAAGTTACAATTAGCAGATGACAAGACAAATGCTTGTCTCAGAAAATAGAGCTTGATAATTTCTTTTCTTTGATAT
This sequence comes from Anodontia alba, assembly GCA_964016985.1. NCBI lineage: Eukaryota > Metazoa > Mollusca > Bivalvia > Lucinida > Lucinidae > Anodontia > Anodontia alba. The sequence continues at coordinate 5,401,034 of OZ024824.1, forward strand.
AGTGAGACGATTTGGACAAAATGCCAATCCCTGTTTTTTTGTTTTGTATGTGTGTGTGTGTGTGTGTGTGTGTGTGTGTGTGTGTGTGTGTGTGTGTTTGTGTGTGTGTGTGTGTGTGCACATGCTTTTTGTTGTATTTTCTTTTTGTGAAAGCTGTGAAATAATATTTTGAAATATATTCAGCACAATAGATTTCAAAATATTATTTCATAGCACGAAGAAAGGCGTTTGTTAAGGGGACTTGTTACACTTGGTAGATTTTCTCCCATTTTTAGAAGGGAGATAACTTTTATGACTTTCTGTGTGCATTCTTATACATCAGTCCCCTTCTGAAAAGGATCTATTCTAAAAGGGAATAATTTGCTCCCAGGGGAAGCAAATTCTTTCCTTTTAGAGTAAACCCTTTTTCAAAAGGGGACAAAATCAATTTCGACAGTTACTTCTCCTGAAAGTGTATCTGTTCTACTTAAGTCAACATTTTGATTTAATATTTATCCAAAAAATTTAAACACACATACATCTTCTTGCTGCTAGTACAGGTCAAGGTCATGGAAATTTTATTAACATTTTGCATTAAAGTTTTGATTAAATTTTCTTATACTTCTTTTGATTGTTGATATGATGTTAGTTTTACTAATGGATGGTGACAGATCTACAGTAAAACTTCAAAAACTCAAACATCAATGGCTTGTTTACCATGGCCCATTCAAACTCGTTTTTGAGTCCTAGGAAGTTTTTCAATGACTCAAGAAAACAAATATTTAAGGATATTTTGGGGATTTTTTTTTATTTTATTATGAAAATGTATGTTGTGTATACTCATAAGAATCTCCTCATCAAGGCAATTCTAATAAGTATAGATGAGACGATTCTCGAGTATACTCAGCATACCATAGTTTTATTAAGGATCAAAAGACCCTAAAATAGCAAATTGTGTAGACCCTGATCAGATGCCGCATAATGCGGCATCTGATCAGGGTCTACACTGTTTGCATTAATCCCCACTTGCCTCCTGGACTGGCATTATGATTAACCCTCAGTGGCTCGAACTATCCATGTCTAGAACAACTTTCCATGTTCCCAAAGATGTTTGAGCTATTCTAGTTCAACTGTATTCACTTTGGAATTGAATATTTGTCTTTTAAATTAAATGCAGGGTCGTGAGAAAATGCCTGCCTATTGGTTAGGAGCTTTCTTCAATCCACGTGGTCTATTAGCCTTGATGAAGCAAGAATACATCAAACATTTCTCTGGTGACAGATCAGGCAACTTTGAACAGTTTGTCTTCCAGACAGAGGTCACATCTCGAGATAAAGATCATGTAAGTTGTTTTCCTATACAATAAATACCAGATTATCTATGGTCATGAAACTTAACACACATATCAAGCTTGATGAGATGAGGTATCACAACCATCTTGAACTGAAATCTAACAGCCGTTTTACAACTTCTTTTATTTTGGCTGGGGACTTGGCAACAAGATTTTCCCCAAGAACCCACAGCATGACAAAGATGTTTACGATGTATTATATAAATTATTCGTTGAATACCATACAGTCTGAAAGCAGACAGCAAAGGCCCTGATCAGACTGCAATGTGGACAAAGCCTTAGCTGTTTGCATACCTAGAGAACATTTTTAATGGCCAGGTTCTTTCTGTTTTACAGTTGAGAGATCCTCCTCAAGAGGGCATGTTTGTCTATGGCATCTACATCTGGGGCTGTGCATGGGAGAAAACAACAGGAGAACTGCAGGATGCCCCACCCCGTAGCGGCTATGCCACACTCCCAGTGGTTCATCTCACATGCTGGCCAATCAATGATAAACCATTACTGCAGGACTCCAATAGAGCTACAGAGACATATCAGTGCCCAGTCTATGCATCCAGAATTGCTTCAAGAGACCCAATTATGGAGTTAGATGTGCGGAGAGAGGGTATCCCAGCCACAAGGTGGGCTCTGAGAGGACTGTCTGCTACGATCAGGCCATATTGATATCTTAACAAGTGACAACGATATGAGTTCATCAGACTTTAATGAAAGAATTTCCTAGCATTGGAAATATGTTAGAATGACAGACTGCTACACTGAAACAGTACTGATATTTTCCTACAGAACCATGCTATGACATTTCAGTAGAATTATTTCCCCAAGAGGATTCAATTTAACAGAGCTCTAGGTAAGAGGGGTATCCAGAAAAATATTTTATTTTTTTTATTTCTCCATGAAAGCCTGTTGTAGGTACTTATTAGAAGTACCTACATGTTTTCACGGAGAAATAAGAAAAAAAAAATGTCATTATTTTTGGTTGAAAAAAATCTTTATCTGAAGGTGTATCAGATAAAATTCAATGAATTTTCTTGGGAAAATTTGAGAGTAGGAAAATTGGTCTGTAGAGAAAAGAGGAGAGCAGGACTTGAAAATGCCAAAATTTTTATTTTTGTTACACTTGGTTCTTACAGATGTTTGAAATCTATCCTCTCAATTTCTTGCATTGGTCTGCAAAGTCAAACATGATAGAGTAATAATTACATATTTATATATACTTATTGTTTGTTTAACAGGAATTATGACATCTGCACATAAATATTTTGTGGTTGGAAACGACTGTCTGTTATAGGTCTAAAGAGTATATTTATTTCCTGTTTTTGTTGATTTGAGTTGCAGAATTTGATGAGTTGCAGATTTTGATTGTCTGTTATTATTGACTTTATATCTGTGCAAGAGAATTTATACATATTGCATTGCATTGAAAATGGCATCTGCTTTCAGTCCCCATTGAGTGGAACAATATTTTTTAAAGGTTCCTTATTTTTGTGTATCTTGCTTAAAAGAAAATAATTTTCTTTCTTTATATGTCTATTTGATAGATGTTAACTATAAGCAATATATACATGGCAAGTGATAACAAGATATGCATATCAATAATGGCCAAAGACTTTGTATATAAGTTTTTGTTTGATTTGCGCTTAACGTCGCTTTCAACCTTTTTCAGTCATATCGCGACGGTGTCTGGATGTAGCAGGGAGCTCAATGCTCACTTTTAGAGTGCTGCCTCACTGAAATATCACGCCCCAGACACTTTGACATGATATTCCACCCAATCACATTATACTGACACTGAGCTGACCAGTTCTAGCTCTACTTTCTTAATGCTGAGCGCCAAGGGAAAGAGCAGCTAGTACCATTTTTAAAGTCTTTGGTATGACCCGGCCGGGGATCGAACCCGCAACCTCCCAGTCACAAAGCGGACGCTCTACCACTGAGCCGGTTTGTATATAAGACTATCTTAGTTACCCTCAGTGTCGGGACATCTCAACTCCTTACCATATTTGTCTTAAATTTTGAACAAGTCCATTTGACTGTCCATTGATGCATCTAATAAACAGCTGGATTAGTAGCAGTGTAGATCCTGATCAGATGCATCCTGAAGCATCTGATCTGGGTCTACCATTTTCTCAGCTCTGTCTATCCCAATACTTAGGGTTATTACGGAATGCAACAAAAACAAAAAAAAACTGCTGAATTTTCTACTTATGCAACATTCCGTCCATTTAAGTTTTTACAGATTTATCTTTCCCGTTATTGATCACTGTTTAAAGTTTTGTTAAATGCACGCCCATGGAAAACCAGTCATCATACACAAACAGCAAAGGGTAACAACACGACTTAGTGTGCAGGTTGACTGAGGCATAGCTACAATGTACATATAAGAGGATATCGTAAATCTTTTTCTTATTTCTCCACAAAACAGTATGTTGTGGGTACTCATTAGAAGCCCCTCAACAAAGCGCTTCTAATCAGTACCAACAACATAATTATGTTTTCATGGAGAAATAAGAAAAATATCAATACTTTTTGGTTGAAAAAAAAAAAAAATAATAATAATAATAAAAACAGAGCTGTGGAAATATTATGCCTGATTTGTCCCATTTCCCTGAGGACAAGTAAGAAATTTTCAATTTACTTGTCCTGGGACAAGTTATTCATAGCTCTGGCTAGATAGAGTATCAAGATTATAAGATATATATTTTTCTTATTTCTCTAAGAAAACATATGTTGTGGGTACTCATTAGAAGCACCTCAGTGAGGCACTTCTAATGGGTACCCACAACGTGTTTTCTTAGATAAGAAAAAATGACAATTTTCGGACACGTAAATCTTGGTTGGACAAGTGGATTTTGACCATTTACTTGTCCGTGGACAAGTAATAAAATTTGATAATTCCTCACCCCTGATAAAAAATGCCTTATCAAGAGCTTTGATCAAGGTCTTTGTTGTAATAACAAAAGTTTTAAAGAAAACTTTTAATTAAGCAGCTTGTGTAATTTGAGTGGTTTTCCCAGGGAGTGTCTTGTACTCGTTTTATGTATGCCACATTCTGTCCAGTTTGTGTATAGATCTGATCTCTGTTGTTCCGTTTTATCATCAGTTCACTGTAAAATAAACATATATCACTGTTATCATAATTTCTGTTAGCTTATTTCTTACTTTTCATCCTGGCTTTGTGATTTTGATATACGCTAGATGCATTAGAGCATCACAAAGAGCAGAGCATCATGTGGAGCAGGGAAGGACAGTTTTAACCCTTAGAGTGCTAATCACAACTGCATTAGATGACATTCTGATTTTTTTTTTTTCTTCTTCAGGGAAAATAAGGCTTGACATTTCATGTGAATCTTCTAGACCTACATTTTATCCCCTGAGCAGGGAAGGACAGTTTTAACCCTTTAAGTGCTAATCACAACTGCAGCATATCACATTTTGATTTTTTTTTTCAGGGATTATAAGGCTTGACATTTCATGTGAATCTTCTGGACCTGCATTTTATCTAGTTTATATTTTGGTTTGTGTGCCTGAAAAAGTCTATATATATATATGTATAAAGGGCTTCCCTTTAAGCACCTATCACAATAGCAGACCATGTTCTAAATAGTTTTGTCTTGAGAATAACACAACTTATAGTTTATGATTATGTGCGCTTTATTGTGATTTTTCATCAATGAGTTCAGACACATATGTAGACCTAAAACAGTTGTTTTGAGTTTAACACTGATCTTAAAAGCACCTGTCACAACAGTAGGAGACAACATTCTAAAGTATTGTTTTCCCTGCGTAAATAAGACTTGAAACTTTGTTTCATCATAGCTTTATGATTATATCAGTTTTCCAGTGATGTCTTGCTGATAAGACCCCTATGCAGACAGAAGATTTGTAATTTGGAGCTGTGTCAGAATAATGGGCAAGATTTTGAGCAGTAAAACTGGTTTAAGCCCTCCAGTAGCATTTATGTTGCAGTTCTTCATCCTTCATTGTATATTGGTTATTGTGCGATTTTTTTCTGTAATTTTTGCTCTTCATCTATTCTTGCCTTGAGAAGGCCATGCTTTGTGATTGTGGCCTTTCTGGGTAACCTTTTAGTATTCTGACATTTCATGAACCGTCCGCTAGTCAGACAATTCACATGGAATGACGGGAAAAAAAGTTCTTAGAATGTTGCCTGCAACAATTTTGAAATGGCATGTCAAGGATTAAAACAAGAGCTGTCGTAGGACAGCGTAGCTCGCCTGCTGGGTACATTTTATATTGTAACATTTTTATCATTAAGAAATTCAAAATGTATAATAATAATAAAACACAAACCCATCATGAGTTCTTGCTCCGTTTAAAGTAATTATCCTTGGAGCAGTTAATGTTTTGCAATGTTCTCATTCAGTTTTGATTTTGTTTGTTTTTTCACTTGAGGTTTAACTTCCCTGTCAACACTGTGTAGGTTATTTTGGGAGATGTTGCTTCCAATTTTGTGGGACTTTTACCCGACATTGAGATGACATGACATCTCAAGCCCTGCTGCCCAATTAAACCAATAGGATTTATATGCATGGACAGTCCAACTCGCACCACCTTTCCTGGGCAAGCTTAGAACCTCTAAGCAGCTAACCAGTACTTGTGTGCAGTTGGTTTCAGCTCTGCGTGGAAGCGTCATGCAGCCCAATCTATTTCTTAAAGTCCCAATGAGCGGGTGCCGCATTCAGTTTTGAATTAAAAGTGTAATGTTATGAAGTAAAAATAAAATAAGAAGTTATGTGTAAATGTAGGTACATCTGACTGAACATATCAAGAACTGATTTTTGAGGACCCACACATTTTGAGAAATATTGTTGTAAGTTGGTCAAGAGCAGACTTTCTTCCTATTTTGAGAGAGGACATAAATAGGACTTAAATAAGTTTTGAGTCTCTCCCTCTATAAATGTTAAAGGAAATCTCTGTGTTAGATGTACCACTGACATATTTTTAAGTCAACCCTTGGGATCACATGGAAGTAGATTGACAAATGGAATTGCTGATCAAATAATTTCAAGATATAAGGCAAAAATCCCTGAATCATGAAATGTAGGTCACACTGACCTAGATATATTTTGATGTCAATCATAGGATCATATGGAACTAATATTTGATTTATGGTATTGCTCAATGAAATAGTATTCGAGGTAAGGACAAAAATCAGTGAACCATGAAATATAGGTCAAACTGAACTATATTGAGGACAATCTTCGGGTCAGATGGAAATTATAATCCAGGTATGATATTTCTGCATCACACTGTCTTCCTTTATAAGGGAAAATCAGTGAACCATGAAATATAGGTCACAGTGTCCTAGAATGATTAAGTCAAATGGGTATGACATATTTCTATGAAATAATTTTCAAGTTATATGGCGAAATCATTCAACCATATAATATAGGTCACACTGACCTAGATGTATTTGTATGTAAATCATTTTGTCACATTGATATAATAATCCAGGTATGACAATTCTCCATGAAATAGTAATAAAAATAAAAGGCAAAATCACTGAAGCATGAAATATAGGTCACAATGACCTAGATTTAGTAAATGGTCATTCATTGGGTCACATGGAACTAATATCCCAGGTGTGACATTTATCCAACAAATAGTATTCAAGATATAAGGCAAAATCACTGAACCATGAAATATAGGTCACACCAACAGAGATATATTTTGACGTCAATAATCGGGTCACAAGGAACTAATATCCCAGGTGTGACATTTATCCAACAAATAGTATTCAAGATATAAGGCAAAATCACTGAACCATGAAATATAGGTCACAATGACCTAGATATAGTAAGTGGTCATTCATTGGGTCACATGGAAGTAATATCCCAGGTGTGACATTTATCCAACAAATAGTATTCAAGATATAAGGCAAAATCACTGGACCGTGAAATCTAGGTGACCTGGACCGTAAAATGTAGGTCACCATGACCTTCACTCTCTTACACTTAAACCGATGTCACATAGTTAGCTGATGTATAACCAGTTGTGTCTATAACCTGTAGGCATATAAGATTTTACAAATGTGTCCTAGATTTTGACCCCTAGCCCCACTCCAAGACCCACCCTGAGGTATGAACCCAGGGGTATGTTCTTTTGGAATCTCAGAAGACTCCTCCAGGTACCCAAATTCTAAATATGAATGCTCTATGAGGAGCGAAAGTCAAGATATAAGAATTTGAAAAACTTTAACACAGTATTACAAAGGTGTCCTAGATTCTGACCCCTAGCCCCACCCAGGGGCATGAACCCAGGGGTTTATTCTCTTGGAATCTCAGAAAACCCTCCAAGGTACCTAAGTTCCAAATTTGATGCCTCTGTGAGGAGTGACTGTTGAGATATAAGCATTTGAAAAACTTTAACGCAGTGTGACGGGAACGGGAACGCAAACACAAACGCGGACGACCGGGGTGACTACAATAGCTCTCCTTGTACTTCGTACAGGCGAGCTAAAAAGAACCAACTAGAACTTTATTAATGTATTTACTTATATCAACAAATTCAATGTAGATAGCCCCTGATAAATATACATGTACAGCAATGGCATGTCAACACACAAGGGTCATTAATTACCTCATATGCCGTAGCTCTGGATAAGGAACTTTTTTTTTCAACCAAAAATTATTGATACTTTTCTCATTTCACCACAAAAACATGTTGTGAGTACTCATTAGAACTGAGGCACTTCCAATGAGTACCTACATGTTTTCATGGAGAAATAAGAAAATTTTTATCCAGATACTCTCTTAACTGGAGCTAAGATAAGAAAATAATGTGGGCCTGATCAGCCTGTAAATCCAGCCTGATCACAGGTTTTGTTGTTCTTGGATAAATTCTACAGAAACCAGTGGCCAATGACCACCCCTGATCAGATAGCACAGGCTGATTTTCGACCACTGCCAGCATATGCACTAAGGACCCTTCTATTCAGATGGCTTGATATATTAAGCACTAAAGCATTTTTGCAAGAACTGAGACAAAATGTTTCTAAAGACACATGCAGCTACCTTGAAATATTTAATACAAATCATATTCTAATAATAGCTCTTGACAAAAGACTATCGAGATTTTTTATTTATTTTTTTTCAGGGTTTTTCTCCTGGAAAATAGCTAGATACTTTGCCTTGTGATACGCTTTTTTTTCTGATATAATAGATTTTCTTACAGCACCACACAGTAGAGAGAAAAAAAAAATCTTTTTGCTGGAAAAGTAAGTCTAGAGCTACAGAATTAAGACAAAGTCCTAAAATCAACCATACTAATGGTAAATGTCCTAAAATTTTGAACACCAAAGTTTCTGACAAAATGGCATTTGCAAACAGTGCAGACCCAGATTAGACTGTCCTTCAGGAGCAGTCTGATCAGGGTCTGCACTGTTTTCCATTCCACTAAGTATTTTAAGAAACAACTGCATAAAAAGCAAAATTTAGACAAAAATGGTATGAAATTAAGTGTTCGAAATTTTAGGACATTTACAGTACTATAGAATCGTATATTCACCAAGTTTTAAAGCTGAACTATTTGCTCTGAAGCGTTACAGCTTGCATACAAAGAAGGATTCTGTGGAGTGCACCACCAAACAGCAAAGAATCCGAGCAGATTGGGGTTGTGTTGACTTGGCACTGCCCATGTGGGAAGACAAGGCTTTCTCATGAATTTTGAGTTGAGGTTTTAAGGCCCAGTCAACCCATTAGGGTCATGTCGAGCTGGTCAGGTTACCTAACCACACTTTTCCTGGACAGGCTTAGTCCTCTAAGCAATTAACCAGTATTTGTGCACTTTCTTTCGCCAGAAACTGACCACAGCCCTTCTTGAATCAGCTGAAGGGAGAGAATGACTAGAAAATATTTCATGATTAATCTCTTAGAATGTTGCCAGGCCAAATGGTGATTGAACCCGCAACCTTCTGAACACCGGTCGGACGCACATCTGCCTGAGCCACCAAGGCCAGCCTCATAGGATGAAAGCTCTACCTAAGGTGCTTTGATGACGATGAGTTGGTGTTTTACGTTCCTTTCAACATTAAGTCATATTGGGACGATGGAAGGGTGATAATGAAAGGCTCTGTACAATAGTGTGCTGTACTGTCAAGAGCTGAATTCTGTTTCCGGCAGGATTTGAACCCTGGACTTGGTGATCCAAAGTAGGGAGCACTAATCACTCAGCCACTTCGAAGCTTCATCCTTAAGTGTGTGTTTTTTTTTTGTTTTTTGTTTTTTTGATCAACTAAAATATGGCTTTTTTCATCCGAAAAATGCTGATATCTTTCTTATTCCTCCACGAAAACATATTTTGTGGGTACTCATTAGAAGCGCCTCAGTGAGGTGCTTCTAATGAGTACCCAAGGCGCTTCTAATGAGTACCCACAACATATGTTTTCATTGAGAAATAAGAAAAATATTATGTGGATACCCCCTCTTATCTGTAGCTATGTTATATTTTTCATAATACCTGTTGTGGTTACTCAATAGGAGCACTTTGCTGCAATGCTTCTAATCAGAACCCCTCATATTTTAGTGGAGAAATAAAGAATATTTGAGTATCTGAGTACCCCTACTATCAAGAGCCATGGTTCTGCAAGAAATGAAAAGTGTGGCTTTGAATGTATGCAAAAACTGTTCAGGGCTCAATTCTTCAAAGCATTGATAGCTTAATGAGCTCGTTAGTGCTCAAAATGTTAACTGTTCTAGTAATTACAATATCTAACTAATTAATAGGTAATTTTGCAGTAAAAATGTGAGTAGCTTTTGCAAATGCAAAAGCTACCCACATTTTTTCAGCAAAAATATTAGCATATATGCCATACTTAATGATCAAAGTTTTAACGATATGTTAACTAACGACATTGTTAGTTTTGAACAAATGGGCCCAGATTTAGATCATCCTGGGCACTCCCACCCTGTCCGGGGGCTTTGCTGTCTGCATGTGCCCAAAGAAAACTAGTCATACCTGTGTTAAGCAATTACCTAAGGAAAAGCCAAAATGTGACTGCTTAGCCCTTAAAGCGCCAAGCAAAAATTTTTAGTAGATAACATTCTAAATTTTATTTTTCAGAGATAGGTCTTGACATTTCATGTGAATGGTCTGCCAAGCAGTCGATTCTCATGAAATGATAAGACGTGTTTTCTCTGAAAAAAAAAAAAAAAAATAATAATAATAGTTGTCGTCTGCTGCAGTTGAGATTGGTGCTTTAAGGGTAAGGACCTGAGCTTGATAATAATGGTAAATTTACACATTTTCCTTTTACAGGACCCGAAAAATTGGTCTTTACATACAGGTGATTGCTTAACACAGGTGGCCTTTAATACATATTTCACTGTATTTTGCATGGCTACTCCTATATACAAACAGAGAAGATGTGGGCCACACTTCATACTGACAGTCTCATCTTCAGTTTTAACACAAATACTATGACCTTTTCAAAATATTTAAACCATAAACACCTGAGAATCAAGCCTGCCTGCACCAGTGTCAGAATCATTGCTGTTTTCTACAGCACACCAGATTAGACAGATACCTGTACATAATGAAAACGGGCCACTCCACAAGAAAAGAAGATTTTGGGGCATATGTGAACAGTAAAGATCCAGATAAGCTAATGATATAAGAATGAATTTTATTTTTGTGGATTTTATTGATGTGTAAATGCCGGTGAATCACTGACAATATAAAGTCCATTTACACATCAATAAAATCCACAAAAAAAGAATAAATTTCTTATTCCAACTATGTTGTATTTACATAAAACAAGAAATCCGCGGAAAGCGATGTCGCACCTGCGGAGATTAAGTCATACAAATTCCTATTTGTATTGAAAAAAATCTATTTTGCAGTATTCAAGAAATTGATGGGTTAGTTTGTAAGAAAAATGGACAAAGTAGAACATTTGGAATATTGGCTTGCAAAATTTGATCTAAACCTGTCCATTATTTCACAACATATTGATATTGAGCAGATATCATTTTTGCCCATTAATCAAGGCCAGTAACTCAGCTGAAAATTGACGAAAAATGTCATGTGACAATCCCAAGCTAGGTATTGTTAACAATATGTATGCAAAATATGATCCTAATCCATCAATTCTTTCACAAGATACTGAGCGGAAACCAATTTTGGGCATAAATCAAGGGCCCCTAACTCTGCTGAAATGAATCAGAGATTTATGTGCAAACAATATGCACATCTTCAGACCATAACCTAATCATCTGTGAAGTTTCAAAACTATTGGCCTAAAACTGCAGGAGGAGTTGTGCTCACAAAACACCCACTGACTATAAGGGTTTTAGGTAAAAAACTGACTAAGTAAACAAAGTTGAAAAAAACAAAATCAGATTTATGTGCAAACAATATGCAAATCTTCACACCCTGACCTAATCATCTGTGAAGTTTCAAAACTATTGGCCTTAAACTGCAGGAGGAGTTGCACTCACGAGACACCCACTGACTATAAGGGTTTTAGGTAAAAACTGACTAAGTTAACAAAGCGGAAAAAGTTGAAAAAAAAAAATCTGAGAATTATGAGCAAACAATATGCACATCTACACACCAGGGCCAAAACATCTGTGAAGTTTCAAAATGATTGGCCAAAAACTGTAGGAGGAGTTGCGCTCACGAGACACCCACTTATTATAAGGGTTTTAAGTTAAAACTGACTAAGTTAACAAAGCGAAAAAAGTTGAAAAAAAAAAAATCTGAGCATTATGAGCAAACAATATGCACATCTACACACCATGGCCAAAACATCTGTGAAGTTTCAAAATGATTGGCCAAAAACTGCAGGAGGAGTTGCGCTCACGAGACACCCACTGACTATAAGGGTTTTAGGTAAAAACTGACTAAGTTAACAGAGCGGAAAAAGTTGGAAAAAAAAATCTGAGAATTATGAGCAAACAATATGCACATCTACACGCCATGGCCAAAACATCTGTGAAGTTTCAAAATGATTGGCCAAAAACTGTAGGAGGAGTTGCGCTCACAAGTCAATTGTTGACAAACGGACGGGTCACGGCACGCCTATATCGCACCTGCGTGCTAACGCAGGTGCGACAAAAATATGGGTAAAACATTCATTCAGAAATTTGTAAGAAGAAAGTAGATTTGAGATTCTTGCTCAAAATTGCTCTCAGCCAATCAAATTGTGCTAAATAACTGTATGCCTGTTGAGTTGGAATTATAATTGCCAAATGTGATGAGGGTTTTTGCTACACATTCAACAGTAACCTCTGATTCAGCAAGCCGACAGTAAAGGTCCTGATCAAACTGGGCTGGTCTGGGCTTCACTGTTCGATATGTCCAAAAGGCACGTTTTGCTCTTAATACGGACACAAATACCATATCCAATAACAACACACACAAAATAATAAAGTAAACAATGAAGTAAGTGAGATCAACAGTAATGATGGTCCCTGCAAAACTACATCAAAATACAACATTTAACATGGCACCAGTAAACTTTAACCCATTTATGCCTGGTGGACTTTCCTACCTCAACTCGTTGGACATGTCCATTTCCAAATAGAAAGGGTGTCTGTTTAGTTTCTATTACCATGTTTTATAGAAATTCCTATATTTAAAGCAAATAGTGTAGACCTAGATCAGATGCATTCTGCGGCATCTGATCTGGTTCTACACTGTTTGCTAATGCCCTTTTTTGTGGACACTAGGCATAAATGGGTTAAGTCTACTTCTTCAGTGATAAAATTTCAAACATGCATTCATTAGTATTAAACATAATCTTCATGACAGACAGAATAAACAATTTCCATAACTTGATCATCTGAATTGATGCTTTCCTTTATTATTCAGTATTAAAATGCATGCACTCACATACATTTCTAATATTAACCCTAAAAGTGCCAATCACAACACTCTATTACCGTGTTTTATAGAAATTCTTATATTTAATGCAAATAGTGTAGACCCTGATCAGATGCCGCATTCTGTGGCATCTGATCTGGGTCTAAACTGTTTGCTAATGCCCTTTTTTGTAGACATTAGGCATAAATGGGTTAAACCTACTTCTGTGAAAAAATTTCAAACATGCATTCATTAGTATTAAACATTATCTTCATGATAGACAGTACACTTTTCCATAAGCTGATTATCTGAATGCTTTCCTTTAGTATTCAGTATTAAAATGCATGCACTGACATACATTTCTAATATTAACCCTAAAAGTGCCAATCACAACACTCAGGGTGGCCACCCTTAGTCAGAAATAAAGTTCCCCGACTTTTCACTGACCAAATTCTATTTTGCCTGGACCAAAGTGCTGAAAATTTAACAGACTTTTCCTTATTTTGCAGTAGATAAATAATTAATTCTTATTTAAGCACATAAAAATATACCTACGCCCAAATTGTTCAATTCAAAAATAAAATGTCTAAATAATTTTTGGGCATAAATTTTTAAAAATGAACATTAATCTGCAATTTATTCTGAGCGAGCGGAAAAAAAAACAAGGTTTTCAGTACTCAAAATGGATAATATACCTGCCACAGCCAAACATTTTTTGGACCAAAATTACAAAATTCCCTGACTTTTGACTTTCTTGGTAATAACATAAAATTTCCTTGACCATTTTGCAAAACTCCCTGACTTTTCCCCCGACCTTGAAGAAAACTAAAATTTCCCTGACCATTGGCCACCCTGAACAGTAGCAGATGCCATTCTGAAATAGGTTTTTTGTTTTTGTTTTTTGAGTTTTCAGAATAAGTAAGGTTTGACAGACAATTCATATGAAATGTCAAGCCTTACTTGCTCTGAAAAAAACATTTTATTGTGTTGGGATTTAATGATACGTCAAGAGAAGAGGGGGACAAGGAATAAAGAGGAAAATTAATGAAAGTGAAGAAACAGAAGAAATAAAAATATTCCCCCCTCTACCCATACCTGCTACAAAGATAGCAGGCCTTGCCCAGCTGTAAGCCAGTATCAGTTGGACGCCCCAGTGACGTAAGATACACAACACGTTCGCCACACCTGACCATCCCCTCTGAAAATACAAAAGAAAACAAGAGGCCCACGGGCCACAACTCGCTCACCTGAGTGAAACCGCCACTGCAGATATGCAGATGGCATGCAACATTTTTCCAATACTCTTATGACAAGGCAATGGCTTAAGCAGTTTTTGAAATATCTTGCTTACAAGGTTAAAATGCTGAAATTTTCAAAACATTACAAGTAAAATAAGTCACCCCCAATGCCTCCTACCAACTTTTGAGTCAACTGGCATTTCGGTGCAGTAGAAGAAGCAAAAAATAGATTTTCAAGATGGCTGCCATCTTGGATTTCTGATCGGAATGAATATAGCTATTTTCTGATCTACAAGTCACCCTGATGCTTCCTACTAAGTTTCAAGTCAACTGACTTAGGTTTAAGAGAAGAAGCGAAAAACAGATTTTCAAGATGGCTGTCATGGAGGCCATCTTGGATTTCCAATTGGCACGATTTGAGCTATTTTTTTATGTACAAGTTATCCCGATGCTTCCTAGCAAATTTGAAGTCAATTGGCCTTTCGGTTCAGGAGAAGAAGCGAAAAGTAGCTTTTCAAGATGGCTGCCATGGTGGCCATCTTGGATTTCTAATCAGCACAATTTTTGATTTATAAGTCACCCCAATGCTTCCTAACCAGTTTGGAGTCAACTGGCTTTTGGGTTTCGGAGTAGAAGCGAAAAATAGATTTTCAAGATGGCTGCCAGGGTGGCCATCTTGGAATTTGGACCGACACGATTTTAGCTATATTTGATCTACAAGTCACCCTGATGCTTCCTAGCAAGTTTGGAGTCAATTGGCCTTTCGGTTCAGGAGAAGAAGCGAAAAAGATTTTCAAGATGGCGGCCATGGCGGCCATCTTGGATTTCCGATCGGAACGATTTTAGCTATTTTTTTATCTACATTTCACCCTGATGCTTCCTACCAAGTATCGAGTCAATTGGCCCTGGAGTGTAGGAAGAGTAGGCCTTTAAAGCAATTGTTCACGCCGCATGACCCATGATGGACGACGGACATTGACTGACCACAATAGCTCACCATGCGCACTTCATGCTCAGGTGAGCTAAAAATCTGAGCAAATTTGGCTCAGTGGCTTCAGAGAAGTCGTCAAATTCTCAACAATTTTCCCATATACATGTTATGGGGCTCATACAAATGCATAGGGAAGCAAACTTGACCTTGCCGTAAAAAGGTCAAATGTCAACGTACGATAATCTTTTCAGCAATTTTGGTAGATCTCCTGTCCCTGATGATTTGTGCACAGATTTAGCCCAAAGGCATCCTCAGTTCTGAAGAAGAAGAATTTTAAAGGGTCTTACCATATATGGGCATGGTGGCCATCTTGGTCGACCTACCGCGACCATTTTAGCAATCTTTCGTTCCCCTGACTTAAGAAGGCACAATATGAAATTTGAGCAAATTTGGCTCAGTGGCTTCAGAGAAGAAGAAATTTAAAATTCTCAACAATTTTCCTATTCAAATGTATGGGGCTCATACAAATGCATAGGGAAGCAAACTTGATCCTGCCGTAAAAAGGTCAAATGTCAATGTACGATAATTCTTTTGGCAACTTAGGTAGACCTCTCCTTCCCTATGATTTGTGCAAAGATTCAGCCCCAAGGCGTTCTCGGTTCTGGAGAAGAAGATTTTTAAAGGTTTTTACCATATATGGGCATGGCGGCCATCTTGGTCAACGGACCGCGACAATTTTAGCAATCTTTTGTTTCCCCACACTAAGGTGGCTCCATATGAAATTTGAACAAAATTAGCTCAGAGGCTTCAGAGGAGAAGTCGTTTGAAACTCTTAACAATTTTCCCATTCAAATGTATAGAGCTCATACAAATGCATAGGGAAGCGAACTTGACCTTGCCGTAAAAAGGTCAAACGTCAACGTACGACAATTCTTTTAGCATCTTTGGTTGACCTCTCGTCCCCGATGATTCATGCAAAGATTCAGCCCAAGGCATCCTCGGTTATGGAGAAGAAGATTTTTAAAGGTTTTTACCATATATGGGCATGGCGGCCATCTTGGTCGATGGACCGCGACCATTTTAGCAATCTTTCGTTCCCCCACCCTAAGGAGGCTCCATATGAAATTTGAGCAAAATTGGCTCAGTGGCTTCAGAGGAGAAGTCGTTTGAAAATGTTAACGGACGGACGGACGGACGCACGGACGGACGGACGGACGACGGACGAAAAGTGATCACAATACCTCATCCTGAGCAGAGCTCAGGTGAGCTAAAAATTAAAAAAAAATGTTTGATAATTTGTGTGCTAGTTTGCATGGGTTAATCCAAACCTACTTTTATGTCCAAAATTGATATAGAATAACTAGGCTTCTATTGTATCTATTATAGAATTTTAAGAGCATGCAGAAACAAGTTTTATTTTGTGTTGAGGTTTAACCAGTCAACCCATTAGGCTTAGTCCTCTAAGCGGTTAACCAGTATTTGTGCACATTCTTTCGCCAAAAACTCACAACTGCCCTTCTTAAATCAGCAGAAGGGATCAAATGACCATAGAAAATATTCCATGATCCATCTCCACAACAGAATGTAGCCAGACCCCGTGGGGACAGAGCCTGTGATCTGATCACTAGTCTGACGTGCAGCTGATGAGCCACCGAGGCCGGCTGTAAGCAACAGCAGACTAACCTTTTGAAATAAATACTTCTTACTGTTCCTAATAAACTGAGCTTGATGGTTCATTGAAACATAAGAGCATAGATCTAGATAAAAAGATGTATCCAGGGCCCAGTTGTTCAAAGCTAAAGATGTCGTTAGTTAATGATTCGTTAAAATTTACATCGAGTGACACGCAAATATGCTGAAATTTTTTGCTGAAAAAAATGTGAGTAGCTTTTGCACTATTTTTTTCAGCAAAAAATATCAGAATATAGTATATTGAATCTGCTAAAACAGTTAACAAAATGACCCTTAACGAGCTTGTTAAGCTAACAATGCTTTGAACAACTGGGCCCAGGTATTTAAAGTATTTCTCTCACTTCTCCACAAATATATGTTGGGGTACGCAATAAGAAGTGCCAAACTAAGTCCCTTATATAACTAGAGGCCCAAGAGGGCCAGAAATCACTCACCTGGATTAGGCTGATCATGATATGTTACATTGTGCCATGGTGGCCAGCTTGGCTATCAGATCAGATTGCCTTTAGCAATTCAGAATGCTGATGTTGTTTGAAGAGTTTCAAGATAGAACCATGGCCATAAGGACAATGAAGACTGATCAGAATGCTCAGATGCTCAGGCTGATTTGAGTCTTCGTTGGGTGTAAATGTCTGACTGTACGTTTTCTGATGTTGCCGCTCAAATTCAATTTAACAATATTTACGATAAATGTCCTAAAATTTGGAACACCAAATGGTCTAACAAAATGACATATCCTTGAGGAGCAGCCTGATCAGGGTCTACACTGTTTGCCATTCCACTAAGTATTTTAAGAAACTATTGCATAAAAAGCAGTATCAAGGCCAAATAAGTATGAAATGAAGTGTTCTAAATTTTAGGACATTTACTGTACACATTATTGAAACTTCCTGTGTATCATCCATTTTATGGGGATTGAACGAATAAAAGTTCTTGGGACAACATGAAACTGAGCTAAATTTGCATATTCAAATCTTTTATTTTTTTTTATTTTTATTTATTTTTTTTTTTTGAGAAATGAAGACTCCCATGTACATGTACTTGCCACAAGGTTTGTTTGCTCTGAGTTTATTGGCAGAAAACTTGTTGTTTTTCTATGTTAGAAAGATGGTCAACAAGAACTCTCTTAAAAATATAACAAACAGACTGAACAATGTAGCTTGAAATTATTAGCATTTTAGTTATTTAGTCGATCTTTCACTTTTCAATTTATCGTGTCTTTGGCTTTTTCATTTTTAAATCTCTGTATAGAAATGTGGAAATTATTACACCCAAACATTTTAAATGACGGAGTATAGCAGACTACAGTCCTGGGCCCAGCTGTTCAAAGCTAACTACATCGTTACTTAATGATTCGTTAAAATTTATGAGTGATACGCAAAGATGCTGAAATTTTTTGCTAAAAAAATGTGAGTAGCTTTTGCAGTGCAAATGCTACTCACATTTTTTCAGCAAAAAATATCAGAATATTGTATATTGAATCCGCTAAAACAGTTAACGAAACGACCCTTAACGAGCTTGTTAAGCCAACGACACTTTGAACAACTGGGCCCTGATTTTTATTTTATTTTATTTATTAATTTTTGCACTTCAATATTTGATTGCAAGAAAATAAATGTTTGCTGAAAAGTTGTTTTTTTTTTTTTTTTCATAATTACTCAAAACTGAATCCCCAAGAAAACTGTAAGATAGTTAACCCAAGAAGGCAATGATCAAAGAACAAAACAAAGTAAATAGACAGGGCACAAACTTGTAGTGAAAAATAACAAAGAACAACACAAACACTACAAAGCATTTAAAGGCGATTGTTTACTGGGTAGATTTTCTGCTCTTTGCTTTCTTGCATATCAATCCCCTTCAAAAAAGGGGTCTACTCTAAAAGGAAAAACTTTGCAAATTCTTTCCTTTTAGAGAAGACCCCTTTTCAGGAGAAAAGGTAAAAGTAATTGTGATGATGTATCTATTTTCCTTAACTCTTTGCATGCTGGGTAATTTTGCAGTTTTTTTTTTTTTTGTCGTCTGTGGATATTTTGTTTTTAAATTAACCCTTGTCCAGCTGAATAAATTAAGAAGCCACTCCCATTTTCCTTTTTCAGCCAATCATATGACTTGGTCCAGATTGTTGATATAAACTCACATACTTTATGGCAAACTGCAGATCCAGATCAGTTGGCTTCTTAGAAGCCAACTGATCTGGATCTACACTGTTTGCAAAGACAGGACATACCCAGGTTCAGCAGGACTAGGGTTAACTTTTTTCAAAAAATTTCAGGAATACCATCAGTGTCAACAGTTTGGATCCAGATCAGGCCCGACATTTTGTCAGGCCCGATCTGGATCCAAGATGTTTGCACAGGTTATCAGCAGATGACAAAAGTAGCCACTAGTGGTGCAAGAGTTAAATACAAAAGATAATTCTAAAGAATCCTTCACCTTAACCCTTAAAATCTCCAATCACAACTGCAGCAGACAACATTTTTTTTTTTTTTTTTTTTTTCGGAGAAAACAAGTCTTGAAATTTCATGTGAATCGTCTGCTTGGCAGACGATATGTCAAGACTTGTTTTCTCTGATAAATAAAGAAAATTTTTTGAATGTCATCTGCTACAAAGTTTGCTTGGAGCTTTAAGGGTTAACTATACAAGTAAGTATAGTACTGTACACCATGTACATGTCAGAGGACTTATTAGGGAGTGTTTTATGATAATTCTGGGATACTTTTTTTCTTATTTCTCAAAAAGAGAAAACAAAATATATTCTGGGTGCTCAATAGATTTGGTCTGGTTGAGGTTCAACAGCCTTGTCAAAACTATTATGTCGAGATGGGTCAGTGTACCTAGCCACAGCTTTCCTGGGCAGGCTTAGTCCTCTATCGGTTAACCAGTGCTTATGTACATTCTTTTGCCAGAAATTGACAACTGCCTTTCTTGAATCAGCAGAACGGAGAGCATGACCATAGAAAATATTTCATAATCAATCTCCACGAACGTTGCTGGACCCAGTCGGACTCATCTACGACTGTGCTACCGAGGCTGGGTACTTATTAGAAGGACACCAGCAAGGTTTTTATGGAGAAGTGCAGAAAATCATCCAAGAATTACCACCAAATACTCCCCCTTAAATCCTCCGATATTTGTATTGTACTGAGGTAGTAATTTCCTTCTAGTAACTGTATCATTCTGTTTTTGCAACAGCACTTGAAAATAGTCAAAATCTCTATGTCCAAAAAACTCCCCTTGCCATCAAACTGATATTTTTTCTTATTTCTCCAACAAAAACATGTTGTGAGTACTCATTAGAAGTACCTCACCCAGGCACTTCTAATGAGTTCCCATATTTTCATGGAGAAATAAGAACAATATTGTCTGAATAGTCTCTTACAGTCAAACATCTTATGAATAACTCATCCCCACACAAGTAAACAGAAATGTCTTACTTGTCCTGAGGCTATTTTACACCCCTTCTACTTGGAGGGGCTTGTATTATTTTACAAAATATCTATCTGAACATTGCATTTTCTGATAGTATGATCAATGCAAGGCTATCCTGGCCAATATGGTCTGTATCTGTTGACAACATTTTTCTTTTTTACTCAATGAAAACATACATTGTGGGTACTCATGGCTCTTTTTAACCGTCGCCCTGCTGAACCCGGATATACCCTTCTGAAGAAGCCAACTGATCTGGATCTGCACTGTTTGCCACTAAGTATTTGAATTTAAAGCAATAATCCAGATCAAGTAATCTGATTGGCTGAAAACTAGAAGAGGGCGTGGCATCTTAATTTATTCAGCATGACAAGGGTTAAGGCAACCAAAAAGTATTGGTATTTTTCTTACTTCTCTACAAAAACAATGTTGTGGGTAATCATCTTAAATGTCTCAATGAGGCACTTCTAATGAGTACCCACAGCATATGTTTCCATGGAGAAATAAGAAAAATATTTTCCTGATACCCAATTTATCTTGAGCTATGGGTACTCAGAAGTTATGCACCAAGACGCTTCTTATGGGTATCACAACATAGCTTTCATGGATAAATAAGAAAAAAAATATCTCAGTCACCTCATGACAAAACCAACAAAATGGCTGTGCGCCCAGCAAAGACTCGGATCAGACTCTGCCCAGTCTGATCAGAGTCTTCGCTGTGCACACAACTGGTATCGAAGGATCCAAGCTTTCTTCATGCGGACAGCAAAAACTATGACCAGAATGGGAGGATGCCCAGGACTCGGAGATGTCCAGACTGATCTGTCTTCGCTGGGTGCACATGCCATTTTGTTGGTTTTGTCATAGGGTGGTTCATCTTTACTTTGTGGCTGAAAAGATCGTCTTATCCTGAGATATGAATATCACTTCCCTACCAAACGCTTCCAGCAACTCTAGTTTCACCTATCATGTCACAGGGTTCAGCAACATGCACATCTTTATCTTCATTTTCTGTCTCCTCCTTATGTGTCTCTTTCACTTCCATGTCTGAATTGGCATTCAATTCCTCTAAAGATTCTTTCAGCACCAGATCAGAGTTATAGCTGAAACCAACTGCAAACATATCACTGACAGATTTTTTCCCTGACTTTGGTATAACTGTTTCAACATTTGTCTTCTCTGGTGTTACATTATTTTCATCATTTTGATTTCTGTTTTCTGTCTTCGTATAATTCTCATTGTAATCAACTGCTAGATCTTTAGCAAGCAATTTGGCATGGTAACTGAAACCCACTGCAAGTTGGTCTCTTGCTCTTCGTCTTGGAGTCAGGGGACTACTTTCTTGCACTGTATCTCCCTTTACAACCTTTGGTGATTCTTTGACAATGACATCTGAATGATAACTGAAACCAACGGCTAGCTGGTCAGGCTTTTCTCTTGGCTGTTTGGCCATATCAATTGGGATGATCTCACCATGGAGAGTTTTGGGTGATTCTTTTACCACAACATCCGAATGATAGTTAAACCCCATTGCCAGTTGGTCAGGTCTTCTTCTTGGAGTTCTGGATGTATCTAGATGATTGACCTTTGAGCCTTTTCTTGGTGTGTTACTGTTATTACTGGCTGTAACATCTTCAATAACATCCATGATTGCAGACTCAGACAATCCATCAGAGATTGCCATCTTTATGGCCTGTTCTATCACGCTATTTGTGTAATCAGACACAAACTTATCTAGAGGCTCAGACTCATCTGAAAAAGACAGCAAAAACTGTAAGTCTACAGATTTAACCTTTACACTCAGTTAATCAGGCCATCTACTTGTATCAGCCTGTCAAGTTTCAAGGCAACAGTTTAAGCAGTTTTTGAGATATCTTGCTTACAAGGTTAAAATGCTGAAATTTTCAAAGGGCCAAAACACAAGAAATTTTTTTTTGAAAGTTAATCAAGTCATCTACTCATCATCCCCTATCAGCCTATTAAGTTTCAAGGCAACAGCTTCAATAGTTTTTGAGATATCTTGCTTACAAGGTTAAAGTGCCAGAATTTTCAAAGGGCCGTAACTGAGGAAAAAAAAAAATTCGGCATTTTTTTAAGTTAATCATCTACTCATCATCCCCTATCAGCATATTAACTCTAGTCCTGCTGAACCAGGATATGCCCTGCCTTTGCAAACAGTGTAGATCCAGATCAAATGGCTTCTTCAGAAGCCAAATGATCTGGATCTGCACTGTTTGTCATTCAGTATGTGAATTTATATTAACAATCTGCATTTAGTAATGTGATTGACTGACAACTGGAAATGGGTGTAGCATCTTAACTTATTCAGCATGACAAGGGTTAAGTTTCAATATAATAGCTCAAATAGTTAGAGATATTGGCTTACAAGATTTCATTGCATTTTTTTTTCAAAGGGGCATAACTCAAGAAAAGGGATATAACCAGGATAAAAAAATACAGGTAACCTATTTTTTTCATGAGAAATCCATATATGAAATTTCAAAAACTTAGCATGGATGTCTAAAAGTTATGCTATGCACAAAAAAGCGTGACTAACGGAGGGACAAACAGACTGACAAGCCCAAAGCAATATGCCCACCAATTTCTTTGAAGTTGGGGGCATAAAAATAAACTAAATATTGTATTTGGTCAAGAGGAAGAAATATACACAGACAACTAACTGGCTAATTCATATCGGTAATTGTTTGCCTCCTTTCTATCGACCAGTTAACCAATATAGAAGTTAAACCTACCAGCGCTTAACCAATATAGAAGTTAAACCTACCAGCACTAAGTTTCATGTTGCTTTCAACAATCTGTCAGTTATTGAGACTGTGTCTGGGTGAGGCAGGATGCTCAATGCTCACTTATAAAGTGTTATCTCACTGTAATATCACTCCCCTGACACATGACACTCCATCCTGTCTCATTATACTGACATCTGGCCATCAAGTTCCTATTTCTAGCTCTACACTTTAATGCTGAGAGCCAAGCAAAAAGAGCAGCTAGTACCATTTTAAAGTCTTTAGTACAACTCTGCCAGTGATCAAACCTGCCTTTGCAAACAGTGTAGAGCCAGATCAAAAGCCATATGGCTTCTTCATAAGCAAACTGATCTGGATTGGCACTGTTTGCAATTCAGTATGTGAATTTGTATCAAGAATCTGGAACAAATAATCTGATTGGCTGACAATCAGAAGGCGTGGCATCTTTATTCAGCCTGACAAGGGTTAAGTGTTTGAATATTTAGCACAAGGGAGTTCAAATGTGTTTTTCTCACCTTGTTTGTCGTCAGTGGAACAGGAAGCAGCATTCTCTTTCACCATTTCTAAATTGGGATTTTCTTTCAATCTGAAGTCTCGACATGTTCCTCCAGGTAGTTCAAATCTACAAAAAAAGTTCAATAACTTGACAAAGCGACCAGTGGGTCACATATATCTTCTACGGACCCAATCTATCAACAGATGTAATTCTCTCTTACACAATTCAAGAAGTTATACCAAATGTTTGTACCAAATTTCAAATTCCTAGATCCAGTAGTTCATGAGAAATCTTTGACGAAAAAAAAAAAAAAAAAAATACTGGGATCCAAAGCTAAACAACCATGTTGTACCAAAACAAAAATTTATAGATAATACAGAAAAATGACCATAAATGGTCATTTTTCTATATAATCTATACATTTTTGTTTAAATACAACACCTCTGGGGTCGAACTTACAATCATTTTATATTCTAAACTGTCTGTTGTGCTGTAAAATTATCCTAGAAAATATATGAGCTGCAATATGAGAAAACGTACCCTCTGACGTGAGCCCAACGAAGATTCAAATAAGCCTGCGCAGATGTGACGTGAGCCCAACGAAGATTCAAATAAGCCTGCGCAGATGTGCAATCTAATCACTCTTCGTTGTCTGCATGAAGAAATAAATTGTGCATCCTTGGCTATCCGCAATGTGCCAAGTGAAGATTTGGATCAGACTGCGCAAATGCACAGGCTGATATGAATCTTTGCTGGGCAGATTTCTGAAGGTATGTTTTCTGACTTTGTGGATCATACGTATGTTGTGGGTGCTCATTAGAAGCATCTAAAATAAATCAGAATGTTGTCTGCTGCAGTTGTAATTGGCAAAGCTCCACTAATACTACAATTTATGTCATATTAGGTAAATGACTCAGCAATGCCGACTTCCATTGGTTTGCAATGCACATCAACTGATATTGCTCATCACTTTAAAAATTTTGTCATACGCATAATATGGCTGACTTAATCATATGAGAAGAGCTGATTACAAATGATACATATCAGAGTTCAGAAAGCTAATAACAGACTCAAAAAAAAAAAAAAAAAAAAAATCTTTTGCAGCGGCTTCAGCTGTGAGTTTGGTGAATATTCTTTGGGCTAATTCAGCAGACGACAAACTGATGGCACTTTTCTTATTTTTTCCCTGAAAACAGGCTTTGACATTTCATTCAAATTGTCTCCCTCCAAAGGAGACAATTTGTATGGAATGCCAAAGCCCATTTTCTGGGAAAAATAAGATTTTTTTTTTTTTTTTTTTTTTCCAAACTGTAGTCTGCTGAAATTTTTACCCAGCATGCTAAGCGTTAAGCATACTTACTGTTCATTTGGGTTATACTGTTTCTGCTTCTTTTTCTTCGGCTTGTTCCTTTTCCCCGATTTTTCATCCAAAGAGGGAAGATTACTGTATCAAGTGTAAAAAAAAAGCCACAATGTGAGAAACTATCTTTAGCCCAACAAAGACTAAGATGATGATGATGAGTGGGTTCCCAGCTAGCATTCTACGTAAATCTATATCGGTCCGTCATCGGCCCGTCAGCTACCCTGACGGGCCGATGACGGCCCGATATAGATTTACGTAGAATGCTGACTGGGTTTAACGTGTCAAACCATGAGGGTTATTTGCTCAAAAAAATGGTGTACAATGTATTGAGTTCCAATTCTTC
The DNA here is from genome assembly GCA_964016985.1 of Anodontia alba. NCBI lineage: Eukaryota > Metazoa > Mollusca > Bivalvia > Lucinida > Lucinidae > Anodontia > Anodontia alba. The sequence continues at coordinate 5,426,442 of OZ024824.1, forward strand.
TCATATCTGGTTTCCTTTAGACTTTGCACGTTATTTGCACAAGGTCCAGCAACTATTAAAATAGCCTTGTTTTCTAGATCAAAGAATTTTGATTCTCAGGAGAGGTGGATAAAAAGTGATCACTATAGCTCATCCTTAGTATAACCAAGGTGAGATAAAAACAATATGTTACCGGTTTTCATTCGGAAAGAAATTTTGTGAAAATAATTCAGATACGTATGGCCTATTTTCATATTAAAATGATAGGTTGACAAGAACTGGAACCCAGTTTAATTAAAGATCAAATTTGTCAGAAGATAATGATGCAGTTGAAATCTAGGGACAACTTGAAACTTATTTAAACATAAAAGCTCCAATATATCATACAAACAAGAGCTCTGCAGAGCGGGGCAATATATGCCCGTGGGGTGCCTTTATTAGGAAATGAAATAATAAGCAGATGAATGAGCAGGACTTTGTCAGTAACTTTGTCAGTAACATAAATAGTATGAATGGACAATAAAAATTACCCAATCTCCAAGTATTACCCAACCTCCAAGTAAAACCTTGATCTTGATCTGACATCACTGACTGGTGGGTTCTGTATATCATCCTGTTTAGCTGAACACTGAAGTTGCAAGAAAAACCTTCTAGCCATTTAGAAGATACGGAGTGAATACAAAAATGTACCATTTGAACTTTAGACTATGGCATTGGTCTGACATCACTGAAATGTAAGTTCTGCATATTGTGTTGATAAGTGGAATATTTGCCACAAGTTTCATGAACAACCTACCAGTGATTCTGGAGATATGGAGAAATCATTGGACTGTGGATTCAGGCACACTGTCTTGATAAGGTGAATATTTGACACAAGTTTCATGAAAAACCTACCAGAGGCTTAGGAGATATGTGCCAGACCCAAAATAATAACATCTGAATGTTGACCTCTAAGTCTGACCTTGATCTTGACATCATAGAAATGCATGTTCTGCACAAAATCTTGATAAGCTCAACATTTGACCCAAGTTTCAAGAAAAAAATACCAGTGGTTTAGTAGATCTATATAGAGTGGACATAAAAATTACCGTACCATTTGAACTTAGACCTCTAAGACTGATCTTGACCTTGACTCAGCATCACTGAAATGTGGGTTCTGCACATCATCTAAATAAGCTGAACATTTGACCATGTTTCAAGAATATCCTATCAAGGTTTTAAGAGATATGGAGTGGACACAAAAATTATCATTCAAACTTTCACCTCTAAGTCTGATTTTGACGTTCACTCAACATCACTGAAAGGTGGGTTCTGCACATATTCTCAATATGCTGAACATTTGATCCACGTTTCAAGACCAGAAGCAAAAAGTTTATGAAAAATTTCCAAAGCGGCATTGCTCTGCTAATATAATTTGGTGGACTGTAACCTCAAAACACTATGCGCTGCTCCGGATCATGGTCTAACTGTTTACCAAGTTCCAGCTTGATGGGATGTTAACTGTTAGGAGTGAGCCGAAAAAGAAACACAAAAGTCAGGAAGAAAAGTTTACGGAAATTTTCAAAGGGCCATATTTCTGCTAAAACCTCGAAACAATATGTGCTGCTACACATCATAGTCTAACTAATAAGTAACTATAAATCAAGTTTCAGCTTAACAGAATGTAAACTGTAGGAGTTAGCAGGAAACAAAAAGTTTACGGACAGACGCATGACAGACCCCATAACAGAATACGTCCTGTTTTTCAAATGGGGGTATTATTAGTACTTACTGTTTTCATCAGCAAAGCTGACATCCAAATTGTAAGTTACCCATAGCTGTGGAGTGTGTTTTGCAGGGGTACCCATATGCCGAGATGTGATTTTATACAAAACAGTCTATTTAAAGGAAATAAATAAAGGGGGAGATGGGGGATATGTACGTTATGTACTAGTCATATCCTATGTAATAACTGTGCATAAGATTCTGAGATTCCATGCCTGGGCAAAGTCCTATAGGCTGGAACTCCACATTTGGTTTTGTTGTGTTGAGGTTTTACGGCCCAGTCAACCAATTAGGGTCATGTCGGGCGCAGTCAGTTTACCCAACCACACTTTTTCCTGGACAGGCTTAGTCTTCTAAGCAGTTAACCAGTATTGTGCACATTCTTTAGCCAAAAACTGACAACTGCCCTTCTTGAATCAGCAGAAAGGGAAGAATGACCATAGAAAATATTTCACCATCAACCTCCACGAATGAATGTTGCCTCCACAAAAACATGCGTTGTGGGTATCGGTGAGGCGCTTCTAATGAGTACCCACAACATATGTTTTTGTGGAGAAATAAGAAAAATAGCAATACTTTTGGACTGAAAAAGCGCCTTAACTAGTGCTATGTAAGGAATTGATTTTTGATTTAAACAATATAGTATACAACTTACTCATCTATCCATGATCCAGAAAAGAGTATCTCAGCAAAATACCTTGCATCTCTCACCCATGGTTTGTGCTGGAAAAAAAAAAAAAAAAAAAAAAAAAAAAAAAAAAGGCAAAAAATGCCTTCAAAAATGTACAACATTCAACGGGGAATAACCAATAACTTAGACAAGAGTTATGGTTCTTGTGGTGTGCACGTCGTCTGATAATGCTTTATATTTCTACGAAATTTCATGAAAATATCTTCAACGGTTTCCACAAGAAATTACCATTGTCGAATTTCAACGGGGAATAACTCAAAAAATGTATAGACAAGAGATACCATTTTTGTGTTGTGCACATCAGAAGATGATGCTTTATATTTCTATAAAGTTTCATGAAAATATCTTGAAGAGTTTTCAAATTATAGAGCGGACACGAAATGACCATTGTCGAATTTCAAAGGGGAATAACTACAAAACTGTAGACGAGTTATGGTTCTTTTGTTCTGCATGTCGTCTGATGATGCTTTATGTTTCTATGAAGTTTCATGAAAATATCTTGAAGGGTTTTCAAGTTATAGAGCGGACACGAAATGACCAATGTCAAATTTCAAAGGGAAAGAACTACAAAACTGTATACATGCGTTACGGTTCTCGTGTCCTGCATGTCGTCAGATGACGCTTTATATGTCTATGAAACAATATCTTGAACGGTTTTCAAGTTATAGATCTGACATGAAATTTACATTCTCTAATTTCAAAGGGGAATAACTCCAAAAATGTATAGACAGGAGTTATGGTTCTTGTGGTCTGCACATCGTCTGATGATGCTTTATACTTCTATGAAGTTTCATGAAAATATCTTGAATGGTTTTCAAGTTATAGAGCGGACACAACTGTGTGATGGACAGACAGACGGACAATCGAGGCAAAAACAATATGTTTCCATCCCTGTCAGAGGGAGACATACTAAACATAAATGCTGTCTGCTACAATTTTGCTTGGTCAATAGTGCTTTAAGTGTTAATTCTCTATAAGTGAGCAATAAAGGATATGATTGGACTGTAGAATGTACAGGCTAGTCTGAGCCTTCGGCACCCACATATGACATAAGTGCTCTTTCCTTGCACAGAAAATAATGTATTTTTGGGAAATCAATTCCTTCTCAAATGGGACTAAGTTTTAAGGAAAGAATCTGCTCTCTATTCAAAGCAAATTCTTTCTTTTAACTGTGTCTTGCTGATTAAATTAAGATTAAGATGCCATGCCCTTTTAAAATTTTCAGCCAATCAGATTACTTGATCCAGATTGTTGATATAAATTCACATACTGAATGACAAACAGTGCAGATCCAGATCAGTTGGCTTCTTAGAAGCCAACTGATCTGGATCTACACTGTTTGCAAAGGCAGAGTATATCCGGGTTCAGCAGGACAAGGGTTAAGTGTCACCACATTTGGAAAGGAAAACACTACTTTACGAAGGTGTATCATTGACGAATTTTCTCTTATGCATCTCCAGATGCTTCTTTTGTAGTACTCGTGGGTTCAGCATTTGCCTATCATTCTTTTGGGTTTGAAATCTTATCTGGATGGAATTCTCATAGCAGTGGGATATCCTAATATTTTGATTATATTTATTGCTTTATGTCCATTTCAACATTACAGGCCCCCTAGCAGTCTCACTTAAAAATAAAAGCTTTTTTATAAACGCTATTTTCGGCCAGACAAAGGTTTTCAGGATAAATTTTGTATAAAAAAGAGCATTTAATGGTTAAATTTCTCGGCAGATCCCAAGCAAAAGAACTCCGCGTCATCGCCTCTCAAGCAAACAAGCAAATTCCATGGGGAATTTATGTCCCCCGCCTTATTTTTATTTGAGGTGTTAAAAATGGTAAAGTTAACCAGAGGACCACTGGTCCTGTATCAAATACCTAAGTATTGAAGCAGGAAACCAGTGATAGAAAATAATTTCAAGATTCTGAAAAAAAAACACATGCATATCTTCAGACCATCCTTAAAGCACCTGTAAAGTTTCAAAGGATCGGCTTAAAACTGTGGTAGGAGTTACGGGGTCAAGGTACCTACTCCCTATACGCTTCCGTAGTATTAGAACTCAAAAAAATGTCTGTTAAAAATGCAGAAAAAGTGGTAAAAAATTATTTCAGGATTCTGAAAAAAACACATGCATATCTTCAGGCCATCCTAAAAGCCCGTGTAAAGTTTCAAAAGGATCGGACAAAAACTGTGGGAGGAGTTAAGGGGACAAGGTGCCTGCACCCTATACACTTCTGCAATATTAGAACTCAAAAAATGTCTAAGTTAAAAATGCAGAAAAAGTAATAAAAAAATATTTCAGGATTCTGAAAAATCCACCTGCATATTTTCAGGCCATCCTAAAAGCCCACGTAAAGTTTCAAAAGGATCGGCCAAAAACTGTGGGAGGAGTTAAGGGGACAAGGTACCTACTCCCTATAGACTTCTGTAATATTAGAACTAAAAAAATGCCTAAGTTCAAAACGTGTAAAAAGTGATAAAAAAAAAATTTCAGGATTCTGAATAAACCACATGCATATCTTCAGACCATCCTTAAAGCACCTGTAAAGTTTCAAAAGGATCGGCCAAAAACTGTGGGAGGAGTTAAGGGGACAAGGTACCTGCTCCCTATATACTCCTGTAATATTAGAACTCAAAAAATGTCTAAGTTAAAAATGCAGAAAAAGTAATAAAAAATTATTTCAGGATTCTGAAAAAAACCACATGCATATCTTCAGGCCATCCTGAAAGCCCATGTAAAGTTTCAAAAGGATCGGCCAAAAACTGTGGGAGGAGTTAAGGGGACAAGGTACCTACTCCCTATACACTTCTGTAGTATTAGAACTCGAAAAATGACTAAGATAAAAATGCGGAAAAAGTGACGAAAAATTATTTCAGGATTCTGAAAAAACCAGATGCATATCTTCAGGCCATCCTTAAAACACCTGTAAAGTTTCAAAAGAATCGGCCAAAAACTGTGGGAGGAGTTAAGGGGACAATTAGGTACCTGCTCCCTATACACTTCTGTAGTATTAGAACTCAAAAAATGTCTAAGTTAAAAATGCGAAAAAAGTAATAAAAAATTACTTCAGGATTCTGAAAAAACCACATGCATATCTTCAGGCCATCCTAAAAGCCCATGTAAAGTTTCAAAAGGATCGGCCAAAAACTGTGGGAGGAGTTAAGGGGACAAGGTACCTACTCCCTATACACTTCTGTAGTATTAGAACTCAAAAAATGTCTAAGTTAAAAATGCGAAAAAAGTAATAAAAAATTATTTCAGGATTCTGAAAAAACCACATGCATATCTTCAGGCCATCCTAAAAGCCCATGTAAAGTTTCAAAAGGATCGGCCAAAAACTGTGGGAGGAGTTAAGGGGACAAGGTACCTACTCCCTATACACTTCTGTAGTATTAGAACTCAAAAAATGTCTAAGTTAAAAATGCGGAAAAAGTGATAAAAAATAATTTCAGGATTCTGAAAAAACCACATGCATATCTTCAGACCATCCTTAAAACACCTGTAAAGTTTCAAAAGGATCGGACAGAAACTGTGGGAGGAGTTAAGGGGACAAAGTACCTACTAAAAACTCGGAACCACGCACCACGCGCCACGCACCACGGAAAACCAAAAACAGTGTCCCTCCACTTTTCTTCGAAAAGGCGGGGGACAAATAGGCAGAAAAATTGCAGAGAAGATCTGATATTTTCATCTTTAAATGGTAATGACAATATTAACTTGCATTTCTCTTTAGAAATATATGAATCTAAGTAACAGAACTATAATTTCTCGTTACCAAACGCAACATATTTACTCCGTCCTTCTCTTGCAGGGGTGGGAATGATGATTCAACAAAACCGCTGAAAATGTCCATAAAGTAACAGAACTATAATTTCTTGTTACCAAATGCTACATATTTACTCTGTCCTTCTCTTGCAGGGGTAGGAATGATGATTCAACAAAACCACTGAAAATGTCCATACACCCTACCCTCCCCCCACAAAAATACCATATTCCAAAAGCTTGTGTCATGATCAGAACTTTTTATTTTTCTAATCCGCTGAAAATTCTCACCTTTGCATTTATAAATTGCCAAATATAAAGGTTTTCTCATCAAAATACAGGTTTTTACAGATTTTTCAGCCAAATTAAAGGTTTTAAAGGATTCAACAAAATAAGGTTTTTAAAGGTTTTAAAGATTCCCCTAGGAACCTGTAAAACCTTTGTCATTATCAAATTCATATCAAGACTATGGAAGGGTGATAATTAAAGGTCTGTGCAATGAAGCTCAATAGTAATGAGTTGAATTCTGCCTCCAGTGGGATATGAACCTGAGACCCTGTGATCTGAAGTCGGGAATGCTAACAACTTGGACAAACAGACGCTTTATATCCATATATTTTTTCTTATTTCTTCACGGAAAAATAATGCTATTGGTACTCATTAGAAGCACCATAGTTTTGTGGAGAAAAAAGAAAAATATCAACACATTTTGTCTGAAATAAGTTCTCATTCAAGCTTGTTTTTCAACCTGTTGCATGAAGCTTTATCAAATTACCAAATTACCTAGAATCATAGCTTCAGATAAGAGGGGCTACCAGGTAAATATATTTTCTTATTTCTCCATGGAAACATATGTTTTGGGTACTCATTAGAAGCTTCTCAGCAAGGCACTTCAAATGAGTACCCCAACATATGTAGTTGTGGATAAATAAGAAAAATATCATGTACTTTTTTTTGTTGAGAAAAAAAAAAAAAAAAAAAAAAAAGTGCTTATCTGGAGTTATGCCAGAACAACTGAAAATTTTCTACATTCCAGTTAACTCTTTGCATGCTGCTGGGTAACTTTGCATGCTTTTTTGTTACCTGTGTATTTTTTTTTTTTTTTTTTTAAATTAACTTTTTCAAAAAAATCTTTCAGGAATACCATCAGTGTCAAACAGTTTAGATCCAGATCAGGCCCGATCTGGGTCCAAACTGTTTGCAAAGGTTATCAGCAGACAACAAAAAGTCGTCACTAGCGGGGAAAGAGTTAAATAATTCTTACATGTTTACTAGCTGCCAGCTGGTACTGTTGGACAGCAGCCCTTTCTATCTCTGCCCTTTCAACCCCTTTCTGGAACCCTAATTGGTAAAACAAGTCCTTTGCTCCTATTAATTTCTGATTGGCTGTCATTTGATGAACATAGTCCAGATAGGTTTCTTCTTTCTCTGGCATTTTCTCGCTATGGGGTGTTTGTTCTAAAATTAAGCAGACAAACCAGCATTGTCAGTACTAGTGCGTTCTAATTGATCAATTTAATTATCTAACAGGCAAGTTGTAAAAAAACAAGACCTGTCGCCAGACAGGACAGCTCGCCTGAATTTGGGCTTGTTAATCAAACAAAAAAAATAAGACTATAACTTTAAAATCCAGGTCACAGTGAGGGAGGGGTGGGGGGGGGGGTGGGGGGGGGGTGGGGAGGAAGACATGGTACTGGATATAATTTTGGATGAAGAACATCTTCCATAGCTGTCTTTGTACCAAATATAAACTAAATGAATAGTATGATTTGAAAAGTAGCTGAGTAAATACAAGATCTTAAGAACTTTGAAGGTTAGACTGTAATATAAAATTTCTAAGTCTGTGACCCTGACCTCTAGGTCATATAGTGGGGATAGTGCTGAATAAAATTTTGGACCAATATTTATAATCATGCCAAACATAAAGTAAATCCATGCATGGATTTAGAAATTAAGAGATCTTAAAAACTTTGACGCAAAACTTTAACATAAAATTTCTAAGTCTATGACCTTGACCTCTAGGTCATAAGCAGGAGTGGGGATAGAGCCGCATAAAATTTTGGATCAGTATCTATAATCATGCCAAATAAATAGTAATCCATGCAAGGATTTAGAAATTAACAGCTCTTAAAAACTTTGACACAAGACTTAAACATATATTTCTGTGACTTTGACCTCTAGGTCATAAGCAGGGGTGGGAATAGTGCTGAATAAAATTTTGGACCAAATATCTATAATTATGCCAAATACATGTATAAAGTAAATCCATGCAAGGATTTAGAAAAAATTTCAGTTAGTCTCTCATTTTTGAACTGCATCAAAAAGTAAATGATTTTTTATCGTATATCTGAATTAATGTTGCCAACATTAATTCAGAGATAAAAATCATTTCATTTTTCATCCAACTAAAAAACGAGAGACTAACTGAAATTTTACAGACTGTCAGGTGCCACATTTTATGACTGTATTAATACCATATGTCAATTTATTAAACCTTTATTGGATAATAAAATGTTTATTTTTGAGGAATATGGAGCCTTTAAATAATGGAACAGAAAGACCAGAGCAAACAGTATATAACCAGATCAGACACCACTGATCAGGGTCTACAACATGGTCTTCCACTCATCTGGCAGTCTCAAAATTTTGAAAACTTAAAAACAGAAGTGCAGTTATTTAAGAAGGTCGCAATCACAAAATACCCTACAAGTAGGCCTAAGCAAATATTTTGCGGCTTCTGATTAAGGTTTCACTGTTTGCCAATCATTCCAACAGTTTTTAAGACACATCGTTGGGGAAGAGAGAGCTAATCTTAGTGCTTTTCTTACGTTTGTTCGATTTGCGCTTGTTTGGTTTTGTCTGTTTCCTCTTCCTGTCTGGGATAGGCTGCAGCCTGTGATTGTGGCACTCCCTGGACTTTTCTCTTACTTTTATTGATAGTATATTGGACTTGTATATTGGACTTGTTCAAACTTTAGGACAAGTATGGTAAGGTGTTACAGTACTCCAATATTAAGGGTACTGTTGGGAATCCACTAGAATTTGTCCATCATTGGTTTTGTAAAATCAGCTGATCATCAACTAATATTCAACATATAGAAAACATATTCACTCTTATTTTAGCCCTCTGCTAGGTACTAATACATAGAGCTCTCCAGATGTGATAGAGTATCCACATAATATTTCTAATGAGTTTCCACAGCATGTTGTCAAGAAGAAATAAGAAAAATGTCAGTACTTTTTGTTTGAAAAAAGTGTCTTATTTGGAACTATGCTTATTTTGTGTTATTTTTATCAAACTTCTTCACCTTAATTTACCACAAATCTAAAATGACCCAAATAGACAGCTTAGTAACTTAACTACTTTGAATTTTTTCACAAGAAGCAGAAGTGATTGATGATCAATTACAGTCAAACATTAGGACAACGCTTATTCAAGGCTAATAAGGTAGATTTTAAAACAACAAGGTGCTGGAGTTAATATTTCAGAGAAGACGTTTCAAAGAAAACTGCAGACATGACTTGGGCAATTCTTACCAACTCACCTTTCTTCATAGCAGCTTCAGATAAATTTGCTGCCTTCAGCTCATTAGCTGCTTCTATAGCTGTTATATCATCATGCTTCATTTCATCACTTGATGGTTCTACTTCTTGAACTTCTGTCACTTCTATAGTAGGTACCACAACTTCAATTTTCTCTTTCTCTGTAACTTCTCCACTGACATCAGCTGATGTTTTGTCCACAAAACCGTGCGGCTCAACAACAGATGCGGTGGAGTCAGCATTGTTACTGACATCTAGATCGGCATTGTTACTAACATCTACTGAATACGTCCCAGCTGGATCAACGCTGCTTCCAGAGCGAGGGGAATACGTTGGTGTTAACAAAACTGCAACAGAAATAAAGAGTGATGTTGATGATAAAAGAGTACAATGGATCATTGTTACAACCATAGCATTTGTTTCCAAAGATGTTGCCATTAAAATGAATTCGGTGTTGTAAAGAATCCTTCAAGACAACAGAATGATACTGTATTCGACCTAATTACTGCACATACCCCTATAAGCGCATAGTCAAGAAATTCTGTAGTCTTCAGATTACAACCAGTGTACTTTTTTTCTTTACTTCTTTACAAAGGCATATGTTGTGGGTACTCATTTGAATTGCATTGACAAGTTGATGCAATTCAAATGAGTACCCACAACATATGCCTTTGTACAGAGAGTCAGAAAAAAATCGCATAGTCATCATTAAATAGGTCCTTTTCTGATCTTTTTTATAGTGTATCCTTAGTAGATAGATACATATTTGACCACAAATGAATGTGTCCTGTAAGTTTGAAAAACCTAAGCGCACAGTGCGGTAATTAGGTCGAATACGGTATGTAAACTAGAAATGAGTTCGAAGTACAAGGATGCCCCCACTTTGAGTACCTCCATAAAACTGTGCAAAGAGATTGCAGTATGAATCAATAATATGTTAAAATGTTATTTCTTACGAAAACCTTAACCTTGCATAATTAACCCAAGTCCAAAGTCAGTGAACCATGATGTGGGTAAACTTGATTTGATTCTTGTACATTTGTTTTGTACTTACAGACATGTCCTCATACCAAATTTCAAGTTGCTGCAATAATAGGAACCCTGAAATCTACCTCCTACAAAAATCTTAACCTTGCAAAATAAGCCGAAGTCAGTCAACAGTAAAGTTTGGGTAGTTGTGACCTGATTCTTGTATATTCCTGTTGTACTCATAGACATAAATCCTCAAACTAAATTTCAAGTTGCTACAATAATAGGAACCCTGAAATCTACCTGCTACAAAAATCTTAACCTTGCAAAATAAGCCTAAGTCAGAAGTCAGTCAACAGTAGAGTTTGGGTAGTTGTGACCTAATTCTTGTATATTCCTGTTGTACTCATAGACATAAATCCTCAAACTAAATTTCAAGTTGCTACAATAATAGGAACCCTGAAATCTAGTTCCTACAAAAATCTTAACCTTGCAAAATAAGCCTAAGTCAGAAGTCAGTCAACAGTAAAGTTTGGGTAGTTGTGACCTAATTCTTGTATATTCCTGTTGTACTTATAGACATAAATCCTCATACTAAATTTCAAGTTGCTACAATAATAGGACCCTGAAATCTACCTCCTACAAAAATCTTAACCTTGCAAAATAAGCCTAAGTCAGAAGTCAGACAACAGTAAAGTTTGGGTAGTTGTGACCTGATTCTTGTATATTCCTGTTGTACTCATAGACATAAATCCTCATACTAAATTTAAGCTGCTACAATAATAGGAACCCTGAAATCTACCTCCTACAAAAATCTTAACCTTGCAAAATAAGCCTAAGTCAGAAGTCAGACAATAGTAAAGTTTGGGTAGTTGTGACCTGATTCTTGTATATTCCTGTTGTACTCATAGACATAAATCCTCATACTAAATTTCAAGCTGCTACAATGATAGGAACCCTGAAAACTACCTCTTACAAAAATCTTAACCTTGCAAAATAAGCCTAAGTCAGAAGTCAGACAATAGTAAAGTTTGGGTAGTTGTGACCTGATTCTTGTATATTCCTGTTGTACTCATAGACATAAATCCTCATACTAAATTTCGAGCTGCTACAATGATACGAACCCTGAAAACTACCTCTTACAAAAATCTTAACCTGCATCTAACAGGATCACGTTTGTGTTGAGGTTTTACCGCCCAGTCAACCGATTGGGGTCATGTCAGTTTACCTAACCACACGTTTACAGGGCAGGCTTAGTCCTCTAAGCGGTTAACCAGTATTGTGCACATTCTTTTGCCAGAAACTGACAACTGCCCTTCTTGAATCAGCGGAAAGGAGAGAATGACTGCAGGGTTCAAGCTGGCTCAGAAATTTAGGGAGAAGTGACTTCTCCCTCCAGACAAAACAGGGAAAAGTTTTATAGGATGAGGGAGAAGTCAAGACTCGGTTTACCTATCACCTTACTGAAAGCGCAACATTCAGGACTCTCAACTCACTTTACTGCATTGTCTTGGGGAATTAACAAAGAAGGAAACAAATTTTACTGTAGACCTGTTCATTCTTACTTTTAAACCAAATAAATGATGCAGAGTAACACAGATATAAGTAGGCCAAATGCATTATATCATTCATATTTTTTTTTTTTTTTTTTGAAACTGACCATCCTTTTCAGAAGATCCAGTCAAAACATCAAGATCTGTGGCTTGATAAGTAAGCTATAAACACAATGATAAAAAGAAATTTGTTCACTAAAGTGTCTGTCAACTTCTTAAGTTAGTTTTTAGCACTTTTAATGCTGTTTCTGACCAATTTTCAGCATGTAAATGGTTCATTTATGAAAAAACGGACACCCACGAAAACTAATGACATTGATGAAAACGATCTTTTGGTCACTTAATAGGCAAACTGTTTTCCTCCAAAACTTGTTAAATCACATTAGACTTTTATTCAGCAGCATTTCCGATACATCTTACAACTTTTTTCAACAGAATGTTATCTTTGCATGTTTGCTCAATTTTTACTGGATTTCTCCAAACAAAAAGTTCGTTTTGCACAAGTACTAGCTTTTTCAAAAGTTGCAAAAATGGAGGGCGAAGTTTTTGTCGCCCTCTAGGCTTCCCAGGGCGACTTAGAGTCCTCTAGGGTAGCTTGACCCCTGGACTGTAGAAAATATTTCATGATCAATCTCCACGAAAGAATGTTGCCGACCTCGGCGGGGGTTGAACCCGCAACCTCCTGGTCTCCAGTTGGACAGCACATCCAACTGAGCCACAGAGGCCAGGATCACGTTTGTGGGTATGTATGTACGTGTAAAAAACGTACATATGAAATAACATACGAACATACGCACAACCTAAACACTATATGCCCTCCCCCATCATGCCGATTGCGGAAGCATAAAAACGGCTTGATTTATTCTTATTTCCTCACAGCATATGTTTTGGATATCTGTTAGAATTGGCTCATTGAGTCAATTCTAACAGATATCCAAAACATTTGTATCTTGTAGTATTAAATACAATATACTCACATAATTTCTGATTGTAGCACTTGAATAAAGATTTCGTGCTACTAGTCAAATTATCATTATAACGAATTTTGTTGGTTTTGTTTGTGTTGAGGTTTGAAGGCTGTCCATCCATTAGAGTCATGTCGAGTGCGGTCAGTTTACCTAACCACCTTTTTCCTGGGGAGGCTTAGTCCTCTAAGCGGTTAACTAGTACCTGTGCACATTCTTTCACAAGAAACTGACAAGTGCCCTTCTTGAATCAGCCAAAGGGAGGGAATGATATAAGATGATCAATCTACACGAAAGAATGTTGCCAGACCCTCACAGAACATATGTTTTGGGGCAATTCTAATTGATATCCAACACATCTGTATCTTGAAGTAAAGTATTAAATACAATATACTCGCATGGTGTCTGATTGTAACCTCTTGAACAAAGGTTTTGTGCTACTAGTCGAATTATTATTATAATGAAATTTGTTGGTTTTGTTTGTGTTGAGGTTTTACTGTCCAGTTAACCCATTAGGGTCATGCTGAACATCACGGTCAGTTCATGTAACCACACTTTTTTCCAGAGTAGGCTTAGTCCTCTAAGCAGTTAACAAGTACTTGTGCACATTCTTTCACAAGAGACTTACAACTGCCTTTCTTGAATCAGGGGAAGGGAGAGAATGACAGTAGAAAATATTTCATGATCGGTCTCCGCGAAAGAATGTTGCCGGACCCAGCAGGGGTTGAACCCGCAATCACCAGTCAGACACACATCCAACTGAGCCACCCAGGCCAGCGAGTTTTGTTGGCTGTATTGAGTGACAGTATAAACACGATTAAAAGGGTTGATTGTATTTAATGCGAATCTATTATAATTTCATGCAGTTCTCCATAAAAAAACTATGTCATTAGTAGCTTTCACTAGAAGTGTCTCATCGAGAATTTTCTAATACCTGCAATGTATGTTTTTATGGCAAAATTATCCTAGAATTAGCCTCAAATATGCCTCCTAAACAAATCCTCTATATAAAGCAATTTATTCAACAAAGAAAGATTTGTGCTGATTTTTAGAGGGTTAATGCAAATTCTATAGGACTTGTTAAGGAGTAGTATTTGGTGATAATTCCGGGATAATTTTGTCCAGTTCTCCACAAAAACCTATATTGTGGGTGCTCACAAAATCGTTTTTCGTGGAGAAATAAGAAAAATATAAATTCTTTCTGGCTAAAAAAAGAAAAAAAAAACAAACAGCATATCTGGAGCTATTATACCTTCTTGACTTGTGTAGTTTCATACCAAATATCATCATAATATATATGGAGTATATCACAGGGTTATGGAGCACATATGGTTTAATTGTGAAATATTAAAAGGGGAGATAATCCAAAAATAAGCAGGTTGATGTTCTTTTATGTAACATACCTATTTGCCTTGGTCCAGATATCCATCATGTATCATGAAAATATATACATGATGGATATAGGAGTTATTGAGCCCACAAGATTTAATGACCAACAAGAACAAGTGACCAGGTGTCACGTACACCCCTGGCCAGTGCCACTGCCAAAGCTAATGCAAAACCTCTAAGTCATTGACCTTTGGTCAGCAGCAGCAATAAGCTGAAACAACATGCAGAAAGCCCCATCATGACTAAAGTAAATTAACCCTTAAAGTGCCAATCAAAACTGTAGCAGAAGACTTATGACTTTCTTTTTTTTTATCATTTTTTCAGAGAAAATAAGGCTTGACATTTCATGCGAAAATGTCTTATAAATGTCTTCACAAAAACATACGCTATAAGTACTCATTAAAAGCACCTCACTGCGGCACTCCTAATAAGTACCCACAACATATGTTTTTGTGGAGAAACAATATTAACCCCTTGTCCTGCTGAATAAATTAAGATGCCACACCCACTTCCAAATTTCAGCCAATCAGATTACTTGATCCAGGTTGTTGATATAAATTCACATACTCAATGACAAACAGTGTAGATCCAGATCAGTTGGCTTCTTCAGAAGCCAACTGATCTGGATCTACACTGTTTGCAAAAGCAGGGTATATCCAGGTTCAGCAGGACTAGGGTTATTAGTACTAGTTAGTAGCAAGTTTTAGGCTGAAATAAGCACCTCATCTGGAACTATGATAGAGCCTAAATCATAACACTGACAGCACTGGTGAGTTGACTGCCTCTGAGTGAAGGCTGGGAAAATGGTCCTGAACCGAGACTTAAGACTATTTCATTTAACCCTTAACTTCCTGTAATTTAAGCGAACAGTGCAAACTCTGATCTCAGTCTGCACTGTTTGCCAATGTCCAAAATGTCGGAGTCCAGATTTTACATATAACCCTGTATCAACAGCACTCTGACCACACAGTAACAAAAATAGTGCGGCTACAAGTAACCGTTACTTGGATTTAGTCTAACGCGCGGTTTGATTACAATGGATAATGATAATCACGTGGAAAACTATTTTAACCCATTGTAGTTGGGAGACTCGTAAAAGGGTACTTAGCAAACAGTGCAGACCCAGATCAGACGCCACAGAATGCAACGTCTGATCAGGATCTCCACTGTTTGCAAATAGTTTAGCCATTTTTCTCTAGAAATATGTAAATCTCATAGCTGGACATACCTAAAATTGAAATTGGACTCTTCCAATATATAGTGTGGGGAAGTCTATTCAGGATACAATGGGTTAAGGAAAGTTTGGCATTTGTATACTATGGCTCAATTGTAAACAATCGACCCAATAAATATTACAACACCACAACTACTTTTAATTTAACAACTCAATTGGACTATATGGCCAAAATATGCTGACTGAATCAGAATGGCAAACATTGCAGACTTCAATATGACAGTTCATCTGGATAAGTCAGTCTGATCTTGGTCTACACTGTTTACTCAGACATATGTCGGAAAATTTTGGGCAATTTGAGTTGAAGTTTGGAGTTTTACTGCCCAGTCAATGTTGTTAAGGTCATGTTAAGCAGGTCAGTTAACCTCAGTCTTCACGAAAACTGCAGGACTGTCTGACAAAACCAGCATATTTTCTTTTTTTCCAGCAAAAATTTTCGGCCTGTCTTGACAGCTGTTCTGCAACACTTTTCAATTGCCAAATTTAAATAATAGACATTTTTTTTTTTAAATTTCATTTGCTTTTGCCTTTTTGGGTAAAAAGGGACTAAAACAGAATCATCTGAACACTAACATTATATTTTCTAATCCTGTTATCAGTTGAAACCAAAATTTGTCTGTCCTGTAGATTTTCCCTCTGTCCTGATGAAAATTTCTGTCTGACTGACAGCCATCCTGCAGCACTTCAAAAGTTTTCGCGAAGACTGTAACCTACTCCCATCTGTCCCTGAGAAGGCTTCAATCTCTGAACCATTAACTAGTAACTGACACCTGTGCTTCTGGGCCCAAGTGTTCAAAGCTAACGATGTCGTTAGTTAACGATTCGTTAAAATTTATATCAAGTGATATGCAAATATGCTGAAATTTTTTGCTGAAAAAATGTGAGTAGCTTTTGCAGTGCAAAAGCTACTCACATTTTTTCAGCAAAAAAAATCAGAATATTGTGTATTAAATCTGCTAAAAGAGTTAACGAAATGACCCTTAACGAGCTCGTTAAGCTAACGACGCTTTGAACAACTGGGCCCTGGTGTTCAAAGCATCCTTAGCTTTATAAGCTTGTTAATGACAAACTAGTTAAGTATGTAGCTAAGGTTTTATCAAATACATTGATATTTTTGCTGCAAAAATGTGTGTACTCACAGTTGTTTTGAACAACTGGGCCCTGGACTCAGCAGAAGGTGGAAAATTTTAGGGTAAATACCCTGACAAAACTAATTACCATGTTCCCCACTATCTGTCAACAATGGATGTTCCTTGATTTCCATGCTTCCATCCAGATCACTTGGTAGTTCAATAATGTCTGAAGAATCAAGAAACTCATGGGACTGGATTTCATCAGACAGGGCGCTGTTGGAGACATTAAGGAACTCATGGGCTGGAATCTCTGAAAGAAAGAAGAAGAAAAACTTATATTTAGTACTTGTTAAGCAGGATTTGTTTGATTTTGTTTTGGAGTTTGGAGTTTTATGGCCAAGTCAACACTACACCGTAGATCCAATATATGGCACTCCTCAGGGTCCACTATTGTGATAAAAATGAATCATGATATAAGTCAAGACAAGTACCATACATGTATAACGGCATCTCTAACACTCACTTGTTTTGTCGCTGTGGTAGTTTGCTGAGATATTGCTGATAAATGACATTCAGTCAAACTATCAGCCATATTTCCAAATAAAAACAGGATTAGAATTGCTCAATGGCATTATTAAGTCTAACAAGTAATTTTAATCGAGACCAGCTTATAAACTGTTTGAAAACAACAAAATGCCAGGTTGACAATTTAGAACATCATTTTGGATGCTCTGGTTCCCTGGAACTGGGAAGGGAATTGCCTCAGTTATGCTTAGATTATTTGAGTTGCTTCCCTTTACTTACTGTGTTGCGAGTGCAAAAACTATATTTTATCAAAGTAAATTTCTTTTACTTTATTATTATTATTATTTTTTGATGTAATTGTTTTCTTTTAAAATATTTACTGCTAGAGAAGTACAAGAATTCCGCGGAAGGCGTCATCGCACCTGCTGGCGCAAAAGTCACAGGAGCCACAATCAGAATGTGGTTATTAAATAAGTTTATTTCATTCTTAGCAGTGCTTACTTGGAAAACTGGGTTGAAAAAAATGTAGACAAAGTGCCTAGTGGGGCACATATATTCCAGGCCAGTCCCATTCCCTCTAATGGCTATATCTTCAGCACTGACTTTTCGTATCATACAGCCCAATGATAATGGAACGTTGACGTAAAATGTGTAAAAGTCACTGGAGCATGAAATATAGGTCAAGGTCATGGGTCAAGGTACCTGCTAATTCAATACATCAAGGAGAAGCACAATGCAAGGTATGGTGGTTGTAGGCCTTATAGTTGAGGAGTTATCAAACATCAACGTAAAATGTGTCAAATATAGGTCAAGGTCACTGGGTCAAGGTACCTGCCAAGCTAGGGCAATGAGGTGAAGCACTATGCAAGGTTTAGTGGTTGTAGGTCTTATATTTGAGGAGATACCAAACATCAATATAAAATGTGTCAAAGTCACTGGAGTGCACAATATAGGTCAAGGTCACCAGGTCATGGTACCTGTCGAGTCAGTACATCGAGAAGAAGTGCTATATAAGGTTTGGTGGTTGAAGGCCTTACAGTTGAGGACATATGGAAGGGTGACGTAAAAGGTGTAAAAGTCAATGGAGCGTGAAATATAGGTCAAGGTCACCCAGTCAAGGTACCTGCAGTCCGTACATTGAGGAGAAGCACTATGCAAGGTTTGATGGTTGTAGGCCTTATAGTTGAGGAGATACTGAACGTTGACGTAAAATGTATAAAAGGCACTGGAGGGCAAAATATAGGTCAAGGTCACCGGGTCAAGATACCTGCCAAGTCAGTACATATAGGAGAAGCACTATGCAAGGTTTGTTGGCTAGAGGTCTTACACTTGAGGAGATCTGGAACGTTGATGTAAATTATGTCAAAGTCACTGCAGCCAAAATATAGGTCAAGGTCACCAGGTCAAGGTATCTGCTAAGTCAGTACATTGAGGAGAAGCACTTTGCAAGGTTTGTTGGTTGTAGGACTTACAGTTGAGGAGATATCGAACGTCTACGCAAAATATGTCAAAGTCACTGGAGTGCAAAATATAGGTCAAGGTCACCAGGTCAAGGTACCTGCCAAGTCTGTACATCTAGAAGAAGCACTATGCAAGGTTTGTTAGTTGTACGCTTTATAGTTGAGAAGATCTGGAACGTCAACGTAAATTGTGTCAAAGTCAATGGAGCGCAAAATATAGGTCAAGGTCACTGGGTCAACATATCTGCCAAGTCAGGAGGTCAGGGAGATGTGTCATGCAAGGAATGATGGTTGTTGTAGAATTGTAGTTGATCAGAATACAAACTTTGACGTAAATGTCGAACTTCGACATAACAGAACTGTTAAGAGACAGACGGACGGACGAACGGACAGACGAATGGAAAAGCGGGCACCTATGTCCCAAAGTCAGGAGGTCAGGGAGATATTTCATACAAGGTTTGATGGTTGTTTAGTCTTGTAGTTAATTAGAATACTAACTTTGACATAAATGTCGAACTTCGACATAACAGAATTGTTAGGAGACGGACAGACGAACAGACGAACAGACAGACGAATGGAAAAGTGGGCACCTATGTCGCAAAGTCGGGAGGTCAGGGAGATGTTTCATGCAAGGTTTGATGGTTGTTTAGTCTTGTAGTTGATTAAAATACTAACTCTGACATAAATGTCGAACTTCGACATAAATGTTGACAGACGGACGGACGAATGGAGATACGGAAAAGCGGATGCCTATGTTGCAAAGTAAGGAGGTCAGGGAGATGTTTCATGCAAGGTTTGATGGTTGTTTAGTCTTGTAGTTGATCAGAATACTAACTTTGACATAAATGTCGAACGTCGACATAAATGTTGACAGACGGACGGACGGACGGACGGACGGACGGACAGAAAATCGGACGCCTATATCGCACCCTGCTACAAGCAGGTGCGATAATAAAATGAGCGGACTAGATCTGGGTATGTGGGACAGAAACATCACAAGACTACTGTCTTGTAAAATGTTGCTGGTGTTGAAAATGACCGTTTTCACCTGTTGAGCAGAATTAGTTCGTGGGAATCACTGACTGATTGAGTGTTCAGTAAATCTATGTACTCAATAATGACACTGATTATGCCAATAACAGCAATTATAATTCATTGTTTGCCAATTATAATCAATATGTGCGCTGACTGACACTAAGTGGGTCATAATACCTGATGCGACTTAGCGTCTGGATAGACTCGAAAGTTAAGTAAAAAAAGAAACAGTTTACTAAATAAGTTTTAAATTTTTTGCTTAAGGAAAATTTGGGATCCATGGCCAATTTCGCGATATACTGGATTTCGCTAAATAACAGACCGTTATGTATTGGATCTACAGTGTATTAAGGTCATGCTAAGCCGGTCTGTTAACCTACTAGTACTTTTTTCTGGGCAGGCTTAGTCCTCTTAGTTGTTAACCAGGACTTGTGCATATACTTCTGCCAGTAATTGACAACTGCTCTTCCTGAATCAGCAGCAAACCATAGAACATTTTCATGATCAATCTCTGTGAAAGCTGTGGACGAGCTGGATTTGAACTTACTACCCCTATATCGAGGGTTGAGCGCAAGACTAGCGTAAGTCAGATGGTTGTTTTTCCCCAAACCTAATCTCCTCACCATGAAGGCATTATGAAGATTACAACATTTCTTTCTGTAAACAATGAAAATTTAGGTGCCATTGCTCGTATGAGCAATGGCACCTAAATTTGCATTGTTTACAAAGGGGTCCAAGTTGCCCCTAAACAAGGGTTTCAAAAATATGTTTGAGTTACAATAGTCTTGCGCTCAACCCTCGATATCTGGTCTCAGAAATGCTACAGACTGTGCTATGGAACCCTGCTGTTAACTAGGAGTATTTGGCGATAATTCATGAATAATTTTTTCTTATTTCTCCATAAAAACATACACTGTAGGTACTCATAAGAGCCTCACGAAAAAACTGAAAGATGTCTCCAAGAATTATCATATAATATAATATTCTCTTTTAACAAGTCCTGACTTTAATAACACTGTTTAATATAGAAAGGTTTTGGATAAACCATGGTTTAAAGGTAGAGCCTAAAAATGTTTCACCGAATATTTTACAAACATGTATAGATTATACAGAACAAGAGAACAGGGCCTCTGAAATCGCTCACCTGAGAACATCCGCTTTAAGTGTAAGATTTGACATTCATACTTTTTATCCAGTGCAATGTAGTTCTCAAGACATTACTGGACATCCAAGGAACAATCCAGTGACGTTTATTTGAAACTGGCCCAATTAATAATTTTCCATTTTTTGCTCTGATGATTTTCCAGTTATATAGTGTGCCAGGTCCCTATGAGTTTTTTTTACCTCCCAAAGAACTATCCTATCAAGTTCGGTTGAAATCTGCCCAGAGGTTATGGAGGAGATGTTGTTTGAAGTTTGTTTTCTTTCTATTTTTAGCTCTGGCAGCCATTTTGTGCAGCGAAGTGGAATAGTTTGAGCAATTTTTGTAGAGGACCACCCAAGGAACAATCCTATCAAGTTTAGCTACAATCCACCAAGTGGTAATGAAGGAGATGTTGTTTGAAGTTTTTTTTTTTTGTTTTTTTTTTTCATTTAGCTCTGGCCGCCATTTTGTGCAGTGGAGGCAAACAATTTGAGCAATTTTGGTAGAGGACCTTCCAAGGAACAATCCTATCAAGTTTGGTTTGAATTGGCCGAGGGGTTAAAGGGGAGATGCTGTTTGAAGTTTTCTATATGGCCACGGTTTGTACAATGTTTGTAGGGAACTTCCCTAGGAACAATCCTATTAAGTTTGGTTGAAATCCACCAAGTGGTTACGGAGGAGATGTCATTTGAAAGTTTTCTTTTTTTTTTGCTCTGGCCTCCATTTGTGCAGTGGAACAGAATGATTTGATTAATTTTGGTAGAGGACCTCCCAAGGAACAATCCAAGTTTTGTTGAAATCTGCCAAGTAGTTATGAATATGTTGTTTGAAGTTGTTTTTTTTTTTTCTCTATTTTTTACTCTGGTTGCCATTTTGTGCAGGGGAGAGAAACAGTTTGAGCAATCTTGGTAGAGGACCTCCCAATGAACTATCCTATCAAGTTTGGTTAAAATCCGCCAAGTGGTTACAGAGGAAATTTTTTTTAATTTTTTTTGTGCAGCAGAGCAGAAAGATTTGAGTAATTTTGGTAGAGGACTTCTCAAGAAACAATCCTATCAAGTTTGGTTGAAATCGGCCAAGGGGTTATGGTGGAGATGCTGTCTGAAGTTTTTTTTTCTGTTTTAAGCTCTGGCAGCCATTTTGAGCAGAAGCGGAACTATTTGAGCAATTATTGTAGAGGACCTCCCAAAGAACAATCCAATCAACTTTGGTTGAAATCCACCTAGTGGTTACAGAGACGTCATTTGAAATTTATTCTATTTTTAGCTCCGTTGGCCATTTTATGCAGCGGAGCAGAACAATTTGAGCAATTCTGGTAGAGGACTTCCCAAGGAACAATCCTATCAAGTTTGGTTGAAATCTGTCCAGTGGTTGCAGAGAAGATGTCATTTTAAGTTGGGTTTTTTTTTCCTATTTTTAGCTCTGGTGGCCATTTTGTGCAGCAGAGCGGAACTGTTTGAGCAATTTTCATAGAAGACCTCACAAGGAACAATCCTATCAAGTTTGGTTGAAATCTGCCAAGTGGTTAAGGAGATGCTGTTAGACGGTTTTTTTTCTATTTTTAGCTCTGGCGGTCATTTTGTGCAGCGGAGCAGAACAATTTGAGCAATTTTTGCTAGAGGACCTCTAAAGGAACAATCCTATCAACTTTGGTTGAAATCGCCCAGTAATTATGGAGATGTCATTTGAAGCAAATTGTGGACGACGCATGACAGACGCCAGACACAGGGCAATCACAATAGCTCAACCCAAGCATGTTGTGCTCAGGTGAGCTAAAAATGACCATTTACGCTATTTTTCTATTTAATTCAAACATTTTTTTTTTTCATACAACATGGTATACACTGGAACTTGGTTAATAACATTTCCAGATATACGCCTTTAAAAATGGACCTCCAAAATGTATCAAAACAATGCACAGGTTATAGATAGAAAAATGAACATCTATATATAATCTATACACTTGTTTATCCACTAAGGTCATCTGTTCTCATCAAGACCTTCAGTTAGACAACAAACATGGGGGTGGGGTCAGGTCTGGCTGTGGGAGAGATTCATTTAAGTTGTTATTACACAATTTATCATCTAAACGTTCA
The DNA here is from genome assembly GCA_964016985.1 of Anodontia alba. Taxonomy (NCBI): domain Eukaryota; kingdom Metazoa; phylum Mollusca; class Bivalvia; order Lucinida; family Lucinidae; genus Anodontia; species Anodontia alba. The sequence goes on from OZ024824.1 coordinate 5,449,620, forward strand.
ATTTGGTATCAACCATTGCCATGTTCTAATGGTCCCCTTTCTTAGGTAGTGTGAGCAAGAAGTTGGGGAGACCAGTTAAGACATCTATTTTTAAGTTTGCTAGAATACCATGGCTAGGATACCTAATGCTGGTGATACTAAAGGATCTGGAAGTATGATGTTTAGGACATGAAATACTTTTCAAGACAAAAGGCAAAATCACTGGACTATGAAATATAGGTCACTGTGACCTACATTCTTTTTAAGGTCAAACTTTTTAAGGTCAAAAACCAGTTTGGACCAGCCACGGTAATGAGCCAAAGGTGTGTTTGAGTCATTGAAGTTTTACAGTATTGTACAACTTTTACTTGACACCAACTATGGCTATATTTGGTAGCCATGTTTATGATCTTTTTTAGGAATAGGGTCAGGCTGAGGGTGGGACTAGACCTGGGGTTGGGGCTGAATGAATCTATATCATAAACGCCTGTGATTCTTGACATGCTGATCTTCATTTAAGCTGCTTTCAGATTCTGTATGACATTTTATAAAAATCTTACTTGTAGGTTTGTATAAATGTATAGGACAGATGAAGAAACTCCAGAGATCAATTTTATCACTTGCTAACTTGCTAAATGCTGGTTAATTTCCTCAAAAAGCAAGCTGCAATTTCCATCACTTGCTAATTCAAGCAAGTTGGAAAGATTCTCTTTAATTGGCTGAACCTGAGGCACTGTTGCTAAAGTTTTGCAATTTCTTTTCCAATAGCAATGATATTTTTTCTTATTTTCCCCAGAAAACAGGTTTTGACATTACATGCAAATTGTCTCCTACGGAATGTCATGTAATGTCAAAACCTGTTTTCTGGGAAAAATAAGAATATGGAGACAATTTGCATGTAATGTCAAAACCAGTTTTCTGGGAAAAATAAGAAAAATATTTTAAAAGGTCTGCTGAAATTTTTACCCAGAGTGCTAAGGTTTAAAGCCACATTTAACAGTGTTTATAAGTGTGAAAAAGCAAGCTGGCTGAAAGGTTTAGCAAGTAAAAAATGTTGCCACTTGCTAATTTTAGCAAGCTGTCAAAAAAAGTTAAATTTGAACCCTGAACTAACCATCTCCATTCTCCTCAGCTTGTTCCCAGTCATCAGATCTCTGCATGTTGTCTGTATTAGTTCCGTTATCTGTAATAAACAAATAAATAAAAGAGAGGGTCCAGTTGTTCAAAGCATCATTAGCTTAACAAGCTTGTAAGTGGTCAAAATGTTAATTGCTCTAGTAAGTACAATATCTAATTCACAGGGTTTTTTGCTGAAAAAATGTGAGTAGCTTTTACAGCAAAAATATAAGTGCATATGCTATATCTAATGATCACAATTTTAACAATATATTAACTAACGACATTGTTACAGGGTTCATACATTTAGGACTAACCAAAATTCCCTGACCATTCCCTGACATTTTCCTGACACAAATTCAAATTTCCCTGACAGTACTGGAGCTGAACTTTTTATGAATTTAGCAAAAAAGACACATTGGGACAAACATCCCAGCTTCATCAGGCTGAAATGTAAAATTCCCCAACATTTCCCTGACATTTTTGCTAAATTTCATTTTTCCCTGACACATCACAGAATTCCCTGACAATTCCCTGACCTTGAAAATATTTAAATTTCCCTGACATTTCCCTGACATGTATGAACCCTGTGTTAGTTATGAACAACTAGGCCTTGATGATTATCATATTTACCTTAATGCTTAAGCATGCTGGGTAAACATTTCAAAAGACACTTTTAAACATTTTTCTTATTTTTCAAAGAAAATAGGCTTGACATTTGGCATGAAATGTTATTGCCTGTTTTCTGGGAGAAATAAGAAAAATATGAATTTATCATCTGCTGAATTGGCCCAGAGAGTGGAACAGTTACACCTCCAAGAGAAATAACTCTGACATGGAAATATTTGCCTTCATCACCCTTATCATTCCAGAGGGAGCTTTTTTTTCCTTTAAACCTTTAAGAGTAGCCCCCTGAAAGGGTTCAAACACAAGGCAGGCCATTTCCTGTCTACAGAAGTTGTCTCCTCTTGCAAAGTGGAGACAAAATCTTTTAGATGTACCCATTAATCTTAGATATCTGGCGAGACATGCTTAAACAAGAGGACCATGATGGTCCTATATCGCTCACTGAGCAAACAGCTTTGCAAACTTACTGTTGAAATTTCAGCCAAGTTCACTGCTCTAAGATTTTTGTATAAATTTTATAGCCCTACTCCCGAGCGGCTATGTTTTTTTCATGCATCATGACTGCTGGAACTGAATCTTGAAAGAAGGTCACCAAAGGAACAATTCTGCCAAGTTATATTGAAATTGGTCCAGTGGTTTCTGACAAAAAGATTTTTGAAGTGTTTTATATAGCTATATAGGGAAAATAAGCCCCACCCCCTAACGGCCATATTTTTTGACGAATCATGACAGCTTGAATAAACTTGGTAGAGTGCCACCAAAGAAACATTTCTGCAAGTTATACTGAAATCGGTCCAGTGGTTTCTGACAAGAAGATTTCTAAAGTTTTCTATTTAGATATATAGGGAAAACCCCTAGCAGCCATGTTTTTTTGCAGAATTATGATTGCTTGAACAATCTTGGCACAGGGTCACCAAAGCAAAATTCCTGCCAAGTAATATTGAAATCGGTCAGGTGGTTTCTGAAAAGAAGAATTTTAAAATTTTCTATACAGATATATATGGAAAATAAGCCCCGCCCCCTGGCGGCCATGTTTTTTGATGTATCATGAGGGCTTGAACAATCTTGGTACAGGGTCACCAAAGCAACATTCTTGCCAAGTTACAATGAACTCGACCCAAAGGTTTCTTACGAGAAGATTTTTAAAGTTTTCTATATAGATATATAGGAAAAATAAGCCCCACCCCTTGGCGGCCATGTTTTTTGACGAATCATGCCGGCTTGAACAATCTTGGTAGAGGGTCAACAAGGAAACATTTCTGTCAAGTTATAATGAAATCAGTCCAGTGGTTTCTGACAAGAAGATTTTTAAAGTTCTCTATTTAGATACATAGGGAAAATAAGCCCCGCCCCCTGGTGGCCATGTTTTTTGACGAATCCAAATGGCTTGAACAATCTTGGTAGAGGATCACCAAAGAAACATTTCTGCAAAATTATATTGAAATTGGTCGATTGGTTTCTGACAAGATGATTTTTAAAGTTTTCTATATAGATATATAGGAGAAATAAGCCCCACCCCCTGGCAGCCATGTTTTTTGTTTTGACGAATCCAAATGGCTTGAAAAATCTTGGTAGAGGATCATCAAAATAACATTTCGGCAAAATTATATTGTAATCAGTCAAGTGGTTTCTGACAAAAAGATTTTTAAAGTTTTCTATATAGATATATAGGGAAAATAAGCCCCGCCCCCTGGCGGCCATGTTATTTGACGAATCCAAATGGCTTGAACAATCTTGGTAGAGGATTACCAAAGGAACATTTCTGCAAAATTATATTGAAATCAGTCAAGTGGTTTCTGACAAGAAGATTTTTAAAGTTTTCTATATAGATATATAGGGAAAATAAGCCCCGCCCCCTGGCGGCCATGTTTTTTGACAAATCCAAATGGCTTGAACAATCTTGATAGAAGATCATCAAAGAAACATTCCTGCAAAATTATACTGAAATCGGTCCAGTGGTTTCTGACAAAAAGATTTTTAAAGTTTTCTATATAGATATATAGGGAAAATAAGCCCCGCCCCCTGGCGGCCATGTTTTTTGACGAATCCTAATGGCTTGAACAATCTTGGTAGAGGATCACCAAAGGAACATTTCTGCAAAATTATATTGAAATCGGTCCATTGGATTCTGACAAGAAGATTTTTAAAGTTTTCTATATTGATATATAGGGAAAATAAGCCCCGCTCCCTGGCGGCCATGTTTTTTGATGAATCCAAACGGCTTGAACAACCTTGGTAGAGGGTCACCAAAGGAACATTTCTGCAAAATTATATGGAAATCGGTCCGGTGGTTTCTGACAAGAAGGTTTTTGAAGTTTTTAGTTAAAAAATCTATTTTTAGCTCCTGTGACCTAGATATGCAACGGACCGGAGCCATCTGAACAACTTTGAAAGAGGACCAACCAAGGATCATACCTGTGAAGTTTGGTCAAATTCCAATCAGTGGTTTAGGAGGAGATGTTGTTTAAAGATTGTGGACGGACGGACATACGGACGACGACGACGACGGACGGTGAGTGATCACAATACCTCACCTTGAGCCTTCGGCTCAGGTGAGCTAACAAAGAACATTGACCAAAATCAAACTGTAAAGGAGGAGCAGTTTGTTTGTTTGTGTTGAGGTTTTACAGCCCAGTCAACCCAATGGGGTCATGTCGAGCGCGGTCAGTTTACCTAACCACACGTTTACTGGGCAGGCTTAGTCCTCTAAGCGGTTAACCAGTATTGTGCACATTCTTTCGCCAGAAACTGAGAACTGCCCTTCTTGGATGACTGGATCAAATCTCCAATAAAGAACGTTGCCGACCCGGCAGGGGTCAAACCTGCAATCTCCAGATCACCAGTCAGACTCGCAACTGAGCCACCGCGGAGAAGCAGTGTAAGACTTGATTTAGCAACTTAACCCATTGTAGTCTGAAGACCCCTTAAAGGATAATTGGCTAACAGTGCAGACCCAGATCAGATGCTGCAGAACATGTATGATCAGTGCCTCCACTGTTTGCAACTAGTTCAAACATTTTTCTCTAGGAATATCTATATCACATTGCCTGATATACCTAAAATCAAAATTAGAATTTTCCAATATATAGTGTGGGGGAGTTCATTTAGTAGTCTACAATGGTTTAAGGAGAAATATCATTTAATCTTTGAACTGCCAATCACATTGACAGGAGACAACATTCTAAAGTATTGCATGAAATTTCAAAAAAATAAATAATAATAATAAAAAAAAAAAAAAAAAAAAAAAAAAGGAAAAAAAAAAAAAAAAAAAAGGAAAAAAAAAAAAAAAATAAAAATAAAAGAAAATAAAATAAAACTTTACAATACTTCATGTTATCTATTACAATTTTGCACCTCTTCAAAGGCTTTAGAATGTGCTGTTTTTTCTGTTCCATTTGTGTTCTTTCACTGCCTCTTTTTCAAAATATACTAATCTACCCAGTACTTTTACTCACCCCAAAACGGAAAGATCTTTCCCAAGAGGCTTCTGAACATGCCTACACTCTATTCAGTATGCTGAAAAATAAAATGTTGTCAAAACTAAACAGATGTCCAGATAAGGCACTTGTTTTTCATTCTCCATGAAAACTTTAGTTGGGAGTTCTCATTAGAATCGCTTCGCTGAGGCACTTCTTATGAGTATCCACATCATGTTTTCATGTGGATCCCAGCTTATCTGTCACTGTACAACTGACCAGTTTACTGGAACTACAGCAACTGACCAGTGGGTCACGTATACACCAGCCAGTGCCACATCCAAACCTTATAGTCAAACTTGAATGGTTTGCATATCTTTGGGACTGTGAAATTTGTTCCAGACATGGGTAGTTCGAGCAACTGTGTGTTAACCCTTGTCTTGCTGAATAAATTAAGATGCCCATTTCTAATTTCCAGCCAATCAGATTACTTGATCCGGATTTTTGACAGAAATTCACATATTTAATGACAAACAGTGCAGACCCAGATCAGTTGGCTTCTTAAGAAGCCAACTGATCTGGATCTACACTGTTTGCTAAAACAGGGCATGTTGTCCTCAGCAAGAGAAGGGTTAATCATAGCGCCAGACCAGGAGACAAATGGGGATAATTCTAGGATGTCTTTTCTATCTTATAAATGGTATGTTGGGAGTACTCATTAGAATTACCTCGATGCGGCAATTCTAATCAGTACATACAGCATACATTTTCATGATAAAATAAAAATTTCCCTAAAACTTCCCAAAATATTTGTTTCTTGAGCTATCCTAAGAATTTCTAGGGACTCAACCACAGAAAACGAGCCATCAGTGCTCGAGTCATCTAAGTTTTACTGAGGAACATTTCTAAGTCTATGACATTGATCTTTAGCTAGCAAGCAGCATCAGCAACAAGCACGTTTCCGCCAGCCCATTTTCACATGACACAGCACCGTGCCCGAATTTACCAGAACCATGCCCTATTCACTCATGCCATGCATTTTTTACCCCAAAAATGTGATTGACCCTGCATGCTCTCAATTAACTACAGTAAAACCTCAATAATTCGAAGTGCAAGGGACTGCAGGAATTCCTTCGAATTATCACTAGTTCGAATTTCCGAAATCGGTAGTTTTCAGATATGTTCGGATTTTTTATTCAATATCGTTGAAGTAATGGGAACATCTGCATTAAAGATAATGAGCTGCTTGAAGGTTGAGCTAATCATCTTCTACGCTTGACAGGCCTATGGAACCAGAAAATAAAAAGAAAACATGAACTTACATTTTTATTTACAACCGTCAACAATAACGAAAATGAAGGTTAAATGTAAAGTAACGAACCAATTTACTGACGAAATATTTAACCTTGCAAAACGCGGTGCAAAGAAGGCAAACGTTGACAGCTAGCGAAGATTTGTATCTGTCTGCAATAAACTGGCTGATACAGATCCGAAAGGGCTAACCACATTTCTAGACAATTTTGTTTCGCCTTTTTGTCCCTACTTACACTTTAAAAAAACGTCCAAAAATATTCAGAAAATTCCGTCTCAGAATTATTATTTTTGCTGTAACCGTACTATTACAGATACTTCGTATTTACACGTTACATGAATCACTGATCTTTAAAATTCATTAAAGTTCATTAATGACCCATTACAAAAACACTTAAAATTATAATAACACGATCATTGCTAACGATCTCAATTAAAAGAAACCCTTTATTCAATCAAGGATCATCACTTAATAGTGTGACCGTTAATCCGGTGTCAATTACCTGTAGCGAATAAACCTGTGAAGCTACACGGGTGTGTAGCAATCGAACACGCCGCACAAGGAAATCATGATCATCGTGCGTGACCTTGATTGGCAGTTTGGAATTTCGAATTTAGCAGGGGATTTCTTTGATTGGGCCCGACAAATATGTTCAGAATATTCATCGTTAAGACGGTGTCAGCTACCTGTGGTGAATAAACCCGTGTAGTCACTCGGGTGTGTAACAATCGAACTCGCCGCACAAAGAAATCACCATGCGAGACCTTGACAGGCAGTTTGGAATTTCGAATTTAGCAGGGGATTTTAATAGGAATTGCTTTGATCGGGACCAACTGATCTGTTCGAAAAATTGATTTTTTCGAAAAACTGAAATTCGAAAAATCGGTGATATTTTTGCAAAATATTATAGTGAAAAAAGTCCGGACCATCAGTCGTCTTCGAAAAATCCGGTAGTTTCGAAAAATTGGCGTTCGAATTACCGAGGTTCCACTGTACTGTGGGTAAAACAATTCTCAGAATCATTTAATTTACCCGGATTGGTTAACTGAGAGGATGCAATTTTAAAACGGCTCAGGAGAAGAAGCGAAAAATAGATTTTCAAGATGGCAGCCATCTTGGATTTCCGATTGGAATGATTTTAGTGACTTTTGATCAATAAGTCACCACAATGCTTCCTACCAAGTTTAGAGTTTAGAGTCAATTGGCATTTGGTGTTGGGAGAAGCGAAAAATAGATTTTCAAGAAGGCCGCCATGGCGGCCATCTTGGATTTACGATTGGCATGATTTTAGCTATTTTTGATCTACAAGTCACCCTGATCCTTCCTACCATGTTTGGTTTGTTTGTTTGATTTGGGCTTAACGTCGCTTTCAACAATCTTTCAGTCATATCGCGACGGTGTCTGGATGTGGCAGGGAGCTCAATGCTCACTTTTAGAGTGCTGCCGCACTGAAATATCAAGCCCCAGACACTTTGACATGATATTCCACCCAGTCACATTATACTGACACTGAGCTGACCAGTTCTGATTCCTAGCTCTACTTTCTTAATGCTGAGCGCCAAGCGAAAGAGCAGCTAGTACCATTTTTGAAGTCTTTGGTATGACCCGGCCGGGGATTGAACCCGCAACCTACCGGTCACAAAGCAGACGCTCTACCACTGAGCCACTGTGCCAGTCCTACCATGTTTGGAGTCAATTGGCTTTCGGGTTTAGGAGAAGAAGCGAAAAATGAAGTTTTTTAAAAGTAAAACGTATTTTAACGAGTAATACTTAACCTATAGATAATGTGCTTTTCTCTTCTGTTTTCACACCTTCCACAGAAAAAACGAACTTTCAGTCGTCAATGAAAGTCTTAAACCAGAAGGTCCCTTAGGTAGTTACCTGTGTGACGTAACTCTTCCCGCTCAATTGATCACGTGTCAGTTTCTTTTATGTGTAAAAAAACAATAGACACAATTAAGAGAGATAAGCGAGGGTGGGGGGAGGGAGATAATTGATTATCTATAGGTTAAGTATTATTCGTTAAAATACGTTTTACTTTTAAAAAACTTCATTTTAACTTCGTGATAATGTGCTAGAATTTGCAGAATAGGAGGGAGGTGCTCTCCTAATTCTAACACCAATAAATTATATCTCACCACTTCTGGTTAAAGACTCAGGAAACTCTAATGAATCAGATACATTCTAATTCTATATTTAATAGAAAGAATGATCTAGATTCACAATATAGCATATCTTTAAGGTGTTATTATCTAAAAACCTTATATATAATAGTTAGAGGAAGCCAGTTCTTAAGTCTCAGAGACCTAACATTGCACCCCCCCCCACCCCCACCCCATTTTTTCTTTGGGAAACAACAATAGGCAATAGGCTCCAAAAAGAAAATGGAGTCATTGAGACATAACCTAAATATTCCATTGCAAGGTAAGCTAGGAATATAGAGATACATGTAATATTTTTTAAATAAAATTTGTAAAACAAAGGCCAAGACCATTAGTCTATCTAGGGTCTTGAATTAATAAAGCAAATGTCTACTAGATGGAGTTTCCTATAGATAACTGACATATGTAGATATTTTGGATAAATTCTAGATATGTGAAGCTATCTAATTGCAATAGTCTAAGCTATTAGAATTATAAAGTAATCAGATTCTGTTAATTGGAGTGACAGGACCGTTTCCAATGAACAGATACGGACTTAAAATAACCATAATGTTGTATAATTATTCCCCTTTGATCAAAATAAAGAAGGGGAGAAAAATAAAGGTAGATGGAGTTAACTTAACTGTAGCTCAGTTATCCATTAAAGAAAAAAGGTACACACAAAAATAATGGTTAAAATTATTACTAGACTAACTAGAATTTTTAGTCAAGAAATAAGATAATACAAAGGTTGCATAAGACTGCTGGGAAGAAAAGCGACCCAAATCATTGATAATAAGTTTTGTCATGGACATATAAAATGTTTGATGTCCTGACAAAATAATAAAGAAGAGACTGTCAACATCATAACTTAGAGTTTGACAGACACTAAAGAGATAAGAATAAGACTGATCTTAGCTAACTGTAAGATGGCCATATTTTGGTTAAATCTTACTGTATGCTAAGATAAAGCAAAAATAAAATACTGGATAGAATCTTTCTATGCCAGAAGATTGCCATGAAAAGTATTCCTATGTAAATAATCATGGAAATCAAGAAAAGATAAGAGTCCATTTAGTAATGATGAATCAACTGTTCGGAAAAAGAGAAGGACCTAGAACGCACATAGTAGAAGAAAAGGATGATTAAAATGAAAATGATAATATCTGCTATTATGAGGTAAACTACCGTAAATTAACCTCTAAGCATATATTAAAAATATATATATATATATATAAACATAATCTAAGGCTTCGGAAAATTTAGAGGAAGGAAAAGATTGACTTTGGCCGTTTCTGAATAATTACAAAGTCAATAAGAAATTTAAAAAGAAAAAGTATTGTATATAATACGTAACCCTTCTCTTGCCGGAAAAAAAATGAATCAGGCCTGTAAGAGGGGGTACCTCTACTTGAGAAGTCATTACCCCCTGAATTTTACCTCGATTTTCATGAAATTTTCACATATCACTGAAATTTTTGCCGATCCTAGGTGGCCATTTTACCGGAGAAAGGATGGTCACGTGACTAGAAAGTCACGTGACAGTCATGTGTAAACCGGGAACCGTTTAACACACTTTAAAAAAAAAAAAAAAAATTACAAGAGATCAGCGCCTACTGTGTACTATTGCGAATGAAACGAGGGACATACATAGGTTCTACTGTTATTCCTACTTCTTCCTCACTGGAAATGATTCAGGTGTTATGGGCTTTTTTTCCCAGAAAAGCCTGATCAATTTGTTGAAGTGAGTGCTGAAATTAATGGCAGCTTGAAATTTGGTATTCTCGGTCTTTTTTAGTGTGGGTAAAATCCAGCACCTGACTATCTAATGAAAAGTGGCGTGTTTGTATGAAAGTAGGTTCACTCCTGTATAAGAACACTTGCTCTGAATGGTTGCATGTGGTATATTGTAAGTATGACAGGCTTTTGAGTTGGCAGACTATTGTCGCGAACGGCAAGGTAAGGGTTAATTTAGGCAACAATAATCAGCCACGTACCGAATAATTAAAGCCTTTACTAAATATGTATCCATTGTCAATACCAAGGGGGGGGGGGGGGGGGGGGGGGGGGGGGGGGGGGGGGGGGGGGGGGGGGGGGCGAGAAAATTTTTATTGACATGGACTCTAGTTATAAGTAAAATATTAGAGGTATAGAGCTAATCGAAGCAAGGCTATTCCTCAATAAGAATAAGGTAGACCTATAATATACGTGAATTAATTGGGTCTAGGAATTATAAGTTTTAAACCTTCCTAAATGATTTCTAGTCGTAATCATTATAAAATTATTATTCCCAGGTTAAGAATCTTCAGCGTAATAGATTCTAACTGAGACAAAATTTTCTGGTATATTGTTATCGTAGTCTTAAAAGATCCAGAAGAAAAATAAAAAGGGCAAAGTAAGGAACATATCGAATTATCAAATTATATATATGCCTAAATAAAAATTTTCTTCTTATTTTTTTTTTATTTTATAGTAGAGTTTAGACAGATCACGACTGATCTAGACTCTTATAATCAATCAAAGATAGTATAAAATAGAATAATAGCTTAATGAAGCAACTATTTTCCATGTACAAAGGCAAAAGGAAATATGTACCTTGACTAGAATTTTTTTAATCGTAAAAAACTAGAGAGGTAGCAGATAAATAAATAAACTCTTGATTTATTTATCTGATTCGTGTAGATTTTTGATACCTTATGAATGAAATATTAACAGAAAGTAGAAAAGATCGATTGCTACTTTCTTGTCAATTTACTCCTTAGATTATATGCTGATTACATATCGGAGCATGTAGAAGAAAAACTGGGGAGGAAAGAAGAAAGATTTTTAGATTTCGTGTATATTTTTCTTCTTTTAAATAACGATAGTTTTATAGAGTTCATCTTTGCCTTAGAGCCGAATAAGGTGAATATGTAAGAAGTTAATCTCTTTGTAGCGAATAAAAGAGATATAATTATAGGTGGAAGTATCTTCTACACTTAGTGAATGAATTGCGAATTTGATCGTTACTGATAATTCTAGTAATCCGACACAATGACGTGACACTAGTCTACGAAACTACTGTCCGGTGGAATTTCGTTAGAATGACCTGGCAATAGTCTACAAACTGTCTCTCGGTGAAATTTTTGTTAGAGTCGGAAGTTAACCGCTTTCTAGCGAAAAAAAAGAGATAAAACATAATTTGAATGACCTGGCAGTAGTCTACTAACTGCTGCCCGGTAAAAATTTTGTTACAGTCGGAAGTTTAACTCTTTCTCGCGGATGAAAGAGATAAAACATAAGTTAATTTAAAATATTAATGGAATTACACTCCTATAATAAGCAATGGAATATTAAAGATTCTAGTCTGATTCGGGAAAGACTGTAAAGAATTTTATGTATAAAAGGTTACTATGTATTTCACTTAATAACCTATATCCATTGACTTAAATGTGTATGGAGCTCTATGAACGATAATATATTGTTCTGGAATTAGTGATCACTATTTTGACACTAGTTACCCGACATAATGACCAGACACTAGTATTCGTAACTGTTGCCCGGTAAAGTTACAAATAATTAGACAAATTGATCGATAGTAGTATTCGTAACTCTAATCTGATGAAAAAAAGAGATTATATATGAAACTGACCGGGCACAAGTATTCGAAACTTTTTCCTGGTGATAATTAATTATTAGGCAAAAATTGACCACTTTTCTGTAAAAGTTTGCCTGGTGAAAAATCAGAAATAATATGATAATATGACTGGGTATAAGTATCGGAAAAATTACTGATACTTTGCCCGGTGAAATATTTTAATAATTAGACATAATGACCGGAAGTTAGTATACGTGACTATTTTGTCCGGTGAAATATGTCAAAAAACTAAGTCTTTCCAGAAAATAATTAAATTATTGACTGGAGACTAGTTGACTGGTGCCTGGTTGACCGGTGACTGGTTGATTGGTGACTGGTCACTGGTGACTGGTGGACTTAGACTTTATCGGATACTAAATACCCAAAGATGCCACCCTGATGGGTCTTACCCTGGCAGTATAGCCATATGGGGTGGGGCTCCCATCAGTAAAGAATTGTCTTATAACCCATCAAGGGTTGACAAGTTCTTTACAATCAGCTTCTCCACCATGAGAATCTTTAGCCAACTGAAGATCTCTGCAAATAAAAGTCCAGGAAAATCATATCGTAAATGCTGAATAACCTGGAACTAAAAGAACAAAAATATTCTGCATATATAAACACGACTACCGAACCGATCGCGCACAAGTGTTGTGCCGAATAGCGAGAGTCGCGAAAACGCATGTCGAGAAAAGGCCAGTCAAAAAATACGTGAAATCAAAAATTGAAAATTTTAAATAATAACATAGAAAGTGAAAGGAGTGATAAATAAACAAAAGAAACACAAGGATACAGAAATTTATCCGTGAGGAAAGAAATAATCCAAATTTCTATCACAGGTAAATAATCCTTGTTGAATTTCTTTGTCCACAGAAAAGAAACTGACACGTGATCAACTGAGTGGGAAGAGTTACATCACACAGGTAACTACCTAAGGGACCTTCTGGTTTAAGACTTTAATTGACGACTGAAAGGTCGTTTTTTCTGTGGAAGGTGTGAAAAAAGAAGAGAATAGCACATTATCTATAGGTTAATGTATTACGAAGTTAAAATAGATTTTCAAGATGTCTGCCATGGCGGACATCTTGGATTTCCGATCAGCATGATTTTAGCTATTTTTGATCTACAAGTCTTCCTAGCAAGTTTGGAGTCAATTGGCCCTTCAGTTCAGGAGAAGAAGCTAAAAATAGATTTTGAAGATGGCAGCCAAGGTGGCCAGCTTGGATTTCCGATCGCCATGACTTTAGCTATTTTTGATCTACAAGTCACCCCGATGCTTCCTAGCAAGTTTGGAGTCAATTGGCCTTTCGGTTCAGGAGAAGAAACGAAAAATAGATTTTCAAGATGGCCACCATGGTGGCCATCTTGGATTTTCGATCGGCACGATTTTAGCTATTTTTGATCTTCAAGTCACCCCAATGCTTCCTAGCAAGTTTGGAGTCAACTGGCCTTTCAGTTCAGGAGAAGAAGCGAAAAATAGATTTTCAAGATGGCGGCCATCTTGGATTTCCGATGGGCACGATTTTAGCTATTTTTGATCTACAAGTCACCCCGACGCTTCCTACCAAGTATCGAGTCAATTGGCCCAGGGGTGTAGGGGGAGTAGGCTTTTAAAGCAATTGTGCTCAGGTGAGCTAGAAAAAAAACCAAGAGGGCCATGTGATGCTCACCTGAGTATCATAGCACTTAGATACCTGACCTAGAACTGATCAAAGCAAACATTCTGACCAAAATTCATGATGATTATATAAACAAGTAATACAATGTAGCATGTCTAATGGACTGTGAAATAGAGGTCAAAGTCACATATGCATACATGTATGGATGACTGCCCTCAAGAGGCCAAGCTAAGATGTAGGATCACACGACTTACCGAAATACCAGAATACTACCGAAATATCGCAATACCTGTGAAAAATACAGGCACACCTGTGAAAGACATCTACTGAAGACACCATTAGTGGCTTTAATTAAGATATGTCAACATAAAGGAAAAGGGAAAGTATTTTAACTTGTAACCGCAAATGATTTGCGAAGTGTCTTTGAAGTGTTGATGATGTGATGTCCATTCCAAATTCTCTGGGTCAAATCACAGACAACTCGTTTGGCAAGGCCAACCTTTCGTCTTCCCTCGATTTTGCCTCGATTTTGCCAGTGAAGATCTGAAACTCGGTGTATCCATTCATTGGGTCTGATTGCATCCAAACTTTGATTCCATACTTGGTAGGCTTGGCTGGCAAGTACTGGCAAAAAGCTTGTCTTCATCTGAACTTGATCATGGCCTCATCAATGCTGACATTCTGATGAGCATTGTAGGTAGTGAGGCATCAATCCAGCATAGCGCCGTGTATCAGTCTGACTTGGTAAATCTTGTCCCGTCCTGGGTTGTCCCTTGGTAGATTCTGCATGCTGTCATTCAGGTGAAAATAATGGCAAATCTGTCTCTTACCACTTTCTTCATCTGTAAATTGGCAAAGAGAGGGTAAATAGACCAGTACATAGCTGTCTGAGGCATATAAAGAATGCTCATTGCAACCCGCAAGCCGAGCCAGGCTTTCACCTCTTCCACTGTTACTGGCGTCCACCTAGGGTCATGACATATCTGTTGTCTCTGCCTTGCATACAAGTTGGTTTGGTTGACCATTATTTCAAAAAGAAAGGCAGTGAAGAAGAGTAGAAAAAAGTCTAACTTGTTCTCATTAGGCCCCAAGACAACATTAGCGCCAGGTACTGGTCCAAAAAACGGAAACTTGGGCCTTGCTGTCCGGTCATTTACTACCCAACTCTCATCTGGGCCATTCTCCTGCTTACTTTCTGACCCAGATTGGCCAGAATTATTGCTTTCCGACGAATAGGCTCTGTCAGAATCCATCTCATCTTCCGAGTAGCCTGAGAACTCCGACATCCGAATCCATGTTGTTCAGCCACACTCGGGCTGGGCATTTCTCTCATTTTCCATCATTTTTCGGTGATTAAAATCACTCAATAACAGCACAGAAATGAATTTTAACTTTTTCAAATATTTACAGTAGGATTTCATATATCGATTGTAACAAGAATTTTCATTGGCTGAAAAAACTAGGAGCTAAAAACTGGGTATTCCCAAACCACTGAGATGCGATGACTTAAAGTGGCGCTTGGGAGGAGAATGCAAATAAGCACCACACAAATGCGTTGCATAGGACCAGAATTAACTGATAAGATGCGACTCAACATGGAGCTCGGTATACCAATAATGAAAAATGTGCCACGTTAGCGTGGCACAAAGGAGTCAATGAGTTAAAAAGAGGGGAGGAAATGGTTTTGTTTGTGTTCAGGTTTTACGGCCCAGTCAACCCAATGGAGTCATGTCGAGCGCCACACCTAGCCACACGTTTACTGGACAGGCTTAGTCTTCTAAGCGGTTAACCAGTATTGTGCACATTCTTTCGCCAGAAACTGACAACTGCCCTTCTTGAATCAGCGGAAGGGAGAGAATGACCGTAGAAAATATTTCACGATCATTCTCTACGAAAGAATGTTGCCGACCTCGGCGGGGGCTGAACCCCCGACCTGGTCTCCAGTCGGACTGAGCCACCAAGGCCGGCCAAATGGAGTTGGAGAATTAGATTCTGAAAGGACTGAGGAACTAACTGGTCAATTAAATGATGCGTTCAATAAAACTGAGTACAATGAGGTTCCGTTAACCAGAAGATCAGCCCCTTTCATGGATAGTATTGTGGTGTCTACAGAAGAGTGATTAAATTACTCAAAGGCTTGAATCCCTCAAAGTCTTAGGACCTGATGAGCTTCATCCTAGAGTTCTAAAGGAGCTAGCAAATGAACTAGGTTCAGTATTGCACATTTGTTCCAACGGTCTCTTGATACAGGTGAAATCCCCAAGGAATGACTTCTTCCAAAAATTTGTCCCCTCTTTAAGAAAAGGGATAGAGCTCTTGCTTGTAATTATCACCCCGTGTCCTTGACATACGTGTCATGTAAGTTGCTTGAACATATTGTATCCTCAAATACCATGGCTCACTTGGATGAATATCAGCTCTTGTCCGACAGGCAACATGTATTTAGGAAAAGGTAGTTGTGAAACTCAGTTGATCAGTGTTATTTAAATATTTTGGGTAAAAATCTTGGACAAAGGAAGACAGGTTGACACATTTATTCTGGACTTTGAGAAGGCTTTTGACACCCCACCTCATAAACTTCTTAAAAGCAAATTATTTGGTTAGGGCACTGGCGGAAAGACAGGCAGATAGATTCCTTTCTTTGCTATATAGAACATAACAAGCTGTTGTAAATGGTGAAACTTCGGATTGGGCCCCAGTTGTGTCATGTGTCCCACAAGGGACAGTTCTTGGTCCATTATTGTTCTCTCTGTACATAAATGATATTGCCAGACATACTCAAAAATAAGACTTTTTGCAGATGACAGTGTTTGCTATCGTGAAATCAGAGACACGGACAACTCATTGAAACTTCACAAAGATATACAGTAAATAGATTAGGATGTTGGGTCAGAAAATGGGGTATGAGATTTCAGCCAGTTAAATGCAACATAATGCAGATAACCAGGAAAAGAACAAATAAGATTGAGGCTTCTTACACATTAGAGGGTAGTCCTCGAAAATATGGATTCCATTAAATACCTAGGAGTAACAATCACACATGACTTGATGGAATACACATATCGGCAACATGTGTACTAAGGCAAATAGAACTCAGATGAAATCTTTATCAATGTCCTCAGGATGTAAGAGGGGCAGCTTACAAGGGACCTGTCTGCCCCATTTCGGAATATGGCAGCTGTGTTTGCATACATGCCATAAGCTCACATTGTCAATCTGTGAGTCTGGTGCAAAATTTCTGTTAGAAATGAAAAAAATCTGAGATTTTTCTTGGTGCTGTGTATCTAGGGTAAAGTCATCTTTTGGAAGTTTGAATTTGTTGATTTTAAAGAAATATGTCACAAGGGGGATAAATGTGCATAACCCTTATTTCTTTGCTACTACTTTATACTTTGAGAAAAAAAAAAAAAACTAATGGCTTATTAACCTCAGTCCTCTCTGGCTGCTAATGATCTTATTAGGGTGTATAACTTTTTTCACAAGTTGCTGCACTGGACAGTTTATTGTTCAGATGATAGATAAAGACAAGAATTTGTTTGACTCCCAATACTCAGTTTAATTATGGTATAAAGAAAAGTACAGTTAAGTGCAATATCTATTTTATTTTTCTATAACAGCGGACAGCTTTCAAGGCCTGGAAGGCTGGTAAAGGCACTTGGGCATCATACGATGCAGCCAAACGAAATGCCAGCCATGCAGTGCACCATGCTTGTCAAGAAGCAGACAAGAAGGTCTACGAGAATATTGACCCCAAGTCTTCAGAAGTCTACCGCCTTGCAAACCAGTTTAGAAGAGAGAACACTGATGTTGCTGGTGACAAACCTGTGAAGAATGATGCAGGAGAGATGTCAATGAGCGAAGACTCTAAGCAGAAGGCCTGGCTAGAGCACTACCAAAGGCTTCTCAACGTTGAGTTTGACTGGGACACAGACCACCTGTCATATCAACCACCAGTGGAAGGCCCGCCCATCCCAATCACCACTGATATGGTTATCTCACAGATAAAGGCTGGCAAAGCCTTGGGCCCATCAGGCATAGTGGTGATGATACGAGCCGCCAGTGACATAGGCGCCTCCATGATCCGTGACCTCGCAGTTGCAATCATTCGTGATGGCAAGGTACCCTCTGACTGGGAGCAGAGTTTCATTGTCTGCCTCTACAAGGGAAAAGGGGACACATTGGAAAGAGGCAACTACTGCGGTCTCAAGCTGACACAGCAGGTTATGAAAACCCTGGAGAGGATTGTGGAAAGCCTCATCAGACAGTTGGTGTCAATCAACAATTCCCAGTTTGGCTTCGTCCCAGGAAGAGGCATTACAGACACAATCTTTGTTGTCAGGCAGCTGCAAGAGAAGTACAGTACAGCTCAGGTGGTTTTTCAAAATCCCCTCTCCCCGACCCCCTGCAAACTGGTGGGGTTGATTTTTAAGCCACTGTGGATCTTCCTGATACCCCACTCCAATTCCCACCGCGACGGATTTTTCGTCCACCCTGTTTCCGCCAAGTTCCCTCCACAAAACCACCCACTTACCTGTAGAACTCCGCGGTGGACAAAAGTTTATCCTGGCGAGCTCGCAATGAAAGATTAGTGACGTCAGAATGATTGACAGCTCCGACTTTTTCCGAGTTCGCATGGGGAGGAAATCGGAACCTTTATTTTGCTTACGCAACATTCGGCTGATTTGCCGCTGAATAAATACAGAAATATTTCTACCTAGAGATTAAAAAAAAAAAGGAATTAATGAATAAAACAAGAAATAAAAAATAGTGTATTTCTGTTTGTTTATTTCTTACCTTTTACCCAGGTACTTAAAGGGGCACTTCTGCTAGGGGCACTTCTGCTATCTTCGAGGCTTTTATTTGGAGACCAACGAGCATCGTCCCGAAAAAAAAAAAAATACGAGTAATGCCACGTAGGCGGACGCATTAATCTCTGATGGTCAGGATCGTGCATTCGATCCTCACAGATTGAGCGATTTATCATGAAACACATGTATTTGCTGCGGTCATTCGCTCCTTCCACTGCTTCAAGATTGGCAGTTACATGTTTCTGCCGGAAGGGTGTTCAGTGTACTGGTTAACCACTTATTGTATAAGCAGGCCCCCCTCTGTATTGGCGCGATTCATAAAAAATGCTCTTCCCCATTCCATTTCGCAGTTTGATGCGCCGTCCGACTGGAGACCAGGTCGCGGGTTCAACCCCAGCCGAGGTCGGCAACATTCTTTCGTGGAGATTGATCATGAAATATTGTCTACGGTCATTCTCTCCCTTCCGCTGATTCAAGAAGAGCAGTTGCCAATTTCTGGCGAAAGAATGTGCACAATACTGGTTAACCGCTTAGAGGACTAAGCCTGCCCAGTAAACGGGCTCGACATGACCCCATTAGGTTGACTGGGCCGTAAACCTCAACACAAACAAACATTCCAATTCGCACAGATCAGACTCATAAATCAATTGCAGTTAACTGCCTTTTAAATCAGTTACAGTTAGCTCCCTTAAAACAGTAAAACCTGCAGTGTGAGTACCTTACCCTGCATTTGTCAGGGTACAAATGAATACTATGTTACGTTATTCTCTTGCAGTATAATACATTAATAACATTATATTTATTGGCTTATACAGCAATCTTCAGAACTTTCGTTTCCATGTAAAGTGTTCTGTTTTGTGGCTTCAATATGCGATATGCAAAACCAAGACCGTAATTTATTTAACGAGTAAAAGAGACGCATTGTATAAACTTAGCGCATCGGCGGGAAAGCATCTTCTGGGCTAATTCAGCAGACGACAGATTTAATTCTCTTTCTTTTTTTTTTTCTTTTCATTACCAAGAAAACAGGATTAGACATTTCATGCAGTGGAGACAATTTGCATGAAGTGCAAATAATGTTCTCTTGGAAGAATGAGAAGAATATTTCAAAATGTCGTCTGCTGAAAATTGTACCCAGGGTGCTTAGCGTTAAGGTTTGCACAAACAACTCGCGCATGAGTCTGTGCATGGCAAAACCTACAATAACTTGTACGAAGAGATGGATCAGCCTGCACACTCTGAGACTGCACATCAGCAGATCTCAGTAGTCTGATCAGAGCCTTCGCTAATCGTAAGTACCCCCTATGATCACTGGGTGTAACAAAACGTCTTGTGCAACGAGCAAAGACTCGGGCCAGTACGTGCCTGCACATTCTGATAAGAGCATTCGCTGATCGTATTTACCATCGATAGCCGGGCTGTCCAAAGCGGAATAAACAGTGCAACTGCAACAGCACATTCTGTTCAGACCCTTCGCTGATCTTACAGTATGCATGAAGCTTGCTTTATCCAGTGGGTCGATGCACATACTAACCTGAGTCTTTGCTGGTCGCACGTACATTGTAGTATTGTAGGTTTTATCCGGTTCAAAGTTCGTACATTGTAAATCACACTTCAGACATGAGAACTTTGTACCGACGTAATTTTTGTTTGAACTGCCCAGTCAATACTATTCATCGAGCCCGCACACTTTTCCGGGCGGGCTTATTCATAAGCTATTACAGCAGAAACTGACAACTGCCCTTCTTTTCTTTCATATACTTTGATGATAGAGCCTACTTTTGGAGTTATGGCCCTTTGAACACCGAAACTATTTTAGTCATTTCTGTAATATATTTGTGTCCGCTCTGTAACTTGAAAACTGTTTGCGATATTTTCTTGAAACTTAATTAATTTATTAATAAAGTTATGGTACTTGTTTGATGTAAGTACAGTGGTGGGGCATGGTGAAATGTCTGCAGCCCTTTTATTAGATATTTAACAGATTGAAATATTGGGAAAGGGTGCCTCGGTGGTGTAGTGGTAAAGCTACGCGCCTTGTCACCCAGGGGTCATGAGTTCTATCCCAGACTTCTTTCATATGGGACTTTAAACCAAGGTCCACACCTCCGTATGAACTAGCTATTAGTGGGACGTTGAAGAACTCACTCACTCATTTGAATTGTCATTAACTTCTGTGGCTCCTTGTTCATTACGTGTGTTTTTTGTATGACAGACACCATTTTTGCTTGGGCTGTCTCATTGATTCAATGTCTCTTTGATAGCAGAAGCGCCCCTTTAAGTAAATTTATATTGACACGTGCGGCTGCTGTACGCGAGTGAGAATTTCCTGGTCTTTTACCACAGTACATCATTTATATTGAACGCGTGCGGTTGTTGCATGGGAAATGGCAGTTACAGGAATACCAAACATAAATACGTAATTCGTGGATTGTTTGAGTCTCTTTGTGATTTTTGAGTGTTTGTTTTGTTTTTTACGGCACATTAAGTAAAAATGACCATGCCGTGCCCACTTGTTGGTCGGACCAAACTAAGTCACAGAATCCTGTACTTTTTCATATGGAGCTTTGTTGCGGCCCATGTTACCTGCTTGAACATTGAATGGGGCTACTGGGGTTTTCTATGGACCAAGGGAACACCCAAATATATTTCAAGGAACAGGGCAGCGTTGGTTAATATTTCAAGAGTACAAGGGAATAAACCTAATTTTTGGGGATCGGAAGTGGCAATTTGGAAAACTCATCCTTTTCTATGCTTTGGTCATACGCATTCGTTATTGTCCGTCAGCAATCGCAGTGTTTCGATGCTTTATTAATATTCAAAAGGATGCTGATGAGCGAAAACTGACTCAAGCAGGATGTACAAATATTGCAATTTATGCACCGAAATTGCGGTACGTTTTGTGTACGTAGATACCAACAATTCTGTATGCTCATGGTGAATAGGAATGCTTACAATCAAAATTTGTTAATTGCTGTCACACAATGAGTTGAAAAAGACTGATCTGATCAGGTCGGCAGTTTGGTCCTATTGAACCGTGCATGCCGAAAAAGTACGACTGGCTTTAGCCACGCCCCTTTGAAAACAGCTTTCCCACTTCATCGTGGAAACACCGCGTGGCCCTCGGCGGCTGTTTCAATTGCCTTTCATAATCTCAGCGAATTTTACCTGTTCGAAAGTAATTTTATCAGGCGATTTTTACCATGGGAACACAGCGGATCCACCGGCCCGGGTGAAACCACAGTGGGATACTAAAATTTAATCCTTTCCACCCAAATCCACTCCCCACCGGCTGGGTGGGGGGAGGGGGGGATTTTGAAAAACCACCTGAGCTGTACTGTATTATTGTCTTCGACATAAAAAGAGCCGCAAAATGTCACGACAAATATGAAAGCTACTAAACTTGTGCCGGCCCATCTTCCAAGCCAGATCACTGACGCGTGGCATTGTCTCAATTATGACGGCCCACTGATAATCCTTAACTGACGCAGATAATGTGTCAGTCTGACCACTTGGCCATTTAACACCTTCTTAATAACTTTATCACCACAGTTTATCGGCAAGCTGACAAGTTGTTTATTCGATATCCACCATGACACTTATGCTTGTTATCGGTTTTTCTTAGCACTCAATAATACTCATGCTGCAATACCGGGAACCACGCGAAAAATAATTTCTACAGTAGCTGTCCGCAAAATTGGTGGCTTGGGGAAAAATTAACATAGGATTTTGTTCTTTCCGTAAGGTTTTCGTCTAACGGCGCGAGGCCGTGAGAAATGCCATAATTCCGTGAGTTTTTCCCTCAAGGCGTGAGATATGGCATGTATGTGTTTGGGATCCCCAAGGCGCGGTTCTTCAAAAAGAAGTTCTGAACAGGGCTGCTCGGTTTGTTACTAGCAATTTTGTTTTGAAACTGGGAGTATGACTGTGGTATACTAGAAACATTAAAAATGGGGAGTCTCTCAAGAAAAGCAGGAGAGACAGTGGACTGATTCTGACATGTACAAAGGTTAAGAGGGTGCTGTCAGCATTCCAGCAGATAATCTTATACCCCCAATTAGGTGCAGTAGAAATAACCACTCAGTGACTTTTCAGACCCTGCCCCCGCTGCAAGAACTGACACTTACAAGAGCTCATGCTTCCCTCAACTTCTGAGTGAAAGATTGGAATGCCCTTCCAGATTCAATCGTTACCTTCTTGAAGGTGCAGAGGATGGTGTGGCTAGGTTTATCTCTCTGGTAAGAGCTAGCTACTGTCCCTTCGACATCTGTTGGAAAGACGTTTTTTGCTTGGCGTTTCATTTTAAATGAAAATATTTTGTTCTGATTGACCATATCTTATCAGAAACCATTCGTCTTTTATGTTTCTGGTGTTTAGTTCTCAAATATTTACACAAAAATTAAAGTTACAGCCAAAAGTTGGTCTGACCTATGCAATTTTTATAGTAAAGTGATTTTTTTAAATTTTTGTCAAAGAAAATATTTTTTACTTTTCTTTGCTGAATTTGAATGATTGATGCTTTACAACAATTTTGTGAAAATTTCAGAAAAATTGAACAAGTGGAACATTGAAAATTTGGCTCCAAATTACCTACCCTATAGATTTCTGCATAATTTGGGTTCATTTTTACTATGGGGAAAAAAGTGAAATTATTTGATTTTTTAAATAGATTGCACTTTGCCGGGCACTGGCATTTTCCGTCTGCGCAGGCGCAACATGTTGTTAGTGGGCGTGTCTTTTATCACCGATGCCTCATTAATTATTCATGACGTAAGGGTTACACGGCCGCCATTTTGTTTTACCAGAGCGAATCGACGCTTTTTAAAACCGGTTATTATAAGGAAAAGATGTTATTAGTGAAGCGAATTTACGGATTAATCATAATTGTTTATCGCATTTAAGAAATTGCAACTGAATCTAACCTTTGATAAGATGGAAATACGGATACTGGAGTGGAGCAGGTTGATATGTTACTATTTTTAGCGCACATTGGCTTTTGACATTTGAACTGCAGTAAACTACACAAAAAATAAACTACACAACACGTGGATCAGACAATATCATCCAAGAAGAAGAAATTATGAGCCTTACCATCATTAATCGTCAAATAAGTCAAAACTGGAATTAGCAGCACTATCGGAAACTTCAGAACAGTCTGTGTTGTTTGAAATGTCTGCCAGTGGTTGTCGCAGTTTCTTTGCAGGATAAACTCTTTTAATTAGTTCCAGAAAAGTCAGAAACTGGTCATCAGCATGGTTTAGGTATTTCTTTCTAACACAGTATTCAACTAGGTAACTGTCATATAGCTGCTTCTGGGTGCCGTACTTTGGGAGAGACTTCTTAACAGCATTCCAGGTGCTTTCTATCAAGTTTGTACAGGCACCTGTTTCCTTGTTTTTAAACTCAACAGAATGATTGACAGTCAGATGTAAGTATCCTTCATCTTTCAAGGAACTATATGCTTTCCAGCAATCAGATAATATAATACTTCCTGGTTTCACATAACGCTTTATAATAGGAATCAGTCTGTCTGCCGAACTCTCATCAACTATTTCAAAAAAACACCTGCTTACCCTTTCAATCCCTCCGAAAACCCAGACTCCATCCACTCTTTTCCCTCTGTGATACTTGGGCTTCCCAAATTTGGATTCATCTATTTCAACTTCAATACCTGGCCCACCAATCTGTTCATTATCAGTTTTAAGAATTCCTATACACACCTCTCTTGCAACGTTGCACCAGTCCACAATGGTATGTTCACTTCCGATTTTTAGCTCTCTGCTTATAAACTCAAGTGGAAGCTTGTACACCCAGTAATAGGTCAGTTTTATTACCTGATCAAGCAGTAGATGTGAACCTGAGAACCAGCTACCCTCTCTTACTGAAACTTTATTTGTACACCTACTATTAGAACATCGCCATAAAACTCCATCTTTACTGTAAGACCTGTCCTTTCTGAATGTAAATTGTCCTTTGCAGCACTTCAAACAAGGTCCACTAAAGTCACCCAGAAGCCCTTTTTCACGAAGCCAAAATATCAAATTTTCTTTATCCCGACTAATTTCTGCAAGATCGCATACACAAATGGCATTATTTACATTAACAACAAGTAGTCTCTGTGTTTACACACGCTTTGTTTACAAACACTGCGTCTTCGAATTACGCACGCGCAACTGACGTCAATCATTAATATTCATAAGCTCATTAGCATTGACCAATGAAACGGCGCGTGTGTGTTGTTTCTCCCGCACCGAAATAAAAACTTCCGGGACGTTTTTCTCGGTAATTTTATGATAAAAAATGACAGTATCTCAGATTTTAGTTAAAACCTATGGTTAAAAACCTTGGTTTTAATCTGAACTTTGTTCGATCTTCACGATTTTGGGGTTATTTTTGAAATTTAATGTCTATTTTTCATTTATCAGCCGCGCTCACGCGCGGCTTTTTAAGAGAACCTTAGATACCTATGTCACGTGAGTTTTCCTTCGGAAAACCTATGCCCGGTAAAGTGCAATTGTCCCAACCAATGATTAGGATAAAATTGTTTGTATGTAGGTAGTTACAAATGGTTTTGCATTAAATCATGACAAACATTTGCAAATTTACTTCTTCTGTGTGAAGCGTCACACAAAAAATGACTTTCTGAAAGATGTCTGAAGTAACTTCCCACATCACTGGTCCTGGTGACTGAATGTCGTTGGACCACAGGGATTTGTAGCAATTTATCTTTTTTAGACTTTGGATATATTACAGAAAACTTAGATAATATATCCAAATTCTAAAAAAAAAGACAAATTGCTACGTCCCTGTGGTTGGACCGGCAACAAAAAAAAAAACAAAAAAACGGTCCGCGCCGGGCAGCCCATTGGTATTATGTGCTTGCTTCTTTTAGCATATAAAACATGAACAATGAAAAAAAACATACTGGTTGGGGCTCTGGTTGGTAAATTAACTTAGTTTCTGATTTTGTTTTTTCTTTCTGCCTTGTTGCAGCGACAGTTTATTGCGATACTTTCTTGCACTTCCCGCCATTCATCGCTGGTTATGGGTAAAATCCGGTCAATCGAACAGGATGATTATAAAAGCCGGAAGCAAAGGTCGAAAATCGGGACCAAAAGTCGGGAGTAAATTTGGACAATCAAAGAATAACACTGAACCTGCACCTGTCGGGATGAAATTTGGAACATAAGTAGAATATAGATTCTTCTTTAAAATACACATAAGATCTTATATTATTGTCAAATATTTTTCACGTAATAGTATGAAATATACGACTATGTCGCTCATTTTGGGGTCGGGACCAACTTTTGAGGTATTGACGATGTCAAGCATTTAGCAAATTATTGTCAGTCTGGGAATTCCACACGAATTATTTTATACATTATCAGTTAAAAACATGTCACAGATTAGAAAAATGTAAAAATAAAGTTATTTCATCGCACCGTCTAGTAATTAATTGACCCGGGAATAGGTCGGGACTAAATTTCGGCTTTTGCGGTATTGACAATGTCAATTAAGCATTTTGCAAATTATGGTCAGTTGCGGGTTGCCACGAGAATTGTTTTGTGCAATTTAATTTAAAAACATGTCACAAATCAGAAAAATATATAATAAAATTTATTTCATTGCACCGTGTAGTAAATAATTGACCCGGGAGTAGGTCGGGACTAAATTTCTGCTTGTAATTGACTCATATTGGGTCAGTGTATTCCTTGGACTAAATCACTTGGACCATTGGACTTGGACTGGTCCAAGTGATTATCAGTTGGACCAAATGGGATGTATTCCTTGGACCAATTCCAGTTGGACCAAGTCATAAATACCTGTTGGACCAATTATTAAACCACATGTTTACAACTAAATAATAGAATAGAATTTATTGCTCAGCTATACCCTGTAAGGGCTAATGGCAAGTAAATACAAACATAAACATGGCATACATACATAATAGCACAATAACATAATAATATTTCAAAAAAAAAAAAAAAAAAAAAAAGGCATCAGTCCTCACCAGTCCTGAGTCAAAAGAGTCATGTAGAAATATTACATGCATTTATAAATACACCTAAGAATCTCAAAACAGCCTCATCTGTACTTGTCATTAATTGGATAAACATTTCTTTTTGAGAATTAAATCTAATAAGGTTGCTATTAAATATATATTGATACATATTATTGCGTAATGACATATATTTGACACAGTCACAAAATAAATGAATTTCATCTTCTATTACATTACATGTAGCACACAATCTTTCTTCTATTTTTTTTGTAAACATACAAAAAAGAGAATACATATGTATAATATGGTCCAAGGAATACAGGTCACTGGTATCGATACATATGAGTCAATTACATCCCATTTGTACATATTTTTTGTAAACATGACCATTTGTTAATATGTATCTACATAAATTGTATTCATTTTCTTTTCTTTTTTTTTTTTTTTATTTTACCTTTGATATAACAATTTTAGTTGAGATAATTTTGTATTTTTGAAAGAATTATTATATTTTCTGAAGCCTGATATTTTCACACTACAGTCAACTTGTTTTGACAAATGTACTCTGTAGAAAAAATTCAGCAGATGACATTTTGCTGAAATGTCAAAACCTGTTTTATGGGAAAAAAATAAGAAAACTGTCATCAAATTGTCATCCGATCTGCTGAATTAGCCCAGAGAGTGGTAAAGGTTTTATTTTTATTTTATTTATTTTTTTTATTTTTTATTTTTTTTTACATAATTTTAGATGTATATAATGGCTTGAATTTACCATTTCAATTGGTAGGCTATTCTCACTTATTTTGTTTTTAACCCCTGTTAAAAAGTACTTTTTGCAGTGACCTGTATTCCTTGGACCAAATCACTTGGAACTTGGACTGCTTGTCTAAGTGATTATGAGTTGGACCAAGTGAGGTGTATTCCTTGGACTAATTTCAGTTGGACCAGGTCACAAATACCTGTTGGACAATATTTAACCACATTTAACTAAATAATATGTAGCTACGTAAATTGTATTTATTTCATTTATTATTATTTTTTTTAACTTTTTCTAAAACAATTTAAATTGAGATAATTTTGTATTTTCAAAAGAATTATTAAATTTTGTTAAGCCTTATATTTTTACACAACAGGCAACTTGTTTTTAACATTTAAATAATTTAAGCATAGTGCTCTGTACAAAGTTTTCAGCAGATGACATTTTGAAGATTTTTTTTTTTATTTAAACTGAAAACAGGTTGTGGCATTTCATACAAATTGTCTCCACAGGATTTGACGTTCCATGCAAATTTTCTTCTCTGGAGGCCATTTGTATGAAATGTCAAACCTGTTTTATGGGGAAAAAATAAGAAAAATGTCATCAAATTGTCATCTGCTGAATTAGCCCAGAGTGTGGTAAAGGTTCAGTTGGGACCAAGTATTATGTTTACATTAATCTGAACTTTATCAAATTCCCTTTACCAAGAAAATATTTCTATATTGTTATATATATATTTATTTATTTACATAGTTTTACATGTATATAAATGGCTGGGATTTACCATTTCAATTGATAGTTTATTCTCACCCTGTTAAAAGACGCATTTTGCAGTGATTTGAGAGTTAACGCCCTGTGAAAACTAAATTGCAGCAGTTAGCGATTTAATATGTCATAAGGTGGTTTCTCATTTGTATTCACAGGGGCTTATATATGACCAATGTGGCACAAACCAAATTAGCTTGCGCAGCCTAATCAAGATCAAATAATTTCGTTATTATCGTTATTAACTGTTTTGAGTAATATTTCTTTCCTTTCATGAATATATATATATATACTGGAACAGATGATACACTTGACTGAAATTTATTGCTAGAAATGTGTGTTGCTAGAAATGTGTGTTATCAGTGCTAATCCTTTCATTATCCAGTGAAAATGTCCCTTTGTGCTTATGTGTTACTCAGATCAGAGTGTGTGACGCAGCCTGGTGCAGAATGGTGTCCACTCAGTTGGCTGATTAGGTCACTGGTATATAATACTGTAATACATGAATCAGAAAGTATCCAGTTAATGCACAGACTGATCAGATTTGTTAGACATGAATAGGTTCATTTTTACTTGTTGGGACCGTTACTTTTCAAATAAGATGCACTGTGCACATCATGACAATTGTGTGGTCAGTCGGCAAATAATTTGCTGGAGGGCTTTAATGAAGGTGTTATAATTCCCACCAAGAAAACTTTTTCGCATGATTATTCAAAGCTTGTAATCTTTAGCATGTGGTATTTGTAAATATCAGAAGACGATGTGCTGTAGTAACTGCAGATCCTATCAAATGAAACAAATGTATGGATGAGCAGCAATTACCCAGATCAGAATGCGCAGATGAACATTCTAATGTAGAATTTTGCATATTGCAAGCTCTATCCAAATATAAGATGATGTGCTGGAGTATGATTAAAATAATGTACAAACAGCAACAAACCAGACCAGAATGTGCGGATGCACATGCTAATTTAAAATTTTGCATTTTATAGTACATTTTATTTAAATATTAGAAGATGTTGTGCCAGATTCTTGGCAGATTGTCTCGAATAAAACAATGTACAGATGGGCAGCAAAGAACCAGATCAGAATGCGGGGATGTTCTATATTTATCACATAGTGGACAAATTGCCAATAATCAGCTTGAAAGATAATCTAAATACATGCAAATGAGATAAATCAGTTTAATATACCATGGTTCTGCGTGTGTACGTGCAATAATGCCCTCTCTCACGCCCGTGCATTATCGCATCATACATGCACACGAGTCAAGACATTGTACAAGAGTAACAACAGATCATATCAAATAAAAAAATATATATAGATGAACAGCAATAAACCAGATAAGAACGTGTGGATGCACGTAGTAAACCATAATTTTGCATTTAGCAAGCTTTATTTAAATGTTAGAAGATGATTTGTCGGCAGACAATATCGAATGAACCAGCAGCAACAAACAAGATCAGAATGTGCAAATTTACATGCTAATCTAGAATTTCGCATATAGCATGCTATATTTAACTATTAGAAGACGATATTGTCTGAGTAACGGCAGATCGTATAGAATAAAACGATGCATGGACGACCAGCGAAGAACTTTATCAGATTGAGTGGATTCACATGGAAATCTAGAATTTTACATATAGCAAGCTATATTTAAATATTAGATGATGATGTACCAGACTTATGGCTGATCATATCGAATGAAACAATGTATGGACGAGCAGCAACAAACAAGATCATAATGCGCTGATTCCTGATTCACATGTTAATCTAGAACTTCACATATTGGACATAAGATTTTAATGACAGGATTTTTCATCTGGTTGGATAACCAAATTTTCTCAGGTTTTCAATAATCTTTGGCCAAAAAAAAAAAAATAAATAAAAATAAAATAAAATAAAATAAAATAAAAATAAATAAATAAATAATAATTTTTACTACCCAATTGTTTCAAATGGGATATAGTCTATAATAATGTAACCAACACGGACATCTACCCACCGGACATTTACCCACCTGGACATTTACCCAAACCAAAATTGTGTTAGTAACACTGTCCTTAAATGCAAAAGATATGTTTTAGAAGTGATCTTTAATTTGTCATATATTATTTTTCATTCATTTATCCCTTTCAATTGGTAAAATTACTTTGTACCTATTCGATAGTTTAAGATGACCATTACTTTGTATCAAGATGAAGGATGAAGGATAAAATTGAATTTTTTTTTTTTAATTTTCAAATTGGCTTCGCAGTTTTTTTAAGTTAATTTCATTTGATATGTATTTTTGTTTTTCATAAATCATAAATAGCACTTAGTGATACGGATTTCTGTATCATAATACAAAATATTACGTGTGTTATTTATAATATATCAAAGATCTTTAAACCTTTTTTCTATTTCTTTCATTTTTTTCCCTTCCAGTAACTCACTTAATGTCAAGTTTTGTTTTGTTTTTCTAACAATTAAAGTTACAGTGAAAGTTGCAAAACCTGAACTTTTTTTTTTTTTTTTTTTTTTTTTTTTGAAATTAAGTTTTTTTTTGTTTTTTTTTTTTTTTGTTGTTGATTTCTTTTTTCTTGTCTAACTGATGGAGGGCAAAGACCATATTAAATCACTTTTTAACAACTAAATAACGTATATCCACAATTAGTGTTTTTATTTATGTTATATATTTTTATATTTGATAAAACAGTTTTAACTGAGATAATTTGAAATTTCTTGAAAGAATTATTATATTTTGTTAAACCCTATATTTTCACACTAAGTATAATGCTATAATGAAGTTGAAAGTTCTAATTCATCCATCCAGGCCTGATGTATGTTCATAAATAATTGTATTGTTGTTTATATGTCATAAAAGTTTCTTTTATTTTATTTATTTATTTATTCATTTTTTTAGTCTTTGTTTCTACCAATTTATTTATTTATTTATTTATTCTGATTTTCATTTACTTTTATATGCACATCCTGAACAATTAATTCTTAAACTATTCAACTAACACTATAAGTTTTTAAGAAAGAGACAGAGAGACAGAGAAGGACAGAGAGAAAGTACATCAACTTATTTATTAATTTATTTATTTTGTGTACTATGGTCATTCAGTTCTCTTGTACTTTGAAATTGTTCATAAAAGCATAATTTTGCGTAACTGTTTACATGTCACAAATCTTATCTGATTCTTATTTCTTCCCAGTTTTGTTTCTTCCTGTGACTTTATCAATTATTTATTTGTTTGTTTGTTTATTTGTTGTATTTAACTGAAAGGCAGTTGTTTTTTCTTAATAATGCAATTTTTGTTTTGTACCCTTAATTAATGCCTTGTATTTGTATTTATTTTGGTATAGTTGCTATTCACTTGTATGTTCATAAAAGTGTGTTTTGTGTTGTCTATGTCCCAACTGTTTTAAGATTTTGTTCATTTCTTTCAGTCTTTGTTTCTTCCAGTGACTCACATAGCGTCAAGGCTATGTTTTTATTTTTACAAAGAACATGAACGTTTAAATGTGAAAGTTTAAAATTAGACAAAATATTTTTTAAATCATAATAGGAATACTTGATTAGTTTGCTTTGATTTTTCTGTGGAATACTATGCTTTTCAGCTATGGATTTCACTGGCCAGTAGACTTAGGGTATTCTGACCTGAGATTTAATGACAGGTATTATCAGATGATTGACAGGTCTTATCAGATGATTGACAGGTCTTCTCTGGTAATTGATATGTCATATCAGATACTGTTACTGTTATTTACAGGATGGAAAAAAAAAAAAAGACTGCAATATTAAGAAATATTAAGAAGTGATTATAAAACCTTTTTCTAACATATACGGAATGTCAGAATGGAATGCAAAATCATCCTTTTCACTCAAAGAATTGGATTCTTTAATGCTTAGCATTCTGAATAAATTTTTTCTGCAGACGACATTTTGAAATATTTTTTCTTATTTTCCCAGAAAACAGGATTTGACATTTCATGCAGACAGTTTGCATGAAATGTCAAACCTGTTTCTAAGAAAATTAAGAAAACTATCACCAATTTGTTGTCTGCTGAATTAGCCCAGAGTGGTAAAGATTAAGAAGTAATAGGTATGTCTCTGAAGAAAGAACAAAGACAGTAAGAATAAATGAGTTTTCCCCACGTTCCAATTATCTCAATTAAAATTGTTTTATCAAAAGAAATAAAAGAAAAAAATAAATAAAATTTACATAGCTACCGGTACATATTATCCAGTTATAAAAGCATTGTTTAATATAGTCCAACAGGTATATACCTGGTCCAACTGGAACTGGTCCAAGGAATACACCTCATCAGGTCCAACTGATTATCACCTGGACCTGCAGTCCAAGGTCCAAATGATTTGGTCCAAGGAATACAGGGCATTAGCTCGTCACTGCAAAGTGCATTTTTAAAAGGGAAGTTAAAATAAAATAAGTACCAGTTGAAATGGTAAATCCCAACTATTTATATACATCTAAGTTTATTAATCAATAAATAAATAAATAAATAAATAATAATAATAATAATAAAATTACTTTCTTGGTAAAGGCAATTTGTTATTGAAAGTCCAACAAACTTCAGATTTATGTAAACTCAATACATGTACATGGTTCAATTCGGGGGGTCCAACTGAACCTTTACTACTCTCTGGGCTAATTCAGCAGATGACAAATTGATGACATAATTTCATTTTCCCCATAAAACAGGTTTTGACATTTCATGCAAATTGTCTCCACTGAAGACCACTTGCATGGAATGTCAAATCCTGTTGACAATTTGTATGAAATGCAAAAATCTGTTATCAGAGAAAAATGAAAAAAAAACAAAACAAAAAAAAACAACAAAAATTCAAAATGTTATCTGCTGAAACTTTTACACAGAGTACTTAGCCTTAAAACATTTAATTGTCAAAACAAGTTGATTGTGTGAATATATTAGCCTTCACAAAATATAATAATGCTTTCGAAAATACCAAATTATGTTCAATTAAAATGTTATCAAAAGTAAAAAAAAAAAATAAATAATAAAAAACAAAAATAAAATAAATAAAAAATAATGAATACAATTTACATAGACACACATTACTTAAGTCGTAAAAACATAGTTTAATATGGTCCAACAGGTATTTATGATTTGGTCCAACTGGAATTGGTCCAAGAAATACACCCCATTTGGTCCAACTGATAATCACTTGGACCAGTCCAAGTCCAATGGTCCTAGTGATTTAGTCCAAGGAATACTCTGACCCACTCAGATTTGCCTTCTTGCTAATGTCACATACATTGTATTTCTTTAACGATGGATATGTCTTGTAACTCATGAGCATATACGGGTTTTAAATAAAAAAAAAATAAAATAAAATGTGAAAGACAAAACAAAATCATCTTATAAACAATCTTGTGCAAAAACTAAAGAAGACTTAAAAAAAAAGTCCTTATTTCAATTTGATTTCAGTCCCTGCGGATTAGTCCCGAGCTGGTCCCGGGGCAAATATTAGACGGTGCGATGAAATAACTTTACCTTTATATTTTTTTCTGATCTGTGACATGTTTCTAATTCCTATTGCATACAATATTTCTTGTGGAATCCCCCAACCCAATAATTTGCAAAATGCTTGACATCGTCAATACTGCAAAAGCCGAAATTTAGTCCCGACCTACTCCCGGGTCAATTATTTACTAGACGGTGCGATGGAATAACTTTATTTTTACATTTTCCTGATCTGTGATGTTTTTAATTGATAATGTATAAAATAATTCGTGTGGAATTTCCAGACTGCAAAATGCCTGACATCGTCAATACCGCAAAAGTTGGTCCCGACCCCAAAATGAGCGACATAGTCGTATATTTCATACTATAACGTGAAAAATATTTGATAATAATATATAATCTTATGTGCATTTTAAAGAAGAGTCTATATTCTACTTATGTTCCAAATTTCATCCCGATAGGTGCAAGTTTAGTGTTATTATTTGATTGTCTAAATTTACTTCCGACTTTTGGTCCCGACTCCGACCTTTATTCCCGGCTTTTATAATCACCCAAACCACCCCAAACTGGTCAGATGTGAAACCCACAGACCGGAATCCCGTGACCGAGACCCGGCATCGTGACCAAAATTTCTATCCTGGATCGCAAGACTTATTTTAACTTTGTCCATTTTGGGTTTATATTATGAAGTATTAAATATACATTAACCAACAAAAAGGAAATTTAGATCGGACCTGTAGTTTTGTTGTTTTTTTTGTTTTTTGTTTTTTTATAAACTCAGATTTACCGTTTCAAGGGGTATGAAACCCACAGACCATCCATTCTCCGTTTTTTTTGTTTTTTTTTTTTTTTTTAAGTTTTTCTATAATGTTCAATAAACAATCATTTTTTTTTGTTGCACAGGTCTTTCAAATACAAAAATGAATTATATATGGCTAGTTGAAGCTATAACAGAAACCTTAAAGTGTTGAATTTTACGATTTTCATATATTTATTATGTTTCTAAAAATAGAACAGGCAGAAAATTTGATAATAACCACAATGTCCCTAATCTACAGAAATGTACCGTATGGTAAACACCCATAGTGCATACAGATGCATAATAGGCATGATATAGTCTAATTGTGTTATATACAGAAATATAATGTTAGAAAATACGAACTAGGTTGAATTAAATAATAATAATAATAATTAATAATAATAAAAATTATTATTATCGGCATCTATAATGTTGCGTTTGGCATGTAATAAGAACAAAGAAATAGAAAAGCCTGCGCATGTTTTGGGTTAGGCTGATAAAAAACGACAAAGGTCAATATCACAGTGTGCAAATGTGCATCCTGATCCGTATCTTTGTTATCAGCCAAACTCCACAGCTGCGCAGGCTTGTCTATTTCCAAGCTAAACCTATTTACTGCAGCAAACAACAAAGGTCCATATCACAGTCCCAGAATGTTCATGCTGATCCATATCAGCCCAACCACAGATAGGCAGGATTGTCTATTTCTTAGCTAAATCTATTCATTGTAGCAAACAACAACGGTCCACATCACAGTGCGCGGATGCACATGCTGATCCATATCTTTGTTATCAGCCCAAACCACAGATGCGCAGGATTGTCTATTTCTTAGCTAAGTCTATTTATTGTAGCAAACAACAAAGGTCCATATCGTAGTGCGCGAATGCGCATGTTGATCTGTATCTTTGTTATCAGCCTAACCCCACACATGCGCAGGCTTTACTATTTCTTTGTTTTTATAACATGCCAAACATAACATTAAAGATGATGCTGATAATAATAATAATAATAATTTTTATTATTATTATTATTCATTTCAACCTTATTCGTATTTTCTATCATTATATTTTCTATATATAACACAATTAGCCTATTATGCATTTGTATGCACTGACTGTATGGGTGTTTACCATTCAGTACATTTCTGTAGATTAGGGACATTGTGGTTATTATCAAATTTTCTACCTGTTCTATTTTTAGAAACATAATAAATATATGAAAATCGAAAAATTAAACACTTTAACGTTTCTGTTATAGCTTCAGCTAGCCATGTATTATTCTTTTTTGCATTTGAAAGACCTGTGCAACAAAGACTGTTTACAACATGATAGAAAAAAAACAACAACAAAAAAAAAACAAAAAAAAAACGGAGAGTGGATGGTCTGTGGGTTTCATATCCCATGAAACGGTAAATCTGAGTTTAACAACTCAGAAACAACGGAGACTTCAGCCTCCTCCTCATACTTGGATTGTTATCTCTACATCGACAATGGAAAGCTTACTACTAGGCTTTACGACAAACGGGATGACTTCAATTTTCCCATCGTTAACTTTCCTTTCCTGAGCAGTAATACCTTTCCTGAGCAGTAATATCCCTTCTGCACCAGCATACGGCGTCTACGTTTCACAGTTAATCCGTTATGCCAGAACTTGTTCAAATTATCAGGACTTCATGGAGCGTGGGAAAGTGCTCACTCAAAAGTTGTTGAGCCAGGGGTATCAAAAAACCAAACTGGTAGCAACACTTAAGAAGTTCTATGGGAGACATCATGATCTAGTCAATCCCTACAATGTGGCAGTTTCCAGAATTGTTTCTGATGTTTTTGCCAGTGACGCGCCATAAGTAGACTTCCCAAATCCCGGACATACGCTTCTACCGATATTTCCTTCGTTCAGGCCCATGGGCATGGTGGGCGAAGCTTGCTTACCAAGTAATGCTTACTATCCGCGGACGCCTGATTACACCCTTTGTTCTGGGGTCCATGTCTGTTGGTCTGAACATTCTGATTCGTCATTCGTTTATGGATTTATGATTTTGGATTACGGCTTTGGTACCATGACCGCAACTACTTTAAAAAATAACTACAGGTCCGATCTAAATTTTCTTTTTTGTTGGATAATGTATATTTAATACCTCATAATATAAACCCAAAATGGGTCGGGTATAAAAGCCCGATCCGATCCGCCGATCATTTTTCTGCCGATCATACATTTTATTTTTGTCATTTAAGCTATGATTCAAATGTCCAGTATATCAGTTTTATATGATCATATTATATAACTGTAATTTACAGCAATGATATTATTAAAATCGTTGTTCTAGTTTTTGATTGAGAGTAATTATTTCTCGTTTCAGGGGTATAAAAGCCAAGCTCGGAAGAAAAAATAGCCGAGAGAGATTTTTTATTTTTTTGTCTCTGTTTTGTCCTTTTATAGAACAGACTTAACTATAAATGCTGAAATTTTAGTACATGTGCATTTTGATTCAACAAGCATATACATATGTTTCAATAAAATCATTTTTTTTTTCCGTTTGTTTACCAAATTAGACGCATCTATTAATAGACCTGTAAACATGACGTTACATACAACAACGTCCTGAAATGAGACGAAATGGGAGAATTTTCTTACCGCGGAAGATAATGTTTTAAGAATATATAATATATATTTATATCTGTATTAATGTTATTTCTCCTTTTTCGTCTATTTTTTTTTTTGTACAGTAGTAGTTGGGTAATTTTGTAGCTTTCGTATTCGTTGCGGTCCGGCGTTTCTATTTTTAGAATAGTATCCGTGCAAAGCAAAGATGGACAGAAAAAAGGCTAAAATAGTTGACATAATTTTCATATGCAAGAAACTAATTATGTTCTAGTGACCATTTATTCTCTGAGACAGAGCTGATCTCTGTATATATTGGTCAGGTATGAAAGCCACGGCCGAGCTGCCGAGCCGAGCCGAAAAAGCAGAGCCTGTTATAGTGTTTTCTTGTATTTGTTCAAACGAGTTCAAGATACTTATTTCTTTTACTCTTATATTACCAGATATGTAAAATGCTGTATTCGCAATTAAAATTTGTACAATCGTTTGCTTATTTATGACTTTATATCCAGTTTTCCCTTCAACAGGGGTATGAAAGCCACGGCCGCGAAAGGGATATGTTTTGACCACTTTGTGAATAAATGGTGATATTTTATGATCAGAGCATTTGACAGAGGTTGCAAAAAGGTATTTAAAATCATATTGTATCATTGTAATATGCAGATACTGTTTCTATTTCCCTTTATGCTTCTTTTTTATCCAAATAACAAGGATCGGCAGGATCTAAATATAGAACAGAGAAAACTAAATGAAAATAACGGAAACGGAAAGCAAAAGCATTGCAAGGGCCTAAACTTAACAATTACATCTAATACCAGTATGATAACCAGCATTAATGGGAAAAGTTTTCAAATTAGTTATAGATGTGGAGTCTTAAATGACTGTTTTGTTAGCTCACCTGAGCCTTTAGGCCCTTTCAGTCGTTTCGGCTATTTTTGTTTAGTTTATATCTATTATATTTTTAGAATCTGCCGATCCTCGTTATTTGGATAAAAAAAAAGAAGAATAGGGAGAACATAAACAGTTTCTGCATGTTATAATGATTCAAAATAATTTATAAATATCTTTCTGCAATCTCTGTCAAATGCTCAGATTATAAAACATCACAATTTGTTCACAAACTGGGCAAACATAGCCCTTTCGCGGCCGTGGCTTTCATACTCCTGTTGAATGGAAAATTGGATATAAAGTCATAAATAAGCAACTGATTGCACAAATTTCAATTGTGAATACAGCATTTTACATATATGGGGTAATATAAAATTAAAAGAAATAAGTATCTTAAATTCGTTTGAACAAATAAAAGAAAACATTATAGCAGGCTCGGCTTTTTCGGCTCGGCTCGGCCGTGGCTTTCATACCCGACCGTATTCGGGGGAACCGCCGTGACGTCACGAATATCGGCACCAACCGAAAAAGCAGAGGTAATCCAGATACTTCGGTACGTACAAACACCGGATCGGACCGGATACTTGACTACGGTGGTTTTTTTTTATTGTGTTGGGGTTTAACGACACGTCAACCCTTGTGGGTCATTTTGTGTCGTCTCCCAGAGAAAGGGAGAAAAGAGATAGAAGAGATAGTAGAGGAGATGAAAGAGACGATTAGGGAAGAAATAGGAACAGGAATGAAAGTGAAGAAACAGAAGAAATAAAAACATTCCCCCTCTACCCTTACCTGCTACAAGGATAGCAGGCCTTGCCCAACTGTAAGCCAATTTCAGTTGGACGCCCCTGTGACGTAAGATACACGACACCATTGCCTGCAGATAGATCGTTAGTAACCATTACTGGTAATGGGTGCTCGCTAAAACAAATCTTATCCTCGGTAAAAATCATGATTTACTGTCGATTCTGATTTGTTTACGTTGAAATTATCATTTTATTTTCTCTAAATCATCACTGTCAGTATCATTGATTATATGATTTTTGATACATTACCTATTTTTCTAACGCCTGACGAGGCGTTTGCTGGAAACTCTTCCGTCATATAAATGTTTGATATCCACACAAAGCTAAAATTATTGGAACATATATAGAAATAAAACAATTTCGTGTTATTATAAATACTAAATGTGTTATTGATTTTACACCTATCTTGTAGACCATTATAAAAAAAAAAATACGTACATTGGCTCAGAGCACAGATTACCCTACTCAGGCTACTCTCAAAGTCTGAACATTGAAATGCAAAATGACAATTGCATACTAGGGTCCGTGACTGGTCGTTAGCCTAAAAACAAATGTAAGTGAGTATTCACCTCTCAGCTTTATAATCTACTATTTTACTATAGATTTTTTGGGGAAACAAAAATATGTAGATAGCATAGAATTTTTATTGAAAAAAACTTCTAACCAGTCCTAGTTCAATGCTGATGTTGAATTAAATTGTTCACCCAATCAACATTCCTCCCAAGATACTAAACTAAACACACTGGTTAGTGTTGAACTTAACAACTTTTGCAGATCAACATTCCTCCAAAGATTTCAAATTCAGCCGACACACCTACCAAACTGAACACACCAACCGGTGTTGAACTTTAGCCAATCACTATATTTACTTGTATATTCCTCCCAAGATACCAAAGTCAGCTGGCACATCTACCAAACTAAACACACTGGCTTATTTTGAATTTATCTCATTTAACCGATCAACATTCCTCCCAAAATACCTAATTCAGCCAATACACCTATCAGACTAAACACATCAGCCGGTGTTGAACTTAAACATTTTTTGCCGATTGCCATTCTTTCCAAGGATAAAAAAAAGTAAATCATCTGACATACCTACTGAACTAAACACACCAACCGGAATAAAAATTAACTACTTAAGCCGACAAATAACCTCCCAACATTAACCAACTCAAATTGCACACATCCATAAATAAACACACCGACCGGTGTTGAACTTAACAATTTTAGCCAATCAACATTCCTCTCAAGATACCAAAAAAACCTATAGCTGTTGGATTTCTTTAATGACTTTAATTAGTCGATCAGCATTTCCCCCAAGAAATCAAACTTAGCTGGACATACCTTCCAAACTAAATGGACCAACCCGTGTTGAACTTGACAACTTCAGCAAATCAACATCCCCCCCCTTCCCCCAAGATACCAAATTCATCTGTCACACTTACCAAAAATACAGAGGATGTTGTTAAATTTAACAACTTAAGCAGATCAACATTTCTCCAACTATACCAAACACAGCCAACATACCTACCAAACACACCGGCTAGTGTTGATCTTTACAGCTTTAGTCGAAAGACATTCCCTCAAGATACTATATTCAGATACGAACAAAATACCCCGACCGATGTTGAATTTAACAAATTAAGCTGATCAATATTCCCCTCAAGATACCAAACCCATCTGATATAATTACCAAACTAAACTAACCAACTGGTGTTGACCTTAAAGACTTTAAGTCGTTCGACATTCCTCCCTAGTTACCAAACTCAACCGACAAACATACGAAACTCAACACACCAACCAATACTCAACTTAACAACTTTAGCCGATTGACAATTCTCCAGAGATACAGAACTTAGCCAATAAACATACTTCCAAACTAAACAAACCTTCTGATGTTGAACTTAACAAATATAGCCAAAGGGAGACCAACTCTTTTCTCCCACATTTTTACTTTTATTCCTTATCTCTTCCTCCTTTCTCCAACCCCTCTTCACCTTTCTCCTACCCAACCTCCTTTCTCCCACCCCCTCCTTTCTCTTATCCGACTTTTTCTTTCTTCCACCCACTTTCTACCTGCTCCCTCAACCCTGTCCATCCCAACTTCTTCAGTCTAGGTTAGTTTACTGACTACCAATTTATTGATAAAATATATATTATTCTGGATTTTTTTTTTATTTTTTATTTATTTATTTGTTTTAAAACAAAACAAAATAATGATTTATCAGAAAAAAAGACCAGTGAAAACAAAATTAAAAAAAAAAAAAAAAAAAAAAAAAAAAAAAAAAAAAAAGAAAATAGCCTGCACATTAATGCTAAATGGCATCTGACTGAATCTGAATATGCATGAATAAAACATTATTTTGCCTCGAAAATGACGCAAAATTTAGTAAAAACAACAAGAAGACAATTACATTTACATATAAAGAATATTTTAGATAAGAGGTTGAATGAATGGGTTCAGGACAACTCGGCCCAAAGACAAGTCGGCCCAGGACAACTCGGCCCCCCCAAAAAAAAGTCGGCCCAAGACAACTCGGCCCAAGTCGTCCCAATTTCAGAAGACAACTCGGCCCAAATTGCGTTGCTGATCAGGATCTACAATTATATTACACTAAATACCCAGATTTCCGTAAAACATGACTATCGACCAGTCCAAAATGTAGAGACAGAAGAGTCCACACGACATAAATAGGTTAAAAGTGAAAGTTAATTTTTGTTGTTGTTCTAGCCATTTCGCGTAAATTTGATCTGGTTCAGTGTGTTCATGCGCATAATGTTGGACAATCAGACCAAATACATTTTAAATCTGTATAAAATAGGATACGCATTAAAAATGCCTTAGATGATAAGCCGCCTGACGTCGCATGCAGAGCTACGTCTGCGCAGTAAGTGACAATCAGGACAAGTACATTTTAAATCGACACAAAACAAAATACGCACACTGAGAAATTGCCCAAGTAGATGATAATCCGCCTGACGCCGCATGCAGATATACGTTAGCGCAGTAGGTGATGTCAGCGGTTCGAGTGCGGAACGTTAAGCACTTCACATAATATCAGCCTTTTAGATATGTCCTAAAAATACTACTCTTTTCCCAGCAGTCTGTGTTGGTTACCTAAAGTAACACTAGGTAACAGGGTAACGCCTCTTAATAGGCCAGGATTCATCCTCTATGTCGTCATTCCAAATAGATATATATACATGCATTAACCTATGGAATCTGTTGATATTGTGTGGGTAACAGGGTAACACGGGTAACCGCAGGTAACACAGGGGCACTGATACCCCAACTTAAATTGTTAATTTACTTGACCGGGTTTAAGGAACAGGGTAACAAGGGTTACCACAGGTAACATAGGGAAACAGGTATTTCAACTTAAACTGAAAATTTACTGAACTATGTTTGGGTAACAGGGTAACAAGGGTAACTGCAGGTAACACAGGGACACAAATACATCCAATTTAAATGCAAATTTACTGGACTATGTTTGGGTAACAAGGTAACACGGGTAACCGCAGGTAACATAGGGAAACAAATACGTCAACTTAGATTACAGATTTACTGAACTGTGTTTGGGTAACAGGGTAACAAGGGTAACCGTAGGTAACACAGGGACACAAATACATCCAATTTAAATGCAAATTTACTGGACTGTGTTTGGGTAACAGGGTAACACGGGTAACGGCAGGTAACATAGGGAAACAAGTACTTCTACTGAAATTGCAAATTTACTGATCTATGTTTGAGTACCAGGGTAACAAGGGTAACCGCAGGTAACACAGGGACACAAATACGTCCAGTTTAAATGCAAATTTACTGGACTGTATTTGGGTAACAGGGTAACACGGGTAACCGCAGGTAACACAAGGACAATAATTCCTCAACTTAAATTCCTAGTATACTGGACTGTGTTTGGGTAACAGGGTAACACGGGTAACCGCAGGTAACACAGTGACACAAATGCATCCACCTGAATTGCAAATATACTGGACTGTGTTTGGGTAACAGGGTAACACGGGTAACCGCAGGTAACATAGGGAAACAAGTACTTCAACTCAAATTGCAAATTTACTGAACTATGTTTGGGTAACAGGGTAACAAGGGTAACTGCAGGTAACACAGGGACACAAATACATCCAATTTAAATGCAAATTTACTGGACTGTGTTTGGGTAACAGGGTAACACGGGTAACCGCAGGTAACATAGGGAAACAAGTACTTCAACTTAAATTGCAAATTTACTGAACTATGTTTGGGTAACAGGGTAACAAGGGTAACTGCAGGTAACACAGGGACACAAATACATCCAATTTAAATGCAAATTTACTGGACTGTGTTTGGGTAACATGGTAACACGGGTAACCGCAGGTAACATAGGGAAACAAGTACTTCAACTTAAATTGCAAATTTACTGAACTATGTTTGGGTAACAGGGTAACACGGGTAACCGCAGGTAACACAGGGACACAAATACATCCAATTTAAATGCATATTTACTGGACTGTTTGGGTAACAGGGTAACACGGGTAACCACAGGTAACATAGGGAAACAAGTACTTCAACTTAAATTGCAAATTTACTGAACTATGTTTGGGTAACAGGGTAACCGCAGGTAACACAGGGACACAAATACATCCAATTTAAATGCAGGTTTACTGGACTGTGTTTGGGTAACAGGGTAACACGGGTAACCGCAGGTAACACAGGAGCACAAATTCCTCAACTTACATTACAAATATACTGGACTATGTTTGGGTAACGGGGTAACAAGGGTAACCGCAGGTAACACAGGGACACAAATGCATCCACTTAAATTGCAAATTTACTGACTGTGTTTGGGTAACAGGGTAACCGCAGGTAACACAGGGCACAAATGCATCCACTTAAATTGCCGGGTTTTTTTCCGATTGTTGTAGAGCCCATGACTTTGCTCAGTTAACCTGATGTTCGCGGTCATTCGCAAAGAAGCTGTCTTTTGGCACAACCAAGATGGCGGCCCGTGTGAATAAAATTTATGCATGCTTGTTGGTAACAAAAAAAAATTGAAAATGTTTACTGCGGTGATATTTGATTTTTTTTTATTAAATGCATAATTACTGATATAATTTATTCGATCTAATATCAGATCCCGTATACGAGAATAATGGCTACTCTCTACTTGGAGCTCACATGACTCGTCTTCACGATAATCGTTCTGAAGACTAAAAATAGTTTTTGAGAAAAAAAAAAAAGAAAAACAAACTCTCCAGTGTTTCGCTTTACTGAATAGGGCTAATGTTGTTTTCAGTCAGTTCTTGGCGGAGTTACGTCCCTTGCATTTTTCGGCCCTTTTCAGTAACAAAATAGGGAAAGTACTAAATTCGGTTAGAAAGTCACGTTTCTGCATAAAAAAATAATTATAATGACTCAAAAATGTATCAAACTATACAATTCCTTAAAACTAACAACTTTTAACCGAGATTGTGAATTAGATAATGCTGCGGCTCTAAGTGATCACAAATGTCCAGAAAATATAGGCTACTCTAAGATGAAGTACGATGAGACATTTTTCGGCTACCATAAGGCACAAACAAGACATGGAAATAATTACATGTACTAGCATGATACCAAACGGTAGATGACACATTGTCGCCAAGCACGCGATTTTATCCCTGTATGAAATACATGCTCACCTAAACCCGTTTGACGTGAGTGAAAAACGGAAAAAAATGTTATACGCCGACGGATGCAGCGCTGAAAAACTGTGCAGTCTGATCTACTGACCTAAGGCTGTTCTGTTCATTAATATACTCAACAGTATACGTGTTTGGGGGTTTTTTTTATTTAAATTTTACTATCCACCGAGTGTGCGCAAATGCACGAGATGATCTGGGGTTTCGTTGCTCGTACACAGGACAAAAGCTACTTTTTCCACGTTGGCGAAAATATATAAACGTCAACAAAAAGCTAAGCAGGTCTAAGTGTCCTATCGTGCAGTCTGATCTGAATCATCATTGTAACCAAAATGAGAAGCTTCACCTTTCATAATTAGATTATGTAGTATTTTTAGATTCTGTGAACGAACAGTGAAAACCCTGATCAGGCTGCGCGAATGCATATGTGTTTCAAGTCTTCTTTTATTCAACGTGGCCCATAACATGTCACATAAAATGGTTCGAATACTTCGAACAATG
Source organism: Anodontia alba (assembly GCA_964016985.1). Taxonomy (NCBI): domain Eukaryota; kingdom Metazoa; phylum Mollusca; class Bivalvia; order Lucinida; family Lucinidae; genus Anodontia; species Anodontia alba. Next base: position 5,494,536 of record OZ024824.1, read on the forward strand.
AATGGACGTACGCCTGCCTGTATGACTGTAACGACCTTAGCATAAGGGTCCGACTTTTTTGTTCTAATTATTCTTAAAAGTGAAATAAAACGGCAGTAATATGGAACAATCAAAGTGGTCAATTGTCTCTAAATTTTCGTATATGATAGAAAAATCCGATTTGGGTCTTTTGTAGTGTCCCAAACGACTCAGTCCGAATATGTTAAATGTGAGACTCGGGAAGACTGTGCTTTGTGACTGTTGTCTTTCCAGTGAGTAACTTCAGAGCCGATTAAGGATAGTGCCGATAAGTACCATAAAACTAGAGGTATTACAACCTAGGAATTTGGCAAGATTGCAGGTGAGGCCAAGGGTTGGTTGATAAAAAATACTTGCTCATTTATCCATATCGGTATTCTGAACGAAACAACCCACAATTGACTGAAAATGGATGTGGCTCTGTTTATGCAGTGTGGCTCCTTTTATGAAGTGCGGCTCTGAAGTTATGGGCGCACTTGTGGCAAATACTACCATCACATTTTGAAAATTAAGCTTCGCGTAATGACTTGCCCACTGTCTAAAAAGCGAAAATGACCGTCTTCAGTTATCATCTGTACTATATCAAGAGGGAAGATTTGTCTTTCATAGTATCAGAATGCTCTTATTACACTTTATATCAAAAGAGGTTCCTAGGCTTTAAAGACACATATTTCATTGCGTAACATCCTAATGACCTATTAGTGGAATATGCAGATAACAGATCATACATCTATGGTGACCTATGGCTCTAAAACAGGTAGGGACCAGATATGGGGAATCAGTTTTGAGGAGAAGATAAATGGCTAGAATAGGAGAAAGCAAGGAAGATCTATGTAGTTCGCTAAATGACTTGATTATTCTCGCGTATTCTCGCGTATCAATCGACGAGTTTTTGCCAAATGCTGGAGCTAAACGTTAGAGGGGATATACAGTTTGAGCCGGATGGCGAATGACAGCGAAAGTACCGATACTTCATCCTCTGGTGAGGTCGTGTTTGTTTGCAAAAATATGTGTGGTGCTCTTTTGGCACGTTGCAATCAGAAGCGACTGAGTTTCAGAATCACACAAATTCGCAAAATACTTGTGTGTTTATAAATAAATAAAAAGCTCACAGATGCAGGCTCAGCAAAACACTTAGTGGCCCGGTATCGGACATTACATTTTCGCACGCTGATTTAGTTTTCGGCAGAAATTTCAAGTTAAAATCTAAATATTTTTGGAGACGTAAACTGCAAAGGCTCTCCTCTTTATTACTATTATTATTATTATTATTATTATTATTGACACCTTTCCTGTGCAGCTGCTCTTTTGATCAGAGTCGGATTGCGTTTTAAAGCAGAATAGTGACGAAACGATCTTCATTATGTACCAGGGTCAATTGATATTTGCTTGTTTCCGAGTTTGAAAGTTTTTTATTTTCTGACTTTAGACTATAGCTCTCGGAAATGATTTTTTTCCTTCTCGGGTACAGGATTTTTTCCTATAATTTTTCAGGAATTTGGACAATGTTCTCTCTCTCTCTTTTTTTTTTTTTTTTTTTTTTAGACTACAATCATTTCCTTTCGTAACATTGTGGATTATTTGCATTTGTATGCATATAATGTTGTGTCAGTTATTTAAGAAGAAACATTTTATAGAAGTAATACCTTTTGGACCATGGTTAAATCTGAATTGCTAAAAACATATTTGTAGGAAAAATAAAAAAAAAAAATCGTTTAAAATCGGGTCCTAGCAAATGCCCAGTGAGGGCTGTGCGAACACGCAGGTTAATCAATTTATGCCGAGCAGTCTCTTCCACTTTAATTCTTTGGACCGATCCATTTCCAAGAGCAGGGGTGTCTGCTTTTATTGTTACCATATTTTATAGAAATTCCTTTATTTAATGCAAACACTGTTTGCTAAGTAGTGTCTCTTTAAGGGAAGACTAGGCATAATTGGTTAATATGTACCATTGAAATTTTCATATCTTGTATAGCTTGGAAAGCCTAACTGCAATAACTGTGTGTGTGTGTGTGTGTGTGTGTGTGTGTGCTGAATAGGAGGAGACCGTGTTTATATTACTGAAGGTAAATCCAGATAAAACTAGAAATATATTCAGTATGTGATTAAAAAATATTATAATTTTTGTTTCTAGTTTTCCACTTTATGCTGGATTAGTATATATCAGAAACATTGGTAAAATCTATTTTATCAAAATTATCAACTTATTGATCTCAATATAAAGTATATATTACGTCAAACAAGAAAGGCTATTACGTAATATTATTCAATATCCGTTTACTGTTTGTCGTGTGAAATATGCTACCAATATACCGATATTGCGGTGCGCTTAGTAACTGAGGTAAACTTCAAATACCCATAAGACACGCGCATCGCCATGCGACAGCGGCATGTTTATTCGAAATGTTTGTAGGTCGTGCCAAGTGAAAACCATCTTGGCATATACAGAGAAAGATGGTACAGACCAAACCGCGCATCTACACAGTTACATTCGGTGTACGCTTACAGATATTGCAGAATATATCGACGAAGAACAAAGACCCTTATCGGGTTGTACGACTTCGCTGGCTGAGATGGATCTTTATCGTACGCCCAGAAGACATCTTTTCTCATGGCACGTCTCAGAGAGAGAGTATCAAATTAGTAAAAATAGTTATAATTAGTGTGTATATAGAAAATGCTCGGACTGATTGTCCTGAGACTGCACAACAGTTACATCTTTTTGATAAGCGCAATTAGAAGTTTTGCATTTATATACACGATTATTTGCGGACCTGTGCTGGAATTTCATTATTATCCTATGAGCTGTATGCATACGATGAGAAGAAAAAGATGCGGACAAACCTCTGTACATCCACGCTGACTGATAAGGATTGTTCCTGTGTAAGGCATATCCGTTTTGTTCCAGCGCAAACTGGCTTATTTATTACCCGTATCAGTTTTGTTTATTTATTTATTTATTTTTTCATTTACTTATTTTAAAGGGGATGGCTATATCACATTGTCTCGCATGAGGGCTGATATGTTCACTGACTGACATGTCCATATTTATTTATCCTAACGAGAATTCAGTTCCACTAGAAAACGAAATTATGACATAAGCGACCAGCGTAGACTCAGACCAGATTGCGCACCGTTCAGTCTGATCAGTTTACAGGGTTCCACAGTCTAATCGAGGCCAACACTGGTAGTGAACAGCAAATCTGTTCGTACTCAAAATGTTCTATACGCGATCATTGTAGAGCTGATCAGACTGCTTGGATGTGCAGGCTGCCTTGGGTCTCGTATGATATAAGGTCAATTCTTTTTTTGCACCAGACATCATGTTTGCTCTCTCTCTCTCTCTCTCTCTCTCTCTCTCTCTCTCTGACATAAGCGATCTGCTTAGCCAGATCCGATTGTGCATCCATACAATCTGATATCATTCTACTCGGGTCATGCGCATCTGCGCAGTCTGATCGATATAATTGTAATCTGAAGGTTCTATATGCGAACATCTAAACCTGATCAGACTGCTTAGATTTGCAAGCTTCTAGAATGTCCTAAAGTCTCTCTCTCTCTCTCTCTCTCTCTCTCTCTCTGATATAAGTGACCAGCGTAGACAGACCAGATTTTGCATCCAGTCTGATCAGTCTACTCCAGTCATGCGCATCCGCGCAGTTTGATCAGAGTCTACATGGGTTCCTAACAATAATATTTTTGTTATCTATTGGCGTACAACGGACCTCAATCATCGGACTGCTCGGATTCGAGGTATGTGTTGCATCTCGTAAATAAAAGTGTCGATCTCTCTATCAGTCTAAAAAAAAAGTACTGCTGTTCCGTTTACATATGTGCTATTGCACCCCACAACAGCACACTGCGCCATTTTTGTCTATCGGCCAGAATCTAGGTTCGGTAATTTGAGAGTAAATCACTCCATTTGGACAACTAGAATTTGACTCAAGTGATCATTTGTCACAGAATAACCTTATGAATGCAATCAGTTGTATTTAGATTATCACATAACAAGGAGGTCTACAAACATTTTCCATGTGATCGGGAGGAGCCCTTCTGCAGGTATGAAGTTGACAGAATATCCATAGTGAAGATTTTTCATAAACACAAAGCTTCTCATACGTTACGTCATATAAAAGAACAACAATAACAAAACAAAAAAAAACAAAAAAAAAAACAACGTAAATTTGCCATTCCGATATGAGCTATGAGCGATGAGACAATTTGGATTGCATAACACCCTAATGACTCTAAGTAGATCAGAGATAAGAATACCTTAGTGACTTATGCCTCTCTTACAGGTAGGGGCCTGATAAGAGATAATGAAGACAGAGAAACAGATAAGGTGGGTATAAGTTGGTGATAATTTCATGTTTTTTTTCCATTTATACCATGAAATATATCTGATTGTTATTTATTAGAATTGCCTCACTAAGGCAGTTCTAATGAATATCCACAACGTTTTATGGAGAAATACAGATACTTATGCCTATATGCTAATTTATCATCAAAGGCCCTCTTTATCTGCTTCTTTGGATCGAATACAGAAAATTAGTAAGATAGATAGTATTTATTTATTTATTTATTTATTTATTGAAAAAGAGAAGATTTTTGGCATAAATTACACATTGTAAATTGTCCAAGAACTTTCTGACATATTCCATAATGTCTTGTTTTACTGAAGTGAAAATTAGTGAGGATTAGTTTCTTTGTGTTAAAATGTGTGTCTTCTGAAGTTCGTAAACGGAATATTTATATTTCAGATGGGAAATACTGAAACAGCGAATGTTAGTCTCGAAGAAAACTTTCTTATAATTCCATTAGTCTCGAAGAAAACTTTCTTATAATTCCATTATCTGTTTTAGTTTGATTAATGAATATTATTTAATATCCCTTTGTTGCACTTTCCTGTTGAACTCTAAGTCTCAAGACAAAATATTTTCAGATTCAATTTGACTGAAGCTATTTTTTAAGTTTTGAGACAGCTATGAAATAATTGTGAAGTGTTCTTATTAAGAAAACAATCAATCAATCAATTAATCAATCAGTCAGTCAGTCAATCAATCAATCAAATAATCAATCAATCGATCAATAAGCCAGCCAATCAATCAATCAATCAATCAATCAATTCATTCATTCATTCATTCATTCATTCATTCATTCATTCATCCATTCATTAAATCAATAAATGAAAACTTTCAATTTTATATTTCAATTTCTGTTTCTATTTTTTGCACAATGTAAGAAAAAACTATCCGAAAAAAAAATAAAATAAAATAAAGAGTTGCACTACAAATTAACAAAGCAAACTATGACGTGACATACGTTGCAATATTGTATCTGGTAATATATTTGTTCCATGTTAAAATATGTATTCTATATTAAGATATTTATGCCCAATAGAAATATATTTATATGCAAAATAGATATTTACTGGCAATAAAATATATTTATTGGCAATAAATTTTATTTATTGGCAATAAAAATTATTTATTTGCAAAATAAATATTCATTGGCAATAAAATATATTTATTGATAATTAAATTTATTTATTGGCCATAAAATTATATTTTTTCAAAATAAAAATATTTGTTCTATAATAAGTATATTCATCGGCAACAAAACATATGTATTAGCAATAGAAATATATTGATTCAAAATATAAAATGTGTTTATAAAATTGATATTTATTTATTGAATCAATATTCTGTTGTATCACAATAAAAAAAAATATTTATCTGCAATGTGCTAAAAAAATATGTTGGGTAAAATTAGCATTGTGGGATATTACACGGTTTCGTAACAGCGATTTTCATTGGCTCTGTGAAACCTAATAATGGCAGCATCCATTGATTTCACAGAGCGCTGCCATATTGATTTGGTTCGCGGTTTATGGTCAACTCGATCCTTGGCCGTTTCGACCTTAGTCAGTTCGCAGCTTTTGATTCTTGGTCACCTCGCACCCCGGACTAGCGCTTCTACCGACACAAGTCAACTCAGTATTTCTCTCGTGTGTTGCAGATTCCTTGTTTTGGACGTTACATGTAGTCCTCGCGGAATAATGGTCCATATGATTTTTTTTAAACCTAAAAGTATTATTTACTTGAATATATAGTCCAGATCTTGGGGCCTGATCTTGGACCATAAGTCCATACGTGTCTAATGGTCCTAATGCTTCCGTGCAGACTGGGAAACTAGAGCTAAAGTTCTCATAGAAGAGTTAACAAAACTGCAACAAAGTCTCTAACATTCTAGGAAACCGGCAAACTTGGGGGCATCTAAGGACGAAAGTCTAAGGTGCGAAAATCTAAGCAGCGAATTGACAAAGGATCAAACCACCGGAACTTTTTTCGAGCCAATGAAATTTTCTGTTACAAGGCTACATCATATCTCACAATGCTAATTTTACCCAAAATATTTTTTGAACTTACAATGAATATTTTTTGTAAATATTGTCAATATTTGTTTGGCAAATAGATGTATATTTTATATATTGTGATCTTTTTTATTGTCCACATAAAATATTGTATCAATACATATCTAATTTGCAAAAAATATATATACATCGCACATAAATATTTTTATTATGAATAAATATATTTTTATTGCCAATGAATATTTCATCGTAAATAAATATATTTCTATTGGCAATAAATATTCTTGTAGCAAAGAAATATATTTTTATATCGCAAATAAATGTTTTATTGTGAATAAATATATTTTATTGACAATAAATATCTTAATATAGAATACATATTTTTAAAATGGAACAAATATATTATCAGATACAATATTGCAACGTATATCACGCCATATTAAACGCAAAATTTGTAGTCAAATGAACACTTCTCAGTTATATTTCCATTCACCCCTTATAGGACCCCACCTAGGGAGACTTATCCTTATAATCACTCAGATAAGCTAAATCTTTGATGTGCGCTATGGTATCAGGACCGTATATTGGGACTGATCATGACAGGGTAGTCTAGCCAAATAAGGAAAACAAATGGATTGCATAACACCCTAATGACCATACGCAGATAAAGATAAGAAATCCTTGGTGAAAGTCACCAAGGATTTCTTATCTTTATCTGCGTATTAATTAGGCCACCCTTATAGGTAGGGACCTGATAAGGGGAAATTAGATTTGATATCAGCAAAGTTTATGACGAAGACAGAGGAACAGGTAAGGTGGTTATTTGGTGATAATTTGATGTTTTTTTTTTTTTTTTTGTTGTTTTTTTTTTTATTCAATAAAATATAGCTGGTTGTTATTTATCAGAATCGCCTCTCCAAGGCAAATCTAATGAATATTCACAATGTGTTTTATTGAGAAATATAGATACTTATGCCTCTATGTCGTCAAATGCCCTCTTTATCTGTTTCTTATTTGCATAAATTTCCAGCAGCATAAATTTAGTAGCTTCGTCAAAAGATAATGATTGGAAAGGGTGAAATAAATAAATCCATTGTTCAGGAAAAGTATACTTTTGTAGCACTTTTTTTTTCGCACAGACATTTGAGTATTATTACTCACCACGTTATGGGCGGATTCAGCAGACGACAAATTAATCAGATTTTTCTTATTTTTCCCGTAAAATAGGATTTGACATTTCATGCAAACGGTCTTCAACGGATGCAATTTGCATGAAATATCAGATCCCTATTCCGGGAAAAATAAGAAAAAAATATTTCATTATTCTTCTTTCTTTCCCAGCAGTTCAATGTGTCATAATAGTGCCCCTCTGCTTATATTAAATAATGATTGATTACTGAAAGTACTGGAAAACATGTTTTGTCATAAAAATGCAATATACAACGGAAAAGGAATTTCACAGTTTTTGACAGGTACTAAAGAAACAAATCACATTAGTTTCTGCAAAATAACATGTTCGCGCAATGGAGACGTCGAATCAGCCTGCACATCTCCTCAGCCTGATCAGGCTGTGTAATTTGGACGAAGAAGCAGTATATCTTATAGAGTGTGTGGTGAAGACTGATTAGACTGTGCAGACGTGCAGGCTGATCTGAATCTTCACTAAACATACAGACTAGTTTGTATATAGAAATTACTGTGTTTTAAAAAAATTCAGTTTGTGTGATTGCAGAAAATAAATATTCACATTTTTGGATACAATTATTTTTTAAATTTCCTACCAGATTTATTATATAGTGCTCCATCAGTAGGATATAAACAGATTACAGAAAACCTTTCGATTTTATGTGTCTATTTCAATTTATTTGTATTTTTTTTCCACAATGCAAGAAAAAAACATTTTTATATTTTTTTTTTTGAAAAACTAACAATAAATAAATAAAGTGATACAACACAAATCAACAAATTAAATGCAAAATTTGTAAATGAATTTATTTGATTCTAAAGTAACATATTGAATACCTCTCAATTATATGAATTACCCCTTATAGGGCCTCACCTATGGAGACTTAACATCCTTATAATGACCACATAATTACTTAGATAAGATAAGCCTTTGATGTGCTCTCTGTTATCAGAGTATATTAGGGCTGATCATGAGGAGTGCAGGGGGCGGGGTTCTAGCCAAAGAAGGAAAAAAATGTGTCTTTAAGAGGCGTCATGCGGGACAAACTAAAACGCTGACTTTTCTACTGAATTTAGTGACATATTGATTAGCAGAAACAGTCTGAATTGCTGAAATACTGAATACAGAATAGTGATATTTTATGGTACATCACTTAATTTTTATATTTTAGAATGACTATGTATAAATTACATATATGCTGTAAGTTTGAAAAGGGTTTCAGGGATTTTATTGGACCCACTGCGTTTCTTAAATGAGCCTTTGCATAATGACAGAACCACACATTTGACATGTGCACCCAGCGAAGTTTAAAGTCGTCGTTGTCCGAATGAAGATGGGTTCATAGCTATAATCACTGTCCACAGAGCGAAGACTATTACTAGACTGGATGGATGCCCAGGTTGATCTGAATCTTCGCTGGGAGCACAGATCAAATATTGCTGGTTTTATCATGCGCCAGCTCAAATGATTTAATAAACTCAATTAATTCTATCATTGTTTGACCGTAATTCACAGTGTTGCTTTAAAATCTCACCATAAACCGTGTATTATAATCCAATCATTATTAATGGGCGTTTATTCAGAGTAATCGAGAGCAATAGTGCGAAACTTTTTCCACATTCAGCGGATTTCAGAGGCCTCGGTGGCTCAGTTGGATGCGCCGTCCGACTGGAGACCAGGAGGTCGCGGGTTCAACCCCCGCCGAGGTCGGCAACATTCTTTCGTGGAGATTGATCATGAAATATTTTCTACGGTCATTCTCTCCCTTCCGCTGATTCAAGAAGGGCAGTTGTCAGTTTCTGGCGAAAGAATGTGCACAATACTGGTTAACCGCTTAGAGGACTAAGCCTGCCCAGTAAACGTGTGGTTAGGTAAACTGACCGCGCTCGACATGACCCCATTGGGTTGACTGGGCCGTAAAACCTCAACACAAACAAACAAAATCAGCGGATTTCAAGCCTCATTATAAACACTTATATTGTAACAATTAAATAATTATAATATAAATCCAAAATATATTTGTACAAAGCAAATCATTAAAGAAAAATTAAAAAAAAAAAAAAAATAATAATAAACGGCGATTCAGCAGCTCATCGTTTTAGGACTTCAGCTGATTAGCAGGTAGCTGAATTCAGCAGAAAATGCAACGTTTTAATCTGACCTGCGTCATGCCGAGTCAGATATGTGATGACCAGCCTACAGAGTCACATGAAGAAACATTGTCAGAACACATACTTCTGGCAAAATCCTAATCAGACTGCGAAAATGGACAGGCTGATCTGGGTATCCTCTCATATATGTGATACAAGAGAAACCCCTGGTGAAAACCATAATCGGACTGCGAAAATGCAAAGACTGATCTGGGTCTTCGCACTTTTCATATGATTACAAGCTAAGGTACCTTTCTGCGATACACGACCACCATTGATATTGTGCCACTCCGTCTGAAAGTCCGGCTTAAAGTACAACTGTTACCCTTGTTACCTGTGTTACCTTAGGGTAACGAAAATACACTGCTGGGAAAAGAGTAGTACTTTCTGGACATATATGGCCGGTTGTACCACGATTGTTTCATTCTGTCTGGCTGTCTCTGCTGAAGCTGAAGTTTCCAATGCCTGAAATAAATTGCATTTCTGAAAACACTGTGTACCAGGAATAAACTCCAGATCGCACCAAAACAAACAAATAACACCGTTGCATTGTAAAGGCTATAATAGGATCATTATGAACATACAATTACATGTACCCAAAAATGCATGTTATCGTATTTTATCTTTATGTTTTTTTTTTTCTTTATTTATTGTTATAGATATTTTTCTTATTACGTTTCGGAATAAACCGGTAGTCTTCACCGTTACCTGAGCAGACGCAAAAGGAAAATATCACTTTTAAACTAAATACCATAAATAATTTCATCTCTTCTAATAAAACGTAATTTCACCCGTGCCTCGCACTCGTGAAATTACTAATATTTCAGAGCATTTGATGAATGTATTTCTGGTATTCACATCGAAAGGGTAAGTATCTTCTATTTATTCCCTTTTCAAAGCTGAGCAAGTAGTAATAAAAAGGTTTTGATGGAAATGTTGACGCACGGGCGGACGACGGACAACGGGATACAGGATGGTCAAAAGTCACCTTTCATAAAAAAAAAATGTTAGTTTGTGTTTCAGTTGACGAAGAGATGGATTAACTTACAAGGTCCTCGACAGACTGGTCTACATCGATGTCAGTCCTTTCATTCAGCTCGATCTGTTGGATAGGGGATGTCTGGTGCAGAGGCAAGTTGGAAGTAGATTCTGCAACAGGCACGGCGATGAAGCTGGAGATGTTGCCGATTGTTTCTCTCTCCAGTGGTTCTATTTCCGAGTCTCGTCCCTGAAAATAAATAACATTGCTCCAGAGAAAGCGCGTTTTCATCCAAAAAGTACTGATATTTTTCTTATTTCTGCACGAAAACATATGATGTGGGTACTCATCAGAAGCGCCGAGGCCACAACGTATGTTTTTGTGCAGAAATAATAATAATATGTGGATAGCCCTCTATGTTAAATTTTCACTGTTTTTGTGCTTTCATGATTGCCAGTGAAAATTATTTCGTTTGCGAGTTGTTTCTCATCCATCCTTTCCTATTTCTAAGGCATAACTCCAAATATAGAAGCGTGGTTGGAATAATTTTAGGATAGTGTGCCATTTTCATTAAAATTTCCTCGTGGAGGTTAATCTTACAAATACTCATAACACTTGTGTTGTGTAAAAAAAACTTGAATAGAAACGTTTCTAGAATATCCTCCTTATTCCTGAAATGAAAGTATGCTAATATTAAAACTATATTTCCATATATCTGCATATGCAAGATTTGATAATGCACTTGAAAAGGTAAAATATGGAGGATGTTTGATTATTATTTTTTTTTTTTTCAGTGCAAGATCGTATATTATTTTCGCGAGTGGCGTTCATCAGTGAAATAAAATTCGATCTTACACTGAAAAAAAAAATCTGTTGCTTTTATGTATTTATTCAAAATTATTATCCTTCTGCCTACTCTGAGACGCTTAGGTCGGAAAATAAATTTACTTCTTCCTAGCCATTTCGCGCCAGTTTGTCTACTCACCCAAAATTCCAACAAAGGTGGCCTTGCCTCATTATCAGTCTCAGCTCTCCCATCGACTCGGGTAATGAGTTCCAGGATAGGATGCACATCAAAGACGGTTGCTTCACTCTCGTCATCAGTCTCATCTCTCTCATCGGCTGGAGAAATGAGTTCCAGATTAGGAGGCACATCAAAGACGCTTGCTTCAGTAACTTCTTCTGCAACCTGGAAAAAAAGAATACAAACTGTGTGTGTGTGTGTGTGTGTGTGTGTGTGTGTGTGTGTGTGTGTGTGTGACGAAAACATGCGTATATAATTTCGACCCCATTAAACCCCACTGTTATATAGTAAAACTAAGGTTTAAAGGGGTATACATTATTTTTCTAATTTCTGCTCAAAAACATAGAATGTGTATGCGTTAGATCCGCTTCGCCCAGGCAGTTCGAACGAGTACCCACAATCTATGTTTGGAGCAGAAATATGAAGAATATCAGAATTTTTATCTGATTTTTTTTATACAATGTAGTTTTTATTATTATTATTATTATTTTTATAATTTCTGCTCAAAAACATAGAATGTGGTACGCATTCAAACCGCCTCGCCGAGTACCCACAATCAATGTTTGGAGCAGAAATATGAAGAATATCAGAATTTTTTATCTGACAATTTTCATTTTTTTGATGGTAAAATTTTCCATATATTTGAATAGGCATGTTTTCAAGTGTTACTGGTGTGTGTGTGAAATAGAGATTCTTATCATGGCGTCTGTTGGCGTTTTGTTTCTTGTATAAATGTTCTTCGAAGAGAGAGAGAGAGAGAGAGAGAGAGAGAGAGAGAGGGAGAGAGAGGGGGGGGTCTACTCTAAAAGAAGCAATTGCTCCTATGGAGCGAAGTCTTTCCTTTTATAGATTATTTCTATTGAGGCAAAACATTTTTGACAGTTACCCATTTTCGCTGTGTATCCATTCCCCTCCATGGGTCATCATCTCAAAACTTTTTTCTCATTTTCTCAATCAAATGAGAGAGAGAGAGAGACAGACAGACAGACAGACAGACAGACAGACAGACAGAGAGAGATGTCGTTATCATTAATATTGAAGATGAGTATTCATGAACGTACCTCAATCTCGGCTTCTTCTGCTTTGTGGGCGCATGTTATACAGGTGAAACTGAGGTATTTCTTCCCTCGGGTCGCCGCAAGATATTCTTCTTTGGTTATTCCTGGAACATTTTATCATATTGGCAATGCGTTAGAATAAAAAAAAAAAAAAAAAAAAAAAAAAAAAAACGTGCGCCTATACAGTCAGCAAATGTCATCGTACTTTCTAAACCAACAGAAGCCTCGAACGGGTATCGAAGAATAAGATCAGATTGCGCGAATGCGCAAGATAATATAAGCTTTGCAAGTTATAACTGCTCTCCGTGTGACATGCCTGAAATGATATATTCCAAGGTGTAATGTTTGAAATAAGAACAGTCGCTTTATGCGAACTCATGTAACGGACGGGCGGCTCATGTTGGAGCAGTCTGAGTCGGATCTGCAATGTTTGCCTATGCCATTTTGTCGGAGACTGGTGTATGGGATTTAGGAGCATTTGCCAGGGTATATGAGAAATGATATTAAACCTGTATCATGTTGTATGACTAGTACTATTTTAAGCGTTGTAAGCTAGAATGCTTGCTTACATTTTTTTTTTCAAAACTAAATATGTTTTGTGTATATTGTATGTTATTTATATAGAAAGAAGCGTCCCTCTGATGCTCTGCTATAATTCGATTTATTATGAATAACAACAAGAAAACACGCATAAATAATATTACCTCCCTTAAACCCCACTTTTATATAGTAAGACTGAGGTTAACAAGGGTATACATTATTTTTCTTATTTATGCTCAATCATAGATCGTAGGTACTTGTTAAATCTGCCTCGTTGAGGCGATTCTACCAAGTACCCACAATATATGTTTTGAGCAGAAATATGAAAATAAAAATATCAGATTTTTTTTTGATAATTTATTTTTTTTGGTTTTGTGACAAAGTGTTCAATATATTTGAACAGGCGTGTTTTCGTAATGATCAGTGGAAATTATGTCCGTCAAATGGAGAAGATATAAATTTACATTCTTGCATAAAATATATTATATAAACGCAACAAATATATGAATTTCCATGCTGTTTACCCAATACTTTTTCCAAAATATCCTCATTTTCGGACCCTGACTTATTTTTTTATGTGAGGTTATCTGATAAGAGTATACATCTTAGAAATCTGTCAGTACTTTAACATAAAAATAAGAACTACCTTTAATACAAAATATTAGAGTGATAAGTAAAATATTTACCAGAATTACACCTCAGATCCTGCCAAGCCTCGCACAGATCACAGGAAACGGCATGATGACCACCACGAACGATCTTACTACACGCAACGCAAAAAACAGGCATAATGACTTTTAATATTCGAGTTTAAGACACTATATGTACGTATTGTAAACAATAGATGCCAAAACTGGATTAGAAGCTTCTGGTCATTTGGTCTTGTCTTTATACAGATTATGTCGGCAAATAAAAGAAATACATGTAATTTAAACAAAAGTTGGCAATTTGTTATTGCTGAAACTTACTAATAATTAACCTTTGTCGGTTAAAGGATGACAATTAACACTTTTGTTGCGAATTCACTCTTATTAAATTTCAGTGCTTGTCGTTAATTGATCAGTTAGCTTAACATGTAATTAAATCAAACATTGGAATAGTTTAAGTTTGAATTAAATGATTAAAGGAGATTAACCGCTGATTAAAAGGTGATCAGCCGTTAATGTTGATTAACGCTGATTACCACCGTTCATGAAAGTCTCTAATAATGTTTCTTCGTTTTTTTTTTTGTTTTTTTTTTTGTTTTTTTTTTGTAAAGTCCGATTTTTGTTTTCACTTTTTTTTTTCATGACTGAATACAAAGAATTAGATAGATAGATCAGATGTCATTTAAGTTAGAATACAAATGTATGTACTTAAGCGATCTGATCTAAGACATCTGCATATGCTTTTTCTTCATCAGGTACAAAGCAATAAAAGTACCATTATCCAATCATTTTTAATACATTAAGAGGTGTCTGATTTTCATGGAACGAGAGGTCTTCAAAAGTTGGGGCGATTTGGGCCGAGTTGTCTTCTGAAATTGGGACGACTTGGGCCGACTTTTTTCTGGACCGAGTTGTCTTGGGCCGACTTGTCTTTGGGCCGAGTTGTCCGTAATTCGAATGAATTAAGCATGTGGTGGACTTGTTTAGATATATGATTCAATTACAGGTAATGCACAGCGGTCATTTGTTTTCATCGTATCCAGGGACAAGTCAGAACGAGGCAACCGGAAGTGCGGTCCCCCGAATATATTAGCTTCACTACTGAGAAAACTATGATTTTCCTATATTTACTGGACTTGGCTTTTATACCCCTAGAAGACAGAAAACTGCTTAAAAATCAAATCCAAAAGCATTGAAAAAAGAAATATCTTTTGTCGAATACTAATTAAGCAATGTATGATAATATATAACTGATATACTGGACATTTGAATCGTAGTTTAGATATAATGACAAAAATAAAATTTATGATCGGCAGAAAAATGATTGGCGGATCTGATCGGACTTGGCTTTTATATCCGACCCCCAAAATGGACAACGTTAAAAAACATATTAGTCTTGCTATCCAGGATAGAAATTTTGGTCACGGTGCAGGGTCTCGGTCACGGGATTCCGGTCTATGGGTTTCATACCTGACCCTACAAACTACCCCAGATCATCCCAAACGGGACTGAGACAGTTCACCGACAAGGCAGTTCACCGACACATATTTTGGAGACAGTTCACCGACAAAATTGAAGACAGTTCACCGACATATTTGAAGACAGTTCACAGACAACCATACTTCATATGTTTTGATGTAGACAGTAAATGGGTTTATTAGGGATAAATCAGCAAGAATTTCATGAAAAAAAAAAATAAAAATAAATGTCTGAAACTATTTTTTTTTTGTTGTTGTTGTTCACTTTTAGAAGTTTTGGCGATAACGAAATCAGACATGACCAATAATTACTGGGAACAACTAATTATGTGCAAACTGGTCTAGAATTTTCTCAATATAACTTTGGTAAAATGTTTCAAATGTAAGAGCTTTAGATGAAGTAACAGAAAATGTTTAGTATAACTTTCAACTAATTACCAACAATCATATGCAGAAAGCGGTTATCTTCTAAGCATATGCAGGTAGTAACGGCGTAGATCAGCTTCTTCAAATCTTAATGACTTTAACTACCGTAATAAAGCCCTTACTGCCAAATTTCTTAGGCAGGGCTATTGTTATTTTAAACTTCGTAAGGCGTTTTTGAAATTTTATCGCAGACACAGTGCCTTGTTAGAAAAATATAGCGTCAGTCTGAAAACACTTCTGCAACAAGATATATCGGATCTCGAATTTTACGGTGACTTAGTGTACAGATTTAGAAAAATTATAGGTAAATCTAACTTTTCGGAGCAATTCAGAAAACTTATTAACCGTTATAAAAGAATTGGTTATAGCCTGGATATTATGCGGCAGACTGCATGCCTAGTTGTCAACCCAATCATTGTTGATGGCTATGCTTCACTCTTTAATTGCACAACGGCGGTTCGGGCCTCAGACTCAATGACGGCCTCTTCGTAAAACTTTAACCAGTGGGTTGGGGCTTGACGATATGTCTTTGGCTTGGCCCATTGTGGTTCAACTATTTGTTTTCATTTACTCTGGCATACAGTAGAATTAGCCATGAGTACTCGTCTTTGTTTATTATAGTGATTGATTTGATTTTTATGTTTTCGCTTTGATGCATTGACTGAGTTGGGAGCCTTTAAGCAAACCGATTTTTATGTATTTCTGTATTAAGAGTAGCATCGGGACCCAGGGTGAAGTTAGCTAGCTTTAAAAGTGCTTCAACCCCCCCCCCCCCGGTGGTTTGCTCTACCGACCGTTCTAAGGCGGTGGTCCCGGTGTTAGTCATACTCCTTGTTGCTTTGTGGTTTATTCTACGAGGCGATTTGTTATATGTCTTTCCGTGTGTCATTTTGTGCTTGTGTTTTTCAGTCCTTTTGGTATTGCGATTACCTCGCTTGGGGAAGAGAGAGCTAATCTTAGTGCTTTTCGTACGTTTGTTTGGTTTGTGCTTGTTTAAATTTGTCGGTTTCCTCTTCCTCTTGGGGTCTGGGAAGGGCTGCGGTTTGTGATTGTGGCACTCCCTGGACTTTTCTCTTACCTTTTTTTATGCAACAACGACAAGGACTCGACAGCATGACAGCAGTGGTTTATCGACCGAAGTAGCTCAAAACTTAGTGACAGCGATTATCTTAATGACTGGCGTTTCTTTAATGAATGAATGAATGAGCGCCAATGGCTGAGTGGTTGGGTACCTTTCTTAACATGTTTACTTCTACATATTTTAACATTTATGGTTTCGTTATTTATTAGACTCAATTCCATTCCTTCAGGTATAACGAAATATGTAAAAAGTGACAAGTCAACACTTGTTCAATTACTTTTTTGTGGTGTTTTAATTTAATTTGACAAAATAAGAGAAGCTAAATCCCGTCTCTAAATACCAAAAGTAAAATAACCGACAAGAAACATTCAAATTCATTACAAAAACACGCCTATTCAAATATATAGAAAATGTCACCTCCAAAAACTGAAAATTTTCAGATAAAATTTTTTGATATTTGTCACCATAAAATATCTCTTGTCGGTAAATGCAGTTAATCATCTGAAGAAGAAGTGTTTCCTTTTCTTTCCAAAAATCCTTTAAATTTCAACAAAAGGGATTTCTGCTTCAAGACAAAATTGGTTCTAAGGTAAGAAAAGCATCTAAAACATACTTTTAAACAATAATATACTCGAAGAAAATAAAAGAAAGCTTCTTGTCACCTTAAATATCTCTTGTCATTAAATGCAGTTAATCTTCTGTAGATATAGTGTACCATAGTGCAGATTATATTTCATTTCCTTTAGGATTATTGGTCCCATTGAGGAATCTTTGAAAATGGAGTTCTGCTCATGTATACGCTAGTGGGCGTAAGCAGTGTTGCAAACTTCATTACTGCTTATGAAGAGTCTCAATAAAACCGAGACTCCCATTTTCTTATCTGTTGTGTGTTCTTTGTTTCCAAAGGCAATCTTTTTTACATTTATTCCCGTTTTCCCCCAGACTCCTTTAAAATTTTACTAAAGGGGGTTTCTATGACAAAAAAGTATCAAAAATATATTTTGACACAATAATATACTCGAAGACATTGAAATAAAGCTTCTTGTCACCATAAAACTTTTCTTGTCGGCTCATGTCGGTTCTTGTCGGCAAATAGGGAGACCCCTTTCCGGACATTTCATCCCGGACATTTCAAAGTCCGAAATCGACCTCAAAATGGCAAAAATTAGAAAAATTTAGAATTATCTTTTAGAATGGCGCTTAAATTTTTAAGGATACCAATTTTATAAAATTATTACCACCACAAGTCGAGATACTATGGGCAACGCACCACTACCTATACATCCCGGACATTACATCCCGAACATCCCGGACGTTAGTGTGCATCGTTTGAATACCGGGATTTATACCGACCAGTCAAATATGGCGGCTTGGGAGGGTGTGAAGTCGAGTCGGGTAAGTAAATGTGATATTTTGTGTGTTACATCTACGAAAATAGTACTAACTTTTTCAATTTTGATGCATGATTTATAGTATTATAATTATCTGCATTATTTTTTACATCTCAAATATGTTTTCTGTTCTAATTATTTTAAAATTCCGTTTTTATGCCTACATGCCTGTGGTCAGGTAAGTATATACAAAGTAGTGAGCGGGCCCTCGAGTTTATTTTACTCCTATTTTCAGAGCAAACGAAGGAAAAAAAAACCTTTGATCTCCTTTATGCAACATCCTTAAGTAAACTAAGGAGGAAAAGTGTGCCCGATGCAGGACTCCAACCCACAACCCCCGGACCCAGCTTGCAAGTCAGGTGCCCTACCAACTGAGCTTATCAGCCAATAGTCCTGCCAATCACCACACTCCTCCCCCTTTTAACTTTTAAGTACTGGGCATCAACTGAACTTTCTATCAGTTTTTAGCCTCTGCCAGCACTTATCAACACCAACCCCTAGGTTATTCAAGTTGGGTGCCATTAAAGTAAACAAAGGAGGAAAATGTGTGCCCGATGCAGGACTCTAACCTGCGACCCCCTGCTTGCAAAGTCAGGTGCTCTACCAACTGAGCTAATCAGACCGACAGGCCCGCCAATCACCACAATCCCTCTGTTGAATTCCTTACCAGTCTCTGTAGCTGAGGCTCTCAAATCTGGAATGTGTATTTAACCCTTGTCCTGCTGAATAAATTAAGATGCCACACCCACTTCTAATTTTCAGCCAATCAGATTATTTGATCCAGATTGTTGATACAAATTCACATACTTAATGGCAAACAATGCAGATCCAGATCAGATGGCTTCTTCAGAAGCCAACTGATCTGGATCTACACTGTTTGCAAAGACAGTGCATATCCGGATTCAGCAGGACAAGGGTTAACAGTTTAACATATTTCAGGGTTCCCACTTCTTCTACTTCCTTGTAATGGTCAGGATTCTTGTACAAGAATGTACTGTTGACCAGTGAGAGGTTAAAGAGACAGCCAGGAGGTCACGGATTGAACCCCCGCCGAGGTTGGCAGACTAAGCCTGCCCAGTAAACGTGTGGTTAGGTAAACTGACCAGTGACCATGCTTGACATGACCCCATTGGGTTGACTGGGCTGTAAAAGCTCAACACAAACAGTTAAAACATGCAGAAGCAGTATCAGAGCTGAAGGGGCGGCAGGGCATAACATAGACCGACTCTGAACTCGTCCATAATGACAGCATCAGTGGCCTTTGTAGGAAGACGATTCCATTCTCGGATGGTTCATGAGAAGAAGGAGTTCTTGTAGCTGGAGAACGTGGCAGCTGGTTGATAGAGTCTATTCTGACCTCTCGGCGAACAACATCAGTGTCTCTATTTCCACCAATTCTTGCTGAATCTTGTATAAAGTTGTCAGTCTGTCTCCTTTTCTTCTGTATTGTAATGATTCCCAGCCGAGAACTGAAACCATCTTGGAGACACAACCTGATGTCCTATCATAGTAATTGTTGCTGACACGTGCTGCTTGTCATTGGACTTTCTCCAGTTTAGTGACATCTTCGCTTGCTGAGGGGTCCCATGCCTGAGAAGCATATACCATGAAAGGCCTGATGAGTAGGCTGTTCGCTTCACCTCCTTTGTGCACTCGCTGAGGTTACGTCTCAAGAATCCTGGGGTCTAAGACGAACCATCTTGGATGCTTTGGCTGCCGTGGTGTCAGTATGAGTATGTCAGGAGAGGTCACTGCTGATGTTCACTCCGAGATACTTTCCACTGGCCACTACTTCCAGTGTGTGTCTGTGGAGCTTGTATTCTGTTTTCTTCTCGAAGCATTTATTGTGGTTGATCCAGATGACCTGGCACTTCTCCGGATGGAACAGCATTTACCATAGCTTCTCCCATTCTTCTAGATCCTCTTGTAGTCTTATGGCATCTGCGTCAGATTTGACGAGTTTGTATATGAGGCAATCTTTGGCAAAGAGGTGGGAGTCTGAGTGGCCATCGGCTTCAGGCAGGTCACTGATATAGGCCAAGAATAATTAAGGACCTAGGATTGTCCCCTGTGGCACACCGGAGATGACATCTGCTTGAGCTGACTTGCAACCATCAAGTAGGACTTGCTGCTTTCTGTGTCCAAAGAAGGATCTTATCCACTCCAGGGTCTCTCCTCTGACTCCATAGAAGTTCAGTTTGTAGAGGTCGTTGGTGGGGGACGTGGTCAAACACTTTTGAAAAATCGAACAGGACGACGTCGACTTTGTCCTTTCCTGAATGGAGGCTACTGGCAGTGCCCTGGATGGTAGCAACCAGCTGGGTGACAGTTAACCGTTTCTTTTTGAAGCCATGCTGTTTCACTGTCAGTATGCTGTTATGGTCAAAGTGTCTCATGATGCTACTGTGAACATGCTTGAGCACTTTAGATGCTACTGACGTCAGTGACACAGGTCTGTATTTGGAAGCAAGTTGTTTTGGCCCTTTCTTGTAGAGGGGAACTATCAGTGCTTCTCTGCAATCAAATGGTACATTTCTTATATCCTTCTTATTCGTCTGTCATAACTGACAATGACCAATCCTAATCAACTGTGTGATGTGTTATTATTTGTGTGTTCTAAGATGGCTGATGAAACCAATCTTAGCTCTAAACTGCCTGTTGCAGATAGAACAAGAGAGGTCTGAGGAAGGAAGCTCTGTTGGTGATGCCTTAGCTCTGGTTTTCTGCTGTGCACTTTCTGCTCGGCTTCGCTGATTCTTTTTGCTTCGTATTCACCAGCTCCCCTTTTTATGAGGCCTCGCCACTTTGTACGATCTTATACAATCTGTTCCCATGACTCTGTTGGTATGTTGAAGTCTTTAAGGGAGGCTCAGAGGGTGTCCTTGTATCACTTCTTCTGACCACCATGGGAGCGTTTTCCTCCTTTAAGTTCTCCATAGAGGATTTTCTTTGGCAAACATTCATCAGGCATTCTGGTAACATGGCCTGTCCATCTTAACTGTGTCAATTTCAGAAGAGTATGTATACTCTGCATCCCTGCACTTTTCAGGACTTTTGTGTCTGGAATCCTGTCTTGCCACTTGATCTTTAGAAGTTTTCTAAGACAGCTTGTATGGAAGTGGTTCAGTCTTTTGGCTTGCCGTTGGTAAACTGTCCAAGTTTTTCATGCATATAATAGTGTTGGCAGCACTACCGATCTATATACTTTCAGCTTTGTGTCAAGTCTGATTCCACTTCGGTCCTAAAAACTTCCACGTACCCAGCCAAATGCTGCACAAGCTTTGGCAATTCTAGCATTGACTTCATCATCAATGTGCACAACTCTAGACAAAGTGATTCCAAGGTAGGTGAACTTGTCTACCGCTTGCAGTCGTTGACCTTTCACTGTGATGGTAGGCTCCTTGTAAGGATTTCCAGGTGTTGGCTGATATACTACCTCAGTCTTTTTGATGCTGATTGTGAGATCATAGCTATCACATGGATCAGATACTTGATCCACACCTTTTTGCATTTTCTCTTCTGTTGGAGCACCCTTTGCCATGTCATCAGCAAAGGAACTCATCTAGCACCTCTGCCTGCACCTTAGATTTAGCTTACAACCTTCTTAGGTTGAAAAGTTTCCCATCAAAGTGATACCTAATAGGTATACCATTGTCACCATCCTGGATAGCATCTGTAAGCATGGCAGAAAACATCATGCTGAGCAGTGTTGAAGCTAGTACACGGCCTTGCTTAACTCCATTTGTCACAGGAAATGGATCAGAAAACTCGCCATCATTTTAGACCCTTGCGAGCATACAATCATGGAACTGTCGTACCATTGCTATGAATTTGGCAGGACAACCAAACTTTGCCATAATTTTCCAAAGTCCCTCACGACTGACTGTGTCAAATGCTTTGGTAAGGCCGACAAAGGTCATGTAGAGGTCCACATTCTGTTCCTGGCATTTTTCTTGAAGCTGTCCTGCTGTAAAGATCATGTCTATTGTTCCTCTGTTTTTCCTGAATCCACACTGGCTTTCTGGTAGAAGCCCTGACCGTTCCAGGTGTTCATTCATTCGGTTCAGTAGGACCCTTGCAAGAATCTTCCAGCAATTGACAATAAAGAGATGCCACGATGATTGTCACAGACTTGAGGATTCCCTTTCCTTTTGAATAGGTGGATAATTGTTGCAGCCTTGAATTCTTGAGGGATGGCTTCTTTTCTCCACATAATGTGAAATAAATGTCAGTTTCTCTGCAACTGGAGGACCTCCTGCTTTGTAGATCTCTGCAGGTATTGCATCTGATTCTGGAGCCTTGCCAGATGACAGGAGTTTTATTGCTTTCACTGTTTCGGAGATGGTTGGGAGCTCATCAAGCAGCGGATTACATTCCATCTGTGGTAGTCTGTTGATAGCTTCAGCACTGATAGATGATGGCTGATTAAGGACACCATCAAAGTGTTTAGTCCATCTTTTCAAGATAGCTTCTTTGTCAGTCAGAAGACTAGTTCCATCTGCACTAAGGAGTGGGGTGGTTCCTGAGCTCTGGGGACCATATACTGTCTCGAGTGTATCAAAGAACTTTTTCATGTCCTTTCTGTCTGCAAAGGACTGGATTTCATCAGCCTTTTTTCTCAGCCAGGAGTCTTGCATGTCTCTGAGCCTCGTCTGAACTATCTTGCATATGTTTGAATAGGCAGTCTTGCTAGATACTGAGCTGGTATTTCTGGGATAAGCCTTGTGTTTTTGGTGTTTCTCTTCAAGGAGTCCCTGAATTTCTTTGTCATTCTCATCAAACCAATCTTGGTATTTGCGAGATACTGGTCCTAGGGAATCCATTGCTGAAGAGTGGACAGTGTCTCTGAAGACTGTCCACCTCTCATCTACATGTACATCTTCTGAACTGTGTTCCAGTGCATCTAAACGGCTGCAGAGATCATTGACGAATGCTTGCCTCTTGCTGTCTTGTATCAGCTTGGAGACATCTAATTTCTTTGGCACCTTCTTGCCTTGTGGTTGTCGTACAGGCTGAATGCGCAGGTTGAGTTTGCTGACAACAAGCCTGTGATCTGTCCAACAGTCTGCACCACACATAGTTTTAGTCACTCTGACATCCTGTCTGTCCTTCCTTCGCACTATGACATAGTCAGTGAGATGCCAGTGTTTGGAGCGAGGGTGCATCCATGTTGTCTTTCTGCAAGTTATCCAGTATCCAAGGAGAAGTGGAATATTGACTAAGGATGGCACGAGTTCCTCGGCCGCTGCTCTCAGGATAAAGGTAGGTATGTTATCAGGACCAGCTGCCTTGTATGGTCTCAAGTCTTCCAGGTTTCTTGGGTTGACACTGATGTTCTGCATAGGTTGGTGTATGCTTGGTCCTTTGTCTGGGAAGGAATTGGTGTTTTCTTGCATGTAAACTGACTAAAATGGCTTGTTGAGTATTTCAGCTTTTACCTTGTTTTGCTGTGCAGGAAACCATCCTTGTTCAGCAACGCTGATACTCCTGATGCTTCTTCTTGTTTACTCTTGATCAAAAGCATCTCAAGTTTTCCTTTAGGTCTTGACTGACTACCTCCTCCACTGTCCTTTTTATAACTGTAGGTACATTTTCTATTTTTTTCCTTCCTTCTTTTTGTACCAGATTGCCGGCTTTGGTGGCTCAGTTGGATGCGCATCCGGCTAGTGATCAGGAGGTTGCGGGTTCGAACCGCCTGGTCGGAAACATTATTTCGTGGAGATTTGATAATGAAATATTTCCTGCGGTCATTCTCTCTTCCGCTGATTCAAGAAGGGCAGTTGTCAGTTTCTGGCGAAAGAATGTGCACAATACTGGTTAACCGCTTAGAGGACTAAGCCTGCCCAGTAAGTATGGTAAGGTAAACTGACTGCGCTCGACATGACCCCATTGGGTTGACTGGGCCATAAAACCTCAACACATTCATTCATTCATTCATTTTGTACCAGAATGCATAGCATCTAATAAGGTTGCCTTATTTCTGCGGGTACATTACAAATTTTGGGAGCAGAACAGCCTCAATAGAGGAGAATGAGAGCTAAGATTAAAAATTAGTGATGTTTGATTAGGCCAAAAAAAAATAATCATTAGATTCTCAGGCCCCGCCACATGTACCAAAAAGTCTGTGCATAAGCCTTTTTTTCCGTGTCCAATAAAAAAAAAAACACATCCGCGTCTGATACAGCATGCCGGTGCGTCGCGGTTTTTAAAATCCTAGTTTTAGATGCAACCGAAGCATACACGGTCACGTAAACGCTTATATTATTGATTTTTTCATTGGATTGAACTTAGCGAGTAAGCGTTTTAGCACCATCATTGATCAAAATGGCTGCCGAAGCGCAAGTTGGCCTCGGACCACAATTATTTTTCCATTACCTTTCGTACAAAGACCTCTTGGGAAAAAATTGCTGACAACTTTACAATCGATGCATACTTTCTTCTGCTTATGTCAACATTTCTTACCTTCAAATTTATCCACTTTACACATGACCATGACCAGCTCCTTTTCCTGCTGTCGTCTGTCAAAGTAAACACCTGTCAGTTCATACCAGTTACGGCCCATGTAGGCTCACTTCTTAGGGGTGTGCTTAGGTTCACCTGTTTTCCTGAAATCAAAAGGAAACAAAACAAACTCTTAATTTTCAAAACACCTACATGTTGATCTATCAAAAGAATCACAGTGAAGTAGTCTGCTCAGTCACTCTGGCATAAGACACAGCATCCAAGTGAGGGACTATTTGTGCAACTATATTTCCTTATTTTGGACAACGAATCAGGGGAGGTAATTGTGGACTGGTTCCTATCAGACCTCTTTTTTAAAACCAAGTTACACCATGTGCTGTTTACCTAGTTTCTACACATGTCTGCAATCATCAGAGCAAATATTAGACCAAGTTCTTAAAGTACAGGACTGTGACAGCATTTCAAACACAGGTACCCATAATGAAGTTTTGGAACTTTTTTCAAAAGCCAAACTTGTTTTTCTGAAAAACACTAAATTTGCAATATCTCACTTATTTTTGGGATTTTTTTTATGGAATAAAAAGCATACAACACCCTGTGATAGCCTCCTATTGATGCAATTCTAATCTATGACCAAAACAATGGTTCTGCATATTTTAAAGGCTTAAAATGAAGAAATTGTCAAATTTCGACCAATTTTTGCCATTTAAGGAAAGTTAACAAAAGAAAAAAAATTCTGAAAGTACTGAATTTGGTCTCTAAAACAGGCTTTTTCATTTCCAAAGAGAATATGATATAACTTTATTTACATACAAACAAAGTAAAAGCACCTGCAGGTGTCCCCTGTCCCAGGTGGCATTTCAAATGTCAGCCAAGTGTCATTCCAATACACAAGTGCACCTGGGCAGGCCCCTGTAGTGATGACTCTTGGGAAGCAGAAAGATGCCAAAATCTGTATATACTGTGTTATGCAGACTGGTATCTGTCATTTAAGTTGACAGAAGACAAAAATGAGTATAAATAGGGTAAAAAACCTGCAGTTTCAACATTCTAGTATTTTATATGCATAAGTGAACACTACCATGAAAGGCGAGAGAAAAAGAAGAAAAAGCCAGTTCCAGAAAGGCCACATTCCTTGGAATCAGGGTATTTTACTACCTCAGACAGATTCCAACCAAGATGATGAGCCAACAACTACTAGACAAACAGTTAGAATGAGTAAAGAAGAGTTTTACCTGGTAACAAAGACAGCCTATGATGGAAGATCAAGATGCATGCCAGACTGTGAAGGTATGACTGGAGAGGCTCGACTTCTACGCCCTGCTACTACATTGCATTTGGACGAGACGGACCCAACACAGCCTAAAGATTTTGATGGCATGAGACTGGTTGACAGCGAGAAAATGGTCGAAGCCTGGAATAAGGCCCAGTCGCTTCACAGAGTGGCCGCGCCTGACTGTGACCTGGCCCACATGGAGATCGCCAATGAGAAAAAATGGGGCGTTTGCTGGAAGATGACATTTAAATGTGCTACATGTAACTTCACTTCTCCAGAATTCAAGCTCTACAAAGAAGTGCCAACAAACAGACCAGGCCCAAATCCAGCAGCACCAAGCCTGGGTCTTGGCATTGGGCTACAAGATACACCTTTGGGTAACAGAGGAGCACGACGCCTCATAGCCAACATGGACTTACCTCCCCCTGCGAGAAGCAGCATGCAGAGGACATCAAACAATGTTGCAAAAGCTGTTACAGAGCTAAACCAGAGGGATATGAGTGACAAAGTGAAACTGCTTAAAGATATCAATCAGAAGAGGGGGTGTGAACCATCAGAGATAAACATTGCTGTCGACGCACGATATAATTCAATGACTATTGCAAGCCGCAAAAAGCCTGGCCAGAATGCATCACAGGCAATCGGTATTGCCTGTGAAACAATGACAGACAGGAAGTTTATTATTCAGGCTTGCTTCCAGAATAAACTGTGCTGGACTGGTGCCTGGTTAAAAGGGAAAGGAATAGAAGTGAAGTGCCCTGGTAGACACCCAGAATGCACAGCAAATTTATCAGCTTTTGCACCTCTTTCAGAGTACGAAATGGGTCGTGAAATTGGAACACAGCTAGCCCTCCAAGGCATGTTAGTGAAGTACGCAACCACAGATGGTGATGCAAGATCAGCTGAAGGAATAGATCATGCCCTGAAAGTCCTTCATCCGATGTGGAATGTACAACGTCTTGCAGACCCCACTCACCTAGGGCAGTCCCAGTTTCGACAGTGTAACAGGGCTAACTTTAGCCGTGAAATGTTTCCTGGCAGAACACGTGAACAACAGAAGGAAGCTCAGAAGGTCTTCAGTCAGGATGTGAAGGCTAGATGCAGTTTGATTTTAAAAGAGCTAATGAAGAAACATGCAGGTGACATGACAGCTTTGCGACGATGCTTACCAAAAGTTCTTGAATCGACTCTGCTCTGCTATAGTGGTGACTGTTCGAAATGTGCCCAGAACTCTGTCATCTGCCATGGAGGTGTCAGTAACAACTGGTGGAATCATTCCATGTTCCTCGCGTCAAATAAAATTCACCACCTGAATATGGATGAAAGTGATAAGGATTTACTTTTAGAAATACTGAAGATGAAACTCAGTACAGCATCAGTAGAGCAAATGAAACTTTACACGGACACGCAAAAGTGTGAGGCAGTTAATTGGTCACTTAGTGTATCGCTTCCAAAAAATGTGAATTTTTCTAGAAATATGGAAGGACGAGCTCATTCTGCTATACACAAACTGAATAATGACCCTGGAACATCAACTATTCAGAAGTGTGAAAATTCTGGTGTTAAGCTTTCTGCGCGTGTGAAACGTTCACTTATATCAATGGATAAGGAGGCAGAGTATGAACAAATATATTCTAAAAAGACAGAAGTGGTTAAACATAAACTTGTTCGACAAAGCAGGGCAATCCAGGAGCACACTGCTTTTAAGATGAACAGTAAAGTGAAGGGAGATTACCAAAAGGGACAGTTGGATCCAGTCCCATCTACTAGTGGGACAGATCATAATTACATTAAGTGTAAAACTTACTAAGAACTGAATCTGGGTCTGCTGTTGTTGTTGTTGTTGTTGTAATGTTGTTGTTGTTGTTGTAATGTTGTTGTTGTTGTTGTTGTATTTGTTGCTGCTGCTGCTGCTGCAGCTGTAGCAGCAGCAGCAGCAGCAGTTTTTGTTGTTGTATAACAACTACAGCAACAAAAAATACAAATATAGCACGTACTACAGCAATGACTACAACTGCAAAATTTTTCAAGTTCAAGTCTGTAGTTGTAGTAGTTGCTGTAGTACACGCTTTGCTGGTTGGTGTAGTTGTAGTTGAACAACAACAACAACAACAACAAACAACAACAACACAACTACTACTACAGAATGTCTGAAGACAGCTGCTGCAACTACTACTACTACTTCTACTACTACTACAGATATGTACTTACATGTATTTTTTTGTGTATATATGTTTGTATTGTCTTTAAGTTTCAATAAATGGCAAGATGAGGCCTGGTTTTGTTTTCATTGATATGCATGCATGAAGTAATGTTGTATTGACTGTGTTCTGTTGTATTACAGGAGGCATCTTACAACATGCACGCTTCAGAAGAAATTTTGGAAACAACATGAATAATTTCAGAGTAATTTCAGTTTGGCATCAACCCTGGGAAGCAGGACTGACCCCAAACTGTGATAAAAGACAGTATTTCCAAAATCTCTGCTGAAGCAAGCAAGGAAGGAAGAAAGAGACCTGCATCAAGGGACTCTTAAAATGGTGTTTGCTGGGTATAATATTGACCCAGAAGATGAGTACATGACAATCACTAGTTACCGTATTTGCCCTAAGTAGTCAGACACCTTAAATCATTACCGTACTTACCTTAAAACTAGGACAGGTCCATTTTATTGCCGGATTTTGTGTCTAAAATATTTTTGAATGAGTGGCAAACAGTGTAGAGCCAGATGAGATGCCGCATTTTTTTTAGTCTGATCTGGGTCTACACTGTTTGCTCAGGCCTGTCCGTCCAAATACTTTTGGTAAGTACAGTAGTCCTATGGCTAGTCAGTGTCATGTCACATCATTTAAAGTTTACTTACTCTTACTGTGAGCTAACTTACATTTTACACTCCAACAAACAATCTGGATACCCCGCATGACCCTTGCACACGCCCCGATTAACACATCTGACCCTGTCACAGTTGACCGTATGTGGCTCCATGGACAGATGGCACGACTGAATACAGAGGGTATTGTGGCACAGATGACTGATGTCCATTGTCCCTATATCCAAGGTCGCTGAAAATATCATAAAAGTAAACCGGTGAACATTCATACTTTTCCATTTCCCACTCAAAGGGCACTTGAAATTTATCACCCCATATCCGCTTTTTTTGGTCGTCCCGCTCCAGGGTAAACACTGGCCATTCGGTGATAAATGTGACTTTTCCAACAATTTTGTCTTATATTTTTCAAAAAATCCCTCCATTGCAACACTACAAACAAAATTCTCAGAAAGAGGCTGCATTTAGACATGGTGTAGGGATATCTGCACAATATTTACATCAGTTTCACTCACATTCTACTTTCACTTTCAATAAATTTTAATGAAAATTTAAAAATAAAAAAAAAATAAAATAAAACACCTTCTATAGACTGAAATTGCCTCCATTACCTTTAAATTTGTAAGATGGGCTGATAATCTGTCAAGTTTCAGCTCTGTGTGACCAAAACTAGCTTCATAATTGAAGTTCCAAAATTCTGCACTTTGCTCATAGCAGGCCTCGGACCACAATTATTTTTCCATTACCTTTCGTACAAAGACCTCTTGGGAAAAAATTGCTGACAACTTTACAATCGATGCATACTTTCTTCTGCTTATGTCATCATTTCTTACCTTCAAATTTATCCACTTTACACATGACCATGACCAGCTCCTTTTCCTGCTGTCGTCTGTCAAAGTAAACACCTGTCAGTTCATACCAGTTACGGCCCATGTAGGCTCACTTCTTAGGGGTGTGCTTAGGTTCACCTGTTTTCCTGAAATCAAAAGGAAACAAAACAAACTCTTAATTTTCAAAACACCTACATGTTGATCTATCAAAAGAATCACAGTGAAGTAGTCTGCTCAGTCACTCTGGCATAAGACACAGCATCCAAGTGAGGGACTATTTGTGCGACTATATTTCCTTATTTTGGACAACGAATCAGGGGAGGTAATTGTGGACTGGTTCCAGTTGTGTAAACAAAACTTGTGTTTCCTTCGTTTTCAAAGCAGATGTCTCAAATATCCACCCAGATTTCATCCGGGGCTACGGTGCATCTGTCCTGGAACATTATGGACGTTTACGAAAAAACTGCACAATTGCCGAGTTGTATAACGGCATAAAATCGGGATACGAAGTATCGACGTCTGGTCCTTCCCGGATGAATTATCAAACCACAATGTAAGTGCGTCGATCGGACGCTCCAAAATAGACACATTCGACAGAATTTCTGTCAACACATTCCTCTCTGAAGGTATATAAACCTTTGGTAGAAATTTAAACTGGAGCTGCACAAACTGATTTTATTACTTTACTTTACTAAACTTTAGCTGGTAGGGGACTATCCTTTATATTTAATAATAATAGGGACATATAAAAAAGTTATCCTCAGTACTTCTCCTTATCTTTAGCTATGTCTAGGTGTCCAAACATTAAGTATTTTTATGGTAATATTACTATAAAATTCATTTCATGAATCAAGTCCTTTTAAAGGGTTCGTGTAATAAAAAAAAAGTTCCCTCGCCTGTTTCATGAGTAAAAAAAAAAAAAAAAAAAAATTCCTGCCTGCCTCATCTGTTTTTGCCAAAAATGGCCTGAGAATCTAATAATTAATTTTTTTTGGTCTTATGGGATTTTTATAATTGATCATCAAAAACAATTGGAGAGCACTTTTTGATTGATTATTGATTTAAGTAAAACACTTTTGAAAGACTAGACTCAGCACTGACAATAAAATCAAAAGCTGTTGTTCAAAAGACAGACCCAGCACAAAAATACTATAATTCTAGCAGTCTGATCAAATCAGGCATACTTTTTCATGCACATACATGCCATAAGTTCACCATGACAGTGTGTGAGATCTATGAAAAATTTTGACGTTAATGGCCCTCGTGGGTTGATGCATCATTAAACCTGAACTCATCATCTGTGAAAAATTTAGTGAGATTTCACAAAAATATGTGAGATTTTTCCTTGGCACCATATATCATCATAGCAGTATTCCCCAATTTGTTCTTCCATTAGGCCAAACAAAAAATGTGTGTGTTTTGGGTAATGCATAGAGTAGGAATAGATTTAATTTTTTAATTTTCTTTTTTTTTATACAGAAATGTAGAAAATTAACCTATCAAAAAACACATTTTTTAAATAATTTCCCATGTCTTATCATAATAGCCATTTCATGACAAAACCAAGTTAATACACCGTGTTGATGCATCGTTAATTCTGAAATCATCATCATCATTTATAATAATTTCCAGAAAATCTGAAAAAGATCAAGGGTTTCACTATGGAATTTAGGTAGGGTCACTTTACCCCAAACACACACATTTTTTTTTATTTGGACTTATGGTGTAGATATTGGCACAACAAATACTTACCAAAAGGCAAAGGCGAGACAAAATTCTGCCCATCTTCAGCCCAGAAAAATAGGGAGACATCATGTATCATCTCCCTCATGGGAAATTCTGAAGACCTGTTCCAAGATCAGGGAGACACGCTCCATACTTTACTTGCACTGTAATCTGCCAAACTTAAAAGATTTATCGAAATTGAGCTTTCTATGTTTTTTTTTAACCCTAGTCCTGCTGAACCCGGATAGGTCCTGCATTTGCAAACTGTAGATCCAGATCAGTTGGCTTCTGAAGAAGCCAACTGATCTGGATCTACACTGTTTGCCATTTGCACTGTTTGCCATTAAGTATTTGCACTGTTTGCCATTAAGTATTTGAATTTATATCAACAATCTGGATCAAGTAATCTGATTGGCTGAAAATTAGAAATGGGCGTGGCATCTAAATTTATTCAGCAGGACAATGGTTTAAGCTTTTTATTTCAGTGGTAACATTACTTGAACCCTTTTATCATTTTTTGTGGTTTCTTTGGTAAATGATTTAAGGTCATAGGTCTAGATAAGAGGGGGTATCCAGTAAATATTTTTCTTATTTCTCCACAAAAACATATGTTGTGGGTACTCATTAGAAGAGCCTTGGCGAGGCGCTTCTAATGAATACCACAACATATGATTTCATGGAGAAATAAGAAAAATATCAATACTTTTGGATTGAAAAAAGTGCCTTAACTAGTGCTATGAAGGATCATTTCTCAAGAAATACTGAACTAATCCACCCAGTGGCCTCCACTGCTTTTCTCTGTATCCCATCAACCCGAAAAGTTTGTTGTTGTCTGCAGTTAGGCAAAAAAAAACAACAACAAAAAAACTGTTTCCTATTGCATGTCCAAACAAATAAGGTCAGTAGGTAGGCTTTTCCTTTTTTTTTTTCTATTTTATTATTTTTTTTTTGATTCACCCATATTAGACTTTTCTAGATAGAGCATTCTGATCAGTGTTTGTATTGTTTGTTGGTCTCCCTCTAATCTTTCTAAAGGTATAATAAAAAGGTAAAGATGAATATCCCATGCTGTGCTTACTTGCGTCTTCACTACTAAATAAACCAACCATTCAACTATGTCAAGGTGATTTCCAGACATGCTCAAATTTTGAGTCAACACCAGTGAAGTGACAGATTTTCTCCAATTTAATAAGGATGACAGGAGCAGGCCATATCTTTTGGGCTCAGCTTATTTTAAGCTTTACTGTCTTTACAGTCACAACTTCACATATATTTTGAAGTATTGTCAAACAGTCAAGTATCAGTTTAAGCCGAATGAGCGATGTTTGCCTGCTCACTTTCCCTTCCTCTGCCTGGTCAAGAGCAGACAAGGTCGTCCCTTTTTGTGGTTCTGGATGAAAGCGCAGCCAAATGTTGCAGTCACATGACTTACCGAAATACCGGAATACTACTGAATTACCGGAATACCCGTGAAAAATACAGGAATA
Source organism: Anodontia alba (assembly GCA_964016985.1). Taxonomy (NCBI): domain Eukaryota; kingdom Metazoa; phylum Mollusca; class Bivalvia; order Lucinida; family Lucinidae; genus Anodontia; species Anodontia alba. Next base: position 5,527,494 of record OZ024824.1, read on the forward strand.
CCTGTGAAAGACACCAACTGAAGAAAGCAATACAGGCTTTAATTAAGAAATGCATATACTCGGAGGACGATCTTGAAAAGCCCAGAGGCCAAAGAAGCTCATATGAACAGCGAATACTGATTCGCAGGCTGATCTGAGTATTCACTGGTCGCACAGGTCTTATTGTCCTAAAAGTGTTTTCCAAATTTTCATGATTCCTGTTCCCCCAAATTAGTTTCATTCCCTTGTTATACCCCCGACATACGAAGTTTGTGGGGGTATATAGTTTTCGCTTTTCCGTTCGTCCGTTCGTTCGTTAGTACGTTCGTTCATTCGTTCGTCTTTCCGTCACAGGGTCAAAGTTTTTGCGTTAAAGTTTATAAGACCTCATATTTTGAAGACCCTTTGATGGATTTCATTCACATTTGGCATGATGGTAGATATAGGCCTAAAGTTTTTATCAGCACCATCCCCACCCCAGGGGTGACTTGGGGTCAAGGTCACGGACTTTGAATTTTCATAAAAAAGTCAGGGTCAAAGTTTTTGCGTTAAAGTTTATAAGACCTCATATTTTGGAGACCCTTTGATGGATTTCATTCATATTTGGCATGATGGTAGATATAGGTCTAAAGTTTTTATCAGCACCATCCCCACCCCAGTGCTGACCTTGGAGTCAAGGTCACGGACTTCGAATTTTCATAAAAAAGTCAGGGTCAAAGTTTTTGCGTTAAAGTTTATAAGATCTCATATTTTGAAGGCCCTTTGATGGATTTCATTCATATTTGGCATGATGGTAGATATAGGTCTAAAGTTTTTATCAGCACCATCCCCACCCTGGGGGTGACCTTGGGGTCAAGGCCATGGACTTAGAATTTTCATAAAAAAGTCAAAGTTTTTTGAGTTTAAGTTTATATAGCTATATCATCAAGACTCTTTAGGAATTTCATTTATATTTGACATGTTGCTAGATATCAGCCTAGAGTCTTACTCCACATGATCCCCACTCAGGTTGTGACCGAGGTCAAGGTCACGAACTTAGAATTTTCAGATAAAAGTAAAAAAATTTTGCGTTTAAGTTTATATAGCCATATCATCAAGACCTTTTGTTAAATTTCAGTATTCCCTAATTGAGCAAGGAATCTGTTAGTCTGTCCGTCCATCCGGTGAAGCATTATTCTTTCATACTTTATTTTTGTCTTAGGGTCAAAGTGTTTACGTTAAAGTTTATAAGACCTCATATTTTGAAGACCCTTTGATGGATTTCATTCATATTTGGCATGGTTGTAGATATAGCTCTAAAGTTTTTATTGGCACCATCCCTATCCCAGGGAATAACGTTGGGGTCAAGGTCACGGACTTAGAATTTTCATAAATAAGTCAAAATTTTTGTGTTTATGTTTATATACTATACCATCAAGACCCTTTGAGGAATTTCATTTATATTTTACATGTTGGTAGATATAGGTCTAGAGTTTTACTCAGCATCATCCTTATCCTGGGGTATGACCTTGAGGTAAAGGTCACAGACTTTGAAATTTCATATTAAAGTAAAAAAAAAAAAAATTGCATCTAAGTTTACATAGCTATATTATGAAGACCCTTTTGTTGGTTTCATTAATATTAAGCATGATGGTATATATAGGTCTGAAGTTTTTCTCGGCATCATCCCCAAGCTGGGGCATGGCTTTTAAGTCAAGGTCACAGACGTTTCATACAAATGTCATGTTTGCTTATATTATAAAGACTGATTTCACTGGTATATGGTGATAGTTATAGGGCTAAAGTTTTATTTAGCTCAGTCCCTGCACCTGTGCCTGACCTTTGAGGTCAAGGGCTTCATATTATGTGTGATTGAATTTTTTCAATGTTATAACATACAGCATACAACTGCCATCTCCAGAGTCAAAGCTACATATTTTGTGCTCTTTAAAAAGTGGCGGTAGCGCTGATCGGGGGTATATGTGCCCCACTGGGCACTTTGTCTAGTTCTCTGCGGCGTCTGATCTGGGCCTACACTGTTTGATAGGCCTATCTGTCCCAATATGTAGGTTCTTTAAATTTTTATTACATGCCAGTTTCGTATGCATTTCTGATGAGAAAAGGCTCTATAAATTAAGTTTGTTTTTCTCCCGAAGCTGATCAAACACGACCCAGATCAGATGCCACAGAACGCATTTAAACCTTCACTGAAACAGGTGATGTATTTAACCAGAGATTTGTAATCTCTTAAAGAACTGAAGTTTACATGCTCGTTTGTCACCACAAACACCAAAATCTGACCGCCCTTGCATCAGAAGATGATCCGAGTCTTCACTGGTCGCATGTTTTACTGCCGTAAAAGTGTTTCCAAATTTCCTGTTCTCCCTAAACAGTTTCATTCCCTCTTTCTCTGTGGCGTCTGATCTGAGTCTACAGTTTGCATATTTAGGCCCATCTGTCCCAATACTTCGGTTCTGTTTTTAATACATGCCAGTTTTATATGCATTTCTGACAAAAAAAATCTCTATAATTTAACGAACATTAGTGTGTTTTTTCTCTAAGCGGTATCCGCCATGATTTCTTGTAACGTTAACATTACGAGTATGATTTTTCTTCATGCGGGGCAAGGGAATGTGGCTGTTGCATCTTCTAGGTATCTTCACTTATATTTTTTAATCTATACTGGAAATGAGAATGTCCAAAAATTGCGTGCCATCGCCCGGTGGCGTATCTGAGCAGACCAATGCGAATCTACGTAGGGATTACTAAAGAGGCTCTGTAGGACAAAAACATGAAATGTTGCGCGTAGAAAGTGTATGTGTATGGGGATACGAGTTCAAGCATTTAATGCCCGCAAACTGCGGACATTTGTTAAAATTAACCGAGAGGATGGCCGTGGCCATTTTGTGGTATAACAGTCTACCGAACAGAATTACACTAATAAATCACAGTATCTCTTTCGCGGTTGCGGTAATGGACGAGCAGTACTGAAACTTACCAAAATTAATCGAAATTGCCGAAATTAACCAAAAGTTCCGAAATGGATTTTTACAACCCAGAAAAAAAGATACGGGTCGGCGGTAAAATATTAGGGTCGGTCAGGTTACCAGAAACACATGTATTTATTTTGTTTGGCCTTACCTTTTAATCTTGAGTGTTACTGATATTGAGTGTTATTGTTAGTGAAATGAACATTTGTCAACGCTAACCCGAATTTATACAGGAAATATACCTGCACATTCTGATTGTGGACTTTCAAGTCCAGCTTCCTGCAAAACGTCATTTCAGTGTTACATTGCACCTTGTTGCAATCAGCATATGCTATAAAAAAAAGTCTGGGTCTGGTTGACTTGCGGAAGTTTCAATCATCTGCTTAACTTTGCAGAAAAAGAATTCTTCATGTTGTGGCAAATCATGAACTCGTGTTCGCATTGCGCTGCAGCTACCCACTACAATTTTCTTTCTTTCTATGGACCGATTAAAAAAAAGAAGTTTCACCCTAATGCCGCATTGAGGCCGAGCACATCCGACTTAGGCAGACTGAGCAAGTTTAAATCACAACGAAGAACATGAAAGATGATTTATAATTAAATAAACAGATTTACAACAGCAGGAAAAATGCACGATCAAGCAGGTAAGAAGCGCTGTCCCTTTTATACTTCCTGTAATAACCCCAAGTGCTGGGACAGACAAGCCTGAGCAAACAGTGGAGACTTAGATCAGACATCACAAAAGGTTTCTCATCCACAGCTACACTGTCTACCACTCTTCCAGCAATATAAAAGTTTTAGTAGAATAGACTTTGTTTGTTTGTTTGTGTTGAGGTTTTACGGCCTAGTCAACCCACTGGGGTCATGTCGAGCGCGGTCAATTTACCTAACCACACATTTTCTGGGCAGGCTTAGTCCTCTAAGCGGTTTACCAGTATTGTGCACATTCTTTCGCCAGAAACTGACAACTGCCCTTCTTGAATCAGCGGAAGGGAGAGAATGACCGTAGAAAGTATTTCATGATCAATCTCCACGAAAGAATGTTGCCGACCTTGGCGGGGGTTGAACCCGCGACCTCCTGGTCTTAAGTCGAACGGCACATCAAGTTGAGAGTAGAATAGACTTGTTCAAATTTTAGGACCAGTATGGTAAGGCCTTAAGGTTTCCATATACTTAGGATAACTATGGTAACAGCCGGTAATGATTTTTTCACACATCAATCAAATGGGCTGTTATTATACCCCCGACATACGAAGTATGTGGTTATACCCCCAACATACAAAGTATGTGGTTATACCCCCGACATACGAAGTATGTGGTTATACCCCCGACATACGAAGTATGTGGGGATATAATGTTTTCGCTTTTCCGTCCGTTCGTACGTTCGTTTGTTCGTTCGTTTGGTTGGTTGTTCCTTCATTCGTTCGTCTTTCCATCACAGGGTCAAAGTTTTTGCATTAAAGTTTATAAGACCTCATATTTTGAAGACCCTTTGATGGATTTCATTCATATTTGGCATGATGGTACATATAGGTCTAAAGTTTTTATCAGCACAGTTCCCACCCCGGGGGTGACCTTGGGGTCAAGGTCACAGACTTAGAATTTTCATAAAATAGTCAAAGTTTTTTGTGTTAAGTTTATTTAGCTATATCATCAAGACCCTTGAATTTTCATATAAAAGTAAAACTTTTTGTGTTTAAGTTTATATAACCATATCATCAAGACCTTTTGTTAAATTTCATTATCCCCTAACTGAAAGGTTGAGCAGATATAGCTATCAGCCTATCAGCAAGAAATCTGTTCGTCTGTCCGTCCATCCGTTGAAGCATTATTCGTTCATACTTTATTTTTGTCTTAGGGTCAAAGTTTTTACATTAAAGTTTATAAGGCCTCATATTTTGAAGACCCTTTGATGGATTTCATTCATATGTGGCATGATGGTAGATATAGGTCTAAAGTTTTTATCAGCATCATCCCCACCCTGGGGGGTGACCTTAGGGTCAAGGTCACAGAATTTTCATAAGAAGTCAAAGTTTTTTGAGTTTAAGTTTATATAGCTATATCATCAAGACCCTTGAGGAATTTCATTTATATTTTACATGTTGGTAGATATTGGCCTAGAGTCTTACTCAGCATGATCCCCACCCAGGGTGTATCCGAGGGCAAGGTCACGAACTTAGAATTTTCATATAAAAGTAAACATTTTTGCGTTTAAGTTTGTATAGCCATATCATCAAGACATTTTGTTAAATTTCATTATCCCCTAACTGAAAGGTTGAGCGGATATAGTTGTCAGCAAGGAATCTGTCCGTCTGTCCGTCCATCCATTGAAGCATTATTCGTTCATACTTTATTATTGTCTAAGGGTCAAAGTTTTTACATTAAAGTTTATAAGACCTTATATTATGAAGACCCTTTGATAGATTTCATTCATACTTGGCCTGATGGTAGATATAGAGCTTAAGTTTTTATCAGCACCAACCCTATCCCGGTGGATAACCCTGGGGTCAAGGTCACAGACTTAGAATTTCCATAAATAAGTCAAAATTTTAGTGTTTATGTTTATATAGCTATACCATCGAGACCCTTTGAGGAATTTCATTTATATTTTACATGTTGGTAGATATAGGTCTAGAGTTTTGCTCAGCATCATCCCTATCCCGGGGTATGACCTTGAGGTAAAGGTCACAGACTTAGAAATTTCATATAAAAGTTAAAAAAAATTGCATCTAAGTTTATATAGCTATACCATCAAGACCTTTTGTTGAATTTCATTATCCTCCTACCGAGAGGTTTAGGAGATATAGCTATCAGCATGGAATCCATCCATCCATCCATCCATCCATCCATCCATCCATCTGTCTGTCCATGAACACATTATTGTACACCCCATAACTCCTAACTACCCTTTGAGCTATTTTCAGGAAACTGTCAGGTTGTTTAGGGCATTTGGTAGGGGTGTCAAGTACAAGAAAGACAACTCTAACTTGGTCCATGAGTTATCTCCCTTGTCTGCAGAATTGTAAAAATTTTGTGCGAACCATAACTTTAAAACACATTAAGATATTTTCATGATACTTCACCAGTATGTAGAGGACATTGAGTAGGCATATCACATTCAAGAATGACACTCTAACTGTCTTCATTCTGCAGTTTTCTCCCTTGGTTATTTAAATCTTGTGCGGGCAATAACTCTAAAAATTCTTTAAAATATTTTTGTGATAATTTACTGATATGTAGAGGACATTGAGTAGGCATGTCACCTTAAAATATTCATTAAAATTTATATAGCTATATTATGAAGACCCTTTCGTTGGTTTCATTAATATTAAGCATGATGGTATATATAGGTCTAAAGTTTTTCTTGGCACCATCCCCAAGCTGGGGCATGGCTTTTAAGTCAAGGTCACAGACTTTTCGTACAAATGTCATTTTTGCTTATATTATAAAGACTGATTGAATTCACTGGTATATGGTGATAGTTATAAACTTATAGGGCTAAAGTTTTATTTAGCTCAATCCCTGCACCTGTGCCTGACCTTTGAGGTCAAGGGCTTCATATTATGTGTGATTGAATTTTTTCAATGTTATAACATATAGCATACAACTGCCATCTCCAGATTCAAAGCTACATACTTTGTGCTCTTTAAAAAGTGGCGGTAGCACAGGTCAGGGGGTATACGTGCCCCACTGGGCACTTTGTCTAGTTATTTTTGACACACGAATCAAGCAGCGTTGCATAAGAGAAGATCGCTCGATAGTGTTATGTGTTGACAAAAGGTTTAGTTTGATTTTATAGCTCTAGATAAGGTGTAAATTTTAAAGTTGAATATTAGAAAACATGAGTTATTATGGACGGATTTTGTTATATCCTTTTGAAATGAAAATCGGTCCAGTGCTTCAAAAACAGGTCTTGGACCATATTTTCTTGAGCCCTGTTTTGTACTGTTTTGCTTGTCACTGCTTGTCTTTTAAAAGAAACGGTAAACATTAAATTAAACAGTGCAATTTGTGATCATGTTGAGGAAAATTTGCCATCTGAAAACTTTGAAATGAAAAAAAAAAAAAAAAAAAACAACTTGAAATATCCTGTGCTAATGTTTTGTTCAGATAAATATTAACCCTTAAAACCCCAAGCAAAATTTGTAGCAGACTACATTTATTTTTATTTTTTTAATTTTTCAAAGAAAACAAGTCTTGATATTTCATGTGAATCGTCTGCCAAATGTGAATCGTCTGCTTGGCAGACGATTCACATGAAATATCAAGACTTGTTTTCTTTGAAAAATTAAAAAAATAAAAATAACAAATATTTCAAAATGTCATCTGCTGCAGTTGTGATTGGCGCTTTAAGGGTTAAATACATTTTACGAGCAGGCACGTTAGAATCAGGAGGTGTAGATAGTGCATCTGTCAAAATCTAGGTCAGATAGTCTGCAAACTACAATGTGATTTGACTGGGGTCAAATACCTAACAATGTTCTGCCAGGGATACACCTTGGCACCATCAGTGCTAAAAAGTTACATATAGCACAATAAAATTCGTTCAGGTGGGCTTGTAGGTGCGTAAAAAGTCAGCCCTGTACAAAAACCGCACCATGGACAAACAGCGTTCAGTGTGGATCTTCCATTCTGTGGCTGCCAAGTATCAGCTGTTCGATATAACTATGGTTTTATTGGTCAGTTATGACCAGTCTAATAATGTCAGCCAGTCAATGAGTCTTAATCAATCCCTCCTTATCGATGTCAACAACATGGCTTCATCCAAGAAAAAAATCTCAGTCCTGTCTTTAATAGCAGGAAAAGGGTTAAAGTAAATGTCCTGCTGAATAAATTAAGATGCCACACACACCTCTAATTTTCAGCCAATCAGATCACTAGATCCAGATTATTGCTATATATTCACATACTTAATGGCAAACAGTGCAGATCCAGATCAGTTGGCTTTTACAGAAGCCAACTGATATGGATCTACACTGTTTGCAAAGGCAGGCTATATCCGGGCTCAGCAGGACAAGGGTTAACCATTCTCTCTGCTTATTCAGCAGACGACAAATTGTTGATTTTTCTTATTTTTCCCAGGAAACTGGATTTGACATTGCATGCAAACTGTCTCTTAAGGAGACAAATTGCCTGAAATGTTAAAACCTGTTTTCTGTGGAAAAAATGAGAAAAATACTTCCATATGTCGTCTGCCAGAGTGCTAAGCCTTAAAGTTACTACAAGAATAACAATACTTGTCAAGTTGTCATAATATTAATGTCAAATGAGTAAATAACCTCCATTTGCCTAATTTGCTACATCAACTCCATAAGGGAGGTACTTTAAATGTGCCTTTCACAATTTGTAATATGCAAAAATATGTCTCGCAAAGTAATGTCCCCATGTTCCAGTAAAATGGTCCCACTTTTTGGGACCTGTGGGGCTATTGGCCCCACCAGAGAAAATTCTTGGCAGAACGCTGAAAGAATGGGCCTGTCTGCCAATAATCCTAGCCCCAAGGGATGAAAGATCTTGACAGTTGTATTTTTGGTATAACTTGTTATTGGCTTTTGTTTCGTGCTCAGCAATACTCAAATCTGCACCTGATATCAGTAGAAAAATCTGTTATACAGCAAAAACTTGACCTCAGAATTTTTTAGTATAGGATTTTTCTGTTACGTGAGTTTTATAAACCCCTCACAGCATATGACAGTGAGAAACTTCAGATTTACATGATATTTTTCCTCTCAGGGTGAGACTTGGCATGTATGCATGCGTAATTTGAGTTCAGATATTCCTATCACAACAATGCATACAAAAATGAATAACATCCATCATTGCAGTATGTAAGCTTCATTGAAAGTACAGAAGAATTGTTAAGAAGGAGTAGTTGTCGATAATTATAGGATAATTTTCTCCAGTTCTCCATAAAACCATATGTTGTGGGTACTCATTAGAAGTGCCTTGCTGAGGCACTTCTAATGAGTACCCACAACATATGTTTTTATGGAGAAATAAGAAAAATTATCCCAAAATTATCACCAAATACTCCTCCTTAACAATTCCACTGAAAGTATAGTTATGATTTGCTGCAGAACACTATTTCTTGCCATTTCTAACGTATTGAATTGTAGTTTATAACACCTAGCATATTTCTTTCAACAGTTACCAAAACTCAGGGTTCAAGCTACAAATGTACACTTGAAATTAAGCGGGGTTTCCACTCTTTCTAGAAAACATGGGGAGGAGATTTTGGCTGAATTTCAGATTTCCCTATACATTCTATATATCTTTACTTCTTCCTCATCTGAAATACGAGGGTCCTGCAAAAAGTTCTGTCACTAATAGGCTTCCTAAGTTTTATCCCAGGTATATTTTAAAATGCTTCACTGCACTTGAATGGTGTGTTGAATAGCTAATGATACCTGTTTATTTCGTGCAAATTGCTTTCCAACTGACCAAGTTATTTCAAATTGAAATAGATGCAGTCATATACACTGACCAATTTACTTATTACAATAAGAAACGACCAAGCAAAGGATGGTCAGGAGTCCACCTTATACATGACAACGCCTCCTCAACCATCCACCTTATTCACCTGACTTGAGTCCCTGTGACTTCTTTTTATTTCCAAGGCTTAAGAAAATGCTTTCTGGAAATAAGTATATGTTTAGAAGTTCTCTTTGCAGTGCTATTTATCAGTATCTCCAGCTGATACCAAAAGAAGACTATTTATCTGCTTTTCGCAACTGGGTAAAAAGGTTACAAAAATGTGTTTCAGTAAAGGGGGAATACTTTGAAGGTTTGTAATAAAAATATGTTTGATAAACTGTAGCACTGAAGTAATCCGAACCCAGTGACAAAACTTTGCAGGACCCTTGTAGGAAGAAGTTTGACAACAGAGGGAGACTATTTCTCCCTAGTCATCCTTTAGCTTATTCCCTGCTGAAAAAGAGGTCACTTTAACTACAAAAACTCTTGGGCTTGAATAGTTTCGATTAATCAGTTATTTCTAAATATATACTACTGGAAATAAAAAACGCAACTTTTCTTTTGGAGTAAAATAATGGAAATACATAAAGATTTCATTCAAATTTTTTCATGTATGTATGCTTTAAACAATTTTGACTGGTCTTAAATGAAAACTTTAATCCTATACCAGTTAGCATGTCCAGTGACACTTTAATTTGGCTCCGCAATAAAACTTATGACATCAAAACTGAACTTGCGTTTTTTATTTCTGCAAGTATATCAGTAGAATCAAAACCTGTTTCAATCGATCATTGATACAACACTAAACAAAATCATATTGGACATTCTGTCAAATCATTAAAATATACACCACAACCTCTTTATAACACTATTGTTGGGGTCCATAGCATAGACTATATTAGTTAAAGGGCAAATAGGAAGGTTTTAATTCTACTAAATAATTAAGGGCACTTCTATAAGGAGCTGACTGCCGAAAACCACATCAAATTATCTTAAACGGTTTCTGAAATATTGCGATTTGAAATTTGACATTTAACATCCAAGAGGAATGAGTTCAGACTGCCTCATTAATATTCATGAGGCTTTTTATGACATCATAGAGGAACAGTAAAATTTTAAACTTTTTTAAATTGCTAATATTTTTTGCTTTTTAATCTGCATCAATTCAATTTTCACATTGTTTAATTTATTCAACTCCTTTAAACTAATATACATAGGAATTTAACTCTTATTTTCCGTTTAAAGTGTTGTATTTCAAATTTAAATATTTCATTTAATTAATTTAAAATCCAGTTACAATGCTTAATAATTAGCCAAAATTGATTTTTTTTTTATATTCATTTCTATGATATACACCCAAAATTCACTATTATTAAAAAAAAACTTACGAAAAATTTAATATTAGTCTAGTTTTAAACATTCTAAAAATTAGCTGTAAATTTAAATAACTGATTAAATTTTGAATTAAATTCTCTATTCATGGGCTATTTGTGGACAGCGACCAATATCAATAATGGTTAAGGAGAAAAACTATGTAGCATATAAGGAAATGCAGAATATTCCTGTTTAAAATTTCAATTTAAAATTTAAGTTCCACTATGACATCATAGAATATTGTATTGTGGGCCTAAATCAATACACAATCCAAGGGAGGTTACTGTAATAGGAAAAAAGGTACATGTAGGTATCCTAAATTAATCACGATAACTTTTGATTGGATTGGAATTTTTTGATGGGGTTTTCAACAAAATAATTTTCTTAAAGCATTCAATCAACATGCTGAAAACCAGCAACATGCTGAAAACCAGGCATATTTTAAATTTCTTTGTATTTGCCCTTTAATTAAACAACCGTGTTATATCCAAACAAAAATGTATAGATTATATTGAAAAATGATTTATGGTCATTTTTCCAATATAATCAATACATTTTTGGGATCCATCTTTGAACCGTGTTATACCCAAACCGTGTTATAATGAACCATGTTATAAAGTGGTTGTAGTGTAATCTAAAATGATAAACGTATTAGACTATCTGTCAAACCTCAAGGACTTTGATATCATTCAAAACAATTTGGTACCACTTGGTTAGTAGACAATGGTTTTTCTTCTTAAATGTAGACAAAAATTAATTTAAAGTCCCAGATTTCAATATGAAATGACAAGAAGGAAACACAAAAATATAGGAGTACCCACAACATACACTTTTGTGGAGAAATAAGAGATAAGGCGCTTTTTTCATCCGAACTGACATGCACCTTCATGTAATCCCTATGATTGTGTGATGCAGTGTAAGTAGATATTTATAGATAGAACTGTAGCCTATGGCTATCCCAGATGCTTGTTAAAATAATTTCTGTATTTATAAAGGTCATCCACTGCTTATTGGTTGACATGGTAACAATGAAAAATTGTTTAACAGCATCTGCAAATATGCTATGACAGTTTCACTCAGGTGGTCCATGGACCTCTTGTACAGATCTTAGAACCAAATGTTGCATGCTGCACATGTAATTTTCAAAACATGGAGAAGCTCTATTGGTTGGTTTGCAAAGCATATGATAACAAGTATTTATACATGTACTTTCTCAAACAAATATTTGTGTTGGAAACATCTATAATGTCACCTTTGTTTATTGTCTAAAGAAGTAGGGTCGGCCTCAGTGGCTCAGTTCCATATGCGTCTGACTGATAATCAGGAGGTTGTGGGTTCAACCCCTGCTAAGTCCGCAACATTCTTTTGTGGAGATTTTATCATGAAATATTTTCTCTCCCTTCCGCTGATTCAAAAAGGGCAGTTGTCAGTTCTGGAGAAAGAATGTGCACAGTAGTGATTAACCACTAAGTTAGGACTGCCTGCCCAGTAAAAGTGTGGTTAGGTAAACTGACCATGCTTGACCATGTTTGACATGACCCCATTGGGTCAACTGGGCCGTAAACTTCAACACAAACAAATAAAAGAAATAGGAGTCACTAGATATCAAAGCTTTTCTTTTCTGCGAGTCCCAATTCAGATGTTCATAATTTCTTGGTGTGACTTACTGATTATGCCCCCAACTTCAAAGAAGTTGGAGGGGCATATTGCTTCTGGGTTGTTTGTCCATCCGTCCGTCCGTCCGTTCGTCACGCTTTCTGATGCATAGCATAACTTTAGAACTGTGAATGCTACTGTTTTGAAATTTCTTATATGGATTCCTCATGAAAAAATAGCTGAGACGTATTTTTTATCTTGACAGGATTTTGCCCCTTTTCAGAGTTATGGCCCTTTGAAAAAATATGGATGCAATCTTGTTAGCAAAATATCTCAAAAACTATTGAAGCTAGAGCCTTGAAACTTGGTGAATAGACTGGTAGTGATGAGTAGACAACCTGATTAACTTTTGAAGAAATTTGAAAAATACTTCTTGAGTTATGGCCCTTTGTAATTTTGGGCATTTTTACCTTGTCAGCAAAATATCTCAAAAATTGTTAGAGCTAGAGCCTTGAAACTTAGTTAATTGATTTGTAGTGATGAGTAGATGACCTGATTAACATTTGAAAAAAGTCTGAAAAATACTTCATGAGTTATGGCCCTTTGTAATTTTGGGCATTTTTACCTTGTCAGCAAAATATCTCAAAAACCATTGGAGCTAGAGCTTAAAACTTAATGAATAGACTGGTAGTGATGAGTAGACAACCTGATTAACTTTTAAAGAAATTTTGAAAAAAACTTCTTGAGTTATGGCCCTTTGTAATTTTGGGCATTTTTAACTTGTCAGCAAAATATCTCAAAAACTATTGAAGCTAGAGCCTTGAAACTTAGTAAATAGATTTGTAGTGATGAGTAGATGACCTGATTTAACTTTTGAAGAAATTCTGAAAAATACTTCATAAGTTATGGCCCTTTGTAATTTTGGACATTTTTACCTTGTCAGCAAAATATCTCAAAAACCATTGGAGCTAGAGCCTTGATGAATAGACTGGTAGTGATGAGTAGACAACCTGATTAACTTTTGAAGAAATTTTGAAGAATACTTCTTGAGTTATGGCCCTTTGTGATTTTGGGCATTTTTACCTTGTCAGCAAAATATCTCAAAAACTGTTAGAGCTAGAGCCATGAAATTTGGTGAATGGATTTGTAATGATGAGTAGACAACCTGATTAACTTTTGAATAAATTTTGAAAAATACTTATTGAGTTATGGCCCTTTGTTATTTTGGGCATTTTTATCTTGTCAGCAAAATATCTCAAAAACTGTTAGAGCTAAAGACTTGAAACTTAGTGAATTGATTGGTAATGATGAGTAGATGACCTGGTTAACTTTTTTATAAATTCTGAAAAATATTTCGTAAGTAATGGCCCTTTGTAAATTTGGGCATGTTTCCCTTGTCAGCAAAATATCTAAAAAACTATTGAAGCTGGAGCCTTGAAACTTGATGAATAGATTGGTAGCGATGAGTAGCTGACCTGATTATGCCCCCAGTTTCGAATGAAATTGATGCACATATTATTTTGCCTTCATTTGTCCATCCGACTGTTTGTCCGTTCGTCAAGCTTTTTTGTGTATGCCATATCTTAATAACCCTGCATGCTAGGGTTTTGAAATTTTATATTTGGGTTCCCAATGAAAAAATAGCTGACTCGTATTTTTTTTTTTTTTTTTTTCTTGTCTAGCATGTTTGTTTAGAGTTATGCCTCTTTGAAAAAAATCAGAATTAAATCTTGTGAACAAGATATCTTGAAAAGTATTTAAGCTGGGTTCTTGAAATTCGATATAGTGAGTGGGAATCATGTGTAAATTATCTGATTATATTATGAGAGAATTCCATTAAAATATTGATAAAGTTACGGCCCTTTGCAATTCTGCGCATTTTGACCTTTTCAGCAAGATGTCTCGAAAAGTACTTAAGCTAGGGTCTTGAAATATTATATGCTGATTGGGAATGATGTGGAGATTACCTGATTTGTTTTTTTAGGGAATTCCATGAAAAATTGACATAGTTATGGCCCTTTGTAGTTCTAGGCATTTTGACCTTGTCAGCAAGATATCTCAAAAAGTATTTAAGCCAGAGCCATGATATTTGGTACTGATTGGGATTGAGGAGCAGATCACTTGATTAAATTTTCAACCAATTAAATGAAATGTTGGAGTTATGGCCCTTTGCAATTTCTGGCCATTTAATGTTGTTGCTTTATTGTGTATAGCATAAGTTTAGAACCATGTATGCTAATGTTTTGAAATTTCATATTTTGATTCCTAATGAAAAAATAGGTGACCCGTATTTTTTTCTTATCCCAGTTATCTCCTATTTTAGAGTTATTTCCCTTTGATAAAATAACATTGAAATCTCATATATTTGTACTGTTGTTACCATCATGGGTAAGCAGTGTTGGAGTCAAGCAGTGTTAGAGTCAGGCAGTTGGGGGCATAGTGTTTTACAAACACCAGCTCTAGTTTCATTTTTTGGATGTCCCAGGATTCCCATAATTTGAGGATACTTAAAGGACTCATAATTTTGTAGCGGGACTCATAGATTTGGGACATAACGTTCATGGGACTCAGAGAGAAAAAAATTGCAAATAAAACACTGAGATAAGTAGACAAGGTGCTTTTGTTTTTGACAAGCAAGTGTTGATAATTTTCTTACTGGTATTTATTCGTTGAATCCTGTGGGTACTCATTAGATCTCCCAGAAACACATATAATAAGTACCTAGGACATGTTATCATCACTAAATATAGAAAATATTTATACTGTCATCTAGAGATAAAAAAGATATCTACATTTCAGATAAAAATGCACTTTATCTAGAACTAGATTGAGATTGTTTCTGTCCTTTCTTGTAGGTATCTCCAAGATTTTTACATGGAAATAGTACCAGTCACACCTGGCCCTTTAGTGCTGTTGCTGAATTAGTAGGTAGGTGCAGTAACACCAGAGCTTATAATATTTAGCATAACTCCAAATAAGAGGGGTATCCAAATAATATTTTTTATTTTTTCCCATAAAAGCATAGTTATCTGTTTCTGGTGAAAGAATGTGCATAATTACTGGTTAACCACTTAGAGGACTGAGCATACCTAGGAAAAAGTGTGGTTAGGTAAACTGATTCAGCTGAACATGACCCTAATATGTTGACTGGGCCGTAAAACCTCAACACAAACAAAAAATCTACACAAACATATGGGTACTCGTTAAATAGAAATGCCTTGGCAAGCGGCTTCTGATGAGTACCCACAATGTTTTTGTGGAGAAAGAAGAAAATATCAGTACTTTCATTGATAAAAAAAAGGGCTCATCTGGTGCTATGATTTAGTCTGTGCAGTGGAATTGTTAAGGAGGAGTATTTGGTGATAATTTTGGGTTAGTTTTTCTTATTCCTCCATAAAAACATATGTTGTGGATACTCATTAGAAGCATGTTAGCAAGGTGCTTCTAATGAGTACCCACAACATATGTTTTTATGGAGAACTGAAGAAAATTACCCCAGAATTATCACCAAATACTCCTTAACAATTCCTCTGCCTGTGGGTGGTAGGGTGGTGGAAAAGGCCCACTGTCCTTGCAGCAGGTGGGAAAAGGGGAAATGTTAATATTCTGTTCTGGATTGACATGCTCATATTTCTTACTTTCCTTGTCTCTATTAACCCTTCTGTCGCTTTTCTTCTTTTCTCTTGGAATCAACGCAAAAAAGACTCAGAAGGGTTGACATGTCATTAAACAAGAATTAGAAATATTTAGCTCAGCACTCCAGATCAAACGAGTATCCAGATGTATTTATTTCTTCATGAACTCTTTCATGTATGTTGTAGGAAGCCCGTAGAACTCCCTGTGAGGTGTTTCTGAGCACCCATAATATGTTTTCATGGAGAGTCAAAAAATTCTTGTGCGAAAAACTATTGCCCATAATTCAGGATTGGAAAGTTAACACTTAGGGCGCTATGGGCAAATACAATAGACGACAAAGTGACAATATTTTTCTTATTTCTTTCCAGAAAATAGGCTTTGATATTTGGTGCAAATTATCACCTTAGCTTACTTTTCCCAGAAAAAAAGGCTTTGATATTTCATGCAAATTGTCTGCTTAAATTGTCTCCTATCCTAAGGAGACAATTTGCATGAAATATCAAAGCCTATTTTCTGGGAAATTAAGAAAAATATTTCAAAATGTTATCTGTGAAAATTTTACCCACCATGCAAAGCATTAAATCAGTCATCCTCCAGGTCAACAGCTGTCAAGAATGCTCAGTCTGGTCAGGGTCTGCATTGTTTACTACTAATCCAGCAGCTTTTAGATACATGTATATACCATGAGCAGGCAGTAAAATAAATTTGTTCAGATTTTTGTATGGCGCTTCATTGCACAGGACCTTTCATTATCACCATTCTATGGTCTCTATATGACCTAAATAATGTTGACAGATTGATCATGAAATGTTTTTAGCTCATAGAGACAAGTGAGCTTTTGTGATTTTGTGTTTGACAGTACAAAAATGTACCTCTGATGTTTGTATGAACATTATATCCTTTGGCAGTACCTCTGATGTTGTGTGAGCATTATACCTTTTGGCTGTACCTCTGATGTTGTGTGAGCATTATACCCTTTGGCTGTACCTCTGAAGTTTGTATAAGCATTATACCTTTGATACATGTAGTACTTCTGATGTTTGTATGAGAACTATACCCTTTGACAGTACTGCTGATGAATGTATGAGCATTATATCCTTTGACAGTACCTCTGCTGTTTTATGTGAGCATTATTCAGTTTGACAGTACCTCTGATGTTGTGTGAGCATTATACCCATTGACAGTACCACTGATATTTGTGAGAGTATTATACCCTTTGACAGTACCTATGATATTAATTTAAGCATGATACCCTTTAATAGTACCTCTGATGTTGTGTGAGCATTATACCCATTGACAGTGCCTATGATTTTTAAGCATCATACCCTTTTATAGTATCTCTGATGTTTGTAAGCATTATACTTTTGACAGTACCTCTGATGATTGTATGAGCATAATACCCTTTGACAGTATCTCTGATGATTGTATGAGAATTATACCTTTTGACAGTACCCTGATGTTTGTGTGAGCATTGTATCCTTTGGCAGTACTGCTGATGTTTGTATCAGCATTATACTGTTTGACCGTCTCTGATGTTTGGGTGATCTTTGCACAGCAACTTTTTCTTTTCTTTCATAGACAATGCCTATGATCCTGATGTTAATGCCTCTGAGCTGTGGATTGACAAAAGGGTCATTAACACGAATGACTGTCTCACATTCGTTGATAATGGAAATGGAATGAATCCCGAAAAGCTGTATAAAATGTTGAGGTAAGTCATAATCCCAGCCCTTGATAAGTTATATTTTTTTGTTTCTTTAACTGAAACATATTGTGGATACTAATTAGAATTTCCTCAATAGAATGATTCTAATGAGTACCCATGGGCAATAAGATAATTGTAATCTCGGAGCTCATCTCAGTACTCAATCTTAATCAAGAGCCCTCGTTATCTAATGTCAGCCTCTACAGATCAGATGACTGTTCAAGAAAAGATGCATATGTAGGTATGCATATTGCTCTTGATAAAATGCATTTTTGAATCTTAAAATAATGATTTTTCTCTTTTCTCCACAAAAACATATGTTGTGGGTACTCATTAGAAGTGTCTCTGTGAGGCATTTCTAATGAGTACCCACAATATGTTTTCATGGAGAAATAAGAAAATATATACCTGATACCCACTTTTGTTTAGACCTATGATCAGGTAAATATTTTTCTTATTTCTCCATGTTGTGGGTACTCCTTAGAAGTGCTTCAGGGAGATGCATCTAATGAGTACCCACAACATAAGGATGTTTTCATGGAGAAATAAGAAAAATAACGATACTTTTTGGTTGAAAACAAAGCATCCTATTCAGAGGTATTCATATAGATAACTATTTCTCTACAATTTAACATGATGTGAGTAGCAGACAGTACCCAGAAGATGATTTTGGGATGAAAAGAATATGTCAATGTTTTACTGGAGAATGATTTGTGCTATTGATTCAAGGCAGAAAGTTGTTGTATTTACCCTAAATATCTGACCCAACATATTTCAGTCAACCAGTCTACCACCAATAGACCAGTAATGGCCAGTGAAAACCAGTATTCACCACCGGTCTGGTCAATACTCATATTGACCGGTCGACTGCCAACCTCGAACAAATCAGACCCAGACCAGATGTCACAATGCATTTGTAACAGGGAAAATTTGTATGACATTTCAATTTACTGAAATTTGAATTTCATTTTAATTTTAGTAAAATATTTCAAGTTTTTCATTGAGACAAAATGTCTCATTCCTAAGCAGAAGGCTAAACTATCACAAAGAGCTTTGTACATTCAGTAAACAGATGCACAATAATTTGATTTGTACTAACCAAATAAATAAAACTTGTTTTGCCTTCTTTGTTGCGAAAAGATCAAGCCTTCATCTAATATTCATAATAAGTGATTGTGCTAAATATATGCATTATCAGGTTTTTTTCCTTACAAAAGATACAAACTAAATAATTCATTCACTGGTATGTGTGAAAATTGTAAGTGTTAATAATAGTAAGTCAGTCTTTTATGAGGACAGTATGGTCAAATAATCAAATGTCAAATTCTGCTAACTTTGTCTTGAGTGACAGTTTGAAATAAAATACAAACTTTGGTTGGTGCTTAAGATTGGTTGCTAAGCAACACCCAGTTTGACTGGCAAAATCAAAAGTAGTAGAGGGCCTTGTCAAGGAGTCTTAAGGTTGCACTTGGGCAGAGGAGTCTTTATCATGCATCCGGATTGAGAAGTCGAAATCTTGCGTTTGGACTGACAAGTCCAGTAATTCATTTTTCTTGAATTTTTGTGGACACTAAAATAATGTAACTTTACAAGTTTTGGAAATAGGCAGTGGCCTGTTGGCCATTGCCTGGAACAATTTCCTTATGTGAGAAATCAACTGTAAATAATTGTATTGTATATGTGAAAACCTACTACCGTATTAATCCGCCTATAAGACGATTTGTTTATAAGACGGGGGCTGTTTTTGGGCCCTTCCCAGGCAGGATTTTGCTTTTACTTAATTATAAGACGGGTTAAAAAAAGTCGCCTGTCGGAGATATTCCCTGCCACTCAGAAATTCCTGAAGTACATTAAGACATGGGCAATGACCGGTCAGATTTGTAAGTGAATTTATCACAGAGCAGCAATTAAAAAAAACTTCCAACACCACTTACAAGCATGCATACCGTATTTAACTGTGTATAACACGCACCTTATTTACCCAGAAAACGTTAATAAAAATCTGATGTGTATTATTTATAGGAACACCAAAATTGGGACAGAAATCGCCAAGATAATCGGTTGCGAAAACTCAAGACATTCACGATCGCCCGTTAAAAATGCAAAATAGAATGATTGCTATAAGATATTAATGATTTTTTATACCTATCTCGCCCATACCAGGGTTCTGGCAGCTCAAAACAAGCAACTCGATCTGATTTGCAGTAATTTGATATCCTTTTCATGTCCATGCTCTTTTTGTTTACGCTTTTTTATTTTGCTGATCATGTGATCTCTTCAAAGGGAAACTACTCAAACAGGCATATGCATATGAATCTGTATTGATTACCGGACTTAGACAAGACTCACACTGTAACTTGAATAAATCAGCCTGCACAACTGATTTATTGTAGTTCAAAATAGGAAATAAATTTGGTAGAACATAAATATTGGCACTAACGATCATACATTGAAAAAATAGAAAAGTATTTAAGTTTATGCAATTATTAAAATTATTGATAATAAACAAAACCAACTGGGCTTTTTTGAGGGAGGTAGATCGGTCATTTGCATTTTATCTTTTATTTTCTTACCATATGTTTATCTTTTTTTTCTTTTTTTTTTTTTTTTAAACTTTTCTTCCAACTTACCAAAAAAAATGTTTGAAATAAACAATGTTTATGATAAAGAAAAAAAAAAACTACCAGCATACATCTGTGCACTTAATTGGTTAATTGGCAGTCAGAATGACAACTAGTCGACTTTAGTTGTTGTTTGCATTGCCCTGAGGCACTGAGTTGATAATTTCACGTCTCAGTTAAGAAAGTGACATAAAGAAGGTGTTAATTATGAGAACACAAAAGAAATAACTATATTTTTATTATCATAGCGTCTGCATTGGGGAAGCAAAGATCTGCCTACACTACATCAAGTTGCCTGGGGCCCATGGTAACAGAGCTGCACAACGAAAATTCAGTTAGCATTATTGTAAATTCGGCCTGTTTCTACTCTAAACCTTCCGAGTTCAGCCATTTTCAACTCAGTCCTAGTGAAATTTGACACATTTAGTATCTGGTAACTTAGTAAATAATCCATGGATAAATTCTTCGTGTTTTACATAGGAACCTTTTTTTTTTATTTCAAAACTATTTAGCAAATATTCAGTGCGTGTTATACACGGGTGCGAGTAATACACAGAAAAAATTCGGTACTTCACCTACAAAATTACCTTGCTGCTATTTCTGTCAAGGGACGAAGGTAAACATTATATCCTTCTGCCGGTTTCGAAGATCGGCATTTTCTGTGACCACGTGGCACCACCGGACTTTGCGGAAAATACCGATATGGCCAAAAGCCTTGATTATAAGACGGGTCTGGATTTTTGGGGGCTTTTTTTTTTTTTGAAAAATCCCCGTCTTATAGGCGGATTAATACGGTAAGAAGAAAAATATAATAAAATAAAAATGTGAAAATTTTATTTGGGACTCTGCTGTTGTCAATTAAAGATCATAACAAAAAACTTTATCACACATTATCTGATCAGGGTCTAAACTGTTTGCCTCTCATCGTCATGTAGTCATTGCCTGGCACTTTTTACAAGGAAGGCAATGTTTTTGACTGCCTGTTTGCAGGGTTCACTCTTAAAGGAAAATTTTTTTTCAGACCTCATATTTGAATTTCATTTTTATACTCCGCCACAAGATAGTAGTGGGTATTATGGTTTCATGTGTGTCCATCCTGATGTCCATCCATCTGTAGTACGTCCATGAGTGTATTTTCTTTCTGGACAATAACTTGAGTAAATTTCAGTGGATTTTCACCAAACTTGGTATGTGCATTGATATCATGGAGATCTGGTTTTTGATTGCTAATGGGCAAATTTCATCAGTTTTTGAGTTATCTGCCAGCCACATGATAGTGGCAGGGTATTATGGTTTCACATTTTTTTATTTAACTCTGGTAATTATTTGAGACCTTACAAATTTATACATACTGGTTTAGACATGGATTCAGACAGTTTATTGATTCAAACAGTGATGAAATGTCCCAGTTTGTTTTATTAATGTTTACTCTAAAACTTGATGGACCTCCTTCACTGGCAAGGGAATCTACTATAAATGATTTGAGAACTACAGTCAACTCTCGTTATCTCAAATTCCAAGGGACTCTATGAAGTACTTTGAGATATCCGTACCTCGACATATCAGATTTGCAGAACTGAGGAAAAAAATAATTCAAACAACCATATTTAACAAGTACAGTCAAACCTCAATAATTCGAAGTGCAAGGGACTGCAGGAATTTCTTCGAATTATCGGTAGTTCAAATTTCCGAAATCGGTAGTTTTCGGATATGTTCGGATTTTTTTTTATTCAATATCGTTGAAGTAATGGGAACATCTGCCTAAGCATTAAAAATAATGAGTTGCTTGAAGGTTGAGCTAATCGCTTGACAGGCCTACGTACGGAACCAGAAAATAAAAAAAGAAAACATGAACTTACAGTTTTATTTACAGCTATTTACAATAACGAAAATGAAGGTTAAATGAAAAGTAACGAACCAATTTACTGACGAAATATTTAACCTTGCAAAACCGGTGCAAAAAAGACAAACGTTGACAGATAGCGTAGTTCTGAATCAGTCTGCAAAAAACTGGCTGATACAGATCTGTAAGGGCAAACCCCACGTTTCTAGCCAATTTTTTCGCCTTTTTGCCCCTACTTTCACTTTAAAAAACGTCCATAAATATTCAGGAAATTCGTCTCAGAATTGTTATTTTTGCTGTAACCGTACTATTACAGATCATTCGTATTTACACGTTACATGAATCACTGATCTTTAAAATCATTAAAGTTCATTAATGACCCATACTTAAAAAAACATCAAATAAGACATCATTGCTAACGATCTCAAATAAAGACACCCTTTACTCAATCAAGGATCATCACTCAATAGTGTGACCATTAATCCGGTGTCAATTACCTGTAGCGAATAAACCTGTGAAGTCACTCGGGTATGTAACGATCGAACTCGCCGCACAAAGAAATCATATCGTCGTGCGTGACCTTGATTGGCAGTTTGGAATTTCAAATTTGGCAGGGGATTTTAAAAGGAATTTCTTTGATTGAGTCCGACGAATCTGTTTGGAATATTCACCGTTAATCCGGTGTCAATTACCTGTAGCGAATAAACCCGTGAAATCACTCGGGAGTGTAACAATCGAACTCGCCGCACAAAGAAATCATGATCATCATGCGTGACCTTGATTGGCAGTTTGGAATTTCGAATTTAGCAGGGGATTTTAATATGAATTTCTTTGCTTGGGACCGACGAATCTGTTCGAAAAATTGATTTTTTCGAAAAATTGAAATTCGAAAAATCGGTGATATTTTTGCAATAAATTATAGTGAAAAAATTCCGGACCATCAGTCGTCTTCGAAAAATCTGATAGTTTCGAAAAATTGGCGTTCGAATTACCGAGGTTCCACTGTATATATGTAACTGGACTCTTGAAGTTAGAGATATATTGAAAATGTTGTGGAATAGAGGAGAAATTGCTCCTTAGGAGCAATTTCTCCTCTTTTCCACAATATTTTTTTAACCGTTGTTAGATTTTCATGTTTAAGCAGGGATCAGATTTTCACTTCGAGATAAACGGTTATTCGAGATAAGCGAGGTCGAGATAACAAGTCAACTGTATATATTTCACTTAGGCACATTCATAGCTCCAGATAAGGCACTTTTTTTTTTCAACAAAAAAACAAATACTGATATTTTTCTTATTTCTCCATAAGGTGCTTCTAATAAGTACCACAACATGTTTTTTTGGGGGAGAAAAAGGAAAAATATTAAAGGCTCCATATTCCTCAAAAATCTACATTTTTAATCCAAGAAAGGTTTAATAAATTGATATATGGTATTAATACAATCATAAAATGTGGCACCTGACAGCCTGTAAAATTTCAGTTAGTTTCTCGTCCTTGAAATGAAGTGATTTTTATGGTATCTCTGAATTAATGTTGCCAACATTAATTCAGAGATATGATAAAAAAATCATTTCATTTTTGATCCAGTTAAAAAACGAGAGACTAACTGAAATTTTACAGGCAATCAGATGCCTTATTTTATTAATACTATATATCAATTTATTAAAACTTTCTTGGATAAAAAATGTCTGTATTTGAGGAATATGGAGCCTTTAACCTGATAACCCACTTATCTAAAATTATCATATCAACAAATACACCTGTATGTTACCAGACCTAATAATATTTTAGATATCTGTTGTTGTCTTGATAGCTATCAAAAACATTGACAGATGTTATGTAATCATATTACCTTGTCATTTTAACCCTTAAAATGCTAAACACAACTGCAGCAGACATTTTGATTTTTTTGTATATTTTTTCAGAGAAAATAAGGCTTTAGATTTTAAGCAAATTGTCTGCTATGCTAGCAGACAATTCACATGTAATGTCAAGCCTTGTTTTCTCTGAAAATAACGATAAAAAAGGAGACTTTCATATGCTACAATTTTCTTAGCTCTTTAAGGGTTGATTTGTCTTGTTTGACAGGTATGTTAGAACAGAAGAAAGTGATAGGGTGGAAATAGGTATAGATAGACAAGAGGAGTGTCCAGATTAATACAGTCGACTCTCGTTATCTCAAAGCCCAGGGGACTCACTGAAATACTTCGAGATATACTTGGACATATCAGATTTGCAGAATTCAAAAAAAATAAATCGAATGACCACATTTTACAAATGAATATGTAATTTGATGTCTGAAGTTAGAGATATATATATATATAAATATTGTGGAAAAGAGGAGAAATTGCTCCTTAGGAGTCTTTTCTCCTCTTTTCCATAATATTATGTAACCTGCTGTTAGATTTCCATGTTAAAACAGGGGCCAGATTTTTATTTCGAGATAAGCTGTTATTCGAGATAAGCGAGGTCAAGATAACGAGAGTCGATTGTATTTTCATGATTTCTCCAGGAAAACATATGTTGTTGTGCTGACTGGAATTGCATCACTGTGTTTTCAATGGAGAAATAAGACAAAAATCAACAGTTTTTGTAAAAAAACCCCAGCAAAACAAAAAAACAACAACAAAAAACTCGTTGTACCTTTTCACATTTCACATATATACCTTGGCAGTCTGATAAAAATTATAGTTTTTACCCTAACTATTGGGACACCTTTAACCCTAAAAACGCCAAGAAAACTTGCATCTGAAAATGTCATCTGTTTATGTTGTTTGCTGAATATTCTTGCAAACTTTTCAAACCTATTTTTGCATACAGGCAAATAGTGTGGACCCAGATCAGACTGATCTGGGTCCACACTGTTTGCAAAAATGACTTTAAAAATCACAAGCAGATGGCAAAGCAGACGACAGTTGTTGTGATTGGCAGTTTTTCTTTTCCTAAAATTTGAATGTCCATTTTATTACGTGTTGTTCTGTCATAAACCTGCTGGTTGACTGACAAACAATGTAGGCCCAGATCAGACACTGCATTTGCAGTGTCTTATCTGGGTCTACTCAGGGAATAAGCTAAAGGGCAACTAGGGAGAAATAGTTTCCCTCTGTTGTCAAACTACTCCCTATTTTCAGCTGAAGGAGAAAAAATAAATAGAATGTATAAGGAAATCTAAAATTCAGCCAAAATCTTCTCCCTAAATTCCAAGTCTAGCTTGAACCCTGCTACTTTGTTTGCATAGGCCTGTCTCATAGCACTAGTTAAGGCACTTTTTATCCCACCTGCTTGTAGCAGGGTGCGATATAGGCGTCCGATTTTCCGTCCGTCCGTTTGTCAACATTTATGTCGACGTTCGACATTTATGTCAAAGTTAATATTCTAATCAACTACAAGACTAAACAACCATCAAACCTTGCATGAAACATCACCCTGACCTCCTGACTTTGCAACATAGGCGTCCGCTTTTCCGTATGACTGTCCATTCGTCCGTCCGTCTGTCAACATTTATGTCGAAGTTTGACATTTATGTCAAAGTTAGTATTTTAATCAACTACAAGACTAAACAACCTTCAAACCTTGCATGAAACATCTCCCTGACCTCCCGACTTTGCGACACAGGTGCCCACTTTTCCATTCGTCTGTCTGTTCGTCTGTCAGTCTGTCCCTCTCTTAACAGTTCTGTTATGTCGAAGTTCGACATTTATGTCAAAGTTAGTATTCTAATCAACTACAAGACTAAACAACCATCAAACCTTGTATGAAATATCTCCCTGACTTCCTGACTGCGACATAGGTGCCCGCTTTTCCATTCGTCTGTCCGTTCGTCCGTCCGTCTGTCTCTTAACAGTTCTGTTATGTCGAAGTTCAACATTTACGTCAAAGTTAGTATTCTAATCAACTACAATTCTACAACAACCATCATTCCTTGCATGACACATCTCCCTGACCTCCTGACTTGGCAGATATGTTGACCCAGTGACCTTGACCTATATTTTGCGCTCCATTGACTTTGAGACAATTTATGTTGACATTCCAGATCTTCTCAACTATAAGGCATACAACTACCAAACCTTGCATAGTGCTTCTTCTAGATGTACAGACTTGGCAGGTACCTTGACCCGGTGACCTTGACCTATATTTTGCGCTCCAGTGACTTTGACATACTTTGCGTCGACGTTTGATATCTCCTCAACTATAAGGCCTACAACCATCAAACCTTGCAAAGTGCTTCTCCTCAATGTACTGACTTAGCAGATACCTTGACCTGGTGACCTTGACCTATATTTTGGCTGCAGTGACTTTGACATAATTTACATCAACGTTCCAGATCTCCTCAAGTGTAAGACCTCTAGCCACCAAACCTTGCATAGTGCTTCTCCTATATGTACTGACTTGGCAGGTATCTTGACCCGGTGACCTTGAACTATATTTTGAGCTCAGTGCCTTTTACACATTTTACGTCAATGTTCAATATCTCCTCAACTATAAGGCCTACAAACATCAAACCTTGCATAGTGCTTCTCTTCAATGTACGGACTCTGCAGGTACCTTGACTGGGTGACCTTGACCTATATTTCACGCTCCATTGACTTTTACACCTTTTACGTCACCCTTCCATATGTCCTCAACTGTAAGGCCTTCAACCACCAAACCTTATATAGCACTTCTTCTTGATGTACTGACTCGACAGGTACCTTGACCTGGTGACCTTGACCTATATTGTGCACTCCAGTGACTTTGACACATTTTATATTGATGTTCGGTATCTCCTCAAATATAAGACCTACAACCACTAAACCTTGCATAGTGCTTCACCTCATTGCCCTGGCTTGGCAGGTACCTTGACCCAGTGACCTTGACCTATATTTGACACATTTTATGTTGATGTTTGATAACTCCTCAACTATAAGGCCTACAACCACCATACCTTGCATTGTGCTTCTCCTTGATGTACTGAATTAGCAGGTACCTTGACCCGTGACCTTGACCTATATTTCATGCTCCAGTGACTTTTACACATTTTACGTCAGCGTTCCATTATCATTGGGCTGTATGATACGAAAAGTCAGTGCTGAAGATATAGCCATTAGAGGGAATGGGACTGGCCTGGAATATATGTGTCCCACTAAGCACTTTGTCTACATTTTTTTCAACCCAGTTTTCCAAGTAAGCACTGCTAAGAATGAAATAAACTTATTTAATACACATTCTGATTGAGGCTCCTGCGACTTTTGCGCAGCAGGTGCGATGACGCCTTCCGCGGAATTCTTGTTTCAGTTTAAAAGTATTGACATTTTTCTTATTTCTCCATGAAAACATATGTTGTGGGTACTCATTAGAAGCGCCTCACCGAGGCGCTTCTAATGAGTACCCACAACATATGTTTTCATGGAGAAATGAGAAAAATATTTATTGGATACCCACCCTTATCTAGACCTATGCTAGACCTACTTTGTTTGCACAGGCCTGTCTGTCCCTGTACTTAAGGTTATCACTGTATGCCATGAAAAGACATGCTGTTAAGGATCTCCTTCACTCATTCCCCATATATCCGATCTGGTTCTTTTCAGTTGTCAGTCGAATAATGTATATTTAGCTAAAAGCATAATTCAACAGATGACAAATTGTTGATAATATTATCAGAAAACAGGGTTTGACATTTCAGGCCGATTGTCTCTTATGAAAAATGTTATCTGCTGTAATGCTAAGCTTTAGAACAAGAATCACATTTTGGGATGACTGGGTGACATCTTTGCCACCCCCCCACTCCCCCCCCCATCCCCCCTCACTTGGCTACAACTTTGCCTTTTTAGCTAACCTAAGCTGAATTTATGTTGGTGGTCCTTATTAGATGTGCCTCACTAAGGTGCTTCTAATGAGTACCTCCAACATGTTTTCATAGAGAATAGGAGAAAATTATCACAGAATTATCATTAAAGATGAGGTGCTTCTAATGAGTACACGCGTTATGTTTTAATTTGGAGAACTGGAGAAAATTATCGTAGAATAATCCATCAAATAAACTTCCTTAACAACTCATCTATCTTTCTTTCAGTTTCGGTTATTGTGAAAAGGAAGCTGTTGGTGAATTCAAGCCCATCGGTTACTATGGTAATGGCTTTAAGTCTGGATCAATGCGACTTGGCAAAGATGCTCTAGTTTTTACTCGCTGTCGGGAGAGCATGAGCGTGGGTTTTCTATCTCAAACCTACCTGGAAGAAACACAAGCAGATGCTGTTATTGTGCCAATTGTTTCATGGAATTTACCTACAAATATCCTTTCTTTGTTTGATTTTAATCCTTAACCCTGGTCCTGCTGAGACCGGCTATACCCCGCCTTTGCAAACAGTGTAGATCCAGATCAATCAGCTTCTGAAGAAGTCAACTGATCTGGATCTGTTCTGTTTGCCCTTCAGTATGTGAATTTATATTGACAATCTGGATCAAAGAATCTGATTGGTTGACAATTAGAAATGGGTGTAGCATCTTTATTCAGCATGACAAGGGTTAAAGTGCCCCCGTCCTTGTTGGCTCATTTTAGATGTGCATCTGACTGGTGGTGATCAGGAGGTTGCTGGTTCTGTCCTTGCAGAGTCCGGGAATAGTCTTTCGTAGAGATCCATCGTGAAATATTTTCTATAGTCATTCTCTTCCTTCCACTGATTCAAGAAGGATAGTTGTCAGTTTCTGACATAAGAATGTGCACAAGTACTAGTTAACCACTTAGAGGAGTAAGCCTGCCTAGAAAAAGTGTGAGTAGGTTAACACCAGCTTGTATGGTCTTTATAGTGTTGACTGGGCAGTTAAAATCCAAACGAAATTTACCTTAACTCTGAAAGTGCCAGTCACAACTACAGAAGACGACATTCTCAAATAATTTTTCATGCCCCTGCCATGAAGTGGAGGAGGGCATATAGTTTTATCCTCCATCATACATATATCTGTCCATCCGTCTGTCCATGTGTCAGTCAATCACACTTTATAGCACTGTTCCTGTCTCGGCAACTCCTCCTACAGTTTTCTAGGAAATGATTTGAAACTTGCACGATAGTAAGCATATAGATTGAGCATGTGCATAAATGTCACAGAACGCTAATCAAAGTTTTAGCGATAGAATTATGATCCCTTTATTTACTTAGAAATTTTGCCTTATAAATGTACACATGGCATAGTTAAGTGTGTATCTCAGCTACTTCTCCTACAGTTTTCAAGATAATGATTTGACAGTCTTGCAGTAAAATAAGAATATAGGCTGAGCATAAAGGTCACAGAACTCTGATCAGATTTTTATCGCTAGAATTACATACCCTTGATTTACTTAGAAAGTTTGCTTTATACACATGGCAAATTTTTATTGCAAGAGTTACAAGCCCTGGATTTTCTTAGAAATCCTGCCTTCTACACATGGCATAGTAGGGTATGTTTGTCCTCAAGTTTTGCAGTTTTAGAGATTATGATTTGAAACTTGCAGCAAAGTAAGGCCCTCCCTGAAAAAAAAAAAAAAAAAGAATTTGTCTGCTGCAAATAGTACTTTTGAGTTAATCTCTGTAATCTTTAGCATTCTGGGCCCAGTTGTTCAAAGCTAACGACGTCGTTAGTTAACGATTCGTTAAAATTTTAATCGAGTGATACGCAAATATACTCAAATTTTTTGCTGAAAAAATGTGAGTAGCTTTTGCAGTGCAAAAGCTACTCACATTTTTTCAGCAAAAAATATCAGAATATTGTATATTGAATCTGCTAAAACAGTTAACGAAATGACCCTTAACGAGCTCGTTAAGCTAACGACGCTTTGAACAACTGGGCCCTGAATTGAAATAGCATATTTACCCTAAGTATCGAGACAGCTTAACCTGCACCACTCTCTGGGCAAATTCAGCAGACGACAAATTGATGATACTTTTCTTATTTTTCCCAGAAAGCAAGATTTGGCATTTCACACAAATTGTCTCCATTGGAGACCATTTGCATAAAATGTCAAATCTTGTTTTCTGGGAAAAATCAGGAAAATATTTCAAAATTTTGTCTGCTGAAAATTTTACCCAGAGTGCTAAGTGTTAAACTCCTTACCATACATGTCCTAATGTATAAACGTCGATTTTTACTACGTGTTGATATGTGGAAAAACTACTGGGCCCAGTTATTCACAGCATCGTTGCAGTGCAAAAGCTACTCATTTTTTCAGCAAAAAATTTCAGCATATTTGCATATGACTCAATGTAAATTTTAACGAATTGTTAACTAACGACATCGTTAGCTTTGAACAACTGGGCCTTGGATGATTGGCATGCTGTGGAGACTGATCAAACATCACATTCTGTGGTATATCTTGTTCTACTTTGTTTGCTCTGCCAGGCTCCATAGCATATTCCATAGCATGTCTGCCTGCAGATCCAGGGGTCCTATATTTCCCAGCTCAGTCACGCAATTTTCCAGGGCCTAGTTGTTCAAAGCTAATGACGTTGTTAGTTAACAATTCGTTAAAATTTTCATTGAGTGATACGCAAATATGCTGAAATTTTTTGCTGAAAAAATGTGAGTAGTGCAAAAGCTACTCACATTTTTTTCAGCAAAAAATATCAGAATAGTGTATATTGAATCCGCTAAAACAGTTGACGAAATGACTCTCAACGAGCTCGTTAAGTTAATGACGCTTTGAACAACTGGGCCCTGAAGATTGATCATGAAATAATTACTACAGAACATTTTCTTCCTTCTGCTGATTCAAGGAGGGCAATTGTCAGTTGCTGGCAAAAGTATTTGCGCAAAGTACTGGTAAACCTCTAAGATTGCCCAGGAAAAGTGTGAGTAGGAAAACTTAACAACAACATGACCTTAATAGTGTTAACTGGACCATTAATCTCCCAACTCAAACACACATTATTTACCTTATTTGCCTTTCTCTTGAGTACACACAGTGTATATTTTCTGAAAGAAATAAGAAAAATGCGGGGCTTCCCCTCTACTTTAACAATGTTCATGCCGAACATTCAAGGCAATTGTGTCTGCCCCTCCTCCGCAGCTGGAGGTATGATATTAGTTTCTTTTTTTATGAAGTTCTGTATTAATGTATCCTTAACAATAGTACAGAGTCGAGTGGTATCATCAGCGAGTGATAACAACCTAAAAGCCATACTTCAATATTCCATATTTAGTACTGAGAAACAGCTGCTAGACGAGTTGAAAGGTCTGGAGAAGTGTAGAACAGGGACCAATATCATCATTTATCACCTAAAAAAGTAAATTCTCATTTACCCTAAATATTGTAGGACAGGCAGAAAAGTCTACCAATTCAACTACTTAAAACGGTTGACTTTCAAATTCGAAGAGTGCACTATAATCTTCTTTTGAGTCAGTCTGTCTGTTTGTGGTCAATTAGCTAAAATGGCTATAGCGCTTAAACTGTTGGGAATGTTTTGATGTAAAAATGTGTTTTAATTGACAAAGGCTAAACCGAATCAAAAAATATAAAAATAATGAAACTGGCCATAACCCTTGAATTGTGTGGAATATTTTGATAATTTTTCATATACTGATTGTTACAGTCTTCCCAATGGACTTGACAAATGTTTGATTTTATCGACCTGAGTCTCATCCAAGGCAAAAAAAAAAAAAACCCAAAAAAACAGTTCTTTGAAGTTTACCGTTTTTCATAACTTCCAAATGTTCTGTGGTGCCTCACAGTTATAGCATAAAATAGCGATTTTATTATCGCACCTGCTTGTAGCAGGGTGCGATAGAGGCGTCTGATTTTCTGTCCGTTCGTCTGTCAACACTTATGTCGATGTTCGACATTTATGTCGAAGTTAGTATTCTAATCAACTACAAGACTAAACAACCATCAAACCTTGCATGAAACATCTCCCTGACCTCCTGACTTTGCGACATAGGCGTCCGCTTTTCCGTTTGTCTGTCCATTCGTCCGTCTGTCTGTCAACATTTATGTCGAAGTTCGACATTTATGTCAAAGTTAGTATTTTAATCAACTACAAGACTGAACAACCATCAAACCCTGCATGAAAATCTCCCTGACCTCCCGACTTTGCGACATAGGTGCCCACTTTTCCATTCGTCTGTCTGTTCGTCTGTCCGTCTGTCTGTCTGTTAACAGTTCTGTTATGTCGAAGTTCGACATTTATGTCAAAGTTAGTATTCTAATCAACTACAGACTAAACAACCATCAAACCTTGTATGAAACATCTCCCTGACCTCCTGACTTTACGACATAGGTGCCCGCTTTTCCATTTGTCTGTCCATTCGTCCGTCCGTCTGTCTGTTAACAGTTCTGTTATGTCGAAGTTCGACATTTAAGTCAAAGTTAGTATTCTAATCATCTACAATTCTACAACAACCATCATACCTTGCATGACACATCTCCCTGACCTCCTGACTTGCGCTCCATTGACTTTGACACAATTTACGTTGACGTTCCAGATCTTCTCAACTATAAGGCGTACAACTACCAAACCTTGCATAGTGCTTCTCCTAGATGTACTGACTTAGCAGGTACCTTGACCCGGTGACCTTGACCTATATTTTGCGCTCCAGTGACT
Organism: Anodontia alba; assembly: GCA_964016985.1. Taxonomy (NCBI): domain Eukaryota; kingdom Metazoa; phylum Mollusca; class Bivalvia; order Lucinida; family Lucinidae; genus Anodontia; species Anodontia alba. Next base: position 5,560,242 of record OZ024824.1, read on the forward strand.
TTGGCATATTTTGCGTCGACGTTCAATATCTCCCCAACTATAAGGCCTACAACCATCAAACCTAGCAAAGTGCTTCTTCTGAATGTACTGACTTGGTAGATACCTTGACCTGGTGACCTTGACCTATATTTTGGCTGCAGTGACTTTGACATAATTTACATCAACGTTCCAGATCTCCTCAAGTGTAAGACCTCTAGCCACCAAACCTTGCATAGTGCTTCTAGATGTACTGACTCGGCAGGTATCTTGACCCGGTGACCTTGACCTATATTTTGCGCTCCACTGCCTTTTACACATTTTACGTCAACGTTCAATATCTCCTCAACTATAAGGCCTACAAACATCAAACCTTGCTTAGTGCTTCTCTTCAATGTACGGACTCTGCAGGTACCTTGACTGGATGACCTTGACCTATATTTCACTCTCCATTGACTTTTACACCTTTTACGTCACCCTTCCATATGTCCTCAACTGTAAGGCCTTCAACCACCAGACCTTATATAGCACCTCTTCTCGATGTACTGACTCGGCAGGTACCTTGACCTGGTGACCTTGACCTATATTGTGCACTCCAGTAACTTTGACACATTTTATGTTGATGTTCGGTATCTCCTCAAATGTAAGACCTACAACCACTAAACCTTACATAGTGCTTCACCTCATTGCACTGGCTTGGCAGGTATCTTGACCCGTTGACTTATATTTGACACATTTTACGTTGATGTTTGATAACTCCTCAACTATAAGGCCTACAACCACCATACCTTGCATTGTGCTTCTCCTTGATATACTGAATTAGCAGGTACCTTGACCCATGACCTTGACCTGTATTTCATGCTCCAGTGACTTTTACACATTTTACGTCAACGTTTCATTATCATTGGGCTGTATGATACGAAAAGTCAGTGCTGAAGATATAGCCATTAGAGGGAATGGGAATATATATGCTCCACTAGCCACTTTGTCTACATTTTTTTCAACCCAGTTTTCCAAGTAAGCACTGCTAAGAATGAAATAATCTTATTTAATAACCACGTTCTGATTGTGGCTCCTGTGACTTTTGCCCCAGCAGGTGCGATGACGCCTTCCGCGGAATTCTTGTACTAAAATGACATGCTGTATAAAGCGAGTTGTGCACCTCTGCTGAGAATTGATTTGGATACTTTAATCATAGCTCAAGATACACTTCTAATAAACCACAACAACATGTTTTCAAGGTGCTTCTCACGAGCCGAGGCACTTCTAGTTAGTACCCACAACATATTTTTGTAGAGAAGTAAGAAAACTGTCTTCGTGATATACTCTCCCTTATCTGGAGCTATGTGATAAGAGAGTCATATAGAGACTTTTTAAAATTTTTTTTATTTATACATCAGTACTGATTAGAAGTGCCTCATAACATAGTTTTTGTTTAGAAATTAGAAAAGTAACTCTTTATTTTGGTAGAAAAAGTGCCTTAATTAGAGCTGTGTAGTATGATAGCTTGTTTTACCATTGCTGTTTCATTTCAGGGATAAAATGGGCAAGTATGAACTAGATTTTGACTCCGATCCTCAGGACTTCAGAAATCCAGAGACTCATGTGGTTGATTTAACCACACTTAACAGACCAATCCACACAGCTTCACCAGAATACAGGAGAAGTCTCAGGGTAGGTAACTCTGCAATCCATCAAAGTAGGTAATTCTGCTGTCCTTTTGCAGTCCCTTAGGATAGGTAATTCTGCGATCCTTCATGGTAGACAATTCTGAAGTCTTTCAAGGGCCTTCAAGGTAGGTAATTATACAGTTCATTGGGGTAAGTAATTCAATAGTCGCTTAGGGTAGGTACTTCTGTGGTCCTTCAGGGTAGGTAATACTGTGTTCCCTCAGGGTAGGTAATTCAGCAGTTCCTCAAAATAGGCAACTCTGCATTCCTTCACTTCAGGGTAGGTAATTGTACAGGTTATTGGGATAAGTATTTCAGCAGTCCTTTAGAGTAGGTAATTCTGTGTTCCCTCAGGGTTGGTAATTCTGCAGTACCTTAAGATGGGCAACTCCTTATTCCTTCTAGGTAGGTTATTGTACAGTTCATTGGGAACAGTATTTCAGCAGTCCCTCAGGGAAGGTAATTCTGTGTTCCCTTAGGGCAGGTAATTTTGCAGTCCCTCAAAATAGGCAACTCCTTATTCCTTTAAGGTAGGTAATTGTACAGTTCATTGGGATAAGTATTTCAGCAGTCCCTCAGGGTAAATAATTCTGCAGTTACTCAGAGTAGGTAATTCTGTGATCTAGATGAGAAAGTTGAAAAAAAGTTGATGAAGTTTTCTTATTTCTTGTAAAACACTGTGCCATTTCAGTTTGAATTATTAAATTAAATTATTATTAAAATCCTATAATGTACAGCAGTATATTATTTATATGAGTAGAAGAGCTTCTATAACATTTCTGTATACATGGTTTTGAACTACATTTTGGCCACGTCAGCAAAAAAAGTATCTTCATTACAGGTGCAAAGCACAGATTCAGATTCATACCATTCATACACTTTGTCTCATCTGGGCATTTGCTCTCAATTGATACATTCTGTAGTGTCAAATGATTCTGTTAGCAAACAGGAAAGGCCCTGATCAGACTGGGCAAATGTGCAGCCTGAGCTGAGCCTTACCTACTGCATATGCCTGAAGACATTTTCGCATGGCACGTTCCAGTTGTAGCATTATTATTGTAACACAGTGCTTTTTTACCAGCAACTCTGTACATGTATTTCTTAATTTATTATCTTAGTTAAGTACCTATATCTGATTAAAGTAAGTGTATTAACCCTGGTACTGCTGATCCTGAGTATGCCCTGCCTTTGCAGTGTAGATCCAGATCAGGCTTCTGAAAAGCCAACTAATCGGGATCTGCACTGTTTGTCATAAGGATGTGAATTTGTATCAACAACCTGGATCAAGTAATCTGATTGGCTGAAAATTAGAAGTGGGCATGCCATTTCAATTTGTTGGCAAGGCTTAAATTCTGCATGGTAAAGTAAGTTTGCATTATACATGGATGTTTGCATTTGGAACTGATTCAAGTAAATTGGGTGCTATTCAAATCATATTTGACATTTTGAAAGTATGATTGAGGACAGACCATCACCTAATGAAACAGGTGCAGAGTATATGCTGTAACTGCCTTTAGTAGAATGTTTATATTACATAAATTGTTTTGGTTAATTGGATGATATATGGACCATGTCAAGTATAGTGTCTGACCATGTGCAAAATGTACAGATTCAGATCATCATGTGCAAAGTATCATCCAGGCCTTTACCCTCTATTCGTACATTCTGTAGTTTCCAAAGATTCTGTTAGTAGACAGTGAAAACCATGATCAGACTGCGCAGATGGACCTTTTGCACAAGACAGGTTTTCACAAGGGGCATCCCATATGATACAACTGCACTTAGTAGAATGCGTATATAGCATAAATTGTTTTGGAAAATTGGATGACATTTAAAGTTTAACTTAAGGGACTGTATACATTTGGTAAATTCTCTGTCATTTTGTACAGGGAGAGAACTTACGTGATTTCCTGTGTGATTTCCTTTGCATTAACCCCCTTCTGAAATGGGGTCTACTCTAAAAGGAAAGAATTTGCTCCCAGTGGGGAGCAAATTCTTTCCTTTTAGAGTAGAACCCTTACAGAAGGCAAAAACAATTTTTGACATTTGCCTCCCCTGAAAATTTGTCCATTCCCTTAATCAGGTAATAGTATGCACTGGTAACACAAACAGCTTATGATTGACATGTTGTGATAGGTGATTGACAATGATTGACAATGTTTGATAATAATTGTTACTTGTGAATAAACAGCAGGTGGCTGTTAGAATTTCAGGAATGACCAGAAGCAGTTAACCCATGACCTGCTGAATAAATTAAGTTGCCACACACACTTTTAATTGTCAGATTGTTTCAGATAGCTTTACAGTCAAACCTGCTGAACCGGCCACTTCTATAAGAGCGCCACTTGCGTAAAAGCGCCAGCTTTAAACATTCCCGATCAGTTTCTCTATAATTTTGTTCTCTATAAGAGCGCCATCTTTACATGAGTGCCATCGGCCAGTAAATTTATTCCCAAAATGCACATTGTCCTCCGTATTACGGCCACATATTACCTGTAAAGATTTTAATTGCCCATAATTATCAATAATTAACTTCAAGTGTCAATTAGAAGCCAATCATATGTGCGCAAACGTGTGAAATTACAGGTAAATACCCTGGGGAAACCCGTCTGCTGTCATTTGTCAACATGCTCTCGCCAACTTTTGTTGTGTCTCGCATAATCTCGTGTGTAAAACTAAGAGTTTTTTTCTTTCTTTGAAATATTTTTACCATTCTGGGGAAAAGATTTATACATTGATAAGTAATTTAGCAATCTGTGTCAATCAAAACTAATTTAGTAATGGTTGTTCATAACCGAACATGTAAAGACCACAAACGAACGTTGGGACGAACTTATTGTGGAATGAAACAATTTTTTCTTGACAAAATGATCTTTTAACTTCAAATCAGAGCAGATCAAAGGTGTTCTTATGTAATGTAAATGATTTTCGGTACAACCCCTTCCTTTTGCACACTAATATTGACCAAGATTATGGCAGCTTCCTGGATTTTTGGCCGACAGTGCCGAAGCGATTCGCCCCCCTAATGTTTGGCCTTGATTGTTTTTTTGTTTTTTTTTTCATAAAAAGTAATGAGAAAAAAAAACAAGAAAAAAAAAAACAGAAGAACATTAAAATTGAAAGATGCTCAATTTTCTGCCAACTGACATTAGTACCAAGTCCAAACCTTTTTATCACTAATTTAAATTAATGTCCTAGATACCAGCCAGATTCTGGTGTGTTGACCTTGTTTTCTTCCATGCTGGCAATTTTGACTTAACCTTGATAAGACAGCCACTTTTTAGCTCACCTGAGCCGAAGGCTCATGGTGAGCTATTGTGATCACTCACCGTCCGTCGTCGGCGTCGTTGTTGTCGTCGTCATCATCGTCGTCATCCGGATGTCCGTCTGTCCACAATCTTTAAACAATATCTCCTCCTAAACCATTGGTGGGAATTTGACCAAACTTCACAGGAATGATCCTTGGTTGGTCCTCTTTCAAAGTTATTCAAATGGTTCCGGTTCATTGCATATCTAGGTCACAGGAGCTAAAAATAGATTTTTTAATTAAAAACTTAAAAAATCTTCTTGTCCGAAACCACTGGACTGATTTCAATATAATTTTGCAAAAATGTTCCTTTGGTGATCCTCTACCAAGATTGTTCAAGCCATTTGGATTCGTCAAAAAACATGGTCACCAGCAGGCGGGGCTTATTTTCCCTATATATCTATATAGAAAACTTTAGAAATCTTCTTGTCCGAAACCACTGCACCGATTTCAATATAATTTTGCAGAAATGTTCCTTTCATGATCCTCTACAAAGATTGTTCAAGCCATTTGGATTCGTCAAAAAACATGGCCGCCAGGGGGCGGGGCTTATTTTCCCTATATATCTGTATAGAAAACTTTAAAAATCTTCTTGTCAGAAACCACTGGACCGATTTCCATATAATTTTGCAGAACTGCTCCTTTGGTGATCCTCTTGCAAGATTGTTCAAGCCATTTGGATTCGTCAAAAAACATGGCCGCCAGGGGGCGGGGCTTATTTTCCCTATATATCTATATAGAAAACTTAAAAAATCTTCTTGTTAGAAACCACTGGAACGATTTCAGTATAATTTTGCAGAAATGTTCCATTGGTGATCCTCTACCAAGATTGTTCAAGCCATTTGGATTCGTCAAAAAACATGGTCACCAGCGGGCGGGGCTTATTTTCCCTATATATCTATATAGAAAACTTTAGAAATCTTCTTGTCCGAAACCACTGCACCGATTTCAATATAATTTTGCAGAAATGTTCCTTTCATGATCCTCTACAAAGATTGTTCAAGCCATTTAGATTCGTCAAAAAACATGGCCGCCAGGGGGCGGGGCTTATTTTCCCTATATATCTATATAGAAAATTTAAAAAATCTTCTTATCAGAAACCACTGGACCGATTGCAATATAATGTGGCAGAAATGTTCCTTTGGTGATCCTGTACCAAGATTGTTCAAGCCATTTGGATTCCTCAAAAAACATGGCCGCCAGGGGGCGGGGCTTATTTTCCCTATATATCTATATAGAAAAACTTGAAAAATCTTCTTGTCAGAAACCACTGGACTCATTATAACTTGGCAAAAATGTTTCCTTGGTGACCTTCTACCAAGATTGTTCAAGTAATCGTGATTTGTCAAAAAACATGGCCGCTAGGGGGTGGAGCTTATTTTCCCTATATATCTGTATAGAAAACTTGAAAAAATCTTCTTGTCAGAAACCACTGGACCGATTTCAATATACCTTGGCAGAAATGTTTCTTTGGTGACCCTTTACCAAGATTGTTCAAGCCGTCATGATTTGTCAAAAAATATGGCCGCCAGGGGGCGGGGCTTATTTTCCCTATATATATGTATATAGAAAACTTGAAAAAACTTCTTGTCAGAAACCACTGGATCGATTTCAATATAACTTGGCAGATATGTTTCCTTGGTGACCCTTTACCAAGATTGTTCAAGCTATCATGATTTGTCAAAAAACATGGTTAGTAGGGGGCGGGGCTTATATTACCCGTATATCTACACAGAAAACTTTAATGATCTTCTTGTCAGAAACCACTGGACTGATTTCAATTAAACATTGCAGAAATGTTTCTTATGTAACCCTCTATCAAGGTTATGCAAGCCGTCATGATTTATCAAGAAACAGGGCCGCCAGGGGGCGGGGTTTATTTTCCCTATATATCTATATAGAAAAAGTTTAAAAGTCTTCTTTTCAGAAACCACAGGTCCAATTTCATTACAACTTGGCAAAAATGTTTCCTTGGTGACCCTCTACCAAGATTGTTCAAGTAATCATGATTTGTCAAAAAAACATGGCTGCTAGTGGGTGGGGCTTATTTTCCCAATATATCTATATAGAAAACTAAAAAATCTTCTTGTCAGAAACCAATGGACCGATTTCAATATAACTTGGCAGGAATGTTTCTTTGGTGACCCTCTACCAAGGTTGTTCAAGCTGTCATGATCGTCAAAAAACATGGCCACTACGGGGCAGGGCTTATTTTTTTCTATATGTCTATATAAAAAACTTTAAAAATCTTCTGGTAAGAAACCGTTGGACCAAGGTCACTGTAGCTTGGCAAGAATGTTGCTTTTGTGACCCTCTACCAGGATGGTTTAAGCCTTCATGATATGTCAAAAAACATGGCCTCCATTGGGCGGGGCTTATTTTCGGTATACATCTAACTAGAAAACTTTAAAATGCTTCTTGTCAAATACCTCCTGACCAATTTCAATAATGCTTTGGTGACCCTCTACCAAGAATGTTCAAGCAATCCTGATTTGTCAAAAAACATGCCTGCTAGTGGGTGGGGCTTATTTTCCCTCTATATCTAACTAGAAAACTTTAAAAATCTTCTTGTCAGAAACCACTGAACCGATTTCATTTTAACTTGGCAGGAATGTTCCTTTGGTTACCCTCTACCAAGTTTGTTCAAGCTGTCATGATTCGTCATGGTTATAAAATTTATACATAAAATTTTAGAGCAGTGAACTTGGCTGAAACTTCAACATTAAGTATGCACATCATTTTTGAATTTAACTCTTGTCTTGCTAAACACGACATGCCTTATCTTAGTAAACAGTGTAGATCCAGATCAGTTGGCTTCTGAAGAAGCCAAATGATCTGGACCGGCTCTGTTTGTCATTAATTATGTGAATTTCTATCAAAAACCCACATCAAGTAGTCTGATTGGCTGGAAATTAGAAGTGGGCATGGCATATTGGCTGGAAATTAGAAGTGGGCATGGCATCTTAATTCAGCATGACAAGGGTTAAGTACTGTATTTGGAAATGGCACTGGTGAGTAGATATACATTAGCCTTTCTGCTCACTTGCACTTTTTTAAGAATTCTTGTACTGTGAATAAACTTGAGCCATACCACAAGAAAAGGGATTTTCAGACTGCACAGCCACGCAGTCTGATCAAAGTCTTTGCAGTCCACTTACAGAATCTTTAGATACTTTGGAATATGTCTGTGTGTACATAGGGCCAGATAAGAAGGCTTCCCAGATAAATATTTTTCTTATTTCTCCTCAAAAACTTATATTGCAGATAGTCATTAGAAGTGCCTCAGTAGATATTTTTCATATTTGCCAAAAAAAACCCCAAAAAACATATATGTTTGCCTCGAGGAATATGTTTTTGTCGAGAAGTAAGAAAAAATTTCGGATAGCAATTGCTTGTATCAGATACAGTCAAACCCTGTCTTAAGAGCCATCTGTATTAAGCAGTCACCTGTCTTAAAAGGCCACTTTTTTAGGTCCTTTAAAAGGTGAAAAAGTGGAAATTTATCAAGATTAAGCAAGTACCTGTCTTAAGCAACCACTTCCTTCACATTTTCCTTAGGTTCTTGCTTAATACAGTTCTGACTAATTCTACTTCATTGGCTGTCGTGAATCTTCGCTTTTCGCCGGCCTCGGTGGCTCAGTTTGATGTGCATCCGACTGGTGATCAGGAGGTTGTGGGTTCGACCCCCACTGGGTTGGCAACATTTTTTCTTGGAGATTGATCATGAAATATTTTCTATGGTCATTCTCTCCCTTCTGCTGATTCAAGAAGGGCAGTTGTCAGTTTCTGGCAAAAGAATGTGCACAATACTGGTTAACTGCAAAGAGGACTAAACCTGCCCAATAAAAGTGTTGTTAGGCAGACTGACCGTGCTCAACATGACCCCATTGGGTTGACTGGGCCATAAAACCTCAACACAAACAAACAATCTTTGCTTTTCTTGTATGCCCTGAAGCATGCTTTTCCAATGGTGTTTTATTTGCAGGAGTATTGCAGTATCCTATATCTGAAGCCTAGAATGAAGATTATTCTCCGAGGTATTAAAGTTCAGACAAAAATGATCAGCAAATCTCTGTCCAAGACCGAGAATGATGTATACAAACCCACATGGCTTGTATCCTTTTCAGAATTTCATCTTATAAATTGAAATAACTTGTTGGAAAATATATTGACAGATAAGAGATTGTGTTTTTTTTCCCCAGCCAAAAATTAAGGATATTTTTCTTATTTTTCTATATAAACATATGTGATGAGTAGCTATTAAAAAGATATACATTTGACTCTATCTTTCGCTTATCTCGTCTCGAATAACCGCTTGTCTCGAAGTGAAAATCTGGTCCATGTTTTAACATGGAAATCTAACAATAGGCAACAAAATATTGTGGAAAAGAAGAGAAATTGCTCCACCTCTTTTTCCACAATATTTTCAATATATCTCTAACTTCAGGGATCAAATTACATATTCATTTGTGAAATCTGGTTGTTGGATTACTTTTCCTCAATTCTGCAAATCAGACATGTCGAGGTACGGATATCTCTTAAGTATTTCAGGGAGTCCCTTGGACTTTGAGATAACGAGAGTCAACTGTAGTAAGGTACTTCAAACATATGTTTTCATACAGAAGTAAGAAAAATAATTTTCTGGATACTCTTGTTGTCAGTCATGTGATTTGAAATGGTAAGAGTCCTGACAGTGAACTACACAAATATATATTTCCACTCAGATGTCTATTGTCTGATTTTCTGTCTGGTTCTGTATGTGTCTCTCTGCCTGTCTATCTGGTGCCTGTCTGCCTGCTTACCTACTTAAAAAATAAATGTAGGTCACAGTGACCTATATTTCATAGTCTAGTGATTTTGCTATATATCTTGAAGAGTATTTCATATATAAACATCATATTTAACGATTATGAATCAATATTACCCAAGGGTGCAACGCAGATTCCCACAGAATTCTTGTTTCATTTTATTGGCAAAGGGCGATTCAGGCGAGCTATACTGTCCATGGTTGCTCTTGTCTTATTTCTGCATCAAAACATATGATGAGAGTACTCATTAGAGCACATCTAATGAGTACCTACAGTGTATGTTTTCGTGCAGAAAAATGTGAACAATTTTTAGTTGCTAAAAGTGATAAATCTGGAGCTATGCATGAGTGGCAAAGAGTGTAGACACTGATTGGATGCTGTATTCTTCAACATCTGATCTGAGTCTGCACTGTTTGCTGAAGCTTTTCTGTCTGAATACTTAGGTAAATATCTTAGCTCTAGATAAGAGGGGTTAAAGGGTAAATATTTTTAGCTCACCTGAGCAAGTATTCAGGGTGAGCTGTTGTGATCACCTTCTGTCTGTTGTGGTGCGTCATAAATGATTAGTTTGTTAACACTCTAGAGGTCACAGTTTTGACTCAATCTTTATGAAACTGGCTCAGAATATGGCCGCTATGAAATCTAGATCAAGTTTGAAACTGGATCAATTGGGGTCAAAAACTGGGTCACCAAGTCAAAGGAAAATCTTGTAAACACTCTAGAGGTCTCATTTTTGAAGTAATCATCACGAATCTTGCTCAAAATATTTGTGCTGATGATTTCTAGGTCAAGTTGGAAACTGGGTCACTTGGGGTCAAAAACTAGCTCACTTTGGCCAGATCAAAGGAAAACCTTGTTGACACTCTAGAGGTCAGATTTTTGAAATAATTATCATGAATATTGTTCAAAATGTTTGTCTTGATGTTTTCTAGGTTAAGTTCGAAACTGGGTCACTTGAGGTCAAAAACAAGGTCACCAGGTCAAATCAAAGAAAAACCTTCTTAACACTCTAGAGGTCACATTTTTGAAGTGAACATCATGAATCTGGCTCAAAAAGTTTGTCTTGATGATATCAAGGTTAAATTTGAAACTGGGTCACTTGGGGTCAAAAACTAGGTCACCAGGCCAAATCAAAGGAAAACCTTGTTAACACTCTAAAGGTCAGATTTTTTAAGTAATCATCATGAATCTTGCTCAAACTGTTTGTCTTGATGATTTTTAGGTTGAGTTCGAATTGGGTTACTTGGGCTCAAAAACTAGGTCACCAGGCCAATTCAAAGGAAAACCTGGTTAACACTCTAGTGGTCACGTTTTTTAAGTGATTATCATGACTCTTGCTCAAAAGGTTTGTCTTGATAATTTCTAGGTCAAGTTCAGAACTGTGTCATTTATGATCTATATTTCACAGTCAGTGACTTTCTTAATTTCTTCCATTCAGATCAGTTTCGGAGTAACTATTGGTCCTACAGCCGTGATACTTGGCACTTGCATACATCTTAGCGAAGCCTCTTGAATGCAGTCATCCATACTTGTATTTGACCTTGACCTATATTTTAGGGACCACTGACTTCGTTAAGTTTTTGCGTTTAGATCAGTTTCTCAGTAATTATTAGTCCTACAGCCAGTGATACTTAGCACATGCAACATCTTAGCATTGCCTTTTGAGTGCAGCCATCCATAGTTGACCTTGACCTATATTTCATGGTCCATTAGGCATGCTACATTTTCTTGTTAATATAATCCTCATGAATCTTGGTCAGAATGTTTGCCTTGATCATTTCTAGATCAGGTTCTCTAAGTCATATGATACTCAGGTGAGTGATACAGGGCCATCACGACCCTCTTGTTCTTATTTCTCCATGAAAACATACATTGTGGGTTCTCATTAGAAGTGCCTCACAGAGGTACTTCTTATGATCACCCACAACTTATGATCACCCACAACATATGTTTTTAAGGAGAAATAAGAAAATATCAGTTTTTTTTTGATTGAAAAAACAACAACACAACAACAACACAAAAACAACAGCTTTTTGATTGAAACCCCAGGGAAAAAAAAAAAAAAAAGCTTATATGGAGGTTAATACAGTAATTTATCATCAACTCATCATTATCTCCTTGCACTTGACAGTTTCTGGCGAACGAAAGTGCACAAGCACTGGTTAATTGCTTATAGAACTAAGCCCGACCAGGAAAAGTGTGGTTAGGTAAACTGACCAGCTTGACATGACCCTAATGGTGTTGGCTGGACCGTTAAGCTTCTGGCCAACCAACCAGTCATTATCTCCTTGACCAGACTATAGAGAAGACCAATAAGAATAGTGTTTGGTTTCACTTCAAACAAAGAACCAGAAAGCTATGGCCTGATGATGTATCACAAGAACAGACTGATCAAAGCCTTCGAGAAAGTTGGTGTACAAAAACAGGTAAAGAATCATCAGGGCTTCTGGGCCCAGTTTTTCAAAGCATCATTAGCTGAACAAGCTCTATAGTTGTCAAAGTGTTAACTGTTCTAGTAAGTACAATATCTAATTCACAGGTGTTTTTGCTGAAAAAATGTGAGTAGCTTTTGCAATGCAAAAGCTACTCTCATATTTTCAGCAAAAATTTTTAGGGTATATGCCATATTTAATGATTGCAGTTTTAACGATGTGTTAACTAATGACATTGTTAGTTTTGAACAACTGGGCCCTGGTATGATGCTAACCTGTATAGCTTCAGATAAGAAGGGGTATCCTCCTAATATTTCTCCATGAAAACATATATTGTGCACTTCTAATGGGTGCCTCAAATATGGTTTTTGTGGAGAAATAAGAAAAATATCATTGCTTTTTGGGTGAAAAAAAAAACTTATCTGGAGTTATATAACTCCTCTTAGTTGCTTAATTGTAGAGTTTTGATCTTCAGACCCTGAGGTTGTGGGTTTGATCCAGAGCTTGGTCATACCTAAGTTTTTCTAAAATTGCTACCAGCTGTTCTTTTTCTTGGTCCTCAACACTAAGATGAAGAGCTAGGACTAATCAGACTGGTGTCGGTTTGATATGACCAGTGGTAGAATCATACCATTGTGTCTGGGCCATGATACTACTGAGTCTATTCTTACCATCATATCCAGACTCCATCACAACATGACTACAAGATTAATGACAGTGATTATAAACCTCAAACAAACAAAACATGATGCTTTTTTTGTGGACACAATACAAAAATAATGATTTATTGTGTGATTTTACCTTCAAGTTCAGGGCAGTTAACATGACCTGGGCCCAGTTGTTCAAAGCTAACGATGTCGTTAGTTAACGATTCGTTAAAATTTAAATCAAGCGATACGCAAATATGCTGAAATTTTTTGCTGAAAAAATGTGAGTAGCTTTTGCAGTGCAAAAGCTACTCACATTTTTTCTGCAAAAAATATCAGAAAACTGTATATAGAATCCACTAAAACAGTTAACGAAATGACCCTTAACGAGCTCGTTAAGCTAACGACGCTTTGAACAACTGGGCCCTGATTTATGATTTGTAATATCTCTTGATACTTTAATTGATACACAAAATCAAGACACCTTTGCCCTCTGGTCCTGGGGAGCTATGTATATTTTTTTGTTTTGTCCTATGCCATTGTCATATAGTGTAAAGATCACTAAATTCTTCTAGTTTCAATACCCATTTTTATATGTATATCAGGACCCCAAGCCGGCCTCGGGGCTCGGATGTGCATCTGACTGGTAATCAGGAGGTTGCGGGTTCGACCTCCGACGGTTGGGCAACATTTTTTCGTGGAGATTTGATCTTGAAATATTTTCTATGATCATTCTCTCCCTTCCGCTGATTCAAGAAGGGTAGTTGTCAGTTTCTGGCAAAACAATGTGCACAATACTGGTTAACTGCTTAGAGGACTAAGCAACAAAAAAAAAAGGTGTGGCCCAGTAAGACCCAGTAAAGGTGTGTTTAGGTAAACTGACCGAACTCGACATGACCCCATTGGGTTGACAGAGCTGTAAAACCTCAACACAAATAAATATCAGGGCCCAGTTGTTCAAAACTTAACAAAATTGTTAGTTAATGTGACTTTAAAATTTCTATCTTGAAATATGGCAAATACATTGATATTTTTTGCTGAAAAAATGTGAGCAGCATTTGCAGCAAAAATATCAACGTATTTGAAAATACCTTAGCTACAACAGTTAACAAGTTTGTCATTAACAAGCTTGTAAAGCTAATGATGCTTTGAACAACTGGGCCCAGAGCTCTAGAAAGTGTTCATATGTTTTCCTATTTCTCCATAAAATCATACCATATATTGAGGACTTATTAACCCTTGTCCTGCTGAACCCGGATATACCCTTCCTTTACAAGCAGTGTAAATCCAGATCAGTTGGCTTCTTCAGAAGCCAACTGATCTGGATCTGCAGTGTTTGCCATTAACTGTGAATTTATAGCAATAATCCAGATCAAGTAATCTGATTGGCTGAAAATTAGAAGTGGGTGTGGCATCTTAATTTATTCAGCAGAAGGGTTAAGGAGGAATATTTGATGATAATTCTGGGATTATTTTCTGCAGTTCTCCATAAAAATATACATGTATGTTGTGAGTACTTATTAGAATTGCCTGGCTGAGGCTTTTCTGATGAGTATCTGTTACATGTTTGCATGAAGTAATAAGGAAACTATATTTGGATATTCCTCTTATCTAGGGGCCTGGTACATTTTGGTGATAAGTGGTCTTACTGAATTTTAAGCCTTCTCTTGCTCAACACGACATGCCCTGTCTTAGCAAACAGTGTAGATCCAGATCAGTTGGCTTCTGAAGAAGCCAACTGATCTGGATCTGCACTGTTTGTCATTAAATATGTGAATTTCTATCAAAAACCCAGATCAAGTAATCTGATTGGCTGAAAATTAGAAGTGGGCGTGGCATCTTAATTTATTCAGCAAGGAAGGATTATTGCTAGTAACAGTTCCTATGCAAATGTTTAAATAAATTTCAGGTGCAGAGAAAGCTAACACTGCATACTGGGTAAAAATTTTAGAAGATGACATTTTGAAATATTTTATTTTCCCCAGAAAATAAGCTTTGACATTTCATGTGAATTGTCTCCAAAGTTTGCATGAGATGTAAAAGCCTATTTTCCACCAAAAAAAAAAAAAAAAAGAAAAAAAAAAGATAAGATAAGAAAAATATTGTCATTTTGTCATCTGCTGAATTAGCCCGGAGAGTGGTAAAGGTTAAAATGCTATTTAGTAGGAATGAATAAATTATATAGAGTTTATTTGGTTGTTTTGATCGATTACGGAGAAATAATTCACTAGTGTTCTAAGGCTTGCGCGTAAAAAAAAGAGTGATCGAAGCGAACTAGTTTTTTACAAGCAAACCTTTGAACACGAGTGAATTATTTCTCTGTAATCGATCAAAACAACCAAATAAACTGTTTATTACATTTTCATCCATGTTTTACCTTTGAATTTTTACATTCAGCCATTATGATGTCCTATCAAAATAGTTCCAATCAGTGCATGAATTTCAAGAGGCGTGGTTTAGTTTGAAAATCAGTCGCCATCTTGTTTTCACTTTAATGCAAAAATCATCCCGTGCTTGAAATACAGACACAAAAATGTCACGAAAGTTGAACTGGATTATCAAGAAAATCATACTTTATGTTTGTGTTGCAGGTCTTACCTCAAAAATGCCAAGTTGACGCAAAAATTGCAGTCTGATTTCCATGATTTTTTCAAATTTTCCGCAAAACGTCAACTATTGTTATTGTTATACGTCAGCATCGTCGCCTAGCAATGATGACGTCAAAACGTTCGAAATGAAATATTGCACTCAGTGAATTAAATATTATAATTCACTGATAAATCTCAGTAAATTACTGCTGAAAATGTAATAAATGCATTTACTTCTAAAAGTGGGCTGTAGAGCAAAACAAGGTGTAGAAACGTGTAGTTATTCTGTGGCAATTCCAGAAATAGTCATGTCTGGGGGTTAAGAGGCAATAGAATTAATTATAGATGGCAGGATTCTGCAGAATATACATAGAAAAGAAAAAATGAAATTTATGGGTGATGGCAGTTTTCAAATAGTGACTCCTGACCCCACTCCTCTCTGCCCCACTCCCTCTGCGATTAATTATGGAATTGCACTAAATATAGTCTTTTTATGAAATCTTCATTGTGTATATGAACTAAAAAATATATATATTAAGAAAGGTCAGATGTTTTGAATTTCACCACCATTGATCCATAATGATTTAGAATAGTATTTGTCAGTATTTATGATAATTGTCCCCCCGCCTTTTCCAGGGCATATAGTATTCGGCTTTCTGTTATTCTGTAATTCCCACCTCTGACAGTAGGTACCTTGTGGATGCAACTCCTCCTACAGTTGTAGACAGATCTATTGGAAACTTTGTAAGTGTTTTTGTCATGGTCTGAAGATATGCATGTGCTTTTGGTATATTCCTGAAATTATTTTTGTCACATGTGTTATTTGTGTTGATTATCCCCCTCCTTTTTGAGGGGACATAGTATTCTGCTTTCCGTTATTCTGTAATTCCTACCTCTGACAGTAGGTACCTTGTGGATGCAACTAGTCCAACAGAGATCTATTGGAAACTTTGCAAGTGTTTCAGTCATGGTCTGAAAATATGCATGTGCTTTTGGTATATTCCTGAAATTATATTTTGTCTATTATATACCCCACCACACAATAGTGGCGGGGTATTATGGTTTCACAGGATGTCGGTGTGTCTGTCCATCCGTCTGTCCATCCATCCATCGTCAATCAGTTCGTCTGTCTGTATTTCATATCCGAATGAGGAACTTGAGTAAACATCAATGGATTTTCACCAAACTTGGTATGTGCATTGATATTATGGAGATCTGGTTTGGGATTGCTAAAGGGCAAATTTTGACGGCGTTATCTGCAAGAGACATGCCCATATTTTCGTGTCCTGATGATAGCTTGAGTAAATTTCAAGGGATTTTAACCAAACTTGGTACATGCATTGATATGAAAGAGATTTGGGTTTGGATTACTAATGGGCAAATGAGTTATCTGCCTGCAACACAATAAGGCGGGTATTATCATATTACATTTTAATTTCTGCAAGTTGAACAGCCATTTTTTACAGTTCAAATTATTATAGAGTGCATAGATAGTTGGCACCTTGTGGACCCAACTCTTCTTACAGTTGTGGATGGTTCTTTTTGAAACTTTGCAGGTGTTTTTGATATGGTCTGAAAATATGCTTATATTTTTAGTCTATTCCTGAAATTATTTTTTGTTACTTTTTCTGCATTTTGAACTTAGTAATTTTTCAAGCTCAAATGGTATAGATAGTGGGTACCTTGTGTATCCAACTCCTCTTACAGTTGTATGCGCATCTTTTTGAAACATTGCCTAGATAGTCAGTACTTTATGGGCAGATCTTTTTGAAACTCTGCGGATATTTTTATCATATATGAAGATGTGGATGTACGAGGGGAGTTCAGTAAGTTCGTAGAACTCGGGGTTTAACTCACAGATTGGAAGATGGTTTCAACATTATTTTTCAATATAATCCCCCTTTACTTCAATGCATTTGGCCCACTTTTCTTTTAAGCAGTCTATGCCTTTGAAATAAAAGTCATCTATTTGGTCCTCAAACCAAGCCTCTGTAGCAGCCTTGAGCTCATGATCGTCTCGAAATCTTGTTCCACGCAAGTGGGACTTCAAATTTCGAAACAGATAATAATCACTTGGGGCCAGGTCTGGACTGTATGGCAGGTGATTTAATTGCTTGAACTTGTACTCACGAATAGCCGCTTGTGCAACTCTGGACTTGTGCACAGGGGCATTATCATGCAAAAGAAGGACACCAGCAGCTAGCTTTCCCCTTCGTTTTTCTTTAATAGCCTTCCCTTAATTGTTTAATGACATTGGCATAGTATTCTCCTGTAATTGAAGTACCAGCAGGCTTGTAATCTATCAATATAATCCCTTTGGACTCCCAAAACACCGTGGCCATTACCTTGCTGGCTGATGGTTGGGTACGAAGTTTCTTAGGTGTGGGTGAGCCAGGGCGCTTCCATTGCATGGACTCTTTTTAAGTATCTGTGGTGAAGCCAAGTTTCATCTCCTGTTACAAGATGAGTGTGAAAGTCTTCTGGATTGGCATTGTACACTTCCAGAAGTTCTTGACTTGACTCCACCCTTTGCTGACGATCTTGCATGTTCAGGTTTCTGGGTACCCACCTGGCAGATACTTTTGACATGCCTAAATGTTCATGGATTATAGTGTAAACACTTCCATTAGAAATACCACATTCTGAAGCAAGTTCGGCAACTTTGATTCGGCGATTGTTTAGCACAAGTCTCTCAACACGGTCGATCATCTCCTGGCTGATGACATCAGCAGGGCGACCTGGCCTTGGGTCATCTTCTGAGGAGTCTCGTCCACGTTTAAATTCTGCTGACCACTTTGCCACTGTGGAATACTTTGGGCTACTATCACCATACACATCAGCCATGCGCCGATGGATTTCTTTGGCCTTAGCACCCTCCTTAGTGAGGAATTTTATGACTGCTCTGAACTCAGTATTCTGACTTTCCATTTTTGCCTATGGGTATAGGTTTTCAAACAAAAAGTAAGAGCAAAAAAATGTACGTATTGACTGAACGGCTGTTATCATTCAACTGACAAAGGTTTACACTGCACAAATATGAAAAAAGAAATCTTGATATCGAGTTCTACAAACTTATTGAACTACCCTCGTATATTTGGTATATTTCTGAAATTATTTTTTGTCAATTTTTAGTGGTTTTGAACTTACTCATTTTTTGAACTCAGATATAATTAGTATGAATAAGTAGTAGCTATCTTGTGAGCTTAACTGTACATATACTTACAAAAGGCGGGGGACAAAATTTCCGTAAGGAATTTGCTTGTTTCACATATGAATTCAGAGGCAAATACAGAAATATACAAGATAGTGATCTCAGATTTACCTGGAACTGTTGTTATATTTCTAGCATGTCTCCTGATAAGAGGTGGATTATTTTTCTTATTTCTCCATAAGAACATATCTTAACTTGATGGTACATTTGAAGTGCCTCATTGAGGCATTTCTAATGAGTACCCACAACATGTTTTCATGGAGAAATGAGGAAAATAATAATATTTTTTGGTTGAAAAAAGTGCCTTATCTGGCTGTATATTTCTAGGCAAACGAACAAGGTGTTGGAGTGGTAGGTGTTGTAGAGGCAGACTTCCTTGAACCCATCCATAACAAACAAGACTTCAATCGTACTGAGAAATACAGGTATGCTGTGTTAGCTTACTACAAACTCTTGATAACAGAGCTGTTCTGAAGATTTTTGTTTCTGTAGTTTATTATGAGGAATGGATACCATTTTTTTTTACAAGGGAGACAAATTTTGTAACTTCCTATTTGCTTTCCTGCATTCTTAGTTCCTTTTGAAAAGGGATCTGCTCTTAAAGGGAAGAGTTTGTTCTCTTTCATTTTAGAGAAGACCCCTGTTCAGAAGGGAGAGAAAACAATTTTTGCATAGTTGCCTCCATTGGAAGTGTATCCATTATCCATTCCACTTAACCCTTGTTCTGCTGAATAAAGATGCCGCGCCCACTTCTAATTTCCAGCCAATCAGATTACTTGATCTGGATTATTGCCATAAATTCACATACTTAATGACAAACAGTGCAGATCCAGATCAGTAAGCCAACTGATCTGGATCTGCACTGTTTGCAAAGGCAGGGCTTATCCGGGTCTAGCAGGACAAGGGTTAAGGACCAGTGCTACTGAAAGTGGTTATATATTCAGTTTCATATATTGGCTCATAATTAATAAAACAAAAATAGCATGTCACCGGGTTAAATTTTATGTAACTTGAAATGAAGAGAAAAAAAACTCAAAAACTTCAAAGCCTTTTCCGTAAATATCGACAAATAACACTGCTGGGGAATAAGTCTGAAATAGCATTTCCTTAGCTTTTAATTGTATCATTTCAATCAAAATGAAGAAGGAAAGGATACTGATGCACATCTAAAGCTTATTTGTCAACCAAAGGTAAGTTGTTGCAAACATGTCTTTGGTCACTCCTCTCCCAAAATACTTAAAATAATCCATTTCTTCCATTTTTAGGGTCATACAGAATTTTGCTACTTTGGAATTCTTACCAAACAAGGCTTTTTCACTAGATGAATTGTTTAGACAACAGAAAATTAAACAAAAGTAATGGGTCACCAAGCTAATTTCCTTTTTATTAAAAAACTTTACCTCTGCACCCTAATAGTTTTATAGTTTTATTGGTCAGTATTACAAAAAAAAAATATAGTATCTTATTCAGATAAAATAGATATATCTTGTAAAAAGTACATGAACTTACCTTGCATGGAAATAATTCATTTTAATGAGATTTAATTCAATAAGATATATCTTATGTGAATAAATGCTAAAAGCTTAATTTTTATGAAGAAATGCTATTTCATTATTTTTCACCAGTTTGGAACCCAGTTTAGCATGCTTAATGCTAAAAGGTCCTATGAATTATATCTAATTCAACAAATTTTGCCATTTTGGAATCAGATAACGCCATATTTTAGCTTTAGCATGACTTTAATTTTTGATAATTTTTCAAAAATGTTGAATTAGTAGCATATGTCTTTAAAGAGCTGTAGGAATGGCATTTTTATACCCCACCATACGATAGTGGCGGCTTATTACAGCTTATTATGGTTTCACATTGGCTGTCTGTGTGTCTGTTTGCCTGTTTGTCAGTTGTACATCCGTCTGTCCATATTTCATTTCCGGATGGTAACTTGAGTAAACAGCAATGGATTTTCACCAAACTTGGTATGTACATTGACATTGTGGAGATCTGGTTTGGGATTGCTAATGGGCAAAGTTTGTCAAATTTTGACGGAGGTATTTGCCCATATGCCCATATTTTCGTTTCCAGATGATAACTTGAGTAAATGTCAATGGATTTTAACCAAACGGTACATGCATTTATATTAAGGAGATATGCTTTGGGATTGCTAATGGCAAAGTCTGTCAATTTTTGACCTGCCTTTGGCATGATAATGGCAGGGTATTATCGTTTTATGATTTTCTTTTTCATTGAGAAAGATTTATTTTTTCATGAAAACATATTTTGTCGGTACTCATTAGAAGCTCCTTGCAGAGTATATATGACATATTTATGGTCAAGAAATAAGAAAAAAAGAATATCTAATTTCTTTGAGAAATAAGAAAAATATTTTTTGGATACCCCTTCTTATCTAGAATTATGTATGTTACTTCATTTCAGTGCTTTTATGCAGAATGTTGCTCAGAAACTGAATGAGTATTACAATGAGAAGACTTACGGGAAGACAGTTTCCAAACAAGAGCTAGACCAGACGTATGTAGGAAACTTATCCACCATCTGGAATTTACATTTAACTTATTAGAGCTAATAGTAATAGTCCAGGGTCCAGTTGTTCAAAACTAATGATGTTGTTAGTTAACCTATTGTTAAAACTTTGATCATTAAATATGGCATATATGCTAATATTTTTGCTGAAAATATGTGAGTAGCTTTTGCAAATGCAAAAGCTACTCACATTTTTTCAGTAAAAATATCTGCAAATTAGATATAGTACTTACTAGAACAGTGAAAATTTTGTCCTCTTATGAACTCGTTAAGCTTAGGATGCTTTGAACAACTGGGCCCAGTTATTTACCACATTCTTCCATCAAATGCATTTGAATGAAAATTGTCATATTTATTTATTATGGACATATGAGGGATGTTCGAAATGAATTGCTTATTGTCCTCTAGCTCGATATCCACGTGGGGCACGATAAAAACCAATACATACCTGTATAGGGCTATTCAATATCTACACAATGGTGTATAAATGTACATGTTAGACTAAGTGTAAGACATAAAATTTGCCATTTGAATACATGCAGTCATTGACCACTGCAGTAAAAATGGTTGGTAGAAGCATCGACAAAAAAGATGAAATTCAGGCTTACATCAAAGCTCGCTCAAAACTTGGTTGTTCTTTGAAGAAGCTGATGACTGAAATTTCTACTGCTTTTGGACCTTCTTGTGTGTCCTATGACACAGTTCCGCGGTGGAAAAAGAAATTTGAGTCTGGTGTAGAGTCCATCAAAAATGCACCAAAATCAGGTAGGCCAAAATCTGCATCTCGTAAAGAAATCGTTTCCAAAATAAAGGAAATCATTGAAGGAGATGCCAGATTTACAGTTCGTGATATTGCCTGAAAGGTAGGCATATCACTATCAACAGTTCACCTTATTTTGAAGAAGCATTTGAAAGTCAGAAAGATTTCTGCTAGATGGGTGCCACATCTGTTGACTGACGAGCAAAAGAGGCAACGGGTTAAAGTGGCCAAAAAGCTGCTTCAAATGTTTGACAAAAATGATAAAAAAAGCAGTTTGCCAATGTCGTCACAGGTGATGAAACCTGGGTCCATTATTTTGAGCCCGTCATAAAGGTTAGCAATAAGATCTGGGCCTCTAAACACAGCAAACGCCCAATAATTGCCAAACGTTCTTTGAGTACAAAGAAGGTTTTGTATGCATTCTTCTTCTCCGGTGAAGGAGTCGCAATAAAAGTGCCAGTGAAAAAGAGCAAAAGCATCACCGGAAAGTACTACAAAGACGTAGTACTGAAGAAACTGAAAAAGTATGACCAGAAAGGACGCCCTGCCACTGGTTTTAAACATGTCCGTCTTCTACATGACAATGCCCCAGTGTTACGCCCTAGGGCGGTCAGGACGGAACCGATGGTGATTTCCCGTTTAATGAGACTCCGGTTTGGGCTTTGCCTATACGTACCACTACACAGAAACTCTAACAATGTTAGATTTTATAACTTTTTTCTTACATATATATATATACAACATATAATAACATGAAATGACACTAATTAACTATTACACGCACACACACACACACAAAAAAAATAACAGTCTTGATATACCCCAGCCATACTCTTCGCGTCGGCTACGGTCGCCCAACACGGGTGGTGACTGATATGTTTTACAATTTGACTAACTTGGTAGGTTAGCCAAATTGTTTAACGATATCAATACGATTCCACCCAAGTGTGCTGAACCCTGGACCGATGCGAAGAGAATATGCTGGGTTATCTTCCTGAATTCTTTATGTTACTACGGGCCCTTTAGTTATATTTTCACTTTTATAATAAGTTTTCTCCTTTAAGGATTCTGTTTATTTTTATAGATTTATTCTATATTCTTCATATTTTTGTTGATTTAGTTGATTAACCATTTAATCATTAATATCCAGGTGAATTGGCGCCTTTCGCTGCCGTACATTTCACACCGATTGGATAATTTTTCCTCACCTCTATGGGCGTCACCTCTTTCAGCCTCTAAGGGCCTGTGTGAAGTGATCTGAAGGGCGAAATGAATCCCATATAACCGAGAACTGGTGTCCTATGACACTCCTGTGTACAATTTCGCCCTTATGGGAATCATTTACGGTGGAGTTCATATAGGGCCGGTATTACGCCACGACGTGGATTATACGCGTGTTACATGGGCAACCTGTGTACTTAAGTTATTTATGGTAACATCCCATGATGTTTTACTAGCTACGTAGGGTTAAGGTGAAAATGGCCTTATGTAAGTGAAAAGGTACCCTACGTAAGAAAAAAGAAACTGTCCCCTTCGGTGTTCCCTTTCTGTGTCGTCACACCCAGCTCATACCTCCGCAATAGTTACAGCGTTTTTGAAGAAAGAAAAAGTAACTGTTTTGCCTCACCCCCCGTATTCTCCAGACCTTGCCCCATGTGATTTCTTTTTGTTTCCGAAATTGAAAGCATTCCTTGCTGGGTGGAAATACCAGTCCCGACAGGCACTTGGATCTGCCATTCATCAGTACCTTATTACTGTGCCCAAATCAGCGTACCGTGACGCCTTCAAGAAGTGGATACATCGGCTGAAACTTTGCATTTCTAGCCACGGGGAGTACTTCGAGGGCATGAAATGAGTACTTTTGGGCTAACTTGAAATTTGAAGTCTCCAGATAGAAATAAGCAATTCATTTCGAACATCCCTCGTATTGTTTTTAGTGCAGATCCAGTTGGCGTCGGCGTCAGCATAGCCTCTTGTCCGCACTCTATCTCCTTATTGAATGGACAGATTTAGGCAAACTTATACAAATATATCATTGGCAGGGGGAAAAATGCTGATTAGATTTTGGTGACCTTGACCCCATTTTCAAGGTCACAGGAGGGCTTAGATTGTAGGAAAATAGCTTGCCCACATCCTATCTCTTGAAGGAATGAATAGATTTTAACCAAACTAGCACATCTATATTGCTGGGACATGTAAAAGAACTGATTAGATTTTGGTGACCTTGACCCCATTTTCAAGGTCACAGGAGGGCTTAGATTGTTGGAAAATGGCTTGTCCGCACCCTATCTCTTGTAGGAATGAATAGATTTTGACCAAACTTGCACATCTACAATGCTGGGACATGTAAAAGAACTGATTAGATTTTGGTGACCTTGACCCCATTTTCAAGGTGACAGGAGGGCTTAGATTTGTTGGAAAATGGTTTGTATGCACCCTATCTCCTGAATGAATAAATGGATTTGACCAAACTTGTACAGCTATATTGTTGAGACATGGAAAAGAACTGATTAGATTTTGGTGACCTCGACCCCATTTTCAAGGTCACAGTAAGGCTTAAATTGTTGGAAAATTGCTTGTCTGCACCCTATCTCCTAAATGAATGAATGGATTTTGACCAAACTTCTACATCTTAATTGTTGAGACACGGAAAAGAACTGATTAGATTTTGACGACCTTGACCTCATTTTCAAGGTAACACTAATGCTTAGGTTGGTGGAAAATGGCTTGTCTGCACCTTGTCTCCTGAAGGAATGAGTAGATTTCGACCAGACTTGCACAGCTATATTTTTGGGACATGCATCGGAACTGATTATATTTTGGTGACCTTCACCCCATTTTCAAGGTCAGTCTAGGGCTTAGATTGTTGGTAAATGGCTTGTCTGTAACCTATCTCCTAAAGGAATGGATTGATTTTGACCTAACTTGTACATCTGTATTGTTGTGACATGGAAAAGAACTGGTTAGATTTTGGTGACCTTGACCCCATTTTCAAGGTCACACTAGGGCTTAGATTGTTGGAAAATGGCTTGTCTGCACTGTATCTCTGGAAGGAATGGATGGATTTTAACTAAACTTGCACAGCCAAGTTGTTGTGGCTTGGAAAATAACTAATTTTATTTTGGTGACCTTGGCCCCATTTTCAAGGTCGCAGGAGGGCTCAGATTGTTAGATAATGGCTTGTCTGCACGCTATCTGCTGAATGAATAGATGGATTTTGACCAAACTTGCACAGCTGTATTGTTGAGAGACAAGAACTGATTAGATTTTTTGTGACCTTGATCCCATTTTCAAGGTTACACAGGGGCTATGATTTTAGAAAATGGCGTGTCAGCACCCTATCTCATTGAGGAATGGATGAATTTTGACCAAACTTACATATAGGTATATTGTGGCCTTGAGTTTATTATAGATACAATCTATTTTAACAATATGTCTGTTCAAACTGGTGGGGGGACATAAGTTTTCCTCTGAAAACACTGTTCTAGTTTACAAGTCTGCTTAAATGCAAACATTCAAATTTTGTATGATTAAAGATTATAAAATATGACATCTGGCATCTGATCAGGGTCTACACTGTTTGCATTAACCATGAGAATTTCTATAAAACATAGTAATAATAAAAACTAATCAGACACCCTGCTATTGGAAATAGACCACTCCGAAGAGTTGTGGTGGAAGAGTCCACTCGATGTAAATGGATTGTTCCATTAGTTGAGCTCCATTGTCTGATAGTTCTTCTAATATGAAAATAGGCTAGGCCTAAATGTGAGCACAGCACAGACCTATCAGTAGTCTCTTCAAAAGTCCTTCACAGCATCAGAATGAATATCAGAATATAAAAAAAACCATTAAACTATAATACCCTGCCATTATCGTGTTGCGGGCAGATAACTCTGTCAAACATTGACAACATTTGCCCATTAGCAATCCCAAACCAGACCTTCTTCATATCAATGCATGTACCAAGTTTGGTTAAAATCCCTTGACTTTTACTCAAGCTATCGTCTGGAAACGAAAATATGGGCGTGTCTCAGGCAGATAACTCCGTCCAAATTTGACGAAATTTGCCTATTAGCAATCCCAATCCAGATCTCCACAATATCAATGCACATACCTAGTTTGGTGAAAATCCATTGACGTTTACTCAAGTTATAATCCGGAAACGAAAATATGGGCATGTCTTGGGCAGATAACTCCGTCAAAATTTGACGAAATTTGCCCATTAGCAATCCCAAACCAGATCTCCACAATATCAATGCACATACCAAATTTGGTGATGTTTACTCAAGTTATCATCCGGAAACGAAAAACGGACGGACAGACAGACAGACACACGGATGCCCAACGTGAAACCATAATACCCCATCACTATATAGTGGCGGGGTATAAAAATTATATGTAAATCAATAATAAATAATAAAAATAATCAGCAAAATATGTTCGTGACACTTATTGACACTCATTGCTTGTCATTCATGACACTTATTTGTGTGACCCAAATTTTGTAAATAGCGGTATAATCAAGTTCACCCTAGTCAGTTCTGCCAACTTCAGGTGACAACTTCCGGGAAGAAAAAGGAAGAAAATTGGTCAGAGCGATTTCTGCTGATAGTATATATTGTTGTATGTTACTTTTCCTTGATCATATTCTCTACTGTAGAGCTCACTTTGTTCGCGAAGCATTGTCTCGAGCTGTGCTTACCATTAAGGTGAATTGATATACCTGAAAGATTTTGCTACCGTTTTATAAAGGGAGACAACCTTTGCAGAGAGAAAGTTGTCTCCCTTGTATTTGAAACCTTTTAAAGATGGGGGCCGCTTCAAAAGGAAAGACTTTGCTCCCAGATGGAGCAGCTTCTTTCCTTTAAGAATAGCCCCCAATGAGAGTTGAGGTAAATATTTCCCAGTCTAAGTTAACCCTTCTCATGCGGAATAAATTAAGATGCCAAGCCCACTTCTAATTTCCAGCCAATCAGATTACTTTAATCTGGGTTTTTGATAGAAATTCACATATTTAATGACAAACAGTGCAGATCCAGATCAGTTGGCTTCTTGAGAAGCCATCTGATCTGGATCTACACTGTTTGCTAAAACAGGGCATGTCGTGTTCAGCAAAAGAGAGGGTTAGGTAATGTCCCCATTGAGAAGGGAGATAAATATTTCCATGTCAAAGTTACATCCCATGGACATTTATCCGTTTCCTTCAATGCACCATTTGTGATACTGGAATTACAGTCAAACCTGCCCAAGCAGCCACCTCTATTAAGCGTGCCCCTCCCTTAAATGGCCATTTGAATCCCCCCGAATGATTTCCTATGCAAATGCACCTGTATTAAGCAAGCACCTGTCTAACGCGGCCAACGGGCAAGCAAATTTATCCCATTTTGCCAAAAGTCCTCCATTGAGCAAGCGTTTCAGCGGTCGTATCGTTTTATTTTCGGTATGTTAAACCGGTATCAAATTCGGCGCATTGCTTAACCGGACTACTTTCAGCAAACAAACACACATTAACTGGCTCTCGGCTCTGGACAAATACTACGACCATGATAAAAACCAGTCACTGTATCAAATATATATTTATTTTAAAATAAAAGTCCTCCATTAAGCAAGCGTTTTAGCGGTTGTATTGTTTTATTTTCGGTATGTTAAACCGGTATCAAATTCGGCGCATTTTTATCTTCCGCAGCTTTCAGCAAACAAGCACGCATTAACTGGCTCTCGGCTCTGGACAAATACTATGACCATGATAAAAACCAGTCACTGTATCCTGTGTTCGTATTGATTTATGAAACTGAATCAGAAAACCAAGCGTCTGGAAAACCCGATGATTGATGTGGCCATTTCAAAGCAATTTGTTTCGATGGAATCTATTTAAGTTTCTGGCGAATTTGCTTTTAGTAAATGCCGGTGGAGATCAATTGGATTGCATAGTTTGACAGGTGCACTTAATTAGGGAATAATGACTGTTTGTTTGGGAATTAGCAAAGGTGAGAAATCACACACAATAGAACTTTTAATTACAACGCTTGACCAGCTTCATGTCGATTAATACCGTAATTGTATGTTTACGGCGTTAATCATCTATGGTTGATTGGTAGCTCGCTTAATAATTATTTTGCTTTTGTTTTCACTGCTAGCCAATAGGGTTAAGTTGCAGTGTTTTATGAAAGTTTTTTTATTTTTTAAGGAATAGGTGTATCCCTCAGGTGTATTTTATTTCTATATACAGTGTGTATGTACATGTATATATATTTTTTTCTCATTATTTTTCAATAAATTCATTTTTGCTTCAAATAGTTTTGTCTTTTCCTTGTTACTTTGGGTACAAACACATACACTGAACAAGTATATTTATCTGTACATATATGTAACATAATACCCCTATCCCAGAGAACTCCTGTCTAGTACTAGAAAACATGGTCGCCATGAGAATTCACCCGTCACTGTCAAACCTCTATTAAGCACCAACCTCTCTTAAGCAAGCGATTTTTGACTTTCCCTTAGCCGCTTGCTTAAGACAGGTTTGACTGTACCCTAAGTATGGGGACAGATTGGCTTGAGCAAACTGTAGACCTGATCATGGTAATCCATCTATTGTTTCAGACAACTTCCGGACTGGACTTGGGCACAGTGTGATAACTGTCTCAAATGGCGACGTCTTCCAACAGGCTACTGTGATAGGTTACCTGATAAGTGGTATTGTAGACTCAATCCAGATGCTGCCTTTAAGTAAGTTCATAGTTTGACTCTTAGCGCAACCCTCAGCCTTGAAGTACATAGGTGACAAGGTTAATATGGTATTAACCCTTGCCATGCTGAATAAATTAAGATGCCACATCACTTCTAATTTTCGGCCAATCAAATTGCTTGATCCATTTTGTGGATACAAATTCACATACTAAATGACAAACAGTGCAGATCTAGATCAGTCGGCTTCTTCAGAAGCCGACTGATCTGGATCTACACTGTTTGCAAAGGCAAGGCATATCCGGGTTCAGCAGGACAAGGGTTAAAAGACAAAATGGCTTTAATTTTGATTTGATTATGAATCACCGCAAAGCATTTCCTATAAGACCGCATATGCATCTTGCAAAGACCTATCTGCACAGGCTGGTCTCCTTGCTGTTTGCCTGAAGATGCTAGGGATCCATGTCTTCTCATAGAGAGCCTAGCAAAGACTATGATCAGACTGCCTGGATGCGCAGGCTGATCTTGGCTGGGCACAAATGCAGTCCTGTAGGAAATGCTATGCCCCAGCTCATAATGCACCAGAAATTCTAAGTTTTTTTGGTTTTATATACGGTAAATGTCCTAAAATTTCGAACACCCTAAAATTTCGAACACCTAATATTATTGTAAAAAATAATTTCTGGAAATGTCCTAAAATCTCGAACAGTAGCAGTTTTGCAAAAAGGGAATTTCTAAAATTTCGAACACAGCTTTCTCCAAGTAATTTTTATCGGTACATTCTAATTTCGATAACCGTTTTTAGCTCGCCTGTACGAAGTACAAGGAGAGCTATTGTAGTCACCCCGGTCGTTTGCGTTTGCGTTCCCGTTCCCGTCACACTGCGTTAAAGTTTTTCAAATGCTTATATATCAACAGTCACTCCTCACAGAGGCATCAAATTTGGAACTTAGGTTCCTTGGAGGGTCTTCTGAGATTCCAAGAGAATAAACCCCTGGGTTCATGCCCCTGGGTGGGGCTAGGGGTCAGAATCTAGGACACCTTTGTAATACTGTGTTAAAGTT
Source organism: Anodontia alba (assembly GCA_964016985.1). NCBI lineage: Eukaryota > Metazoa > Mollusca > Bivalvia > Lucinida > Lucinidae > Anodontia > Anodontia alba. Next base: position 5,589,933 of record OZ024824.1, read on the forward strand.
TTTCAAATTCTTATATCTTGACTTTCACTCCTCATAGAGCATTCATATTTAGAATTTGGGTACCTGGAGGAGTCTTCTGAGATTCCAAAAGAACTGGGTTCATACCTCAGGGTGGGCCTTGGAGTGGGGCTAGGGGTCAAAATCTAGGACACATTTGTAAAATCTTATATGCCTACAGATTATAGACACAACTGGTTATACATCAGCTAACTATGTGACATCAGTTTAAGTGTAAGAGAGTGAAGGTCATGGTGACCTACATTTTACGGTCCAGGTCACCTAGATTTCACGGTCCAGTGATTTTGCCTTATATCTTGAATACTATTTGTTGGATAAATGTCACACCTGGGATATTACTTCCATGTGACCCAATGAATGACCACTTACTATATCTAGGTCATTGTGACCTATATTTCATGGTTCAGTGATTTTGCCTTATATCTTGAATACTATTTGTTGGATAAATGTCACACCTGGGATAGTAGTTCCTTGTGACCCGATTATTGACGTCAAAATATATCTCTGTTGGTGTGACCTATATTTCATGGTTCAGTGATTTTGCCTTATATCTTGAATACTATTTGTTGGATAAATGTCACACCTGGGATATTACTTCCATGTGACCCAATGAATGACCACTTACTATATCTAGGTCATTGTGACCTATATTTCATGGTTCAGTGATTTTGCCTTATATCTTGAATACTACTTGTTGGATAAATGTCACACCTGGGATATTAGTTCCTTGTGACCCGATTATTGATGTCAAAATATATCTCTGTTGGTATGACCTATATTTCATGGTTCAGTGATTTTGCCTTATATCTTGAATACTATTTGTTGGATAAATGTCACACCTGGGATATTAGTTCCTTGTGACCCGATTATTGACGTCAAAATATGTCTCTGTTGGTGTGACCTATATTTCATGGTTCAGTGATTTTGCCTGATATCTTGAATACTATTTGTTGGATAAATGTCACACCTGGGATATTACTTCCATGTGACCCAATGAATGACCACTTACTATATCTAGGTCATTGTGACCTATATTTCATGGTTCAGTGATTTTGCCTTATATCTTGAATACTATTTGTTGGATAAATGTCACACCTGGGATATTAGTTCCTTGTGACCCGATAATTGACGTCAAAATATATCTCTGTTGGTGTGATCTATATTTCATGGTTTAGTGATTTTGCCTTATATCTTGAATACTATTTGTTGGATAAATGTCACACCTGGGATATTAGTTCCATGTGACCCAATGAATGACCACTTACTATATCTAGGTCATTGTGACCTATATTTCATGGTTCAGTGATTTTGCCTTATATCTTGAATACTATTTGTTGGATAAATGTCACACCTGGGATATTAGTTCCTTGTGACCCGATTATTGACGTCAAAATATATCTCTGTTGGTGTGACCTATATTTCATGGTTCAGTGATTTTGCCTTATATCTTGAATACTATTTGTTGGATAAATGTCACACCTGGGATATTAGTTCCTTGTGACCCGATTATTGACGTCAAAATATATCTCTGTTGGTGTGACCTATATTTCATGGTTCAGTGATTTTGCCTTATATCTTGAATACTATTTGTTGGATAAATGTCACACCTGGGATATTACTTCCATGTGACCCAATGAATGACCACTTACTATATCTAGGTCATTGTGACCTATATTTCATGGTTCAGTGATTTTGCCTTATATCTTGAATACTATTTTTTGGATAAATGTCACACCTGGGATATTAGTTCCTTGTGACCCGATTATTGACGTCAAAATATATCTCTGTTGGTATGACCTATATTTCATGGTTCAGTGATTTTGCCTTATATCTTGACTACTATTTGTTGGATAAATGTCACACCTGGGATATTAGTTCCATGTGACCCAATGAATGACCACTTACTATATCTAGGTCATTGTGACCTATATTTCATGCTTCAGTGATTTTGCCTTTTATTTTTATTACTATTTCATGGAGAATTGTCATACCTGGATTATTATATCTATGTGACAAAATGATTTACATACAAATACATCTAGGTCAGTGTGACCTATATTATATGGCTTAATGATAAAAATGTTACAATATAAAATGTACCCAGCAGGCGAGCTCGCTGTCCTACGACAGCTCTTGTTTTCTTTTTGTTTTTTTTTTCCGTTACCGAACCGGAAACTGAGGTAACAGTGTTGAAAGCTACCGCAATGTCATAACGAATTTTATATACGTAAAAGGGGTCACACGACTTACCGGAATACTATCGAAATACCGGAATACCCGTGAAAAATACAGTGGTTTGCGCATCCAAGCGCCAATTCATGTTTCTACATGTAAGTCCTGCAGAACCTATTAACCCTAGGTAGATTCTCATGAGTCTGCTTAGATACGCCACCAGGTGACGACACGCAATTCTGGGACATTCTTATTTCCAGTACATGTATAGATTGCAAACGTGTATGTGAAAATAACCAGAAAATGAAACAGTCCAATTCCCTTGCCCCGCATGAAGAAACCGCATGCTCGTAACGGTAATGTCACAGAAGTCGTGACGGAAACCGCTTAGAGAGAAAAACGCAGTTACGTTCAGCGTTAAATATCGAGCGTTTTTTTCGTTAGAAATGCATATGAAATTGGCATGTATGGAACTTAAGTATTGAGATAGATAGGCCTATGTAAATTGTAGACTCAAATCAGACGCCGCAGAGAAAGGGGGAAACTAGTTAGTGGAACATGGAAATTTGGAAAACACTTTTAGGACAATAAGACATCGCGACCAGTGAAGAATCAGATCGTCTTCCGATGCAAAGGCGGTCAGATTTTGCCACAGGCATGAAAACGTCAATTCTTGGAGATTACAAATCTCTGGTTAAATACAGGTTTAGGTTTAAACTGCGTTCTGCGGCATCTGATCTGGGTCTACACTGTTTACTCAGACCTGTCTGTCCGAATACAATAAGTACGGAAATTCGGTCAAAGCGAAACCCTTCAAAAACCATCCTGGTTTCGCCGATTCATAAAAAAAATGCTGTGTTCGACTCGTAAAATTCATTTTCAAGGCATATTCAGTTAGCTCCCTTTAAACAGTAAAACCTAAAGAGAGAGTGCCTTACCCCGCATTTACCAGGGTATAAATAAATATTAGTACTGTTATTCTTTTTACATTATCTATATATTGAGAATATTATAATTATTAAAATACCAAGAAAATGCAACAGTCATAAAGCAACATTCCCTTGCCCCATGAAGAAACCACGTGCTCGTAGCGGTAACGTCACGTGAAATCGTGGCGGGAAACCGCTTCGGGAGAAAAACAAACTTACTTTATAGAGCCTGTTCTCGTCAGAAATACACACGAAACTGCCACGTATTAACAATTTAAAGAATCTAAATATTGGGACAGATAGGCCTATGCAAACAGTGTAGACCCAGATCAGACGCCGCAGAGAACAGGGGAATGAAACTAATTTGATGAAAAGGAATCATGAAAATTTGGAAAACACTTTTTGAACAATAAGACCTATGTGACTCGTGAATACTCAGATCAGTCTTCGAATCAGTCTTCGCTGTTCGCACGAGCTCCATTGGCCTCTGAGTTTTTCAAGATCGTCCTCCGAGTATATGCGTTTCTTAATTAAAGGCAGTATTGGTTTCTTCAGTAGGTGTTTACAGGTACTCCTGAATTTTTCACGGGTCCGGTATTTCGGTAGTCTTCCGATATTTCGGTAAGTCGTGTGACCGATAAATGGCATGGGAATCGTATTTCAATTTTATACAGCGACAGTCACGTAGATGCCTGCGTGTTTATGGTCAGATTATGCGCAGGCGATCTAGAACTGTTGTTACATTGTGGCAGACATAACTATTCCAGTTGGAAAACGAAGGCCAGGATAAATCTATGGGTCCGCGCTGTTCGATCCGACTATTTGCTGTTTGTTCGTGTCTATCACTACTTCGCAATGTCTAATATTGCTATATCAGAATTCAAAAGTTGATCATTTCTGCAAAGCGTGACACAAATGCGTTTATAAGAAAGCACTACACGCTAAATAATAAATTAGCATGTGCATCCGCGCATTCTGATCTGGGTCGTTCCTGTTCTTCTGTACACTGTTTCCTTCGATAAGATCTGCCGCTAATATTAAAATTTAGCGTGCCAAAGGTTTCAATAATCACGCCGAAAACGTTTTCGTCGTGGAGATTAACACCTCCAATTGTCATGATGCGCTCAGTGCATCCTATTTGAACAGGTAATGGTCCCAACAGTGACGATAGGTCCCTACAAGCCAAAACGAACCTAATTATTTGTTACAAATCATGTGGTCAGTCTGTGCATTAGCTGGAGACTGAGATTCATGTATTGCAGTGTTTTATACCAATGATCTAATCAGCAAATTAAGTGGACACCATTCTGCACTAGACTGCGTCTCGCACTCTGATCTGACATACACATATGCATAAAGGGCCATTTTCGCCTGAATAGGGAACTAATGCAAGGATTAGTATTGATGACAGATTATTCTTGCAAAAAGTTTCGTTTCGGTGTAGAAGATAATCTGTTCTGCCTCCAAATTCTAAATGACAGTGCATTTTTTTAAAAGAAGGAAATATTGCTAGAAATATTGCTACTTCTAAATGACAGTACATTTTTTTTAAAAGAAGGAAATATTACTATACGATTATTACTGTTTACTGGTTTGGCATGTGTAGTTCAGTTTGGTGCAGAGCTAAAATCTTTTATCTTGATCAGGCTGCATTTAGCGCAAGCTGATCTAGTTGACCGCACTGTTCATTTATGTATGAGTCTTTTCCAAGAGAAACGACACTATGGCATTTTGAGACCAGCATAGACACGATCAACATGTGCATCCACACAGTGTATGTATCGGGGCAGTCTGATCTGGGTCTATGCATATCGCCAACAGAATGCATTATGTGAGCAAGGAGTGTGAATACTGCACTTCAAAACAGCGGAAATTCTAATCAGTCTGCGCTTTTCACATTAAAACTACGTACACTTCACCTTTGAAGAAAGGGACTTTTGTGTTTCTGTAGTGGCTCAAACAGGAACAAACGTGCGGTACCCCTTTGAAGTATTTTCGGTCAGCTTGTGTATCTCAGTGCGGTAAAGTGGAGAGGGCTGTTACGTAAAAAGACAGTGGACTAACTAGCTTATCTTAGGAAAGTGGCACATTCCCGGAGTGCCGAACAAACGTATTTGGCAGTTAATAAGTGAACCGGATAATTAATTGTTTTATTATGAGGAACATTTATTCAACATAGAATTAATCGGATGGAATTGAAAACAAACATCAGTGTGGTAATTATTTATTACTTCATACAATTTCACTATCACTTTACCAATCACGCATAGCAAATAAGAAAAATTCTTTCGTCGTATAGGTCACTTTTTTGTCGTTTCGGGGGTCCGAAAGCGTCCGATAGCCAGGTCAATTTTGGCTGTAAGTGAATCTGTCCTAAAATTTCGAACAGTAAAATTTTTAGCAAATCATAAATCCTAAAATTTCGAACAGCAAGAACTGAAATTATTTAATTTTGTTCGAAATTTTAGGACATTTACCGTATATATAATATATGTATATATTTTATTTATTCTCCCTGATATTCTAAGTAACACTAACCATGCAATTTATTATGCCCCCAACTTCAAAGAAGTTGGAGGGGCATATTGCTTCTGGGTTGTTCGTCCGTCCTTCCGTCCGTTCGTCACGCTTTTTGATGCATAGCATAACTTTAAAACCGTGAATGCTACTGTTTTGAAATTTCATGTATGGATTCCTCATGAAAAAATAGCTGACACATATTTTTTTCTTGACAGGATTATGCCCCTTTTCTGAGTTATGGCCCTTTGAAAAAATATGGATGCAATCTTGTCAGCAAAATATCTCAAAAACTATTAAAGCTAGAGCCTTGAAACTTGATGAATAGACTGGTAGTGATGAGTAGACAACCTGATTAACTTTTGAAGAAATTTTGAAAAATACTTCTTGAGTTATGGCCCTTTGTAATTTAGGGCAATTTTACCTTGTCAGCAAAATATCTCAAAAACTGTTAGAGCTAGAGCCTTGAAACTTAGTAAATGGATTTGTAGTGATGAGTAGATGACCTGATTAACTTTTGAAGAAATTCTGAAAAATACTTCATGAGTTATAGCCCTTTGTAATTTTGGGCATTTTTATCTTGTCAGCAAAATATCTGAAAAACCGTTGGAGCTAGAGCCTTGAAACTTAATGAATAGACTGGTAGTGATGAGTAGACAACCTGATTAACTTTTGAAGAAATTTTGAAAAATGCCTTTTAAGTTATGGCCCTTTGTAATTTTGGGCATTTTTACCTTGTCAGCAAAATATCACAAAAACTGTTAGAGCTTGAGCCTTGAAACTTAGTAAATGGATTTGTAGTGATGTGTAGATGACCTGATTAACTTTTGAAGAAATTCTGAAAAACACTTCATGAGTTATGGCCTTTTGTAATTTAGGGCATTTTTAACTTGTCAGCAAAATATCTCAAAAACTATTGAAGCTAGAGCCTTGAAACTTGATGAATAGACTGGTAGTGATGAGTAGACAACCTGATTAACTTTTGAAGAAATTTTGAAATATACTTCTTGAGTTATGCCCCTTTGTAATTTTAGGCATTTTTATCTTGTCAGCAAAATATCTCAAAAACTGTTAGAGCTAGAGCCTTGAAACTTAGTAAATGGATTTGTAGTGATGAGTAGATGACCTGATTAATTTTTGAAGAAATTCTGAAAAATACTTCATGAGTTATGGCCCTTTGTAACTTTGGGCAATTTTACCTTGTCAGCAAAATATCTCAAAAACTGTTGGAACTAGAGCCTTGACACTTGATGAATAGACTGGTAGTGATGAGTAGATAACCTGATTAACTTTTGAAGAAAATTTGAAATATACTTCTTGAGTTATGCCCCTTTGTTATTTTGGGCATTTTTATCTTGTCAGCAAAATATCTCAAAAACTATTAGAGCTAGAGACTTGAAATTTGGTGAATTGATTGGTAATGATGAGTAGATGACCTGATTAATTTTTTTGTAAATTCTGAAAAATATTTCATAAGTAATGGCCCTTTGTAAATTTGGGCATGTTTCCCTTGTGAACAAAATATCTCAAAAACTATTGAAGCTGGAGCCTTGAAACTTGATGAATAGATTGGTAGCGATGAGTAGATGACCTGATTATGACCCCAGTTTTGAATGAAATTGATGGGGCATATTATTTTGCCTTCATTTGTCCATCCGACTGTTTGTTCGTTCATCAAGCTTTTTTTGTGCATGCCATATCTTAAGAACCCTGCACGCTAGGGTTTTGAAATTTTATATTTGGGTTCCCAATGAAAAAATAGCCGACCCGTATTTTGTTTCTTGTCTAGCATGTTTATTTAAAGTTATGCCCCTTTGAAAAAAATCAGAATTAAATCTTGTGAGCAAGATTTCTTGAAAAGTATTTAAGCTGGGTTCTTGAAATTCGATACAGTGAGTGGGAATGATGTGTACATTACCCGAATATATTTTGAGAGAATTCCATGAAAATATTGATAAAGTTACGGCCCTTTGCAGTTCTGCTCATTTTGACCTTGTCAGCAAGATTTCTCGAAAAGCACTTAAGCTAGGGTCTTGAAATATTATATGCTGATTGGGGATGATGTGGAGATTACCTGGTTTGTTTTTTAGGGAATTCCATGAAAAATTGATGTAGTTATGGCCCTTTGTAGTTCTAGGCATTTTGACTTTTTCAGCAAGATATCTCAAAAAGTATTTAAGCTAGAGCCATGATATTTGGTATACTGATTGGGATTGAGGAGGAGATCACCTGAATAAATTTTGAACCAATTAAATGAAATGTTGGAGTTATGGCCCTTCGCAATTTCGGGCCATTTAATGTCGTTGCTTTATTGTGTATAGCATAAGTTTAGAACCATGTATGCTAATGTTTTGAAATTTCATATTTTGATTCCTCATGAAAAAAAAGGTGATCCTTATTTTTTTCTTATCCCAATCATCTCCTATTTTAGAGTTATTTCCCTTTGATAAAATAACATTGAAATCATATATTTGTACTGTTGTTACCGTCATGGCTAAGCAGTGTTGGAGTCAAACAGTGTTAGAGTCAGGCAGTTGGGGGCATAGTGTTTTACAAACACCAGCTCTAGTTTATATTGTATTGCAACTTTTATTTTAGGATGGCTTATTATTTGACATTATTTGAAATGCAATTTTATTTTTGCTTTATGGGGTGGGAATTGACTGGCCGCAAGGTGGAAGATACGACTGCAAGGTTGATGCCATGACAGTCATTGAGAAATCCCAGCCCACTGGAAGCCGGCAAGTATTATCAGCCCTACTTAATTTACTAGTAATTCATTCGGACAGTCGCAGCTCTTTCCAACCTTTTGCAATCACTTTCCTCAGACAAGGAGGTCCCAAGGTGCATGACAAGGGCACTGTAACCTAACCCACTGACAGTAACCTGCCACCTTTGACAGTAACCTGCTACCTTTGACAGCCAACTGCAACCATTTGACTGTAAAATGCAACCTATGAGAGCAACCAGCAACCTTTGACAGTAACCTGCAACCTTTGACAGACAGCCACTTGCAACCGTTTCACTGTAAACTGCAACCTATAAGAGCACCCAGCAACCTTTGACAGTAACCCTGTGGCCATGGCACCTAGCCTGAAACTGCAAACATTATGTAATCTTGAAATTAATCTGTAATAGCCTTTTATTTTATCCCAGACACAAGTTAATCAAAGCATTCAATTTAATATAGCAGACATTCATGCAGTCAATTTATGCAACCGGCTTCCAGGGGAGCTGGAATTTCTTTAGAATTTCCGCCACGAAAATATAACTGATATTTTCCCCCAAATTCTGAAGAAATTATATTTTACTACTTTTGGCAGTAGGTTTCTTACTGACCGTTCCAAGGCAGTACCGCTGTTGCACTGCAATTCTTCTTTGTGTCGCATTTGTTTTGTCATTATTTCTTCCTTATCGCTCGTTCTTATGGTGCCTTGGGATAGTTATACTTTGTGAGTGTGACATTTTCTGAGTATCTTCACTTATATTTTTACTGTTTCATAGACTCCCGCTAAAGTATTTACTGGCATGTATCTTTAATTATGCCCCCAACTTCGAAGAAGTTGGAGGGGCATATTGCTTCTGGGACGTTTGTGCGTGCGTGCATCCGTCCGTCCGTCCGTCCGTGTGTCCGTCCGTTACACTTTTTGGTGCATAGCATAACTTCTGAACAATGCATGCTAGGGTTTTGAAATTTCATATATGGATTCCTCATGAAAAAATAGCTGACCCGTATTTTTTTTCCCATCAGGATTATGCCCCTTTCCTGAGTTATGGCCCTTTGAAAAAATATAGATGAAATCTTGTCAGCAAAATATCTCTAAAGCTATTGAAGCTAGAGTCTTGAAACCTGGTGAATAGATTGGTATTGATGAGTAGATGACCTGATTAACTTTTGAATAAATTCTGAAAATTACTTCATGAGTTATGGCCCTTTATAACTTTGGGCATTTTTACAATTGCACACTTTTTGATGTATAGCATAAGTTTTGAACTGTGCATGCTAGGGTTTTGAAATTTCATATATGGATTCCTCATGAAAAAATAGCTGACCCGTATTTTTTTTTCCCATCAGGATTATGCCCCTTTCCTGAGTTATGGCCCTTTGAAAAAATATAGATGAAATCTTGTCAGCAAAATATCTCTAAAGCTATTGAAGCTAGAGTCTTGAAACCTGGTGAATAGATTGGTATTGATGAGTAGATGACCTGATTAACTTTTGAATAAATTCTGAAAATTACTTCATGAGTTATGGCCCTTTATAACTTTGGGCATTTTTACAATTGCACACTTTTTGATGTATAGCATAAGTTTTGAACTGTGCATGCTAGGGTTTTGAAATTTCATATATGGATTCCTCATGAAAAAATAGCTGACCCGTATTTTTTTTCCCATCAGGATTATGCCCATTTCCTGAGTTATGGCCCTTTGAAAAAATATGGATAAATTCTTGTCAGCAAAATATCTCAAAAGCTATTGAAGCTAGAGCCTTGAAACCTGGCGAGTAGATTGGTATTGATGAGTAGATGACCTGATTAACTTTTGAATAAATTCTGAAAATTACTTCACGAGTTATGGCCCTTTATAACTGGGCATTTTTACAATTGCACACTTTTTGATGCATAGCATAAGTTTTGAACTGTGCATGCTAGGGTTTTGAAATTTCATATATGGATTCCTCATGAAAAAATAGGTGACACATATTTTTTTTCTTATCAGGATTACGCCCCTTTCTTGAGTTATGGCCCTTTGAAAAAATATGATTGAATTCTTGTCAGCAAAATATCTCAAAAGCTATTGAAGCTAGAGCCTTGAAACCTGGTGAATAGATTGGTATTGATGAGTAGATGACCTGATTAACTTTTGAATAAATTCTGAAAATTACTTCATGAGTTATGGCCCTTTATAACTTTGGGCATTTTTACAATTGCACACTTTTTGATGCATAGCGTAAGTTTTGAACTGTGCATGCTAGGGTTTTGAAATTCATTTATGGGTTCCTCATGAAAAAATAGCTGACACATATTTTTTTCTTATCAGGATTATGCCCCTTTCCTGAGTTATGGCCCTTTGAAAAAAATATGGATGAATTCTTGTCAGCAAAATATCTCAAAATCTATTGAAGCTAGAGCCTTGAAACCTGGTGAGTAGATTGGTATTGATGAGTAGATGACCTGATTAACTTTTGAATAAATTCTGAAAATTACTTCATGAGTTATGGCCCTTTATAACTTTGGGCATTTTTACGTTGCACACTTTTTGATGCATAGCATAAGTTTTGAACTGTGCATGCTAGGGTTTTGAAATTTCATATATGGGTTCCTCATGAAAAAATAGCTGACACATGTTTTTTTTTCTTATCAGGATTATGCCTCTTTCCTGAGTTATGGCCCTTTGAAAAAATATGGATGAATTCTTGTCAGCAAATTATCTCAAAAGCTATTGAAGCTAGAGCCTTGAAACCTGGTGAATAGATTGGTATTGATGAGTAGATGACCTGATTAACTTTTGAATAAATTCTGAAAAGTACTTCATGAGTTATGGCCCTTTATAACTTTGGGCATTTTTACATTGCACACTTTTTGATGCATAGCATAAGTTTTGAACTGTGCGTGCTAGGGTTTTGAAATTTCATATATGGATTCCTCATGTAAAAATAGCTGACACGTATTTTTTTTCTTATCAGGATTATGCCCCTTTCCTGAGTTATGGCCCTTTGAAAAAATATGGATGGAATCTTTTTAACAAGCTATCTCAAAAAACTATTGAAGCTAGAGCCTTGAAATTTGAGGAATAGGTTGGTAGTGATGAGTAGATGACCTGATTAACTTTTGAATAAATTCTGAAAATTACTTCATGAGTTATGGCCCCTTGTCATTTTGGGCATTTTTACATTGCACACTTTTTGATGCATAGCATAAGTTTTGAACTGTGTATGCTAGGGTTTTGAAATTTCATATTTAGATTTCTCATGAAAAAATAGCTGACACATATTTTTTTTTTTTTTTTTTTTCTTATTAGGATTATGCCCCTTACCTGAGTTATGGCCCTTTGAAAAAAATATGGATGAAGTCTTGTCAGCAAAATATCTCAAAAACTATTGAGGCTAGAGCCTTGAAATTTAAGGAATAAATTGGTAGTGATGAGTAGATGACCTGATTAACTTCTGAAAAGTACTTCTTGAGTTATGGCCCTTTGTCATTTTGGGCATTTTTACATTGCACTTTTTGATGCTTAGCACAGGTTTTGAACTGTGCATGCTAGGGTTTTGAAATTTCATGTATGGATTCCTCATAAAAAAATAGCTGACACATATTTTTTCCCCTGTCAGGATTTTACCCCTTTCCTGAGTTATGGCCCTTTGAAGAAATATGGATGGAATCTTGTCAGCAAAGTATCTCAAAAACTATTGAAGCTAGAGCCTTGAAATTTAAGGAATAGATTGGTAGTGATGAGTAGATGACCTGATTAACTTTTGAATAAATTCTGAAAAGTACTTCTTGAGTTATGGCCCTTTGTCATTTTGGGCATTTTTACATTGCACACTTTTTGTTGCATAGCATAAGTTTTGAACTGTGCATGCTAGTTTGAAATTTCATATATGGATTCCTCATGAAAAAATAGGTGACCCATATTTTTATTATCTCCCATTTTAGAGTTATTTCCCTTTTAATAAAATAACATTGAAATCTAGTATATTTGTACTGTTGTTACCGTCATGGGCAAGCAGTGTTGGAGTCAAGCAGTGTTAGAGTCAGGCAGTTGGGGGCATAGTGTTTTACAAACACCAGCTCTAGTTAAAATTTTTAATTAAATTCCAAAATGTTTGCACATATGTCAGTTTGCCAAATTCAGGAAGATGTACTCCATCATTGCTAAATAATTCTGTCATATACCAGAGAATGTGTGGACTAACAACTTTACCTAATGACATTTCATTCATGCACAGATGAGCATCCACTTGCATTTCAGATTAAGGACTTTTGAATCCCCATTTATATTATTTCTCCAAACCTGTCTTGGCAAAATATCACACCAGACCAGTAAAGTGGAGGTCAATACAGAATGAATATAGATAAGGCCTTTCCCAATTGTTTTCATAAGGTTTATTTGGGGGACAGAATCAATATTATTCCCACCTAGGTGTACGATGATCATCCTTGGGTGGCCCCTGGTAATCATATGCAGCTGTAGAGCCGGCAGTAACTGTTCCCATCGCATACCCTTCTGCCCCAGCCATACTATTTTGAAACTGTTTTGCTCACGCTGCCCATAGCCCACTTGGTTATTGTAGTTCCCACCTTGCTTCACCAGAGAATCACCAATAATCCAAACTTCTGCAATAAAGAAATTGCATGAATATTTGGCAGTAAATGATATAAAAGTTCATTGTCGAATGTATTTGCAAAAGACGTTCGAGCTCCACCGTCCCATCATTTTGATGGTATCTGCATTCACACCTTTGGTAGCCAGATCGGTTGCTCTACTGATTCTGAAGGAATGTGTTTTGAAATATAATGGTGATAAACCTAGTTTTGAAATAGTATGACTAGTATGCTTGAAAATTGATACCTTGTTAATGGGTCACTGTTCTGATGATATAGCAAGTAGCCGTCATTTTTAGGAGGAGCTTTTATAAATGTAAGCAGAGAATGAACACAGCAGATGTTACCATTCTTGGCAGGATGAATTTTTAGTTTTATAGCTTTTCCTGATTGATCTATTTTGGATTTTCTAATTTGTATGAAAAGTGTTTTATTGTACAAATCATATGAGACATCGCTCAGTTGTAGTGGCCAATCCCTATGCATCGGTCCTGTGTAAACGAGCTCACTGATTCTTAGTAACCCATAATATGCCAGGGTAAATGCAGCTTTGAATAATAATACCTCATAATGACTAAAACAAATTTCACCTAATTTGACACAAATGCTAGTCAACAAATCCTTAGAGATGGGGGCTCTGTTAACATTCTGTTTGCGAGAACGCCAGCATCCTTCAAGCATCTTTTGTATGATAAAAGTGCCTGTTGGATCTGTTAGGTTATTAATTTTATGGAAGTATCCACTTCCAGAACAATATGTGCATGCTTTGGTGACTACATTTAGCTGCAGACACTTCAAGGTTAATGCTCTCAGGAGGGTCATGACCTGCTCTGATTTAGAAGTCATTGTGTTCACTGTGAAGACTACGGCTGCATTGTCACAGTGGAACAGGATCTTTTTATTGCGCAGTTCATTGCCCCAGAGATACAACGACACTAGAATGGGGAACAACTCCAGTACTGTTATATCTCCTGTCAATCCTGACTCCTGCCATTCTGTTGGCCATGTAGCATATGACCATCTGCCTCCAAAGTAGAATGCATAAAACCATTCAAAATAATTTCTGCCTCATCTGAGTGATAGAACGCAAGTTCGCTTTTTAAGGCATCAACACTCACAGGTGTATTTGCCAAAGTATTCAACTGTAGGACTTTATTTTGCAATGCTTTACCTTCTGTTGAATCTGTTACCTCTAAAGTTGAAGCGCCCTCTTGGATATCCCCTGCCACGAAAGGACGTATTACCTGGTGATTTGAAACCATTCTGCTGCCTGTCTGAGACTGAGAACTGGTGCAACATGTGTGGACAATTCGAGGGTTGAGCGCAAGACTATAGTAACTCAAACATATTTTTGAAACCCTTGTTTAGGGGCAACTTGGACCCCTTTGTAAACAATGCAAATTTTGGTGCCATTGCTCATACGAGCAATGGCACCTAAATTTTCATTGTTTACAGAAAGAAATGTTGTAATCTTCATAACGCCTTCATGGTGAGATTAGGTTTGGGGGAAAACAACCATCTGACTTACGCTAGTCTTGCGCTCAACGCTCGAATTGTACCTACTGTGAAATAACAGGTCACAAGCTGCCCAAGCATGTTTAAATTTACAATTGTTCCAAGTGCAGTTACCGTCATTGAAGGCATTGCATGTAAGTGAATGAAGACGACTAGAAATATTTGCTGATTCTCTAGTTGGACATTTTAATGTATTTGAAACTTGGTTGTTTTGAGGATTTGACATTACTCTTAGCCATAGCTCCCCATTTAGAGAACCCCTTGACTGTCTTGTGCTTTCAGTCGCTTGCCATAAACGAAACTGTTGGTCATAAGTGATCCATGCACTTGCTGGGTACCTAGTAGCTGCCTCTCTAATGGCTGACATGTACTTGAGGATTTCGATATTTTTTCCAGGAAATTTCTTTAGGTAGTCACTTGAATATATGATGAATGCATCAATCCATTCATCAATATTATGAATGGTTTGCTTTAATATTTTGGGCTTAGATTCTAAACAACCTTTTTCATTATATGCAGAGTGCTGCCTGAGCAGATTTCTGAAAGCTCAAGGCTGCCTTTCAAAAGCAGTGCTAAATTTATATACTGGTGATTTAAGATTTTTTCTTGGATTGGCTGTGGTAAGTGAACAGCTAAACCCTCATCACAACACCTTAAGGGCTGGATTTCTGGTGCAATATAATCCAGCTGAATATCTTTGAATAAATTATCAAAGTGAACTGTTTTTCATTTCCACTTATACCTATACCTGACTGGCTCAGAGGCCTTGCCACTTAAGGAAAGTGTTTCCACCACCTCATGGTCATCCAGCTGGTCTTGGTTCTTCTGCTTTTTTACAGCCCCATCTGTTTCATTTCTAGCATCTGCCTGTCTCTTGGCTCTCTTAACCCTCAGTGCATCTGCTCTCGATTTCCCTCTGCGAGACATTTTATATATTTAGAAGATTTCTACAGATTTAAATTGAGGTAATTTCAGCTTTGTTTCTCCTTTTGTTGCAGCCAGGAAAAGGAAGCTGGGCAGTGCTGGCTCCCAGCTGACACATGGTGATGACATCATCAATGATATAATAACTTTGATTGACAGGCATATCATATCAATTAGCAATCCAATTAATGAGACTCATTTCTGTAATTGGAACAATTAAGCGTTACAGTGCCTAGAAATAGTTAATGGTAGGAAACGGAATAACATGAAGCCCCCAAAATAAACTATGAATACTGTTTAAGCAGTATTCCGTTTTATTTGAAACACTTTTTTATTTTTTTTTCAGTAATGACAAAATAATGAAGATTAGGTCTTGACGATCTATTTAACCCATTTCAGTGGGAAACCCCTCAAGGGTAGTTAGCAAGCACTGCAAACCGAAATCAGGGTTTAATACTGTTTACATTAACTACAGAATTTTTTTTAAAACACAGTATAATAAAAACTAATCATACACTTTGCTATTGGAAAAAGACCAATCCAAAGAGTTGTGGTAGAAAAGTCCATTTGAGGTAGATGGGTTAAAGGCTCCATACTCCTCAAAAATAAACATTTTTTTTTATCCAAGAAAGGTTTACTAAATTGATAATATGGTATTAATACGAACATAAAACGTGGCATCTGACAGCATGTAGAAATTCAGTTAGTCTCACGTTTTTGAACCGGATCAAAAATGAAATGATTTTTTAATCATATTTCTGAATAATGTTGGCAACATTAATTCAGAGATACGATAAAAAACTCATAAAAATCATTTCATTTTTTATCCAGTCAAAAACGAAAGACTAACTGAAATTCTACAGGTTGTCAAGTGCCACATTTTATGATTGTATTAATATTTTTTAGCCAGCCTCGTTGGCTCAGTTGGATGCACCATCTGACTGGAGACCAGGAGGTCGCGGGTTCAACCCCCGCCGAGGTTGGCAACATTCTTTCGTGGAGATTGATCATGAAATATTTTCTACGGTCATTCTCTCCCTTCTGCTGATTCAAGAAGGGCAGTTGTCAGTTTCTGGCGAAAGAATGTGCACAATACTGGATAACTGCTTAGAGGACTAAGCCTGCCCAGTAAACGTGTGGTTAGGTAATCTGACAGCGCTCGACATGACCCCATTGCGTTGCCTGGGCCGTAAAACCTCAACACAAACAAAATTAATATTTTTTACACTTTTCTTGGATGATAAAATATTGTGGGTTCAATTTTGTCTGGTTAAATTTAGTTTATTTCTACTGTATTTCAGCCGATGTGACATAGATGAAGAACCAGAAGATGACGATGAAGCTTTACAGGCTTCTTACGTGAAAACTTATAAGAAACAACAGTATGTATTACAGTAAACATTCTAAAATTTTGTACACCAAAGTTTCTGACAAAATGGCATATATGCAAACAGTGTAGACCCAGATCAGACTGCTATTTAAGGAGCAGTCTGATCAGGGTCTGCACTTTTTTCCTTCCATTAAGTATTTTAAAAAAGCAAAACTTTGGTGAAAAAAAAAAAAAAAAAGATTGAATAAAGTGTTCAGAATTTTAGGACATTTACCCTAATCTTGATGTCATTGTGTTTTTGGCCACAAAAGATAAGCTGGGTTTGAGTTTTTATGCTGAACATTTACTAGTATTTATGCTAGTATATACTAGCATACTAGTATTTATACTAAGTCTTGTATATATACTAGTTTTTATGCTGAACATTTACTAGTACTTTATAAAGTGCTGTTATCAACTCAAGCATGTGGAAATTTTCTTATTTTCTTCAGAATAACCTGTGTTGTAGGTATTTCTTTGATTAATAATCCACAGTATAATATTTTTTGGAGACAATATATTTAATAGTTTCATAGAACTGCACAAATCCACATTTCAGTTTATTATATACCTGCAAAAATGCTACGCCTACTTGCAAATTTCCCACACAAAAATACAATTTTCTGTATCACGTTTGTAGTGTTTTCCGATGGTTACCTGGTTTTGCAGTGAAGTTAACAAATGTCATTTTATGCAATGGAACCAAAACTGTGACATTGGCCACTAATGATGTCAATATTCGAAATGTAACTTAAGTAGTGTATCTGGTTCAGCCTAATATGAGTAAAATTATGATAAAAAATGAGAGATAAGGTATATAATAAAAACATCATTACTGTAGTAACTTATTTGGTGTGCTGTATCACGTCTCATGGATGAGCTGATATAATGGGATCACACTCAAAGCTTCACATCTCGTGTAATCCGATGATATCAGCTCACCTACTGGACGTGATACCGTCTGCCAGATCAAGTTACTACAGTAATAATGTGTATGTATGATATGTGTCCTACGTATTTGGAAAGGCAGGTCTGAGTAAATAGTGTAGATCCAGATCAGACACCATAGAATGTGGCTTCTATTCAAGGACTTAGGGTGGAGGGTGGTGATTTTCTCTCATCCACCTCTATTTCCTCTGTTAGGCCTTCTGTCCCTTTTCTTTCTTTATCTGGGAGACAACACAAAGTGTTGTTAAACAAGAACTTAAACAAAAGCTTATCATGTTCTACAGTTTGCCACCCAATTAGCTGTTTTTTGACATATGAGCCAGCATATGACAAAACCTTCAAAATGGCATGTGTGCCCAGTGAAGACTCAGATCAACCTGGGCATCCCCCAGCCTGATCAGTCTTCACCATCTGCATGAAGAAAGCTTGGGTCCTTAGCTACCTATTGAGCGCAACAGCGAAGACTCTGATCAGACTGGGTGGATACCCAGGCTGATTTGAGTCTTTGCTGGGTGAACATGCCATTTTGTAGGTTTTATCATGCACTGGCTCATATCATCTGGTAGTGAAATTGAATTGTTCAAATTTTAGGGGAGGTATGGTTAGGAGTTAAGGTTCCTAATACGGTATAAATATGGTATTAAAAAGATAAAATGTGACAAGGAAAGAAACTGTTGGTTCTGTATGATGTAACAGTTAGTCACAAGTAGCTGGAATGTTTCATCTTGTGTTCCTTCATAGCTTGATTTAAGCCTTATCCTGCTGTTCACGACAACCCCTACCTTTGCAAACAGTGTAGATCCAGATCAGATGGCTTTTTCCGAAGCCATCTGATCAGGATCTACACTGTTTGTCATTCAGTTTGTGAATTTGAATGAAAACATTATATGATGTACTCTGATTGGTTGGTAGTCAGAAATGGGTAGGCTAAGTAAATTATTCAGCAGGATAAGGGTTAACCCTTAAAGCGCCAAGAAAATCTGCATCTGGAAATGTTGTCTGCTTATGTCGTCTGCTGCATCTTCTTGCAAACTTTTCAAACTTACATTTTGCATATAGGCAAACAGTGTGGACCCAGATCAGACTGCTCCTAAAGGAGCAGTCTGATCTGGGTCCACACTGTTTGCAACAATGACTTTTAAAGTAACTGGCAGAAGACAAAGCAGACGACAATTGTTGTGATTGACGCTTTAAGGGTTAAGGGAAAGGGATACACTACTTTTTTTATTATTAATTTTTAGAGAAAATAAGGATTAACCCATTTATGCCTTGAGTCCCATAAAAAGGACATATGCAAACAGTGCAGACCCAGATCAGATGTTGAATAATATGGGATCTGATCTGAGTCACCACTTTTTGCTTAGAAGATACAGCAAGTTCTGTAAAAGTGATTAACCCTTGTCATGCTGAATAAATTAAGATGCCACTCCCAATTAAAATTTTCAGCCATCAGCTTACTTGATCCAGTTTTTTTATATAGATTTACATATATTATGGTAAACTGTGCAGATCCAGATCAGTTTGCTTCTTCAGAAGCCAACTGATCTGGATCTGCACTGTTTGCAAAGGCAGGGTATATCCGGGTTCAGCAGGACTAGGGTTATCATAAAAAAGCATATTGTCTGCTACAATTTAGAATGGAACATTAATGGCTATTTGGAGCTGTTGAAGATGCATGTTGCTTCCTCATCATAACCTCAGTGTTATCAAGCCTCATTTGATCTGGTGTGATATGGATGTGGAAAATCAAGATTCTTATTGATCCTGCTTTAAGAATTAGACTGTAAGAAACCTAACTGCTTGAAAGCATTGATAGACATAATAAGTAGGTTTTACCGATTCTGTACATCATATACAGTCGACGCTCGTTATCTCGACTTTACTTTAATCTCGAAGTGAAAATCTGGTCCCTGTTTTAACACGGAAATCTGACAACAGGTAACAAAATATTGTGGAAAAGTGGAGAAATAGCTCCTAAGGAGCAATTTCTCCTCTTTTCCACAATATTTTCAATATATCTCTAACTTCAGGAGTCAAATTACATATTCTTTTGTGAAATGTGGTTGTTCGATTTATATTTTCATCGATATTGCAAATCTGATACTGGTATGTCGAGGTATGGATATCTTGAAGTATTTCAGAGAATTCTTAGGACTTAGAGATAACGAGAGTCGACTGTAGTGGCATTGTGATTATACTGTCGGGTAATTTGATAGGTAGTTGTTTTGCTTAATACAGTCTGTTTCATAAATATATGCTGAGTTTGCTTACTTTTTTTTTTTTTTTTTTTTTTTCTACAGAGAGGAACAGAAAAAAAGAATGAAAGCTGAAGAAGTAAGCTACACTTTGATCTTTAAAGAATACCCACAAACTGATAGTGTGTTTTCTCTCAATTTAGACGTTGTAGCTCGTACAATGATATGTCTCACATTTATATTCTTTTTATATGCTATCTACTATATGAGAGCTGATTCATAAATTTTGAGCCTCGTATTGAAGAATCTAAGCAGGGCAGCCTGTTTTCACATGGGTGAAAGTTTTCAGTATTAATCCTGAATTCAGTATTGAGAAGGTATCATTGCTTATAAAGTGTAAAGAAAATGTGATTTTCAGTTTTGGAAAAGTGGATTTTCAGTAATGAGGATTTATGGGAATTTCACCCATGATTTTCAGCCCTATTATTATTCCTTTACTATTTATGATTATGTGTCATTTGGTGCGTTTATGTCAGTGATAACATGTTAAAGTAAACAAGGCCCGTGACTTTTGCAAGATGGACAAAATTGCTAAAAGAGCGGTGATACAATATCTGCATAAAAAGGGTCTAGCACCAAAGACTACCGTATTTACCATATATTTTCGGACACCATTAATGTTCGGACACCACCTATTTTCTGCAAAATATGATAATTTAATGCACCATAACAGTTCGGACACCCCCTGAATTTGAAAAAGACAATTTCCTAATTTCGGACACAAAAATGCCTCTGGACAAAGCGGAATTTTCAATGAAATCAACACCAAACCCGCAGCGTCGCTGTCATTTTCACGGATGTTTTGATAGACGAAGCCATTTTCTAACAGGTAAGAAGGAAGTAGTAGAGTCTAAAAAATTAACTCAGTTAAAGTTATTTTCCATCGGGGGCTGTTTTCATTCAGGGAGAAACTACTTTTATTTGTTTATTCAAATCGCCGAGCTTATAAACTGCTCATGCCACTTACTATACATTCGAAGATGATGAAATCGCTCCTCGTCCAAATGGACTGATCTACCAATACACAGCTAAAAATAGGCAAGAAGAAAAATAATAATCATGAAGGCCTTGGAACATGCCAAAATCTCATTACCGTTCAATGTTTTTCAACGAGGAGATATTATAACACTTGTCTATTTCTCGGTAATACTATATGTTGTTATAAAAATTTTGTAGATTTCTTTTAAGTGCTTTTGCACATAGAAAAGATTTTGGCATGTTCCAAGGCCTTCATGATTATGATTATTATTTTTCTTCTTGCCTATTTTTATCTGTAGATTTCTTTTAAGTGCTTTTGCACATAGAAAAGAACTATTACAAGCAGGGGTATAATTTTTCATTACAAGTAAATCAACTCTTTACTGTAGAAACATGTTTTTCCTATACACTAATGCTCTTCAAACATTAAGTACATTACTTCAGTTTTACATGTATTTATAAACATATATGCCAGATGAGAACCTCTCTTTTTAAGATGTTAGACAAACTTAATTGCTGTTACAAGCAAACCACTCCACTTTGCATGTATCTATGAGATATGTATTATGGGCCGCTGGCCTTGTATTACGAAATAAAAAATTATGTTATGTTATGTTATCTTTTAAAAACCGTCATATTACCACGTGGTTCTCTATACCAACTGTTAGTCACATGCAAACTTTACGACACCCAAGGTTAAGTTTCCTCTACATGGTGTGTTGGCGTGTCAAGTAAAAAGACGTCATTATATAATTTTCATTATGGGCATTCCCTCATAACCAAGATAATAACCATCATAGTGACGATCAAAGCAGTGAAGCTTGTAAAATTAATTTCCATTAATACTTATTAAAACAAGCACTCCTATTAAATAGGCAATCAGTGACTTGTCAGTGTGTTATTACGCAATTTTATGATCGTCTGCTCAGAGCGATAAGGCAACCTCGTTGAAAAACTGCTCAGCCTTTGCATAGCTGCAAATAATGATGAGTCTGTATGGTAACTTCATTTTCCTATGAAATACATTACTATCTTTCATGGCTTTAGGAACAAAAATAAAAAAAATAAAAAAAATGTAGATCTAGCGTGAAACCGGGTCTTCTACGAATTCAAGCACTGCGGTCACCCATCCAGGTACTAACCGCGATATCTGTTGAAAGCCAATCATTCTACCAGCGTCGCCATAAAAGCCGACTTCCACACACAGCAATGCTGTAAAAGTGATTATATACCTAATCCGTTACGAAAAAAAAATAAAAAAAAATAAATAAATAAATAAACTAAAGTAACCTTTTCATCCACTTACAGAAACGATCTTTGGCAAACAGAATAGATTCTAATCAGATATCTGCCATCTGCTACGATTCTACGCAATGAACTTAGCCCTTTACACCTAGTCCATCTTTGAGGTGTGCCAATACCGGCAGGATTTTTCTCAGCAACAGGAGGGGTCATGTGACTCAGTTTATTTACAAATGGCGCCCTGTCCGACCGACGATGCGATGATCAGTTGAAAAGTAACAGTGGTTTATTTTTTCATATTTATCAAGCAAAAAAACGGTCCATAATAGTCAGTATTAAAAACTTGGGTACTACAAACCGCCGATCTACCTGCGTGACAGATCTTAAAATTTTCATTTTTATCGGAATTTTTCGGTTATTTTCTTTAATTTTCAGACACGGCATTTTTTTTTTAAATTATATTTTCCTAAATATTCGGACAAAAAATAAAATAATAATTTTAATGTGTCCGAAAATATATGGTAAGTATGGTATTCATGCTGATATGGTAGCAACACTAAGGAAGGATAGCCCTATATGGAGTGGTGGGCTGCCCCTCTTGCCCTCTCCTGCCACCCCTCTGCCCTTCTAAAGCTGCTCTCTGCCTTATTTCAGACATAAAACCCTACATTTTGTGAAAATTTCATGAAAATTGGACCAAAATTAAAAAGTTATCAATGGTTAAAGATCAGTTTTATGTGTACTCTATCTTTGAGATATTTATATGGGAATGGCATTATATTTTGTAGCATGTATTGATACTAAACACATTGCATGACACATGGTGCTCTCATTCTTGTATGACCGTGCAAAAGTGCCCTACCTGGCACCCCTCTGCCCTCAAATCCTAGCTCGAGCACTGCCCTTCATATGCTACCGTAAAAAGGGGGCTGTCAAAAATAAGAGTGGCATTGAGTGTTGGGAGGACGATCCCTGTTCTGGAAGGCCAGTCATGTGGCGACTCCCAAAATAGTCACTAAAGTCCATGATATGGTTATGGGTGACAGACAAATTACAGAGGGATACATAGCTAGTGCTGTTGGGATATCTCAGGAAAGATTTTGGGGGTGGGTGGGTGAGGCAATAGTGTTGTGTATCTTGCGTCACCAGGGCATCCTACTGATATTGGCTTACAGTTGGGCAAGGCCTGCTATCCTTGCAGCAGGTAAGGGTAGACGGGAATGTTTTTGTTTCTTCTGTTTCTTCACTTTCATTCATTTTAACTTCGTAATACATTAACCTATAGATAATGTGCTATTCTATTCTGTTATTCACCCCCTCCACAGAAAAAACGACCTTTCAGTCGTTATAAAGTCTTAATTCAGAAGGTCCCTTTAACAGTTACCTGTATGATGTAGTTCCTCCCGCTCAAATGATCACGTGTCAGTTTCTTTTCTGTGGACTTTGAATGTTCAAGGATTATTATTCTGTGTTAGAAAAAATGGATTAAAATTATTCTACACGGTTAAAATTTTTATATCCTTGACTTTCTCTGGTTCTATATTCACTCCTTCTACTATCTATGTACTTATTTTCGAAATATCGATCTTAGATTTCTTGTTTTCTCAATGTTAAATTTCTTCCTTTGTTTCCGCGTCAGTCGATGCATTTCGCCCGCGGCAACTGTGGCCATTTAAAAGCTAAATGGGATACACATTTATCTTGTCTAACTTGTAATTCTTGCACACGTATCTCTCCGTGTTATATTTGTAGTTCCTGGACAGAAAAAGTTTGGAACCTAGCAGAAAGAAGACGCCTTCATGCTACTAGAAAATCAGTTATGACGCAGAAGAGAAAACAGAAGAAATCAAAGAAATCCAAGAAGTCCCAGTCAGACATGTCTGACAACGGGACAGTTGATGGGAGCACCGCCCCTCATAGCTTTACTGTTCGGGGCAGGACCCATCAAGGTGGCAGCCTGGCAGACTTAGAGTCTGACCGGGCACTAAGCCCACCAGTCACCAGTCACCAGTCAACCAGTCACCAGTCAACCAGTCACCAGTCATCCAGTCACTGGGCAACTTATCTCCGTTCATCCAGTTGCCAGTCAACCAGTCACCAGTCAACCAGTCACCAGTCACCAGTCAACCAGGCACCAGTCAACTAGGCTCCAGTCAACCAGGCATGGGTTTACAGTCATTCCCGTATGACCTACAAACACAAATTCCGCCTGGTTATATTCCTATAAATGTGCCTGTACAAAGCTACGCTCCGTCCATAAGTAGCCATATTTCACAGGGTAGTGTCCACAGACTATCCAATGTCTTTATTCCTGGTTACGAACGTTCTAATAGACTAGAACTTCCTAATCCAGCTTCTTCCTCTAGACAGATTATTCCACTCGAACCTGATTTTTCGCAGGTCTCAGATCCGAGTGTAATGATTGAGCCTCCAAATTCAAATGATTTATCTATCTCCAGACCTTCAAGGAAGGATCAGTCTAAAAGAGAGCATAAATCTAAAAAGAGAAGAAGACATCGATCGTCCTCTTCTTCTATCTCTACTTCCAGATCAGACTCTTTGAGTTCTTCTCGGCGAAAGAAAAATTCAAAGAGATCTAAGCACTCTCATAAAAAGAGAAGAAGACGATCGATGACGCCTTCTTCTTCATCAAATTCCTCCCAATCTCAACTTGACATTGGTAGATATACAAGGGCTCATAAATCTCCCCAGGTTGTTCAAACGCCAACTCCAATACAACCTGAGGAGACTAATTTTAGTCAAATCACAAATCAACCTATTAATTACGATCAGATTCAGCGGAATCTCACTCAACAGAATAAGGAGTCAGATTCGGAAACTGAATCCGAAGTCTGGTCATTTGATCGTGCGATTAACGAGGTCTTCCGGCTTCTTCCTCCTGAGTTATGCCCCAAAACTCAGCAGGATCAAGCTCCATTAAAACCTCTCTCTGGGATCGAACAATTAATGGAGTCTCGTTCCACTCCATTACTTGTCCTCCCACAATCCAAATTAGTACAAAATACAACAAAATATATTCAAAATAGACTAGAATCGGACAAATGTTCAAGAGATTGGATTTGTCCGCAAAGCTTGGTTTCGGCTCTTGCTCCGACTAAATTCTACAAGAGCCAAAACCAATATTTGCCAACTGATAATATCCCTCAATTAGAAGCGGATGCGTCACTCCTAGACATTTCTAATAAAGGAAGAGCTTCTATTCCGCTCAAGAATCTAGAAGCATGGGAAAGGAAGGCTAGAAAACTAGTCGCTATTAATTCTCATGCTGATCTATTTTCTTCAGCTGCCTTCCTTTCATTACAACAGGAATCGATGTCGGTTGCGGCCCTTTCCAGACTTCTGGAGGCCGTAGCCAAATCGATTAAACATGCTACTGCCATGTCTACACTTTTAACTACTGAATTATTCCAAGCTAGGAGGGACGCAGCCCTAGCTTCGTCTAAACTACTACTCGACAATTCCACATACGAGTTAAGGAATGCTCCTATTAACTCAAAATCCTTATTTGACGGCAGGATAAAAGAAATAGCTAAATCAAACTTCGAAGCTCAACAGCAAAGGTTTCTAGCTTCTACATCCATTCAGTCACAATCTCATTCTTATAAGCCTCCTTCGCAGAGCAGAGCTTTCAAGATACCTAAATATCCTGCTAAACAAACAACATCCAGACCTAAACCTACGCAGTCGTATAGGTCCAAAAATATTCCTCAAAGCTCATCTTCTCACATTAAGAAAGATAATATCAAGAGGACTGGTAACATCCGTCAGTTCCCCTCCTCTAAACCTGCCTCTTCCTCCGCAAGATTATGAAGGCCCGCCCTTTCCACTGCCTGCTCTTCCGCTCGCGGACATTCCAGTGGGAGGACGATTGGCCCATTTTGCGGAAAAATGGGAGGAAATAACAGACAACAAATGGGTCCTCTCTATCGTACGAAACGGATTCAGGATACCATTCATCAAAATTCCTCCTTTGTCATCTGTTCCGATCAGAATGAGTCAATCCTCCTCCCCGTTTCTCAGAGAAGAGATCGAAAATCTTCTCAACAAACGGGCAGTGGAAAGGGTACAGAATCCGGAAACTCCCGGCTTTTATTCCCGGATATTCCTTGTGCCAAAAAAGAACGGAAAGTTTCGTTTAATATTAGACCTGTCTTTATTAAACCGTTACATAGAGAAACAAGCATTCAAAATGGAGACAGTCAAATCGGTAAGACAAGCGATGAGACTCAACGATTGGGCTGTCTCCATAGATTTAACAGATGCATATCTACATGTGCCGATACATCGTCAATCCAGGAAGTATCTTCGTTTCGTACACGAAGATCAAGTATATCACTTTTCGGCCCTACCTTTCGGAATGTCCCTAAGTCCGTTAATTTTCTCGAAACTGATGGACGTTATTGCAGCTTTTCTACGCCAACGTGCCATATCAGTTTTTCCATACCTAGACGATTGGCTGATAAAAAATCTGATTCACAACCGTCTGATTACTCAGACAAAGATTTGCATTCAAACTATTCAAAGCCTAGGTTTTCTGCCAAATCTCAAGAAGTCAGACCTCTTTCCTGCTCAGAAATTCACCTTCATAGGTATGGAATTTCTGACGCAACAAAATTTAGTCAGGGTTCCAGCGGATCGTGTACAGAACCTAATTCTAACAATCAAGAAAATAATGTCAGCAAAACATGTATCGGCACGAACTTTCCTTTCTCTTTTGGGCAAACTCAGTGCTGCAGCAGACCTTGTTCTCCTGGGCAGACTGCACTTACGTCCTCTTCAGATGTGCCTGCTGTCAGTCTGGAAACCTCATATTCTTCCTCTCGATCACCCGATCTCGATAAACGGCATGATTCGATCTCACTTACAATGGTGGATAAACCCCATTCGATTCGAGACAGGGACTTCAATCCATCCTCCAGACCCCAAATTCTTCCTTTATACGGATGCCAGTCATTACGGATGGGGAGCTCATTTAGAGCCGACAACACTGTCCTTTCATGGTCGCTGGACAGAAAACCAATCCCAGCTCCATATCAATATGTTAGAAATGATGGCCATACGATTAGCACTGAAACAAGCCAAAACATTTATTCACCATTCTTGCATCATGATATCCACAGACAACACAACGGTGGTCTCATATATCAACAAACAGGGTGGCACTCATTCCCCCAATCTTTGCGTAGAAGTTTGGAAAATACTCAATTGGTGCCTGGAACAAGACATAGTTATCAGAGTACGTCACATCCCAGGCAAATTCAACATTCTTGCAGACTGCCTCTCAAGACTAGACAAACCTATCAAGACAGAATGGGCTCTGGATCAAACAGTTGCGAATTCAGTATTCCAGATGCTCAACTTCCCAAATGTGGATCTGTTTGCGACAAGATTCAACCACAGACTCCCATTATATGTCTCTCCAGTACAAGACTACAAAGCACTAGCGATAGATGCCCTGTCCATGGACTGGAATCATCTTCATGCATATGCTTTTCCTCCTTTTATTCTGATACCTGCTGTTCTAGAGAAAATCCGACAACATCAGTGCAGAATAGTTCTCATAGCTCCGTTCTGGCCACAGCAACAGTGGTTCTCAGAACTTCTTCTTCTATTAGTGTCAGCTCCGATTCGTCTGCCACTAATTCCAAGACTACTGACTCAATCCAAAGGAAGATTTGTACATCAAAACCTCCCAATTCTCGACCTTCACGCTTGGGAGTTATCAAACAATCAATCAGAGATAAGAAATTTTCACAAAACGTTGCAGATTTTGTCTCCAGATCAAGAAGAGCATCTACACAAAAAGTCTACGATGCAAAATGGACCATCTTCTCTAATTGGTGTCATACAAAAAAGGTTAATCCGATCTCGGCCCCTATTACAGTTATAGCCGATTTCTTAATCTTTCTTTTTTCGGAAAAGAAATGTCAGATTAGTACTATTAAAGGTTATAGATCTATGATCTCTAACACTTTAAAATTCAAAACTGGTAATAGAATCAGATCTAATCCAGTTTTATCTGAACTTATCAGATCCTTTGAACTTCAACGACCAGTACAAAGATCTCTTACACCTAAATGGGACTTATCATGGGTTTTAGTATGTCTACAAAAACCACCTTTTGAACCTCTTGATAAGGCTTCTAAATTTCACGTTACTATTAAGACAGCCTTTCTCTTAGCTCTTGCCACTGCTAAAAGGTGTAGTGAAATACATGCTCTAGCTATGGATTCACAACATTTAAGATTTAATCAATCTGATGGTTCAGTTTCCTTGATTCTTAAGTCTGGTTTTTTAGCAAAAAACCAGCTTCCTTCTGTTAAACCAGATCCTATTGTTGTTCCTAGTCTTGCTCGAATATGTAAATGGGAACATACTGACAGACTTCTTTGCCCCGTTAGGGCTCTGAAATTCTATCTCAAAATGACTAGCTCTTATCGCCAAAATAGAACTAGACTTTTTCTTCCTATTAAAGGCAATAAGGATATCTCTAAAGATACTATCTCGAGATGGATATCTTACACTGTTAAACTTGCCTATAGGAAACTCACTAAACGAGATATCTCTTTCCTTAAAATCAAAGCTCATGAAGTTAGAGCTCTTTCCTCTTCTTGGGCTTTCTTCGACAAAGTTCCTCTCAATGATATACTTCAAGCAGCGGTTTGGAATAGTTCATCAACTTTTGCCAAATTCTATCTCAGAGACATGTCTCAACAAGCACAGAATCTCCAAAGTTTGGGCCCCATTGTAGTGGCCCAAAAAGTGGTGGGGGGCCAACAGCAATCAGCTATGGATGTGTAGACAACGTCAACAGCCCCCCTAGACCTGATGCTATACTAGAGAGGTACTAATTATATCTTTATTATATATATATGTTAACCCTGGATTACTTTATCCTTGGTTAAAGGATCTTATTATTGCCTTAAGCACTAATTATGTCCTCATTATATATATATAAAAAAATAAATCCTTTTATTAAGCCTTAATTCAGAAGTTGGGACTAACTTATTAGGAGAAATCCTCCCTCCTATTCTACAAATTCTAGCACATTATCTATAGGTTAATGTATTACGAAGTTAAAATGAAGTTTTTTAAAAGTAAAACATATTTTAACGAGTAATACTTAACCTATAGATAAGTATTTATCATCCCACCTCCCTTCCCTCGCTCCTTTCTCCTAATTGTGTATTGTTTTACACATAAAAGAAACTGACACGTGATCATTTGAGCGGGAGGAACTACGTCATACAGGTAACTGTTAAAGGGACCTTCTGAATTAAGACTTTATAACGACTGAAAGGTCGTTTTTTCTGTGGAGGGGGTGAATAACAGAATAGAATAGCACATTATCTATAGGTTAAGTATTACTCGTTAAAATATGTTTTACTTTTAAAAAACTTCATTTTCCTCTTTCTTCCCAGTTTCTCTCTTTCATCTCCTCTACTATCTCTTCTATCCTTTTTCTCCCTTTCTTTGGGAGACAACACAAAATGACCCACAAGAGTTGACATATCATTAAACCGCAACCCAATCAATCAGTCAATCAATCAGTCAGGAAAGAATTCATTCCATTCTTATGGAAGATCTGGATATGAGAAAACTCTCAGCCTGTTTGGTACCCAGACCTGACAGTTGATCAGCACACAAGGCAGAATATGTTGCATGCCATTCTGAACATTTTTGAGACAGATCCTGACAAGTTTCTGCTGAGATGTGTGACTATGGATGAAGCATGGGTTTATCATTTCACCTGGAATCAAAAAAAAAAAAAAAAGATAGTCTAAACAACGGAAGCACCCTGGCTCACCCCCGCCAAAGAAGGCAAAGAATCTTCCATCAGCTGGGAAGGTTATGGCCTTGTTTTCTTGGGATGCTGATAGCATTCCTATGGTAGATTATCTCCAAAGAGGATAGACAATCAGTGGAACATACCGGGTATTATGCTTCATTTCTTAGGCATTGAAGAGAAAATATTAATGTCAAAATTCGAGGGTTGAGCGCAAGACTGTAGTAACTCAAACATATTTTTGAAACCCTTGTTTAGGGGCAAATTTGACCCCTTTGTAAACAATGCAAATTTAGGTGCCATTGCTCATATGAGCAATGGCACCTAAATTTTCATTGTTTACAGAAAGAAATGTTGTAATCTTCATTACGCCTTCATGGTGAGGAGATTAAGTTTGGGGAAAAACAACCATCTGACTTACGTCAGTCTTGCGCTCAACCCTCGAAATGTGATGGGAAACTCAGTAAAGGTGTGTTTCTTCTCCAGGACAACGCTCTAGCTCACATGTCCCGTCAGTGCTATGGCTGCTTTCAATGATTGTAGCTTTGAATTGATTCAGCATCCCCCTTACTTGCCTGATCTGGCTCAGACCTATTTATTTCCAAAGTTGAAAAAGGTCATTTCTGGTACCCATTTTCAGTCAAATGATGACATCATACATGTAGTGGTGGACTTTAGGACTGTCAAGAAAAGGGCATCTTTAAAAGTGGCATTGAGGCCCTCAAACGTCGTTGGTTAAAGTTTATATTGAAAATAGTACTATTACAGGGCTCGGGAAAACCGAATTTCTTTCGGTCCCAGACCAAAATTCAGAAATTGAGACCGATCGGAAACAGCCAAAAGCCAAAAAAAAATCGGTCCCATACTGGCCCAATACTAAGGAAATTTTTTCTGATTCTGTCGGATATTTAGGATATTCTCAAATTCTAAACTTACCTAGCTCAGATGTCAAACCGTTAATTACACATGACTAATCCAATAATCGCCTCGAGTCAAGTTGTGTAAACAAATTACCTGAGATCTTGTAGTTCATCGCGTTATCTCAAATCGCGCAAGATTACAGTGGTCGTGTGAAAGTAATTAGCTTCGGGCACTACTACTGAAGTTTAAAGACTCCTTGATGTGTTTGATGTTTTGATAGTTAAAAAGAAATCTGTTTTGCTGTGTTTGAACATTACAACTGGTCAAATAAATGCTCGAGGAGAAATGGAATAAAGTTGTAATGGCTAGCTGAAACAAACTCCTATTTAGACATTAAGGTGCAATAGGTATACCACGAAGATGAAAGGTCATAATCAATGCGCGTGGTTAAAAGTGGGTGAGCTGGATATCTGCGGGAAAAGCTGTTGCCGAATGTTTTGCAAGGTTCACTTGGCCAAACTTCGCAAAGGCCGCCCAGTCCCGTTCCCTGTAAGTCTTGCGGGAAGGGGGTTCAGAGCAAGATACATCGCTGCCGGAAGTGCGGGAGAGAAAAGGTTCGCCAGCACCATATAGGGTTGGAGAAGAAAACCAGAATAGTTCGATTTGGTGCTAGATCAGCTTATTGCAAAACGAACTCCTATTTAGATATTGAGTTACAATAGGCATACCCACACCGCGATAGCATGGATGACGCAGTGAAGCAGCTTGCTAGACTGCCCCCGCACGACGTGGCGACACCTGACACGGCTGGGATGGACGCCTACATCGAGGAGATCCTTTCAGAAATGCCGGGCGAGTGGCCTATCCTGGCCCCACGCCGGCCAAGGCCCATCCCAGAAGCTGAGGAAAGATGCCTCCCCCGGCCACTTCGACCACACTGGCCATTTACCGACCTGGATGATCATGTCCCTCACCCAGTAAGACTCCCAGCTGAGGAGCCGTGGGTCGAGCTCTTAACGACGCCAAAGACGAATTCCAGGTAGATGGCGCTGTCACGGTTTTCTCCACATGGAGGGCTGAAGGAGAAGACCTGTGGGACGTCGAGATCGCCGATGACATGCATGCCAGAGCTTGCAGATTGGCACTGGACACTCGGATGGCAGACGTCAGGGCTACCCAACTGCTGGCGGCTCTCCCAGGGGGCACGGAGTTTCTCCGGGAGAAAGCTGAAGATGATTGGGTCCTTGAAGACAAGTTTGATTCAGTCCGGGCTGAGCTAAAGAAGGGCCTGGGGGTCATAGAGGTCACTCGGAACACAAGCCCTGGGGTATTGACTGGAATCGACAGTGTGTTCTATCAGAACGCCTACCCTGTCACTGCAGTTGTCTACGGCCTCTACCCCATCAGGGATCCAGATCCTGCTAACCTAGCTCCGTTAAGAGATGGTGACCTCAACTGTGTGGCCCAGACAGTTGTTGAGCACTTTGAGGGCGCTTTGAGAGGCCAGGGGCTAACACCCGCACGGCGACGGAAGCTACAAGATTGGGAGTGGAGGGTCCGTCAGACTGGAGCCTCAATTGACGCCGTGGCTGAACTGGAAAAGATCCTCAAAAGAGCAATCATCCTGAGCGACATTGCTGGTGGCAAACATGGTAGAGGCAGCCATCGACCCATAGAACTCATCTGCCACAACGGCCACGCTTGGACCAAAGACAGCCACTTCCCCAAGAGTAGAGAGGTCCACATCTACGAGGGCAACGTCTGGCACGCCATCCAGGAAGTCACCCAGGGCGAGCCATTAGTGGTCTGTCTCCTGGGCGGTCAAGACCGACAGCTCTCTGTCGACCAGTTCATGCTCCAGGATGGCCGCACCTACAGGACATGAGAGGCCCACGAAAGACTGAAAATGATCTGCGCCAAACTGGGCAGCCCTGAACTTGCTGAGAGAGCCTTCGGCGAAAGCCACATGGCTAGCATTATGGCAAAGGAAAGGAACGGCTGGAAGCCAAACCCAGCCAACCTCACGGCGGCCTCTGGAACTCGATGGGTTATGACACGAGGGAAGTCACTTCTGTCGACATGAAGGCCTGCTATCTGGCATCCTTTCAGGGTATGGGTGAAGCCAAACCCTATTTCGAGCGGGTTGGGCATCCGACTCACCGCATGACCCGCGTGGCAATTAATGGCCCTCTCCCCAAAGACACAGGCACAGGCTGCCGAGGTTCAAGAATGGGAGTTTGAGGCTACCTGCCGTCCGGTCATCCCTGCCTGGTTTGGAAGGCATTTCTCCGAAGGCGGTTGGGCCCCCGACACAGCTTCTTGCCTTCCTGACAGTCTGGCTTGCTGAGGTCTCTCAGAGTCAAGGGAGGCGATCATCTCCTTGGAGAATCAGACTGAGGTCTGGTTGCCCGAGAGCAGGGACCAGCCTGCTCCGTCATCGACAAATTCACCCAGGGCAGCAAGGCAGATGGAAAAAGGCTAACGAAGAGGCTAGTGACCGACCGCGGCGAGCTCGACTACCTTGTCCGGGACACTCGCCTCTTGGGCACTTTGATCGGAGGTGCACCCAGAAGGGAATTGCCGCATCTGTCTCTCCTGCCACGACAAGGCAGCCCTGAGGCCACCACGAGAAGTGATTGCCCCAGCCCAGTGGCGTGACAAGGGCAATAGCCTCTACATGCTGATGGAACACACAGCCTACCTCGCCAAGCCTGACTACATCTGTTCTGAAAAGGACCTCACTCCCAGCACCGGTCCGCGCCACGACGATCCCCTGACCCGACATCAGTGAGCTACCTAAACGGCGGCGGGGGCAGCGGCAAAACCAGGCGAGCGATCGAGCACTTCCGTACCAGAAACCCCCTCGTCTTCACCCCGACCCATCGCCTGGCCAAAGAGATGCTGGCCAGGGGCGTCCAAGTCCAGACCTATCACAGTTTCTTCGCCGGCCTCGGTGGCGCAGTTGGATGCGCGTCCGACTGGAGACCAGGAGGTCGCGGGTTCGACCCCCGCCGTGGTCGGCAACATTCTTTCGTGGAGATTGATCATGAAATATTTTCTACGGTCATTCTCTCCCTTCCGCTGATTCAAGAAGGGCAGTTGTCAGTTTCTGGCGAAAGAATGTGCACAATACTGGTTAACCGCTTGGAGGACTAAGCCTGCCCAGTAAACGTGTGGTTAGGTAAACTGACCGCGCTCGACATGACCCCATTGGGTTGACTGGGCCGTAAAACCTCAACACAACAAAATCACAGTTTCTTCCGCTGGAGTGGCCAAACGGACTGGACGCCCGAAAGGATGGGACAGAAATTCGTTCGTGTGATCATCTGGGACGAGGTCTGCACAGTGCCCCGCCCCACTCTGGAAACCTTCCTCGACTGGCTTGAGGGTCAGGGCGTCCAGTGCCGAGATGTGCGAAAGGCACTTCCTGGTTGCCTCGGGTGGGAACACTTTGTGGAGGCCTGGAAGCCATATGATCTCATCTGACCTTGAGGCAGAAGGTTCGCGACCAGGCCCAGAGGCTGCTGTTCGAGCGCCATGAGGAGTATTTCCAGGACACCTCCGTGCCTCTGCTATACCGCCCCACTCGGCAGCGGGGGTGGTCGGGTGGTGCGAAGGTGCTGTGTATCTTACACACGGGGGCGTCCAACTGATATTGGCTTACAGTTGGGCAAGGCCTGCTATCCTCGTAGTGGGTAAGGGTAGAGGGGGAATGTTTTTATTTCTTCTGTTTCTTCACTTTCATTCCTGTTCCTCTTTCTTCCCTGTCCCTCTCTTTCATCTCCTCTACTCTCTCTTCTATCTCTTTTCTCCCTTTCTCTGGGAGACGACACAAAATGACCCTCAAGGGTTGACGTGTCATTAAACCCCAACACAATCAATCCCACTCGGCAGCAGAACATCATGGTCACCATCCCCGGGCCCTTGCTGGATGGCAAGCCAGACCGGCAGGAGCTCGTCCTGAACGACATCGTTGAGGTGCCCTTGGAATATGCCGGCGAGGTCCTCGACGGCAGGTTGGGCCAGGACTGGGCTATGCCATCACAGTCCACTCGAGCCAAGGTCTCACCGTCGCAGAACCCCGAAAAGTCTGGATCATTGATGACTATCTTCAGTGGTCAAATCTCTCATATTTGGCTGTCTTACGGGTGGAGTGCATGCATCAGCTCAAAAGGGTAGTCTGTCCCCCAGAGGAGGGTTTTGAGGGTGCACGCACACTCACTGAGCAGCAGCTCCGCGGAGTCATCCAGAGGAAGCTGGTGGCCTATAAACGATAGGACCTAGCCATGGGGCTCAGGTTTAGCCTGAAGGTTGATCACATCCTAGCACTGAAGGAGGCCCAGAACAATCGCTGTGCCGCGTGCAACATCGAGCTATGGGCTTACCAGCCAAAGGACACCCAGCAGTTCAGTGTTGACCGTTTCGACAACTCTGCGGGCCACATCCATGATAACGTCAGGCTGACCTGTCTCGAGTGCAACCGAAAAAGAGGAGCAGTAGTGCTCAGCGCTTGAGAACTCAATCCTAAGGAAGCTGAGTGTCGGGCGGCACTACGAGGAGTTCCTCCCTGACCAAACCACGTGGCGGGCCGTCCTGCAGGTAATACAACACAGGCACACCGGGCTCGGTTACCGGGCGTCCGAGCCGGTGAACCGTTAAAGATCATACAGGGTCAGTTTTTCGTGTTCAGGTAAGTGCCTCCTCTTTTTGCGTTCAGAGCCCCGGGCCAGCAAAGGTGGGGGCCATCCCCAGGGGCTCTCACTATGCTCACTTGGGGGCCGCAGGAAGAGCCGAAGCGCGGCTGAGCTCTGCGAGGAAGTCGTCTCAGAATTGCCAATTGTTTGTCTACATGGGAGAGTCTCGACGTAGATACAGAATTGTTGTCTACATGGGAGCCCCTTTGGGGCCCCAAAAGAAAAAGTCTGTTCACCCTCCCTGCTGCTCTGCTATTGGAAATAGACCGGTCCAAGGAGTTGTGGTAGTCCACATAAATTGTCTGATACAATTTTAGGAAGAATGACCTCTCAGTTGCCTTTACCACTATCTTGGCTAATTCAGCAGAGGACACATTGATGATATATATATTTTTTTATAATTTTTCCCAGAAAACAGGATTTAACATTTCATGCAAATTGTCTCCATTACAGACAATTTGCATAAAATGACAAATACCTGTTTGTTAGAAAAGTAAAAAAAAAAACAAAAAAAATAAAAAACAGAAATCTCAACATGTTGTTTGCTGAAAATTTTACCCAGACTGCTAAGCATTCAGATCCTACATGTGTCACTTTGTTTCAGGAAAAAAAGATAATTGAGAGGGAGAGGGAGTTAAGAGCTAGACAAGAGATGGTAGAGATGCAGATGAGAGAAATAAAGAGAAAGAACCAGGAATTAGAGGTATCATTTGTTCATATCACACTGTTGCCAAAAATAAACAAAACAAAAATCCTCTTGTTTAGCTGCTTTGTATCAACCTTTTCCATGCTTGGCAAATTTAGCAGATAACAAATAGAGGATATTATCCTTATTTTTACTAGAAAATAGGATTTGAAAATTCATGCAAATAATTCCAGTTGGAGACAATATGCACTAACTATAAAATCCTGTTTCCTGGAAAAATTAAGAAAAATGTTTCAAAATGTCTTCTAAACTTTTTACCCATAATGCTTAGCATTTAGGAAGTGTGACATAGTTACATACATGTAGGTGTTTAGTTTTTGTCTGTCAGTTAGTACATCCCTCTATCCTCAGTTGCCTCAGCCAAAGCATTTGCAATAAATTGATACACCTGAAAGATTTTGCTGCCATATTGTAAAGGGAGATGGCCTTGTCGGCTGCCACTGTCTCAACTTTGTTTCCGGCATCGATGCAAATTCGCGTTGTGTTTCGGTTACCAGACGTATCGATGCCCAGGTACTGCTCATTTTTCCTCTCCGAGGCCGTCTTTCAGAGATTGCCGTAACAGTTGCAGACGTCACTATCGTCAACGGACATCACCTCGTTGCCGGAGATCTTGATCACGGTCTTCTTCACGATGGCGCGGCCCAGGTTTTGAACCACGGTCCGGTTCGCATCTTCACTATTCAGCGTGATTCTGAAGCCCAGGCGGGCGGTCCCTGGAACAATCACGTCGTGCACGCTGAGGTTCGGGAATCGAACCAGCAGCCGTTGATTCTGATCAGTCGTGCTTGGGTTATTGGTTATCATGACAGACTACCGCATGCCTTTGACCCCTAGGGGCTCACGGAGGCACCTATAAGGATTAAGCTTGCGCCCGAATTTACTGATCGAAGCCATGGTGTATTTGAACCTACGCAACAACCTTCAAATTAGCATCCACTGTCAATGCCGCGATGGATGACGCCACTTTCGGGAACCCCATGTTTGACCCTGACGGGCCTGGAGAAGACGATGATTTCGACCTCCCCGACCCCCCTATGGAGCCACCGCTGGGCGTTCAGCTGGGGTTAAACACGTCCAGGGACAGTGTGTAGTTATTGCAGGACGAGATAAGACAGTCAGCACTCGAGGACCAGAAGAAGCACCTGGTTGATACTTTATACAACGAGGTAAGCCGCACCAATGGGCTGCGCCCTGAAGGAAGGATCGACTATAGCCACTTTCGGATCAACCCCGACGGTAAGACATTTTACTGGACACCTGAAGACAAAAAGATCTCCATTGCTGCGATGAGGGGAGGATTCCGGTTCCTGGCTTCAGGCACGCTGGCCTGAAGATACGGGGCTGGTGACACCTGTGCACTGCGGAGATCAACGGGGTACCCTGATTATAGATCGGGGGCATCCCGGGGGCTCGGCAGAGAGGTCGTGGAGACACTCCAGAGTGCAGAAGCCCTCCAGAAAGATATTGAATCCATCGAGCTGAAGGACCTCTCCAGCGTGGCTGATACCACAAGTCAAAGCTCAGAAGACGTCGAAACCGCATTGAAGACCATTAATGATCCACAAATTGACGTGGCCTGGGTCGCCCAGACCAGAAGAGATCTGGCCAGAGTTTGGGAGGCCATGACCAGATCGAGGGACAAGCTCGCTAACAACCTCGCGAAGCTAAGCGCCATCGACGACCGGAAATCAGAACTCGAAAAGCACTTGGCCAGGGAACGCCGAAAACTGACCGAAAAGGACGCCGCCGAAATTCAACAAGATATTTGAGCCCGAATGGGGAAGCTTAAATGCGACCTCTCTGACATCGAGCTTGAAAGGCAGGCGAGGCTCGAAGCCCTCTCAGGAATAGAGCAGCTCTCCGGTCGCAGATCAACAGAATTCGTGAGACCATCAGACGGCTCCTCCATGAAGACAAGACGCTGGCTGAGTGAATTCGAATCCTTCCGCGAACAGATGATAACGTTCTCGAGCATCCTTACAGCAGTCGGCATGGCAATAAGCACTCTCGTCTTTGCTGTCACTGGCGGGAGAGCGGGGGGCACCCCATCGCCAGCTCCAAAGCCATCCGACAAGGGCGGGGTCAAGGAGTGGATAAAAAAACGCACCTACAGGCCCTCGGGCGTGCCCTGGCCAATTTGGCCTGGCATCATAGGCGCAATCGTCTCTTGGCTCCTGAGCATGTTTGGGAAGGCCGCGACTTGGCTCGCTGACAACGTATGGGCCTTGGTCATCGGTGTGGGGGCGCTTCTTCTTGTGGCCGCAAGGGACTGGCTAGCGAAACCCCAACCAAACCGCCACTAGGCCAACCCCGACCCCTGCAGCTATGAGAGCCATTATTTTGTCTTCGTGGCTCGTCACGGCTGCGCGACCAGACGCGTGTTGTTCTTGACCCCGTTGCTCCGCAACATCAACTGTGGGTTTGCCACTCGGTGGCCCCTTGTGGTCAGTCCCAGCTGGTGCTGCATTTTTTCCTTCGAAGGACTTATCGCCTGCGGTCGTGCCAATCTGTTCAGATTCGTTAATCCCCAGGTTGTGGCCGATAGCTGCTTCAGATCCAGCAATCATGATTTCGTTGTTGTAGCCCTGGATATTGCCCGAGTGGAGGGCCATGTCGCTCGGGGCGAGGTAGAGCCCAATGCATACTGGAGCATCTTCTGATAGTGAGCGATGCTGCTGGGGATGTCGACGGGTGAGGCGATGGCGTCTTCGGCGTTGGCCAGGAACTGCTTTTGAGTGTTGAAGCCCGTCCCGGGATCGAGAATGTTTGAATGCGTCTAGGCTTGCGCTCCCAGGATAGCCCACTCATACGTCCTGATCGAGTCTTTGAGGTGCTCCACACCTGCTTGTGTGGAGCAGTCTGATTTATTGAGAATGAAGGTTGCCCAGGCCCCTGATATGTCCCGGTTATGGCGTATGGCGTCCTTCGGGTGGATGAAGGGGCCATCGGAGTAGTGCGCATGCCGGTAGGCGCCCGACAGCTCCATATACGTGCTCCAAGATCAGAGATCTTGGCACCCCTGGTCTAGCTTTTGTCTACAGTCCATTTCCAGGGACACGCCGAACTCGGTGCAGAGCCGCTTGTAGGCCCTGGTATCATAGGACCAAGAACAGGACTTGTCCCCAGGGAGGGCAACTTTTAGCTCAACAAGCAGACGCCTTGTCGTATAATAGACATGGAAGCGATACAGACCTGAGAGAACAGTTCTTTAGCTTGGAGATGGTCATCGTCAGAGACCCCGCAGCCAGCAGTCGCGCACCAAACCGCGAAGTTCAGTTGGCACTGCCACCAGGTCATTGGAGCATGTTGCCAGTTGTCCTACGCCTTGTTTTCTATATTGATGTCTCCAGATATTGATGTCTCCAGTGAACATGGGATTTTTTGATAGCCGGCGAAGATGTCTGAGAAGATGGCTTGGAAGTCACTTCCCTTCTCATCAACCATAATCTTCTGGTTGGCCAGAGACACCTGCTTCTCTTTGAAATGGCCCCCCATCCAATATGTTGCAGAGCTTTGGAATGAGTAGGCCCTCTTGTCCATCACTATGTACGTCACACTCACCGACATTCAAAATGGAGAACCGGTCTATCTTGCATCTGTTCCCGGCACTGCGTGTGGGGGGCTGGAGGTTGCTCTTGTGAACTCACGTATTACCACTGCTGGCTCAGTATCGGCGCCGAGTTAGGGAATAGCATCTCTGATGGGCGCACCATGTTGGGCATACCTAAAGGGTACTATTACGTCTGAGCTGGACAAAGAGGTGTTCTGGCCTTTGGGTGCTGAACTCAGTTTGCATGCCCCCACAGGCCACTTGCAGCTGTCTGTGAAGAAACGTCTGGTCTTAAGCGGCGGGCTAGCCGAACTCCTAGGGTTCTCTCTCGAGACATTCGAGCCCGGCCAGAGCCACATTGCAGACAAGCCTCATTGTCTGATCACCTCCACAGCGGTCGCCCCTCCACACTGCTGAAATCCATCCCCGGGGGTGGCCGGACAGAGACATTCCCCGTTTTGCAGTACAAATGGCTGGCATCGGGGCCTCTTTCCCAGCTGACACTCACGATATTAGACAGGGGTGGCAGAAAGTTAGGTTTCGACTGTTTGAGTGCAGTCCTACACATAAGAAGAAATGGGTAATGCGGATGGCCCAGGGAGTGCCAGGAAATGCCCTGGGGTGGCTTTAACCAATCTTAGGGATACCAAGGGATTCGTAAAGGGTGGGGAAGAGGGCCAGCTGTACGCTTTGGAGCTGTCCGAGGGGGTGTACAAACGAAAAAAGGTCACCGCCCAAGAGGGAGGTGGGGCGCAGAAGCTCGGAGAGTTGAGCGACGTCGATGTCTCATAAGCCGTCCAGAGACGGCTTCATATGCTGGCGTTTACTGGGAGCAGGTAGGTCACCTTCGCGGACCCTGTTCAAGAAATGGGCTGTATGATCGACATTCGAATCTCCTTTCCCTACTTCGCAACGGGGCAGCAACACAAGGTTCGACAGGTGGCGAATAGCGGTACCCGGCTGTGTTCCTACGTTCCCGAGACCAAAAACGTGGTCATTTCTGAACAGTACATGCTCAAAATGAGCAACCGCCGGGAGTAGATTCTAAAAGTGGTATCCAAGTTCTCTCCAGGGGAATCATCGGCGCGGGAAAAGAGCCCACATCAACAATCCTCCTCGAGGGGATCCTCAGAGATCCGCCTGACGATTTTGTCGGAGTTTTGGCCGGGCATTAAGCTCAAATAGACCAGTGCGCAGGCGCAAAAAGAACTTGGGGCCTTCATCAGAGTTCGGGAGCGACCTCTGGTGCGCTTTACCTTAGGAGGGGTCCGGCACGAAGTGGACTACCGCTTTCTAGATATCAGTGAGATCCATGTTGGTCCGGTCGAGCTCAAAAGGCTGAGGTTCACGCCTGCAGACCTCACCTCAGACCAAAGCTCGGTGGTCCTTGGCCATTTGAACTTATCCGACAGCAGTGATAGTTAAGCACGACGGGACTTTACCCACCACTTGAGACGACTAGAGACAATCACCGACTTCAGCATGTGGCCGAGGTCAGATCCCGCCTCGAAAAGGAATGGGACTTCAGAGCCTCACTCTACAAAAAATACCGGTGGAGGGTCAGTGTTATGGACAGACTCGACACCGCACTTTCAATGGCCAGCGTGGGCCTGGCCGCTTCTGGCGTTGGACTCTTGTTAACAATCATCGCGGTGCCTGTTGCAGTTAGCTTACAGGCTGGAGCGATTGTGTGTGGGCTGCTGGGACCCGGCGGAAAATTCATTGGTCGGAGGCTTGGAGTCAAAGCTAGGAAACATGACCAGATCTGTGTCCTAGCTGAGTCGAAGCTAAACACAATTGCAGACCGCATTTTGACCGCGCTGACTGACGATAAGAACTCTGAGGAGAAGTTTCGCCTGATTCTCTCTGAGGTCGACAGGTACGACCAGATGAAGGCTGAGATTCGTCGTGGGCGTCAGAAACAGGGCGGGGGTCTGGCTGAGAACGAAAAAAAGCAGCTCATGAACCTCATGAGAGACGAGGCGATGCTAACGGCCCATACCAAGCTCTTGGAAGAGCTCCGAGCTGCTGGAAACAGTGGCACCTCTCGATAAATGTATCTTGTTCGCGGGCTTAAAAAAAAAAGAGAGTGCAGGCTTGTTAGGACCCTTTGAGCTGGTTCAATTCCAAACCCAATTTTTGATCACACCCTCACTTACTATGATGGTTCGCCCCCACCCTGTTCACCCGGTTTTACACACACTGACATCAGCCTTCTCGTCTGGTAAAAGGTAATATTATCAAAGGCAGACAACAACATCTGTTTTTTGAAACTAAATATCTTTTTTACAACTTCCTCGCTGTGTTTTACTTCTGTCATTGAAATATTAATCGTCTGCTTATGTTCATTCGATTTTCTGGTCAGTAGCGATAAGGTTTGTCAGGTTCGATATTTCTTGTCAGTGTTTAATCGCACTGACGGTTTTATCGGAATACTCAGAAAAAGAAATGTCTCGATACTCTTTTTTTAAGCGAATATTGGATTTTTGCGAGGCAAACGGGTCAGTTTTGGAGACGTTTCTTTTTCTGAACAGCCTATTAGCAGACGACATTCGCCGGATGTGAAATTTACAGCGGTTTGTCAAAGCCAGACCAACCTTCTGCGCGGCATGACGTATGGCTTACGGGTAAGTGCCTCCTTCTTGAGCTCAGTCCCCTGGCCGGCGGGGGCCATCCCCAGAGAGCACTGGCGCCATAGGGTAGTGGGCTGGAGGCTGGCCGGGGGCCTGAATAACGGGCTTGGCCAGGAGGTCTGTGCGATGGAGACGGTCAGATATATGGATTGCTGGCGTTCCACCTAATCCTCCTATTTAATTTCACATTTTATAAGAACCCTAACCATGCTTATGGGCAGATTCAGCAGATGCTGGTCCACGGTACTTTTAACCCCAGGAGCTGGGTAGAATTCTTTACATGCACATCCCAGTCCTGGGGGTGAACAACCTGTCTGTCAAACCCTTTTTTCTGAGAAAAATATAGCAATATGTCGTCTGCTGAAATTTTTACTCAGTATGTTAAAATATGCAATCAGGGATGGATTTGAAAATACGCATAAATTATTGCTGTGCATTCAGCACACATAATCCTATGACGTCGTAATATCCGCCAAGCAGAATGGTTGTGGGCACTAGATAAATCGAATAGTTTTTCGTGTTCAGGTAAGTGCCTCCTCTTTTTGCGTTCAGAACCCCGGGCCGGCGAGGGTGGGGGCCATCCCCAGGGGCTGTCACTATGCTCACTTGGGGGCCGCAGGAAGAGCTGAAGCGCGGCCGAGGTCTGCGAGGAAGTCGTCTCAGAACTGTCAATTGTTTGTCTACGTGGAAGCGTCTTGACGTAGATACAGAATTGTTGTCTACGTGGGAGCCCCTTTGGGGCCCCAAAAGAAAAAGTCTGTTCGTCCTCCCTGCTGCTCTGCTATTGGAAATAGACCTGTCCAAGGAGTTGTGGTAGTCCACATAAATTGGCTGATACAATTTCAGGAAGAATGACCACTCAATGGCCTTTACCACTATCTTGGCTAATTCAGCAGAGGACACATTGATGATATAAATATATATATTTTTTATAATTTTTCCCAGAAAACAGGATTTAACATTTCATGCAAATTGTCTCCATTACAGACAATTTGCATAAAATGACAAATACCTGTTTGTTGGAAAAGTAAGAAAAAAAAAAGAAATCTCAATATGTTGTTTGCTGAAAATTTTACCCAGCCTGCTAAGCATTCAGATCCTGCATGTGCCACTTTGTTTCAGGAAAAAATGATAATTAAGAGGGACAGGGAGTTAAGAGCTAGACAACAGCTGATAGAGATGCAGATGAGAGAAATAAACAGAAAGAACCAGGAATTAGATGTAACATTTGTTCATATCACACTGTGGCCAAAAAGAAACAAAACAAAAATCCTCTTGTTTAGCTGCTTTGTAACAACCTTTTCCATGCTTGGCAAATTTAGCAGATAACAAATAGAGGATATTATCCTTATTTTTACTAGGAAATAGGATTTGAAAATTCATGCAAATAATCTCAGTTGGAGACAATATGCACTAACTATCAAATCCTGTTTCCTGGAAAAATTAAGAAAAATGTTTCAAAATGTCTTCTAAACTTTTTACCCATAATGCTTAGCATTTAGGAAGTGTGACATAGTTACATACGTGTAGGTGTCCAGTTTTTGTCTGTCAGTTAGTACATCCCTCTATCCGCAGTTGCCTCAGCCAAAGCATTTACAATAAATGGATAGTCCTGAAAGATTTTGCTGCCATATTGTAAAGGGAGAAAACTGTTGCAGACAGGATCTTGCCTCCCTAGTAATTGAAACTTTTGAAAATTGGGGCTACTCTTAACCCTTAAAGCGCCAAGAAAACCTGCATCTGAAAATGTCGTCTGTTTATGTCGTCTGCTGAATATTCTTGCAAACTTTTCAAACCTATTTTTGCATACAGGCAAACAGTGTGGACCCAGATCAGACTGCTCCTAAAGGAGCAGTCTGATCTGGGTCCACACTGTTTGCAGAAGTGACTTTTAAAGTAACCAGCAGAAGACAAAGCAGACGACAATAGTTGTGATTGGCGCTTTAAGGGTTAACCCTGGTCCTGCTGAATGTGGGTATGCTCTGCAATTGCAAACAGGGTAGATCCAGATCAGCTGGTTCTGAAGAAGCCAGCTGATCTGGATCTGCATGTCTGTCATTATATGAATTTGTGTCAACAACCTGGATCAAGTAATCTGATCGGCTGAAAATTAGTCTTGGGCATGGCATCTTAATTCATTCAATATGACAAGGGTTAAAGGAAAAAAAAAACTCTAAGAGGGAGCTTAGTCTTTTTTTGAAAAGGCAAATATTTCTTTGTATTGTATTAAGAATGTATCCAAAAATAAGGAAGTTGTTAAGGTTTGAAGATACCAATGTAATATTTCTTCATTTTGCTTCTGGGTTGTTCCTCCGTCCGTCTGTCCTTCCGTCCGTTCGTCACGCTTTTTGATGCATAGCATAACTTTAGAACCATGACTGCTACTGTTTTGAAATTTCGTATATGGATTCCTCATGAAAAAATAGCTGACACGTATTTTTTTTTTC
Organism: Anodontia alba; assembly: GCA_964016985.1. Taxonomy (NCBI): domain Eukaryota; kingdom Metazoa; phylum Mollusca; class Bivalvia; order Lucinida; family Lucinidae; genus Anodontia; species Anodontia alba. The sequence goes on from OZ024824.1 coordinate 5,634,826, forward strand.
TTGACAGGATAATGCCCCTTTTCTGAGTTATGGCCCTTTGAAAAAATATGGATGCAATCTTGTCAGCAAAATGTCTCAAAAAGTATTGAAGCTAGAGCCTTGAAACTTGATGAATAGACTGGTAGTGATGAGTAGACAACCTGATTAACTTTTGAAGAAATTTTAAAAAATACTTCTTGAGTTATGGCCCTTTGTAATCTTGGGCATTTATACCTTGTCAGCAAAATATCTCAAAAACTGTTTGAGCTAGAACCATGAAACTTAGTATATGGATTTGTAGTGATGAGTAGATGACCTGATTAACTTCTGAAGAAATTCTGAAAAATACTTCATGAGTTATGACCCTTTGTAATTTTGGGCAATTTGACCTTGTCAGCAAAATATCTCAAAAACGGTTGGAGCTAGAGCCTTAAAACTTGATGAATAGACTGGTAGTGATGAGTAGACAATCTGATTAACTTTGAAGGAATTTTGAAAAATACTTCTTGAGTTATGGCCTTTTGTAATTTTGGGCATTTTTACCTTGTCAGCAAAATATCTCAAAAACTATTAGAGCTAGAGCCTTGAAACTAAAATGAATTTAGTGATGAATAGATGACCTGATTAACTTTTGAAGAAATTCTAAAAAATATTTCATGAGTTATGGCCCTTTGTAATTTTGGGCATTTTTTCCTTGTCAGCAAAATATCTCAAAAACTGTTGGAGCTAGAGCCTTGAAACTTGATGAATAGGCTGGTAGTGATGAGTAGACAACTTGATTAACTTTTGAATAAATTTTGAAAAATACTTATTGAGTTATGGCCCTTTGTAATTTTTGACATTTTTATCTTGTCAGCAAAATATCTCAAAAACTGTTAGAGCTAGAGACTTGAAACTTGGTGAATTGATTGGTAATGATAAGTAGATGACCTAATTAACTTTTGTGTAAATTCTGAAAAATATTTCATAAGTAATGGCCCTTTGTACATTTGGGCATGTTTCCCTTGTCAGTAAAATATTTAAAAACTATTGAAGCTGGAGCCTTGATGAATAGATTGGTAGCAATGAGTAGATGACCTGATTATGCCCCCAGTTTTGAATGAAATTGATGAGGCATATTATTTTGCCTTCGTTTGTCCGTTCGTCAAGCTTTTTTGTGCGTGCCATATCTTAAGAACCCTGCATACTAGGGTTTTGAAATTTTATATTTGGGTTCCCAATGAAAAAATAGCTGACCCGTATTTTTTTCCTTGTCCAGCATGTTTGTTTAGAGATATGCCCCTTTGAAAAAAATCAGAATCAAATCTTGTGAGCAAGATATCTTGAAAAGTATTTAAGCTAGGTTCTTGAAATTCGATGTAGTGAGTGGGAATGATGTGTAAATTACCTGATTATATTTTGAGAGAATTCCGTGAAAATATTGATTAAGTTACGGCCCTTTGTGGTTCTGCGCATTTTGACCTTGTCAGCAAGATGTCTCGAAAAGTACTTAAGCTAGGGTCCTGAAATAATATATGCTGATTGGGGATGATAGAGAGATTACCCGATTTGTTTTTTAGGGAATTCCATAAAAAATCGAGGTAGTTATTGCCCTTTGTAATTCTGGGCATTTTGACTTTGTCAGTAAGATATCTCAGAAAGTATTTAAGCCAGAGCCATGATATTTGGTATACTGATTGGGATTGAGGAGGAGATCTCCTGATTAAATTTTGAACCAATTAAATGAAATGTTGGAATTATGGCCCTTCGCAATTTCTGGCCATTTAATGTCGTTGCTTTATTGTGTATAACATAAGTTTAGAACCATGTATGCTAATGTTTTGAAATTTCATATTTTGATTCCTCATGAAAAAATAGGTGACCCGTATTTTTTTCTTATCCCAATTATCTCCTATTTTAGAGTTATTTCCCTTTGATAAAATAACATTGAAATCTCATATATTTGTACTGTTGGCAAGCAGTGTTGGAGTCAAGCAGTGTTAGAGTCAGGCAGTTGGGGGCATAGTGTTTTACAAACACCAGCTCTAGTTTAATATAGGTTCACATTGTAAGTCTATCATAGAAGGTACTAATTCCACCAGTACTAACACTAACGAGACATTTGAACTACGTTTCAGTGGTACATGTTCATCTAATGATGTGATTGACCTTATTACTTGTAAAAAATATAAAGTGCAGTATGTTGGTCAAACACATCAGTTACTGTCTATGCGTATGAACAGTCATAAATTTAACATTAGAAATATGGATGATCCCAACTTTTCAACAAATGTTGCCGGCCTCAGTGGCTCAGTCCAACTGGAGACCAGGAGGTCGCGGGTTCAATCCTCCCCAAGGTCGACAACATTCTTTCATAGAGATTAATCATGAAATATTTTCTACGGTCATTCTCTCCCTTCGGCTGATTCAAGGAAGGCAGTTGTCAGTTTCTGGCGAAAGAATGTGCACAATACTGGTTAACTGCTTAGAGGACTAAGCCTGCCCAGTAATCGTGTGGTTAGGTAAACTGACCGCGCTCGACATGACCCCATTGGGTTGACTGGGCCGTAAACCCTCAACACAAACAAACAAATCAACAAATGTTGCGATTCACTTCAATTCTGATGAACATTCAGTGGAAGATTTTAGACTTATGCCTATTGATCCAGTTTCTGATAATATGCAAAGACTGCTCAAAAGAGACATACTGGATCCACAAGTTGGATACTTAATATCCTAAAGGACTAAATGATAAAGTGCTTTACAAATTTTAATTGAGCTGGGGTGCTGAAGTTTCTATGTGTGCCCTCAGCGAGGACTCCAATCAGCCTGCGCAGCTGCGCAGTCTGATAGGGTCCTCGCTGTTCATAATTAATAGACTATATTTAGTCCAAGTT